>CM062814.1:987718642-988346309 GCA_031772625.1 Pinus tabuliformis
TACTTAAAGGGTAGATTGGCCTTTGAAGACACATTGGATCAATTTGTTGAGTTTCAACATAAGAAATACCAGATGATAATCCGGATGTAGAAATAGGAACTGACCATGTCGTCGAAACAGTCCCTGATTGGACTCCGACTTGTTGTTGATAACTTGACGGGACAGATGGTATACCAGCGAACATCGTTGGAGTAGCAGCAGGAGGCTCTGTCGCTGTTGTGTCGGATGACACAGTCCTAGATGTTGACGGTTGTTCAGACATATCTAGTCTATCCAAAAGATTTCCTAGTGATTCTACAAGAACTTGCGATGAAGGGAGACTAACTTCGAAGACCAACGAGGGAAAGGTGATGATTATTCCGTTTAAAATAAATTTTAGACGCTTTAACACAACTTGTTTTTTCAATTTTTAAGAGTCGAGAAAAAACAAAAGATGACTCTAGTCGCCTTCGATTTTTAATGAGCCTGAAGTGACAAGTGCTCAGATGGACCTTTTCTGTTAAAGAGTCTGAAAAGGAATGAAAGGGATTTCTCTGGAAATCTAGGTAGAGGGATTACCAAACCAATCGCAAAACTGTAGAATACTTTTTACGGTACGGCAGTCAATCTTCCCAAATGCCGTGTTCAGTGCATTGCGATCGATAGGGCGGCAGACACGGCTTCCTGTGGATAAAGGATTAAGCCTATTGGGGTCTCGCAAAATATACTCGACGGTACGTGGGAGCACAAGTCCGTACTGGCACTTATCGTCTCAAAGTGGAGGAATCACCCAACCATTAGTGAGAACAACAGTTACCAGGCTTTACGACGCCGGAATACATCTCTAGCCTAGACTTCTAAATGTTGTGCGTTAAGTTCCAAAGCGTTGTTAGATTCATTGAATTTATTTTATAGTTGATCTTGTTTATGGAGTTTGTCTTTCAGGTTCACCGCGAGATGTAGATGTAATTCCTAGAATGCAATCTAAGATGATAAACAATCTTTTTATCTTCTTTTTATGCAATGAAAATCCTAGCTACTAAGGAAGGAAAGACAGAATCTTTTCACAAAGAGCAAAGAGCACACTCTAAATGCACTTTCCTAAATCAAACCAATCAGACTGTCTATATGCAAATGCACATGCATGTATTTGTTTTCGACTTTCTTAGTATATGAATGATAAGAAGAAAGTTGATGCACAAATCTGAATTTCTTTTCAACTGACAAATATCAACAAGTTTCTTTTCGAAATAAAAAATGGAGATGATTACGACACCTTACGATTTTGAAATGAATACTTGTTCTTGACACTAGAAAATTACAAATTCAGACCAAAAACAATAGTAACAGGATAATCGACCATCAACAGCAATCAAACTCTTTCCTACGATTGAAATCAACACTTGTGACAGTTTCAAATCAAAGGACGACAGTACGATTACGCTACTTTTGCAAAGGAGAACTGAAAATGACTCAACAAACACAAAAAAACATTTACATTTCTTTTGTACAAAGGAGGCGGAATAACAGCAAGGAAAAGGGGTTTCAAACAGACATATACTGATCACAGGCAGCAAAATTCAGGAATAGAATTGGAAAGAATGAATCATAGAAACCAAAACTGCACAAAGCCTAGTCTTATCAGCGCACCTGTAACACAAGAAATTTGAAATGTAGCGCACCTTCTCCACTCGGGAAGTGCGCTGAAGTTCAGATTCTCTGAACAGTACCTACGCTGGGCCAGAAATGAGACTCTGTTTGGGTTCCGAGTCACAGTTTGCAGTTCAGTTCATGGGTTTTGGCCGAGCAAAAGGTAATCAGTAATGCAACAATCAGGGGTAGATCTAAGGAGGATCTAAGAGCTATCACAAGGGCAATAAGAGAGTTTGTGAATCAGTTGTTTAAATCATAAAAAGATCCTATAGATGGACTGAAATAGCATTTATCTACTTTGCATTTGCTATGGCAAATGCAGTTCGAATGCTACCTGTAAGTTTATGAAATAGACAACAAAGAAGATAAACAAACAAACTAATTCGTCCCCAGCGGAGTCGCCATTTTGTTACAGGGAAAAGTGTCTACACAGAACTGCTCTATCCCACTAAGGTGTGACAGCTGCCTTAGAAACAAACAGAGTAAAACTACTTTCGTTTTTCCTTTATGAATTATAGATAGAGAGGAACAGAAAGACCAACCTCTGTCTTGCGCTAATCTCCTGATTTGATTCCTCTCTTCCTTGATAGTATTTCGCTACTTTTTCCCTTGCATGCCCAGCTTCATAAAGTACCTGTAAGATCATAGTAGCATAGCACTATACAAAGACATGGATCTATAATCATAAACAATCTAGGATCAGATTTAAATCGACCATACAAATGCAGCAAATATGAATGACACAAAAGTATGGAGGAAAACTTGAATAGATTTTATTGATAAACAAGAAAGAGCCAAGAGGAGTTACAACCAGTTGTTTTGACCCAGCATCAACCTCCCAGCAAGGAAGCCCCTCTTCACCTCATACAAAGCTTAGATCACCCAACAATCTGATGTTTGTCTCAAGAAACCAACAACAATTCCTTACAATATGCAAAATTCCAGCCTCTGGATCTCTGGGATGAGGGATCCATATATAGATATCTTTAATGGAGATGAGTCAGCTTATGATTTGATTAGTGTCTTCCCTCTCATAGTTCTTGCTTCCACTTGGAGATTGATGATCTCTTACTCATCCTTGGTCGAATTTAGAGAGGCAAGTGTCACAGGAGAAGTTTCTGGAAGCTTCCATTGCCTCTCCACCTCGTGGAATGACACTGCCATTTGTCATTTCTCGCCCATCGCACCCCATAGAAGGGATTTTTGAAATGCAATGCACCCACACAGTGTACTTAGGTGAGATGCAACGCACTTGGCCAGTGGAGCAGTTGAAATGATCCTGTTTTGACCAATTCTGAGCAATTTTTCATGGAGAACTTCTGGGAGAAGCTGTAATCTGTTGACCTTGTTCCTTTAGGGGTTAGAACAACACTTTTAGGGACTTAGGAGCCCTTGGTTTATGGACATTTCATGCTTGGGGTTGTAGGGCCCAAAAATGTCTATAACACCATGGGACATAAGCGAGTGAACGTGCATAACGGATAGTTCGTGGACTTATCATGGTGTTGTGTGACACTACATGCAACTTTGAAGCAAAAGCACACTCTTGACTGAGAAAAGAAAGTAAACGAAAGAAATAATGATAACTTGCATCGTGCATGAGTGCTTGTAATGTAAGACTCCTCTAATGCATGAGAAATGGGATCATGCAGTTCGAGTGGAGGAAGTGTGATCTGTGTGTGAGATGGATCTTCAATGAATACAAATGAGTGATGAGGAGCCTTGGGTGATGGAATAGTTTCATGATCGGAAATGAGACTAATCCCAAGAGAGAAAGGGCGTGACATAACCATCAGCTCACGCTGAAGTGCCTCGATAGTCTTGGGTGTCTCAACTTCATCATCAGGTAGATCATCATAAACCAATGGCTTCGAAAGATCAAGTGTGATAGATTCATGATTGTGATCAAAATTGGAAGCAAATGGATCACGACTGCCACGATCAGAAAAATCAATGAATTCTTCAGCATCCTCATGATCAGATGAATCAAACAAAGGGGAAGATGAAAAGTGAACAAGATCATCCTCTATGTTTCTGGAAGATATATATGAAGGATCAAGTGGATCTTCAATGAATAACTTATCATCTCCATTGTCGAATGATAGACTAGCATCCAGTGAGCCCTGCAAGTGATCAATAATGGGTGCATCCGTAGATGAAGACACACATACAAAATCATGGATGGTAGGTTCACCAAAGAAGCTAGGAAGGAATGGAGTTGGCTTACACAGAAGGGAGTCATTCTTCACTGAGTGTTGATGCTCAAGCTCCCACTCATACTCCTCATGAATGACAATGCGTGTTGGCCGTGCAACACCAACTCTGTCAGTGGGTTGTTCCTCATTCACAAGAAGTGGAGAGTCTGGAATGGACAAACACAAGATAGCATCATCTTGAGGAACACCTAGGTGTGAAGAAGGAGGTCGAAGAAAAGAATGCATATGGGAACTTGAAGGACTATCAACCAATTCTGCACGAAAATTGAGTGGAGAGATGTTGGGAGGGTGTGAAGAATGAACATATGTGTGAACATGATCCTCAACATCATTGGGTGATGGTGGAACTATTGAATGAAAGGGAGGCGGACATTCCGTTGAGACAGTGCCTGCTTCCTCATGGGATTGTGCAGTTCCATCAATGAAGAAGGTTAAGTAAGGTTTGACATCAAGCTTTCTCTTGGGATGTCAGATTTCTTAAGGCAGTACTTGAACCAGTCCTAGAGATAAGAAAACTTCATCTGGATTTTCAGAGCTTGAAACTATAAGTCACGAAAGCACTACCAAAAATTAATAATGGATTCATGTGGAGCCCTCTGTTGTTGTAACAATTTCTTGTCAAGATGGTCTAGATCAAAATGATGGAAAGTGTCTTCAATAAGATCACAAAATTGCTCACATGAGTGCACGGTGTCAGTTGGTAGGCTAAGCACCCAACGAAATGGGGATTTGTGAAGTGTGAATGCAAGCAGCAGAATGGCCTGTGCGTCAGTAAACTCATCTTCTTCATAAATCATGGAAAGGAAGTTATGTAAGTGCTCAGGCCAGGCCACTTCACCTTCATCATTTTACATGTGAGTGGACAAGAGATTGAAAAGCTTCCCTGAGATGGAGACATCTTCATGATTCAAAAAACACCTTGAGGGAAGAAGAATGCAAGATTACATGAAAGATATGAAAAGGTCCAAAATTGGATGAGAGGACACTACTTGTCATTAGGCCCTCCTTCTAGCACCAGAAATGTTGACGATATTGGACTCGCCAACATGTCAAGGGGATCTCCTCGGTAAGAATTCCCAATTAGACCTCAGATCATTTGGTGTAGGAGTCCCAGCAGTGGGTCGTAAGGTAATGCCTTGACTGTGATGTTGCAAAGAGGCAAGTAAGATAACTCTGTCAGTAGCAAGGGTGTGACTCATGAAGCGAGTCAAGGAATGAGTATGAGAGATTCCAACACTTCAAAGGGATGAAAGGTGAAGGTGAGTTCTAGGTTGAAAGGGATTAGTCCCAACTCGGCTAGGAATACACAACACAAAGGACATGCACATCTTCTAGCAGAATAGTTGACACGGATGCAGAAGTCCCAACATACAAGGTAAGCTAACACGAACAACACTCACGGATTAGTCCAAGACAAGTATGACAGATGATATAACAAGGTTCAGAGAAAAGTCCGCCTGATGTCCGACAAAGCAGTTGACATGGACGGTGACAACATTAACAACATATGCAACACATTAACAACAAGATTCATATAATTGCATACAAATTAGTTCATATACAAGTACATAAGTTAAACAACATATATCATTAAGGAAACCGAAGCAGTCCAACTACAATAACAACATATGCATGAAAATGCGTTGGATTTTAGTATGTAAAGAAGTGTAGGTCATAATCATACAATACACCATGTAAACCTGCTAGCCCTATCAGTAGAACGTTACATCCACATCCGCCTGCTCATCCAAAGAGATGTACTAGCTCCGTATAGTGGAGAAGCCAAGCCGTGTTACAATACTGTCCAAGCCTTCTTCAAGATAGTCTTAGTAGAAGGTTGGATCACCAAAAGCCTATACAATGAGTTATAAGGGACTATTTATAGCAAAGGGTGGGGTGACCTTGACATTCCCCTTTGTGATAGTTCAATTACCCTCATGATTCTTCACTTACTCTATGACTGTTACATCCAACTATTGACACTTGACTTACACATGACATGACTCAACATTACAATGAACATGTACTCATGTGAGACAACATGGCTTGAGTAAGCCTTGCAAGACATCACTGACACTCAGCCCGCTATGATGACACCAACTCTTTGACATGCTTGTGATGGTGAAGGTGGTGAGCTGATGCCAAGCTTGGTCATCTGTGATGATATGCATGCACCTCATGGTGACATCTTTCTTAAGTGAACTCTTGCCTCCATTGCAACCAGTGTATTGGTTAGGCCCCTTCATCCTAATTGTATGCTAACATGCACATGGTCTTCTTGGGTATGGTTGAACCAGAAACACACTCATACATAGTGTCTGTGTTGATCTCCAAGTGTGTGCTGGTGGTCATGTGCATCAACTTGCCGAAGTACATGTTCAGCCCAAATTGGACTTGCTTCTTGTCTTTGCCTTGGTGAGTGTGTTGAATGAGTTGGGTTGCATGCATGTGCTCAATGACATGCATGCTATTGGATCTTTTGCATGCAATCAACAACATTGCTCACCATGTTTTCCCTATGTCAGCTGTTGGGATGGATCCTTAACTTGTACTGCCTCATTTTCATCCTTGAGTTCATGTTGGGCCAATTGTTGTTCTTGTTCTTGTGGAAACTCATGTAGCTTCATGTTCTTCCAAAGTTGCTGCTTCAGCGCATGCAATTCCTTCTTTGTTCCATCTTCTACCTTCACACGATATTCATGTTGCACCATCACTTCATAGCCTGAGTCTCGAAAGTTGCTTTCATTATTAGTGGATCTTCTTGATCTTGCAACTTTTATCCACCTCTATGTTGTTAACAACCTTCCTCTTACATTCGCTACATTCGCTTCATTTGGTGCATTCGCTGCATTCGATATGTTGCCTTCAACTACTGTTCATGATGTTTCTTGTTGTGATGCTATTTTTTGATGTCCTTGTACACGAACAACTTGATGTCTTCATGAGTAGGTAAGCCCATGGACACTTGACCGACTGCATCCCCAAGCGTGTTCTGAATGGTGTCTTCATCTCTGCTCTCTTGGAAACCATTGTACCTATATTGATGAGAGGTAGATGAACACCTGTGATACCTGGAGACATGGCAACACTCATAGCAAGCAATCTATCAGTTGAAAACCAAAATGAACATGAGAATTGAATTGCAACAAAGCTGGGTGAATGATCATGAAGGTTGGACAATTTCACTGGAAGATTGGGAGACTAACTGCCAAGACTACACAAGGCAAGGTCCAGGCTGTTGGGAGACTAACTGACTGCTGGAACTACAAAATACACAATCCAGTTGGGCAGTTGGCTGCTGGTATTACAGAATGCACGATTCCAACTGGAAAAGGATATTGGCCAAGGGACAGATTTGCACAAATTTTTGGGCCAAGCATCCACTGACCTCTAGAAATGCGCAATTCAGTCTAGGAGGCCAGTGTTGGGCCAGAATGTGCAAATCTAGAGGAGAAGGTGAGTATTCCTTATCCAGATTGTGCAATGCAACCTTGGTTAAGGTAGAGACTAGGCCAAGGTTGGCCCGACTTGCAAACGGGCAACTGAAAGCAAGTAAGTTGATAAATGCATGGCGACATTAAGTGATAGAAGAAGTGATAAACAATGCATGCAAAACATGAATGGAAAATTTGAGAAAACAGATCAACATGCATG
Organism: Pinus tabuliformis; assembly: GCA_031772625.1. NCBI lineage: Eukaryota > Viridiplantae > Streptophyta > Pinopsida > Pinales > Pinaceae > Pinus > Pinus tabuliformis. Next base: position 987,726,145 of record CM062814.1, read on the forward strand.
TGGGTGAGGCCGTTCGTAGGTTGGGTGAACGTTTGTGCAAAATAGTTTGATGCATGTGATAGCAGTGAGATAGCAACGAAAATTGAAACAGACCTAGGACAAGCTAGAATACATATAAACGACAACAAGTGTTCAAAGAAATCAAGCAAACAACACTCACACAAGTGAATACACAAAATACGACAGGAATGTTGAAAAAGACAAGTTGAGGTCAGTTATCCGTGAATAGTTGAGTCGGATGTGCCGAAGAGTCTTGGATGTGTTGTGGAATGTTAGAGATCCAAGATCGATGTGAATGAATGGGATTTGATGCATTGAATAAATAAGTTTGGTCTCAGGATGTGCATTCCACAAATCTGCGAAAAAGCGACACTTGGAGGGAAACTTCTAAAACAACTTTGCATGTAACCCCCGACTACTAAAAATAGCCCCCTGAATCATGGGATACCTTTTGCATGTTGTATCTTGTTATTCCAGGAAGATCAAGTCATGCATGCATGCAAGTCAAGTTTCCTCGGTCTCGGGTGGAACTATTCAACCAGACTGTCCATGCATGCTAGTGCTCAACTGCTTGGGGAAAATGCACATTCCTGACTGTAAGCTGGGCTGACTACCCAAGGGGATCGCGCAATTTTTGGGCCCAACAACTGACTGCTACCCAGATTTGCGCAAATCCTGGGCTGAACTACCTGCTGATGGGAAAAATTGCGCAATTCCTACTGGGAGGTTTGGTTGGCAAGATTGCGCAATCCTGGAGCCCAACAGGCTGTCAGAGGGAATTGCACAATTCCTAGAGGGAAAGGTTGGTTTCCATCCAGAAATGCGCAAATTTCATTGGGAAGCTGCTCAGGTTGCAATTGCACCAAGTCCGGGTGAGCAGCCCGTGAAGGGAAAAGATCAAGTTGTGATCGACAGACTACCTTTGAGGAAGAAAGACACTAAAGCTTGAGGACTTGATGAAGCAAGGAAAGCTGTTGTGAAGGTTGGTAGGGAGGCTCCAAAACAGGCTAAGGAAAAATTTTGGAGGGTGGTTGTAGTCACTACAACAGAATAAATGTTACCAGACTTAGAATAAACAATAAATCGGCGAGGCAAAAGAGCGAAGAGTTTTAATCGGATCGAGAAAAAATCGGTGAATTCAATAAATAAAAATATACATATATATCGAATTAAAAAAAAACATTTTTCATTAATATTCAGTAAAGCCATGTCCAAACAATGCATAATATCAATACATGTCCAAAATATCATGAATGAATAAGTATCTCATATATGTTATGAGTCTAAACATGATCCAAATTACTGAGTCTTGACTCCTAATCAGTGACTACATAGAACCAAAAGCATATGCTTCTAAAAGTTTACAAAAAACTACATCCTAATAAAATAAAAAATCAGTAGCTAAGAGTTTAAGACTCTTAAGAGTGAGAACTAGAAGGAATTCCTCCCACTCCTTCGCTTGCTTGACTCTCAAAGTTCTCCAAGTCATGTAGGCTTAAAAGAGGAGCCTCCTCTAATTGGATCCATTCTGCCGCATTTATAGCTTGTAAATCTATCTCTTGAAGGTCAATTTGTGAATGATTCAAACCCATCATTATCATGAGACATTGAAATGTGAATTAAAGTTTGACTTTGAACTTTAAAGTGTGAATTAGATTACAAAACCTTCAAATTCAAGCTCTCACCTAGTATTTTCTTGTTGCAAAGTCGTAGATTGTAATGGACAAACACAAGGTCATTTAAGTGTTTTTGTGCCAATCAGTTGCTCTTCTTATAATGTATTTTCTCAAACATGCTCCAGTTACGCTCACAAGTTGAAGCACTGAATGCTTGGTTTAAGATTTGAATGGAAAATCTCTTCAAATTTGGCGTATCACTGCCAAATTTTTGCCACCAAAGACCTAGCAAGTGGCAAGGGTTTGTGAGACTGACTGCCAAGACTGCACAAGGCACAGTCTGGTTTATTAGGAGACTAATTAACTGTTGGAACTGTAAAATGTGCAATCCAGTTCCGTAGTTGGCTGCTGGGATTGCAAAATGTGAGATTCTAGCTGGAAAAGGCTACTGGCCCAGGGACAGATTTGTGCAAATTTTTGGGCCAAGTAGCCACTGACCTCCAGAAATGCACAATTCGGTCTAGGAGGCTAGTTCCAGGAAAGAATGCATAAATCTGGAGGGGAAGGTGAGCATTCCTTATCCAGATTGCGCAATCCAGCCTTGGTGAAGGTAGAGACTGGGCCAAGGTTGGCCCGACTTGCCGACGGGCAACTGAAAGCAAGTAAGATGATGAAATGCATGGCGACATTAAGTGATAATAGAAGTGATAAATAGTGCATGCAAAACATGAATGTAAGATTTGAGCAAATATATCAACATGCATGTGGGTGAGGCCGTTCGCAGGTTGGGTCAACATCCGTGCAAAACATTCTCATGCATGTGATAGCAGTGAAATAGCAACGAAAATTGAAACAAAGCCAGGACAAGCTAGAATACATGTAAATGACAACAGGCGTTCAAAGAAATCAAGTAAACAACAGTTACACAAGCGAATATACAAAAAGGGACAGAAATGCTGAAAAGGACAAGTTGAGGCCACTTATTCGTGAATAGATAAGCCAGATGTGTCAAAGAGTCCTGGATGTGCTGTGGAATGTTAGAGCACCAAGATCAATGTGAATGAATGAGCTCTGATGTGTTGAATAGATAAGTTTGGTCTTAGGATGCGCATGCCACAAATCTAGGAAAAAACAACACTTGGAGGGAAACTTCAAAAACAACTTTGCATGTAACCCACCGGATGCTAAAAATAGCTCCCTGAATCATGGGATGCCTTTTGCATGTTGCCTCTTGCTATTCTGGGAAGATCAAGTCATGCATGCATGCAAGCCAAGTTTCCTCGGTCCTGGGTGGAACTAGTCAACTAGACTGTCCATGCATGCTAGTGTTCAACTGCTTGGGGAAAATGTGCATTCCTCACTGTAAGTTGGGCTGACTGCCCAAGGGGATTGCACAATTTCTAGGACCAACAGTTGACTGCTTCCTAGATTTGCGCAAATCTTGGGTTGAACTACCTGTTGATGGGAAAAATTGCACAATTCCTATTGGGAGGGTTGTTTGGCAAGATTGTGCAATCCTAGAGCCCAAGAGGCTGTCATAGGGAATTGCGCAATTCCTGGAGGGAAAGGCTAGTTTCCCTCCAGAAATGTGCAAATTTCATTGGGAAGCTGCTCAGATTGCAGTTGGACCAAGTCCAGGTGAGCAGCTTGTGAACGGAAAATATCAAACAATGATCGACAGGCTGCCTTTGAGCAGGAAAGACACTGAAGCTTGAGGACTTGACGAAGCAAGGCAAGCTGTTGTGAAGGTTGGTAGGGAGGCTCCAAAATAGGTTAAGGAAAATTTTGGAGGTTGGTTGTAGCCGCTACAATAGAATCAATGTTACCAAACTCAGAATCAACAATAAATCAGCGAGGCAAAAGAGCGAAGAGTTTTAATCGAATTGGGAAAAAATCAAGAAAAAATCAGTGAATTCAATAAATAAAAATATACACATATATTGAATTAAAAAAAAAAAAATCATTAATATTCAATAAAACTATGTCCAAACAATGCATAATATCAATACATGTCCAAAATATCATGAATGAATAAGTATCTCATATATGTTATGATTCTAAACATGATCCAAAGTATTGAGTCTTGACTCCTAACCAGTGACTACATAGAACCAAAAGCATATGCTTCTAAAAGTTTACAAAAAACTACATCCTAAAAAAAAAATTAAAAAAAATCAGTAACTAAGAGTCTAAGACTCTTAAGAGTGAGAAATAGAAGCAATTCCTCCCACTCCTTCACTTGCTTGATTCTCAAAGTTCTCCAAGTCATGTAGGCTTAAAAGAGGAGACTTTTCTAATTGGACCCATTCTGCCGCATTTGTAGTTTGAAAATCTATCTCTTCAAGGTCGATTGGTGAATGATCCAAACCCGTCATTATCATGAGACATTGAAATGTGAATTAAAGTTTGACTTTGAACTTTCAAGTACGAATTAGATTATGAAACCTTCAAATTCAAGCTCTCACCTAGTATTTTCTTGTTGCAAAGTCATAGATTGTAATCAACAAATACAAGGTCATTTAAATATTTTTGTGCCAATCGGTTGCTCTTCTTAGAATGTATTTTCTCAAACATGCTCCGGTTGTGCTCACAACCTGAAGCACTGCATGCTTGGTTTAATATTTGAATGGAAAATCTCTTCAAATCTAGCGTATCACTACCAAAGTTTTTCCAGTAAAGACCTAGCAAGTAGCAAGGGTTTGTGAGACTGACTGCCAAGACTACACAAGGCATATTTTGGGATGTTGGGAGACTAACTGACTGCTGGAACTGCAAAATGCGCAATCCAGTTGGGCAGTTGGCTGCTGGGATTTGTAGAATGCGTGATTCCTGCAGGAAAATATTATTGGCCCAGGGACAAATTTGCGCAAATTTTTGGGCCAAGCAGCCACTGACCTCCAGAAATGCGCAATTTAGTATAGGAGGTCAGTGGCTGGCCAGAATGCGATTACGTCTATTTCATCACTGGACTGTTGCGTAGAGGGCCGGTGCCCCTATTGACAGGTAGCAGGCCATCCGGGGAGAAGATGGAGGAGGTGAAGGCTCGAGTTTTCCCAGAGGCAAAATATGGGTCCGGCAGCACAAAAGTAATTTGTTAATCAGCTCCTGACCGATTGGTTTACAACCTCCTTTGTCCCTGCAATTTCATGGGACATCGCTATGGGGGCATGTGTAACTGAACATCAGGCTATTGCGCGTGCTCAATACCTTGACTTGGTTTATTCCCAGTCCGGTACCCTATATGATTATTTTCCTGTTACCCCTTCTCCCACACCTTGGAGGACTTATTCCGGGACCTGTGAGAAGTGACATAACCTGGAAACACTTGCATTGTATTCCCCTAAGTATGTACTTCATATGCCCTGAAGATACCTTCTACAAAAGGGTAGCTTGCGATATGCAAATGTGCCCCACGGACAAATAAATGCAGTCTTTGACTGGTCCTCTGGGCGGATATTTATTTGATTATACCCGGAAAATCCATCCATAAATGAAAAGATTTCACATCCGGCGCATTCATCAATTATCTAGTCAATGAAGGGTGTAGGGTAGTTTTCTTTTGGACAAGCTTGATTTACATCCCTATAATCGACGCACACTTTAATCGTTCCTTGTTTTTTCATTACAGGAACAATATTCGATACCCAATCGATTAGAGGAACTGGGTAAATAAAACCAGCATGGAGAAGTTTTTCAACTTCTACCTTGATGGTAGCGGCTTTCTTGGGGTACACCTGCCGTAGCCGTTGTCTTACCGGTTTGACATCTGGATACATCTTAATTTTGTGTTCAACTATGCTCGAGTCAATGTCTGGAATTTCATCTTACGACAAAGCAAAGACATCTCTAAATTCATGAAAAAGAGCGTAATATATTTCCAGTTCTGAAGGAGAACAGGATTTGCCGACATGAATATTCTCTATAACATCTGTTTTGGTTGAGATATTTATGGCGATAGTCTCTTCAATATTGGACAAGTTTCACTCGGAATCCACCGTGTTTACAGTATTTGATAGAAAATCAAAAACTGAGGGATGATGAAGGTCACTAGGAGTATCTTCCTCGTAATGCGGAAGACGGGAATGATGGTGGTGATCTTCCCATGGTGCCCCGTCAATCATCATTGACTGAACAATTCCTTCATTTGTATAATGTACTTGTGACTAAGGATCTGAAGGGGTGCCATATTCCTTAGACCTATCTATCCAAACACTTGATGAGCGTTGATTTGGGTTTGCCTCCCATGCCGAAAACATTGATTGCTACAATATTTCTATTGGGCTTGGAGGCAATACCTGCAGATGATCCATGTTAATATCATTTTCAGAGATCTTTTGAATAGAAGATATCATATTGCAGGTTCCCACCGTTTCCACTTCTGCCAGATTGATTGGAGGCGGTAGGGCAAAAGTCCCCATTAATATAGGGTCTTTTAGTAGGCCTACTTCGATATTTTGAAGCGAATGAGGGCTTCCATGGATCATCGGAATGCTTCCCGTAACTTGTGAACTGTTGGGGAGAAATGTTTGTTGGTCGACGATTGTAATTCCTCCTTGAAAGGGAAATGCAATCTTCCTGAAGCAGGTCGACACAACGGCTGCCATAACATATATTCAGGGCCTTCCCAGTAGGATGTTGTAATCGAGGTTTCCGTCAATTACTTCAACATATATTTCTACTGTTTTTCCCCCCAGTTCGACTTGCAAGTTACTCAAAATCCCATATGGGGTGTATGTTCATCCATAAAATGCTTTTAATGTCGTTGAGGATCGCTGCAAGGGTGGAGATCCTAAAGTTTTCCAGCAACTCATCGACATAATACATGTAGATGCCCCCTCATCAATAATTGTTCGATGAATATTTTTGTTGAGGGCTTTCACTTGAATTAGGAAAGCTAGTTGAGCTGGTAACTGAGGGTCATATCCTTTGTGATTAAAGGACACAAGATTGGAATCCGTTGGGTCAATCCCACCTATCGCTGATAATAAAGCCTGCTTTTGGGAGGGGCAATTTTGCAGTACCTCAAGTGTTGACATAGCAGATGGAGATTGAGCTAGATCCTCCACTATATTATAATTATGTGCTACTCTGGCATGAGGATTAAATGTCGATTTGTGTACGACTCCCTTTGGTGGCTTTATCGTTAGTTCAGGAATGGTGGGTGGCACAACTTCGGTCAAAGTTGTTGTCGAACTACTAGGTTGATCATTGGCCTTGTTGTTCGACAGCTGTGGATTCCCGTAATCTTTATTCCTTGTTGATATCAAAGCATCATTTTGCTGCTTCGAAACCGACAACATTAGCACTTGGGATGGGGAAGCATTGTCACTAGCAACCAGATTTGTTCTTGGATTTGGAAACGGATCAGTCAATACTGCCGAGGTTTTTGAACTCTTGAAGAATTTTCTAAGCTCAACTTTATATGGAAACTCTCTTGTCCAGTGATCCTCATCACATATAAGGCATGGAATATTTGGTTTCCTATCTCTAGAAGGGTTTGCAGAAGATTTTTCAGGTGACGACTCCTCCTGTTTCTTCTTCTTCCCTTTCATTTTCTTCTTGCCTCCTGGTTGCTTGGTTTCTTTGCCTTTTTCAGTCAATACGACATTTACTTCCGAGGAGAGAAGTTCTTCATTTTCATTTTGACCTAAAACCATACGAGCCTTCTTCAAATTAGCCTTTACAGTTTTCATGTTGGTCGTTCCTATCACACCGTCCCCGGAATGAGAGTCTTTGTTTGATTTAGGAGAGGGAGGAATGGAAAATTCCGGTCTAGGAGCATCAGGGATTTTATTGTAGAGCATGCCAAACTGAGTATAGATCAAATCTAAATATTGCGCACGAGCAATGACTTGCTCTTCAGTGACAACTCCTCGTTTTTCCACATCTTTCGTAATAGAAGTTAACAATGACTTAATAAACCATTCACCAACAATTGATCAGGAACATATGTTTTTACCATTCTACGACGATGTCGCCACTCATGAATATGATCAGATATGTGAGTGGCCATCATTTGCCTGAAATTGGTAAGAAGCTCTGTTCCCGTTTCGTACCTTATTGGTAACTGAAAATGGGTTAAAAAGGTTGTGGCTAGGGTACTGAAGTTATCAAACGAAGCTCTAGGCAATTCGATATACCATTTTTCTGTCGGACGAGTTAACGTTCGTTGAAAAAGGTGAAGCCTAACCGAATCATCATTTAGAGTGTTAGACGAACACCACAGATGAAAGGTAATCACATGATTCGACGGGTCTTCACCCGGATTTCCGTTAAATTTAGGAATATCTGACGGAAGTTTGTGAGGAATCGCTGGCCACCAAGGGGCGTAAGCGATTGGATTGTTTGTTAGTCGATTTAGATCTGGTAACTCTAAAGTTGCCACGAAGGGCAACTGTTGATTCAGGTTCGGCGAAGCATACCCAGGATAAGATGGGATTGCCTAAGCAGTGGGTCTTTGCATACCAGCATAGTGCATTTGATGCTGATAACTTTGGTAAGGTTGATGGGCATAACCATTATGAAATGGCTGATGTTGACCGTTTTGAATATACGGCTGCCCATTATTTGCAAAGACTTGGTGCTCAGATCCTTGGTAAACTTGTTGGAATTACAGTTGTTGATATTGCACCAGCCATGGTTGTGAGACCATTTTCTGTTGTCTAATACTGGTTGTTTGACCAAGATGAGGGGTAATGGTACCTGTTTGAGCCTGGGTCACTCCAGTTAAGGAGCCACTAACCGATGATTGTGGTGGTGTCGCAGAGATAAGGGGTTGTTGGATTGCGACCTGAGAGACTTGAGGTTGGCATACAACAGGTAACGCTTGTACTTGCGACACCGTCACAATAGCCAATGTAGTGGGGATATTTGACATAGGCAGACTTTGTTGCATTGAGTATACAACTCTTGGTTGTTGAGGCAGTATTGGCATCCAACCACTGGATGTAATTCTAACATAACCTGAATTCTGTTGCGAACTCCCGTATGCTTGTTCTCTTGGAGGAGACAATGAAAGGGCATATTGGCCCCCCATACAGCGGTAATCCAGTGCTTAAGGGAATGATTTTCCTTTGAGGACCAGACTACCCAAATTGACACTGTGAAGGATCAATTTTCTGAGACTCAACATAAGAGATTCCATATATTATTCTAGACGAACAAATGGGAACAAACCATACTATCGAGACAGCCCCTGGATGGATTCCATCCAACGATTGAGAGCTAGTTGCGACAGAGGGTACGCCGACGAACATTGTTGGAGTGGCAGCAAGAAGTTTTTCCGCTGCTGTGTCAGATGACACAGTCCTAGATGTTGACAGTTGTTCAGACATATCTAGTCTATCCAAAATATTTCCTAGCGATTCTACAGGAACTTCCGATAATGGTAGACTAATTTTTGACGAAGAAGGATATAGGGTGATCCCAGCTCCGAATTGCGATGGAGCACTAGATGGAGGATCCTCCACAATCTCTTCTATGGCAATCAATCCAGGTGGAAGAGGTAGACTGTCAGGTCTGTAAAATATTTCCGGTGCCGAAGAAGATATAGGTTCTGCAGCGACAGATGTTTGGGGAACAATACCTTCTGAATTAACTATAGATGGAGCCAGTTCAGGAATAGAAATGTTCACCGTCACACTAGGATCAGTTGTAATGTCCTTTTGTGGCTATGGAACTTCTTCTGCAAGGGCAGGGATACCAGAAATGTTTGGAGTAACTGGAGTCTCCGAGGGTGTCGGAACACTTGTTCCAACCAGACCAGGGGAGTTTGAACCGGTTAAACGAGTTCGCTTTGTCGGGAATAGTTTTGATTCTGGAGACAAAGACGGTTGAGTCGTAAGTCTCTGTGAACGACGGGGTTTCAATTGACTTTCCTCCATGATTGCGGATTACTCGATCAACTAAAAATAAAGGGGAAAATGATTCCGAATTAAATGAGTTTTAGACGCTTTGACACAACTTTTTTTTTCAATTTTTAAGAGTCGAGCAAAAACAAAATATGGCTCCAGTCACCTTCGATTTTTAATGAGCCTGAAGTGACAAGTGCTCAGATGGACCTTTTCTTTTAAGGAGTCTGAAAAGGAGCGAAAGAGACTACTCTGGAAATCTAGACAGAGGGATTACCAAACCAATCACAAAACTGCAAAATACTTTTTACGGTATGGCAGTCAATCTTCCCGAATGTTGTGTTCAGTGCATTGCGATCTATAGGGCGGAAGACACAGTTTCCTATCGATAAAGGATATAGCCTATTGTGGTCTCCCAATATATACTCGACAGTACGTGGGAGCACAAGTCCGTACTGGCACTTGTCGTCTCAAAGAGGAGGAATCACCCAACCAACAATGAAAGCGACAGTTACTAGGCTTTACGATGCCGGAATACGTCTCTAGCCTAGACTTCTAGATTTTTTGTGTTAGGTTCCAAAGCGTATTTACGTTCAATGAATTTATTTTAGAGTTGATCGTTCTTAAGATATTTGCCTTTCAGGTTCACCGCGTGATGTAGATATACAATTCCTAAAATGCAATCTAAGATGATAAAAAATCGTTTAATCTTCTTTTTGCAATGAAAATCCTAGCTACTAAAGAAAGAGAGATGATATTCTTTCAACATAGAGCAGAGAGCACACACTAGATGCACTGTCCTAAATCAAACCAAAAAACAGTCTAAATTCAAATGCACATGCATGTATTTGTTTTCACTTTCTTAATGTGTGAATAAAAAAAAGAATGCTAAGTACAAATCTGAATTATCTTTTCAAAGCGACAGTACTAACAAAATTTTCTTCAAAAATGAAAGGAACATAATGACGACACTCTGCGATTTTGAATTGAAAACTGCTTTCGACACTTGAAAAAATACTAATTCAAATCAAATACAAGAGTAACTGTATAATCGACCATCAAGAACAATAGAATTATTTTCTTTGATTGAAAACAACACTTGCGACACTTCCAAATCCAAAGACGACAGTTTGATTATGCTACTTCTTTGTAAAAGAGAACTGTAAATGGCACACAATACATAAAAACATTCACAATTCTTTGTACTATGGAGGTGGAATTATGCAAAAGAAGGGAGTTTCTACAGTGGTATACTGATCATTGACAACAAAACCCCTGAATAAAGCTGAAGAGAGTGAACACAGAAACCAAAATCTGAGAGCAAAAGAGGTCTTGTTTGATCAGCGCACCTGCAACACAGGGAAAGTGCGATGCAACGCACCTACTACACACGGGAGGTGCGATGCATCTAGATTCCCAAGAGGAGAAAGTGTGATGGTCCAGGGACGAGACTTCAACTTGGTTCCGGGTCACAGTTTGCAGCTTAGTTCAGGGATTTAGGCCGAGCTAATGATAGTCAGTAAATAGAAATCACAGGGGCTGATCTAATGAGGTTACTAGAGCCACCACTAGGGCAATTAGAATGTTTACAAATCGATTGTTCAGTTTATAAACAAAACCCGGAGATAGACTGAAGCAACATTGATCTACTTTGCACTTGCATAGAAAATGCAGTTCAAAGGCTAGCTGGCTTAACTTCAGGCTCCATTTGTAAGTTTATAAAACAAACAAACATAGACAAGCAAACAACCTATTCGTTCCCCAGTGGAGTCGCCATTTTGTTATCGAGAAATCTAGTGTCCGCTCGGAGCTGCTAGTCCCACTAAGACTGGTAGCTATCCTAGAAACAAACAAAATAAAACTACTTTCACTTTCCTTTATGAGAAGTAGATAAGAGGGGAACAGAGGACGCCAACCTTAGTCTTGCGCTTGATTCCTTGCTTGGTTCCTCTCCCTTCTGACAGATCCTTGCCACTTTTCCTTTGTCTACCCAACTTCAAAGAGCACCTGTGGGATCAAATCAGCACAATACTATCGAAGAACAGAGATCTACAATCATAAACAATATAGGACCAGATATATATTGACCACACAAATGCATATATCGTCTAACATACAATAATGTGGAGGAAAACTTGAATAGCTTTAATAATATCAAGAATAGCAAAGAGGATTACAACCAATTGTTCTGACCTAGCATCATCCTCTCAGCATGAAAGCCCTTCTTCACCTCATGAAAAGCTTAGATCACCCAACACTATGATATTCCACCAAGAAACCAACAGCACTTCCTTACAAAATATAAAATTCCAGCCTCTGGATCTCTGGGATGAGGGATCCATATATAGATGATTGCAGGGGGGTGAGTCAGCTTTTGGGATTTTGATTAGTGTCCTCTTTTTGATATTTCTTGATTCCACTTGGAGATTGATGATCTCTTACTCATCCCTGGGCGAATTCAGAGAGGCAAGTGTCACAGGAGAAGTTTCTGGAAGATTCCATGACGATCCACCTTGCAAACTATCTCAGCCATTTGTCTACTCGCGCCCATCACACCCTACAGAAGGGCTTTCTAGTATGCATCGCACCCTTTTCACTAAGCAGGTGAGATGCATCGCACCCTCTGCACTAGGCAGTCTGTATGGTCCAGCTTTGATTAGTTCTGAGCAGTTTTCTATGGAGAACTTCTGGGAGATGATGTAATCAACTGACCTTGTTCCTTTAGGGTGTGAAGCAACACTTTTAGGGACTTAGGAGCCCTTGGTTTATGGACATGTATGATTGGGGTTGCAGTGCCCAAAAATGTCTATAACACTTTCCATTCATGTCATAAGTCCTCTGCCAACCTCCCCATCCTCTTTAAATTTTATCTTATCATAAAAATATTGTGGGTTTAAGAAGTACCCAGCAGAATGTAAGGGGGAATGCAATTGCCTATCCCAACGTGCATCAATAATGTCCCAAAGAGGAATATACTTTGCTTCCTCATCCCCATGTCTTCTTTTGATGGCCTCCTTTGCGAGATCCATCGGCTCATAAATGTAAACCATAGCGGGTTTGTCACCATCAACCATATTGAAAACTAAAGCTTTCAAATTTAAAGAAATATGAAACATTTAAAATAAAAAAAATCTTGAAATGAAATTTTAAGAATGAAAAAATTAAAAGACTTGAAGTACTTGATAACTCTAACAAGGGACTTCGTCATAGCAATAATCTCTTCAACATATTTCTAGAAACCATCATTAAAAACAAGTGCAACAATTTCAGTGGATTCAAGTACCTTGGAATGTTTAGATGCCATCCACTTAGGTCCCAAGAACATCCTCTTCAGATTTACCTTTTTCTCAACCACAAATTGCAAAGATATGAAATTTGTTGCAAATCTATCACTGTAGGTCAAACAATTTCTTTACCTTCAGTGTATTTTCTCATGGTGTTTAGGGAAATAATGTGGTTGTATAGGTATTTGGTTATGGATTTTTCCTTCTCCATAACCCCATGTATCTAATGAAGCTTACCAATCTCCTCAAGCATTAAATCTATGCAATGGGCAACACAAGAGGTCCAAAAAATAGTGCGGTGCCTAATCTCAAAAAGTCTACCAGCATCCATATAATTAGCTGCATTGTCGGTGACAATTTGTACAACATGTTCTTTTCCCACTTCTTGCACGAATCCCTCCATCATTTCACAAATAAGTTGGGCAGTATTAACCTCATATGAAGCATCCAATGATTTGAGAAACATTGTTCCTGTTGGACAAGATACAAGGAAATTTATTAAAGTTCTATTCCTTTGATCTGTCCGTCCATCACTCATGATGGTGCACCCTGTTTCTACCCATGATGAACGAAACTCAGATAGCACAAGCATGACATATTCAACACTCTCTAACAAGAAATATGTCCTAAGGCTCTTTGATGGAGGGACTTTGAACCTTGGACCTGCAACAACAACTGCATCAATCATAGCTTGCCAATAAGGACTTCTAGAAATGGCCTTCCTTGCCTGATTATGGATATATTTTTTTTCCAACTAGTGGCATCCAAGGTAGGTTGGGAACCAGGTTTCATGTGGGGAGAAAAAGAGGTGTTTATGTTTCCACCTCTAGTGTTGAATGCAGGAGCATTCATTTGGCCTTGAGTTTGACTTGGACTTGGAGGCATGTTTGGGAAACTTGGGAACGACAATAAGGATTCAACATGGGGAGATGACAAGGGGGTAGTGGAAGAAAAATCGTCAACTCCAAGGGTTCCTATTTCACTATTTTTCTTTTCTCTCTTGGCATTATGCTGACACAACATATCAGTGGCCAAGGTTGCTTGGTGTTTGACATTTTCATCAACCTTGTTGCAGAGACCTATATCATGGCTAGGTATTTGTGTAAGGTGGAACTTGAATCTATAAATGCCTCCACTACATTTCGCTTTGCAAACTTTACAAAGCATCTTGGTGTCTCCCAAAATCTTGACACAATAAGCCCAAGCAAAGTACTTCCTCAACATTGTTGTTCTTTTGGACTTGTGTTTAAATTGTGGCTTCTATTAAGATTTGGAGTTGTGTCTTCTCTTTAATTTGGCTCCTGTAAAAGACAACGAAAAATTAAAATTAAAAATGCCATATATAAATTTTCAAAAAAGAGGGTTGGTTTTAAAGGATATGAGGTTTTGTTAAGGATCAAAGAGGACTATGTCCAGTAACAAAGCACATTTCGACCTAACATATCATTATGACCTTGAAACACAATTAGGTATATATGAGGAAATGCTACCTAAAGGAAATACTATCAGCATTTGAAAGTTCGTTTAGCATAAGAAAATTGAACCAATACATCAATAACAAATTTTGGAAGAACAAAAATACCCAAAGTTGTGAATGCATGGTTAAAGCCTTTGGAGTTGGAAAGACATTGACCAAGGAAGGAACGCTTAATGACTTGGTCGGGGCCTAGTGGTTGGTATGAAACTGTTTCTTAGTGCATTTTTAAAATATATTTAAGCCCCATTATAGGGTTGAAAAGTAATAACCAAAGGATGATTCAGTGAAACTTGAAGCTTCAATGGCATAATGAAACCCACAATATTTTTTGAACATTCGATTGCTGAACAGTGAAACTTGAAACTTTCCATTGAAAACGATGTTGAAACTTCAATATAGTAATATACCTATTATTTAAGCTAAGTGCTAATGTACCTTGATTGTTGAACAGTGAAGCGGCTAAGCCTGAAGGTAACACTGTAACACACGCTGAAGGTGACGCGCGACTACCCTAGGGCTGATATGGAGTCTGGAAAGAGCACAATGCACAGGTTGGAGACTGCCTGATATGGAGTCTGGACTTAGGCTCATGCTGGCGGTTGCTTGATATGGAATCTGAACTGTGTAATAGTGAGTAGTGAATCAGTGATTGATTACTGAACATCTCGGTGTATGAGTTGTAGGCCTGAAGGTCTCAACGTATGAGTTGCAGAGTTGATTAATAAATTTTGGAATGATTGACATTTAATTTTTAGCAATGCGACATACCTAAATTTTAAAAATGCGTACTCATTGATTCAAGGCCAAAAATTGAATAAATCAGAATCAATCACAAGAACCGGCTTTAATCGGAAAACTCGCATTGACCACTAGTTAAACTCGGTCAACGCGAGTTTGACTCACAAAGATTCAGATCAAATCATTTGTAGGGAGAGAAGATTTTGACTCGAGATTGATCGGTGAGTCATGTTTCATTGTTTTGAATAATATAGAGAAGATGTGGTCAAGCCATACAGTAATGTGCCATGAATAGTTCAAAACAACTTTTCAAGTTATATAGAGTAACTAATGAAGGCCTTCTACAAGATGCACTACCACAACCATGAAATTGTTGCCAAGGAATAGTCTTCAACCATAAACATTGGAAGAACCACCATAACATAGAACAACATCAACAAAGATCACATCTTCAAATATAGTCCCATAACATCTACAACAGCCAATCTGAAATTACAATATAAGTTTCCCAAGATTCAAGGTTACAAGGACTGGTGACGGTTTACAAAATCTACTCTAATATCTTCTCATATGCAAATCTTCCCTTCAAAAGAGATTATTACTACAACAACAATAGTTAAAATCCTTTCATAAACCCTCATCATCTACGAAAAAGAGAAGAGAAAGATGAAGACATTACATGTGCTTCCCCATTGACTTCTTCATCCTAAAAAAAGTTCAACTAGGCTTGGAAGAGATCTCCTCACAAATCCATCCACACTCAACAAATGAGAGGGCTTCTCTTTATATAAAGTTTAGCTATACTAGGTAGGGATGAAAGCCTAGTATAGAGGTGGGGCTTCTCACCCCATAGTTAGGAGGTGCGGATAACAACCAGACTAACTGGATTAGGTCACTGATTGATTGAGAACTATTTGCATGGTTCATTTAGCAACCCCAGTGAATAGCACAGGAGGGATAATCACCCAAGAGTAGGATGACCAAGGTAAAGGGAACAACCTATCAACTAAACCCCAATAGGAGTACTAGATAGGGATAATCACCCAATGACATAAACATCTTGGAATATCCCCTAAGCTAGGCACTCCTCAAAGTAATATAATATGCATAAAGAATGCATGAGCAGGTCTTTGATGCCATGTGTCAATCTCTCATGCAAGGTGCTCCCTTGAGTAATGCTTCTTTGACCAACTATTATGGTTTGTTATGCCACTTGTCTTCATTCTCCTTGGGGGGTATCTTCAAGATAGCTACTAGATAACCACTCCAAATAAAATAATGATAAATTCCTAATTAATGGGAACACTCCTCAAGGTAGGACGTTACTTAGGGCTAGGGGACTATCCTAGTTTCCATGTGTCTCTTTCTCCTTTGCAGCACTCTTCAAGAGGCTCACCTTCGAAATCATGATCAATAAAATATGCCAATAAGACCATGTCAGGGGAGTGCTCAACAATATGGAGAACTAATCCTCCTCAAGATGATGAAATGATGCCAAGTGTAGCAAGATAAGCTAGGATGCTCCTCATACCAAGTCAACAACCTGCTCAAAAAGTGGATCCCATAGGTGAATGTGCAATATAGGTTCACTAGTTGTATTAACAATCTCATAAAGGATGTGATGACCTCAACATATGTGCTAAGAGTGTGGATCCATGGACCATGTTACTGCCTAGATTAGCAACCTCTGCAAGGGTCGATCAAGGCCCTAAGTAGTAAGCACACAAGAGATGCACCCATTGTCACCTCAGTGCAATCTCCTCTCACTTTCAACCAACTCTTACAATGCCATTGAGGGTATACCAATCTACACACACTTACACCAACAAAGCCTAAGAGATCAGTGCCTAGAAACACTAAGCATGATGAAGATTAGAAGTTAATTGAAACAAAATGCTACATTTGATATATGAATGATAACTACAAAAAATATAAACCAACATGCAAAGCTCACTCAAAATACACAATAGATGGTTACCTTTGATGGTCAGCCTTGGACAATCAACTTGATATGATTCAATGGAAGGGGGGATCATGGCCTTGAAATGTATGTTTTTCCTTCAGGAGTATAAGAACAACAAAGTCGCCATTATTGATTTGGAATGCTAGCTATAGGTTATTGGGAAGCCTTGTTCTTATACAAAGGCATATAGTATGAATGGATGGAAGTCCATTTCTATGAAGTGAATAAGAAAGCATGACAATTTGACCTAACTCTTTGATATACCTGCAATAATTCTGGAGGTTGTCACAACTTTGCAATTTATAAAGTCTGTTACCAAATGTTTGAAGATAACATCCATGTGTGAGATCTAAGGTATTATGAATTGGAAAGGGTTAAGATCCCTAGCTAAAGTCTACCCATGCTTCCACATAGCTTATTTATGTGTGAAAAATCTAAAAAGGTTTGCAATTGATAAACAACAAGGTGAAGCATCATCTACAGGACCTTCTGTTAAAAAAGTTCAACCACACAGGGTGGAATCTAATCTAGGAAAAATCGAAATGAATTATGAAAAGACAAATATTATGGTTTCTTCATCAGGTTCTATAGGAAATTTTGTTTATTTAAATTTTGGGAGGAAAGCTCCTCAAAGCAAAGTCTGAGCTTTGTTTTAGAATAAGTTACTAGGATCTAGATCTACTAGTTTTTTGAAAAGCCAGGATCATGAAACAAGAAGGAAATGACAAGTACAAGCAAATATAAAATATTTTATAATTTTTAAAATTAAGATTTATATAAATATAAAAATAAAAACATATGTTAATTTTTCAATATGTAATTTTTATATACAATAAATAATTATTATATAAGTAATTCCTAAGGTATCATTTATAAATATTTAAAAAAAAAAACATATGGAAATTTTTAAATATATAAATTCAATTTAATACTTTAAAAACAATTATTAAGTTAATCATAATATAATTAATGCATCATTTATAAATATTTAAACATTAATTATTAGTTATAATTATTTATATTAAGAAAATTATTAAACTTATTTTAGAAAAAATATTTTTAAACTTGAAAATAAACTTTAAAATTGATTAAATATAAACTTACTTTTTAAACTTAAAGTTGATTAAAATATAAACTTACTTTCTAAATAAATACAAGTAGATTATGATCTTGATGTCACATGTATTAAAGTTTATAATATGTATTTGTATTAAATAATATAAAGTTTATAATATGTTTTTGTATTAAAGTTTATAATAGGGTCAACATAGAAATAATAAATTGTGGCCCACGAACTCCCTCTCGAGTTCATATCCACTCATTCTTATCGTTAGCTTCATTCACTTGAATTAAAGTTTATAATGTCTTGTATTAAAAATAATACATTTCAACCTAAAAATAATAAATTTTATGACATCTAGCAACTCCCTAGTTTATTTTCGCGGAGGGATTTTTAATCCATTTCTTAACATTCGAAATTGACTTGCGCTGACATTTCCGTTTAGAATTTTTGTGTTGATGTACAATTTTTTACCCACGGAGAGAAATTTTTGCTAACGTACGGTTTTTACCCATGGATAGAAGATGGGTGGATCTCTGCAGATCCGGATCTGAATCCGTCTCTGATTCGGGGATCCTTGGATCTGGCCATCAGTGCTGGCGGATCTGGTAACATAGGTTTTAGATGACTGAGTCAACCTTTTTTGATATTACAGTGGTTGTAGAATGAAATCTGATTTTCTTTCACAATTTTGTTGGAAAAGTCCTCTAATTTGCTACAGGTTTTCATAAGTAGTTTTGCTATAAAGCATGGGGTAAGGAGCATGCCTATAAATCATATACCAACAGAAACATATTAGCACTTAACATATGTGTTATACTATCATGCACAAATAAGGAAAAGGCCCACAACAATGATGTAAGTAAAGTCTAAAAACTGACATCCACGATGATACAATGATACACCAAAAAAAACTCGATAAAGTGCACAAGCTTAACATTAACGGATCCAGATAAAACAAGTTTGGAGTAGTGGTTTAGTGGACATTTTGATAACAAATAATAAAAGGTGTAGTTCTTACAAACTTATGCAGTTCACTGAAATAGATTAAAAGACATGTTAAAATGAAAAGTTTTGCTCCAAAGGAGCATAGATTATCATAATATTGCCTACAGAAAAACTCAATAGATGCACTTATCCTATGTATGCCAATATATTAATAGATTTAAAAACACGGAAAAAAGGGCTCTCATCCTTGGGGAGCATAGGTTATTATAATAATCGATAAAAAGCTTCAATATAAGCATCTATCTTATAGCAATATATATAAAGATGATAGAAAATGCAAAGATTTGATATTTACAAGGAATTTGGTGTACCCAAAGTGGACCAATACCTTTGTATAGAGTGCAATCATTGAGGAAACACAATCTAGTTTCATGAGTAATACATGAAATATATTCAAAATTGATAGAAAATATGTAAGAAAGGGGGCAAAATTCACCCAAGAACTCCTGATCTAATACACTTTGGAAGTCCATCAGATAATCCTCTAGCAAAGCTAGGTTGTGTTTAAAATCTAACTTTTACAGCCTCAAAAGGACAAAGGTAATTATCAGCAATAGATTATGCAGATGTAGATCCTGCGGCCTGCCAAGTAGGTCAATGTCTTGTATTTGGCAGTACACTCATGCCTTGCAATGTCTGAGTAGTACTTCTTAAAGAACTCATAAAACCCAAACTTTCAAGCACCCTCAACACTATATCCAATAAGAGTTGGCACCTAGCATTTGAAGAAAGTTATAAACCATTTGCTCCTTGTTCTTTAAGCAAAACACCAAAACTAGTGGAGATGCTCTTATACTTCATAGGGTCAATATAAAAGTGACAACAAAAAACCCAAAAGGTATGTAAAACATTTAGTTAGGAAAGGATAAAACATTGAAATTAGTTACAGAACTTAGAAGATTAGAAATCATATCTCCAGATTCCCAGAAAAAAAATTTTGTTCAAATTTTTTTTTTTCTTTCTGTAATCACACCAAACTCTTAAATAAAGCTAAGAATAAGGTTCATCTTTTGTAGAAAATAGACAATTAAGAGTCTCACTTACATCAATTTTTTTATCATAAAAAATATTCAGGTGCCAAAAAAAAATGCCAAAATGACATGTACGTTGTTTGATTTTATAATCTAGACCTTATTGTGTTCAAGAATAATCTATTAATGCAAGGCTTGTCGAGCATCCATGTCATCCAAGTCCTCAATGATAGCCAAGAAGATCCATGATCCAAATGGGGATCCTCAGTTTCAGAAGCCTTGATGAAAAATTAGAATGCATATTTGCCCAACAAATATATCATGTGTTTGTTCACAGGTTCTTGAGTTAAGATCTTGTAAAATATTAGAGATTCTCTTTTCCCAGAGAAAATAGGTTACATAATGAGAACCTTGCCAGGCATTAATGGGAACACAAAAAAATAGACATCTAATTAATGTAAAATAGTAAAAACATAAAAACTTGTGATATGAGTTGTAAACTCATTGAACAACAACACTTTGTTGTTTTTTTCCCCTTTTTTTTGTAGGCTAGACCCAGGGGGGATTTTGCTAAATTTGGCAACTAGGGCCAAACTTCACATTAGACAACTCATATGAGGAGGTTGATATTTTTATTGGATTCCTCTCTCCAAGAGGTGTAGGATTGATCTAAAGATCATCTCATTCTGACATGTACAAAAATGGAATTATGAATTCATTTTGTTTATGGAAAAATTGTCAAGGCCAGCTAACAAACTAATGTAGGCTCAGAATCCCAATAGTCACGTCTATTCATCCTCAAAATTTCATATAAATAGAAGGAGAATCCTCCTCATTTAGACACTTCACTCACTCACATATTTCTCTCTCCTTCATTTATTGGGTATGGAATTCTGAGGCAACTCTCCATGCATGCGAAGAAGGGCAGTCTTGTTCCTGCGTTGACTAGCATTGACCAAAGTTGCAGGAATAGTTTTTTACCAGTGTTGACTAGCAACGTTGACCTGTTTGAATGTTTTTTTGTGAGGGTTATCTCTATTTTGGCAAGCCGCATTTTTGGGCACAAAAAATGAGGTAGACCATATTGTTTGACCAGCATTAACTGCAAAAGGGTTTGACTACAGCATTGACTTTCATTAACTAGGTTTGACTGGATATTTGCAGGCTGTTTTTGGGTTGATTTGACTTGCTATTGGAGGACGAGTAGACCAAGTTTGATCGATATGTTTTGGAGGTCAAATTATTCCCTGTTGACTAATGTTGACTTTCTAGTTAGGGCTTTATGTAACTGTTGTTTGTTGGGACAAATTTCACTGTTATTGGGAAAGTGAATATTGCATATTGTACTCTCTCTCTCTGTTGAACTTTTGAAGAATAATGAGAAGAATTGATCAAAGGGTTTCCCCACATTGGAGTTTATCCCTAGCTGGTGCCATATCTTGTGTTCTCTTGTCTTGGATTTTCTTCTATTGCTATTGTTTATGTTCTATCTACATTTACTATCATGTTGATGTGATTGCTAATCTGGATATTGATATTGGGCTGATAACAAAATTGAAGTAAAATTGCTCTTAAGCATAGAACATACCATTGTTATCTAAAATTAACATGGTATCAGAGGTGAGGTGAAGACAAAGGCCAAGCAAGAGTGAAAAGAACAATCACTAAGAAGAGAAATCATTGAGATCCTTTCATCAATGAAAAGATTCAATGGCCTACACATCCTACTTCAACTCTGATGACAAGCTTCATGATAAGTCTAACTAGATGCATGTAAGATGTCTCTTGATTTAACTTTAGAAGAGGAAGATGTTATGGACTATGTGTAGGGAAAGCTTTCAGAACCTCCTTCTAATGCACCGGTTGCTGCTAAGACAAAGTACAAGAACGATGAAGTAAAAGCAAAGAAGATCATCAGGGATTCTATTCATAAGTATTTAGTTTCTTATGCCTCTGATTTGAACACATCAAAGGAGATATATGACAGGTCGGTTGGCATGTTCAAAGCTAGCAATGAAAACCAAGTTCTCTTTCTTAAAAACAAGCTGAATGATATAAAGAAGGGAAGAGGTGAAGACATTCAATCCTACTTCATGAGGATTACTGAGGTAAAAATGATATTCTTTCAATTGGAGAAGCTATTGCTGATTGGGAGCTTACTCTCATTTCCCTTGGAGGACTCCCTCGTGAATGGCACGTGTTCAACACTACTATTCTTAACAACAACGGGATTCCACGTTTTGAAGAATTGTTGACCAGATGTTCTCAAGAAGAAAAAAGGATGATGGAACTAGATATTCCTTCAAATAAGAATGATTTTATTGCATTCTCCACTCATGCTAAAAAGAAGAAAAATGTAGGTTCAAAGAAGCAATGTCAAGGAAGATCGGGTTTCAAGAATGGAAGGAAGGGAAGATGCTTCATTTGCAGCAAGTTTGGCCACTATGCTAGGGAGTGTCCTAATAGAAGGGATACACCTCGAGATGATGACGACAACAACCACAACAATTTTAGGGGCAACAACAATCAAAGGAATGGTAGATTCAACAACAAAGGAAAAAGGAATGCTCCCGCTACTCAACATGGAATGGTCGACCTCCAAAAAGATCAAGAAACTCTAGGTATGATGAATCTAATGTTGTTGATAACAAGCAGAAATAATTTTATCTTATATATGCCCTCTTTACTTCATCTCCTCCAGACACCTTGGGAAATTGGTTAATTGATAATGGTGCCTCAAGGCACTTCACTGGGTATAAGGAAGCTCTTTCAAATCTGATTGGAAAGGATACAAATTTGGAAATTATCCTTGGAGACAATGCCCTATCCCGTGAAGGGAGTTGGGAATGTTACTCCTCAATTGAATCAAGGTAACACCATTCATCTACAAGAAGTACTATATGTACCCGATCTAAAGAAGAACTTGGTATCTATCTTGACAATGGAGGACAAAGGATTCAAGGTGGCATTCATCAATGGAAAGGAACGTGTTTGGAATAAAATTTCAAAGATGCATTTACACTTTGATTCAGGGTTGATAGCCTATATCAAGTTGGAGGAAGTCCATTGGGATTGCGACAATTACTTCAATCTGAATTATGGCACCAGAGGTTTGCCCATCTACATTATAAGGCTCTACCCAATGTGAGCAAGATGGTGACAGGTATGCTCGAATTTAAAGTAGAACATGAAGGTGTTTGTCAGGGGTGTGCGGAATGAAAGAATACAAGGGGATTATTCCCCTCCAGTGATAACAAGACTACCGACATATTGCAATTGGTTCATTCTGATCTATCTAGTATGATGCCCGTGAACTCTTTGGGAGGATATTTATATTATGTTATCTTTGTGGATGATTTCTCTCGTAATATTTGGATATATTTCTTGAAGAAGAAGGATGAAGTATTGTCATGGTTCCGTTTTTTCAAATCTTTGGTTGAAAATAAAATAGGGAAGAAGATCAAAATATTAAGGATTGATAATGGAACCAAATATGAATCAAATGAGTTTAATGGATATTGTAGAGAAGCTGGTATTAAGAGGGAGACTACTACCACATATACTCCTGAGAAAAATGGTGTTGCTGAAAGGAAGAACCATTCTATTATATAAGCCACTCGTGTCATGCTTCATGATCAAAGCCTTCTGAAGTTCTTATGGGCCGAAGCTACAAACGTTGTTGTATATATTAAAAATATATGCCCTCATCAAGTTTTGGACTCCAAAACTCCTGAATAAGTTTTCACCAGTAAGAAACAAGATGTTTCTCACTTTAGAATTTTTGGTAGCCTCGTATATTTTCATGTGCGGAAAGAAAAGAGAAGCTAATTGGATGCTTCTGGGAAGAAAGGAACATTTGTGGGCTACGCTGAAACTTCTAAGGCATATAGAATATATGTGCCTATTCAAAGAGAAGTGGAGATAAGTCACGATGTCACCTTTGATGAATATGTTTCCCTTGGAAATATTAGTAACCTTCCTCTTCCAAGGAAAAACAAAGAAGTAGATTCAGGAAACTAGGGAGAACTAGAGAACTGGAGAACGATTCGATGGCCAATGCTAAAGAACCAATGGATCCCATTGATCGACCCACTCATGAGCCCTCATCCTAAAAAAGGAGACCCTCATGGCTTAGGGAGACTATCGAAGATGCCGAGAGACATGTTGCACCAAGGGGGACATTTCGTGGAAGTAAGAAGTCAAATAGGTACCAAGGGTACTTAGCTACAATGAGCACCATTGTTTAATCTAAGCCTTGCACATTCAAAGAAGTTGTAAAGCACCAAGTTTGGAAGGATGCTATGAATGAAGAGTATGAGTCGATTATGAATAATGATGTCTGGGATGTGGTCTCTAGACCCAAGGACAAATCTGTTATCACCTCGAAATGGATCTACAAGATCAAGCATGGAGCTAATGGAAGTGTTGAAAATTTCAAGGCTAGATTTGTTGCTCAAGGCTTCTCTCAAAAGGAAGGTGTGAACTACGATGAGATATTTGCACTTTTTTCCCAATATACCACCATATGTTTCGATTTTAGCCCTTGCTGCCTCGTAAGGATGGTATCTACACCAGATGGATGTCAAGACTGCCTTCTTACATGGTTCAATTAAGGAGGAAGTCTATGTAGAACAACCCGAGGGGTTCGAATTTCAAGATCGTCAGACACATGTATGCAGGTTGAAGAAAGCCCTCTATGGTTTGAAGCAAGCTCCCTGAGCTTGGTATGAGAGGATGGACAACTATCTGGTGAAGATGGGATTTACAAGAAGTGAAGTTAATCCGAACCTTTATTTTAAGGTTGAGAATGAAAAACCTCTCATCTTGGTACTTTATGTGGAAAATCTCTTTTTGATAGGTGCGGACCCTCTTATTCATCAATGTAAGAGGGAGTTGGCTTCCGAATTTGAGATGAAGGACCTAGGATTGATGAATTACTTCCTAGGGTTGGAGGTCTAGCAAAAGCCATGTGATATTTTCTTTTCTCAAGGAAAATACATTGTGAAGCTACTTCAAATATTTGGGATGGTGGACTGCAAGTCCATGACTACTCCAATGGAACTTAACTTCAAGAAGTTATGTAGAAACCTGATTTGAGAAATCCTTCTAAGTATCGTCAAATCGTGGGGGCCTTGATGTTCTTGGTGAACTCTTGTCCGGACATATGTTTTACAGTGAATACATTGAGTTAGCTTATGGTCAAGCCTCATCACATACATTGGATTACTGCCAAGAATCTCTTGAGATATCTCCAGGTCACAATCACTTATGGATTGAGATACACTGCTGAAAATGTGAGGCTCCATGGTTAATCTGATGCAGACTGGGCTGACAGTGTGGTGGATTGAAAAATCACATCTAGATGTTGCTTCTCTCTAGGTTTTTCTAGATATCCTAGATGAGAAGGAAGTCGAAGTTAGTTTCTTTGAGAACCACTAAGGCTGATTACATTGCTACTATTATGGTCTCCTATGAAGTTGTTTGGTTGAGGAAGCTCTTTAGTGAGCTGTCTGGGCATGTGTTGGATACCACTGTGATCTATTGCAACAAGCAAAGTGGGATTTGTCTTTCTGAGAATCCTGTGTTTCATGACCGCTCCAAGCATATTGATATAAGGTACGACGTTATTTGGGATATGGTACAAAGGGGAGCAGTAAGGCTCCATCATATTGGGACTGATGATCAGGTCGCATATATTCTTACAAAGTTCTTGGGGAAGTAAAATTCTTAAAGTTTTGTGAACGACTTGGAGTCGTGGAGAGACCCTCTTATGAGGGTCCCGTATGAGGTGTATGTTGATCTCTGGGAGCTTCGGGGGGCTTGAGGTACTTCTTGGAGCAATGAGAGACCATAGGGTGAGTGGTTCACCTTCCCCTAATGGTGCATGATGTACAGGGTGAGTGGCTCACCTTACCCTATGATACCTCATGTTGATATACGCATAGCGTGAGTGGTTCACCTTCTCCTATGGCATATGAGTAGGATGAGTGGTTCACCTTCTCCTGCCGGTACATCCCACCCATGCAGTCCAGGACTCATGGGAATTACCTCTCATCTGGACAATTAGTTGGGAAATGAGGATAAGAACCATAGTACTACCAATGGACGCATCATGTACTACCGTACTTCCTATGCTAGGATGTTGATATTGATATGGGATCAATGGAAACTGACTTCGAGTCAGTTAAGAGTGGTATGACACTCTCGATTATTGGAGACTGACTTTGGATCAGTGGAAAATGGTATGATACATTCTCGATCAATTTCTTCTTTCTTCATGGTTCAATATAGGATAGATAAGGATGGTACATATTGTCAAAAAAATTGGCAAGTGACGTTCTCCCTAGTTGAGAGGGAGTGTTAAATTTGGCAACTAGGGCCAAACTTCATCTTGGATAACTCATATGAGGTAGTTGATATTTTTATTGGTTTCCTCTCTCCGAGAGGTGTAGGATTGATCTAAATATCATCTCATATAGACATGTACAAATGGAATTATGAATTTATTTTGTTTATGGAAACATTGTCAAGGTTGGCCAGCAAACTAATGTAGTCTCAGAAGCCCAACAGTAACGTCTATTCATCCTCAACGTTGCATATAAATAGAAGGAGCCTCCTCCTCATTTAGACACGTCACTCACTCACATATATCTCTCTCCTTCATTGATTGGGTATGTATTTCTGAGGCAGCTCTCCACACGTGCAAAAGGGAAGTTATGTTCCTACATTGACCAATGTTAACCAAAGTTGCAAGAAGGGTTTTTGACCATCGTTTACCAGTAGTATTGACCTGTTTGACTACGGTTTTGTGAGGGTTGTCTCTATTTTTGAAGGCCACATTTTTTGGCACATAAAATGAGGCATACTGTACTGTTTGACCAACATTGACTGTAGAAGGGTTTGACTACAGTGTTGACTTTCATTGACCAAGTTTGACTAGATATTTTTGGACTATTTTTGGGCTGATTTGACTTGCTGTTGGAGGCCGATTAGACCAAGTTTGGCCGAGTTGTTTTGGAGGTCAAATTCTTCTTGGTTGACCAGTGTTGACTTTCTAGTTAGGGCTTTCTGTAGCTGATGTTTATTGGGACATATTTCACTATGATTGGGCAAGTGAATAGTGCATATTGTGCTCTCTCTCTCTTTGCTGAACCTTTGAAGAATAATAAGAAGAATTGATCAAAGGGTTTCCCCACATTGGGGTTTGTCCCTGGATAGTGCCATATCTTATGTCGTCTTCTCTTGGATTGTCTTCTAAAATTATTGTTTATGTTCTATCTGCTTTTTACTATCATGTTGATGTGATTGCTAATCTGGATATTGATATTGGGCTAATAAGAAAATTGAAGTAAAATTTCTCTTAAGCATAGAACATGCCATTGTTATCTAAAATTAACATATTTGAATCGGTGACCTACTGCAAGTAGTTCATTAACAGTGCACCCATTCATCATCAATCCAAAGCCCCACGGGCGAACAAAAACACTTTGTTGTTTATAGGGCTCTGCTAAAATTTGGGGTAAGTTTTCATAGTTGTGGGAAGTAAGAATCTTGAAATAATAGGTATGTGCTCTATAGTAGGTAGGTATACAGTGTAAATTTTAGTGCTAAACAAATCTTAAGGAAAGTTCGTAGGCATGCTCTATATATTTTTCACTATACACATGGGTTGGAACAATGTAACAAGTTGTGAGACAATATAAAACACAGATCTAACTTTTGTATGGCCACAAGACTTAAAATATATAGACTAAACCTCCATATTAGCTATTTGGCGATAAAATATGTAGGTAAAACTTTTAGGATATCTTCCTGGATATATTCATGCAATAGATAATAGGGCATGGAAAGTGAAAATCAAACCAAAACTCAGATCATTAGGCATGGAGGACGTGGAACAAACCTTAAAACTAAGAATAATATTCATGGGATTAGACCGTATAAATTGTAATTTTGGATTGTTGCAAGGGGATGTTCCAGGCATTTACTTGGGGCTACCTTCCCGGATTTGAGACGTGGAATGCATACCCTGGAATTGGGAGACATATCTATAGGAATGGGAGATGTAGGATCTGTCTCTTAGGAGATTCATGTAATAGATCATGGGGCATAGAAAGTGAAAATTAAACGAAAACTCAGATCATTAGGCATGGAGGATGCAAAACAAACCTTAAAAATGAGAATAATATCCATACAAACAAGTGAATTTGGATCAAATGGTAGAGAGGGAAGCATGTTTACATATTTTCCATGTCCAGGTATCCACATTGACACCATGTAGACACTTTATCTAAGGAACTAGGATATTGTAGGTTATACAAATTCATTCCCCTATGGGAACATGGTACTTATTAACAAGTTACAATATAACAGGAAGGTCATTAGTAACTCATAATTTTGCTGGAAATGGGCAACAACAACGAAATTTCATAGGAATCATAGTTCTAACCACTTGTCCTTCCTAACACTCCTCTGTTGGGTCTATAAAAAATTCTCCTACAGAACAACAAACTTTCACTTCAGTTATACTCACATCACACCTTGAAACCCATGCTTATGATTCTTGGCAGGCTAGAGGAAATGAACTAACATTCCTATAGACAATAGATGGATCATCAAGTAATTAATCCCCATTTGGACAATTAAACAATTTTGTTAGATTGGTTAATCAACTAGTTGTTGAGAGATCACAGGTAGCAATGAGGCCCCCACCCATGTCCTCTATTGAAGAAGAAAAATCAGGAATTCTTCCTAATGGATTACATTTGTAGTTAGATCTACAAACTATTGAGATTTGTAGCTTGGGAGGTACTCCAAACCCTAGGCCAGAGGGTTGTGAAGGAATTGGCACACAAAAGTGGCTTGTGGGCTTAGAACCCAAGCTTGGGGTTTTGTACCCATCAATGTGGGGACCAAAACCATGAGGCGATTTTGACATGTGATGCTTTGAGATGATAGAGGACCCTTATACAAGAAATGGGTAGCGAGAATCATCCAAATCAAAGGTCTAGAAGTTGAAATGTGAATTTTTGAATATTATGTGTGGTCAAAAGGGCTAGAAGATTCAAGTCGACATTAGTTGAAGGACCCTCTTGGAAGGGCTAGTTGTTGCCTTAGATAAAGATATAAATAGAGGTGAGATGGGAGCCTATTTGACACATCCTAAGTGCAATCAAACATCAAAGATACCTCTGAAATTTATAGCGAACCTGAGGCAGCCTAGAAGGACGAGTTTGGGAGTTTGTCTTCACTGTTTTACATGTGGATTCCTTGAGAAAATAGGCCACAAATGTCTAAATTCTGAAGAAGCTAGTGAGGAGGCTTGAAGGGTGAGGTCCTGGATAGTTTATGGATGTGGATCTCTAGAAGGACAGTGTCACAAGATCAGAGGTGAGTGTGGGTTGTTTTATGTGCTATTTTGTGTGGGGTTGTCTTTTTTCTAAGGCCACAAGTAAGGGTTGTTGTTATAGCAACTTGGGAGGATTGTTTTGTTAGATGAGAAGCCTAGTTTAGGTCCTCTTCTATAGCCACAGGTACCCAAGAAACAATGCAGTTGGAACAAGGGTGTTAACCCTTTCTAGGAGGTCGAGGCCCTAGTTGTAACAGGTCTGTGGGTTGCAGGAATCTTTGGTGAGAACCCTTGGGCCCTACAACAATGTATTGTATGCCTAGTAGGACAACGAAGGTGGAAGAAAGGTTAACCAAGGGAACATAGTGATTTGGAGCAAGGTTTAGGGTTGCTAGAGTTCCCTAAACAGAGCTCAAGGATGCATAGATCCCAAGGAAAGAGGAGAAAAATAGTGTGTTGTAGATGACTTCTTGTTGATGGTTGGTTGCTAGTGGATGTAGAGGTCAAAGTTGGACAGTTTGGTTGGTTTTGTATTGGATGCTCGTGGATTGTTGGAGGGCAACATGAGAGTAGACCAAGTTGGCCCTAAGTGCAGTGACCTAAGAAGGACTTTATGGCTGCTATAAGTGGTAAAGTTGGAGTAGCCTAAAGAACAACTTGAGGAGGATTGTAGAGGCTTGCTTCAAGCCCTAAGGAACAAGTCTCTTGAAGGACTAAGGGATTTTTAGAATTGGAAAAATAATATCTCATGGTCTGATCAACCAGGAGCATTTTGTAGCCCTAGACTTGCCTTATGGAGAAGGACATCTATAGTAGAGGAGGAGCAATCCTCCATGCCCTAAGTTCATTATTGGAGAAGACATTCGAAAATGATAGTGAGAAGCCCTCTAACCCTAAGTGTGTCTTTATGGGGCAACACAGGAAGGCACTAGTGATAAGAAATTCCCAAAATAGTTAAGGAGAAGCAATGGGTAGTTGAGAGTTGTTCACAAACGGAGTTGTGAACAACTTGATAGGGGACTCGATGTGTTGATGCATTGAAGAACTAAAGGTCAACTAGAGAACAAGTGAAGCCGATTTCAATGACCTAATGGAGCTATTTCATTTATAGAGTCAAATTGGAGTTGCTACAGATCGGGGCCAAAGAACTGGGCAAGTGTGTTCAGGGTACGACTGAGGGGAGGTGAGAGAGCACACTACATCAGCCAGATGGTTAGTGTATCTTGTTCAGGGTAGATTGGTTGTCGAAGTGACTGACACCAAACCCTAGTTGCATATATTTGTATCAGTGGATGTATGAGGGCCATTATCCCTGGTACGGGAGCCCTAGACTGTTGTATTATCAGTTTGATTAATATAATGAAGTTGGGTAATTGTAAAAATTGTAAAAAGTTGTCTATATTTTTGCACTAGTAGGTTTACTATTGTATATTGTTTCACTGTGCAAAGTAGTCTTGTTGTGATACTTGGATTAGTAGAGTCGATGATTTAAGATTCTATCATAGACTCCAGTATTGTGGAAAAACAACACCAACAACTACCACTGAACAACGATAGGGGATTTCTTTGTATATTTTTCCAAAACCTGCATCAATTGTTCAACTGCCACATTTTCAAAATCACTCCACTGAGTTGGATATAAATTTCCATATGGTTTCAAAAGACAACTCATTTAAAATTAACAAGGATCCTAGAGATGGGATGATGGAAGGTGGGTTTTCAAATTCTCTTCACAGTCTTATAGTTAGCAAACAAAATGATTCCAATCCAAGAGGAGTAACTGAGTCCCCTAATATTCTAAGAGGCTCCAAATTTCTTAAAGCAGCAGAGGAGTTGCTTAATGAAGTCATGGATCTTAGCAAGTTCGGAAAGTTTGAGTCAAACCAAACATTATAAATCAAAAAGATTATTCGATATTGTTGCTGACCAAGAGAATATTTGCAAAGAAACTGGCATAATGAATGTTATAACATATACAAGCGCAAATTTTTTAAATTCAGTTGAAGAAAGCAATACCTCCCATAATACTGAGATCAATACGACAAAAAGGAAAGAGCTTCAAATAAAGAAGGAAAAACTTGTGGCTATGCTTGATGAGGTGCACACTATTTTTGCATCTGATGTTTTAAGTCTTATCCCTTTTGTCCCCTAATAAATATGGAGTTAACATCAATCTACACTAGTTTATTGTAGCAAGAATAATTGTCATAGTATAGCAAAAATAATTGCTAGAGACTTTGATCCAACCAACATTTAGATCATTCAAGATCTTGATTATAGCTAAAATGTAAATCAGTTCCATTTCCATAGAAAAAATTGAAAGAAATGTCACCCAGGTCTTTGTAATCATAAATATGAGTCCACACCAAAAGACCTTGGTTGGGTCTTTAGTGAAGCACTCACTTTCAACACAAATACATACTAGAATTTCAGATTCAAAAAGGATTGATCGCAACTCAAGAGTAAAAACAATATCATTGCCACCAGATTCAAGTACTAAATTTCACTTCACTATTTCCTTTAAAAAGAGTAGCAATAATAAGATAACCCACATGTGGAAATAAAACTATCAATAACCTATACAAATTTGAAATGTTCTTCATTATTAATATGTTCAAAGGAACAATGGATTATTCTTCAGGCATGGCTCAACTCATTGCACACTAGATCCACAAAACAACCAAAATGACAAACAATTGTGCACTTGGACATCATTTAAGGAACATGCATGCATCGTCAAGGCTTAACAACCTAATATGCAAAGGTGAGCCTTTCTATTGAATCAGTTGCTTCTTACACAGTTGTAATGTTCCCAACATTTTCTTCTTCAATGCTAATTTTGAATTCCTCCTCAAGAGCCATTACTATCTCTACCTGAAAGAGTACATGATATGATGTAAGCCCAAACCCATAATGAGAATTTAGCTTGAAGGTCATAGGTATAATCAACTTTACTGTATCAAGAGAGTCAACACCCAAATACGAAAATTTGGACTCATGAGTCAAGGGTTTATCTTCTGATAATGCTAACTAACTCTTCAAGATATTGCATACTTTTCTCAGAGTCTATGGCTTGACCTGTTATGAAAACATGTGACCAGAATGCATATGATATTGCAAATGTAAGATCAATATTTCCCTTTGGAGTTCAATAATGATGGCAATAAAAACACTTATGCCAACAAAAATATGCATGTTTAATGTGTCATGTAAATAGACAGTACATGAAAAGAAAGACCATCACAAGGCTCTTTTGCAAGAACTATGGAGAATTCCAATTACAACTTGTGATGGGAGAAGAAACTGTATTGCACAAACTACTTACCGAGCAACATAAGTGCATTGTGAAGATTGAAATGATGGGAAGGAAAATCTTCGTTGTCTAAATGATACTACTTTGAGCATATACAATCAGGGGACAACTTGCAATCAGTCAAGAATACGTAGGATATTAATGGAATGGCATGAATCCATTCTTCACTCTCAAGATAAAAATAAGATTGATGGATAATGAAGGAAGAAAAACTTCAAGCAACAAACATTATCCTAAAAGCACTCTCCCAAACTACTTAAAATATTAAAGCAACCCAGACATTATTTGTATGAATTAAGTGCCTTCGAAACTTTAGTGCAACTAACACCCATTTATATGGTGTATTGTAAGCCTCATCCTCGACCTTGGTTCATAAAGTGTTATGCCTAAAATCATTTGGCAATCTAAAATGTGCCTTCAAAGGTAAAACAATGAAACTAGTTCATTAATATAGATTCTCATTCTAGCTTTCATACCCTATAGTTTACATCAGATAGTGACACCAATATTGAATGTAAAGGTGGTTCAATGACCCAATCAAAAGTATAAATAGATTCTATATACATAAAGGTTAAATCCCAGAAACATACTAGGTTCTAGGATAAATAATCATAGATGAATACATTTTTCCAACACTGACCAAAGATTTAATTACTCAAGCACATATTCACATCATAAATATATCTGGAGTATGCAAGAAAATCCAAAAAAACAAAGAAAAACTCAAAAATATTATTTTCTTAAGGACATCAGATTCAAATACAATGGCAAAAAAGCTCTAGCATCTTTCCTTCATTGGAGCACCCCATTAAAGCTATCCTATGGGTGCTCAAATGCCATCCTTTGGAGTCTTAATGCCAAAGGTTACTAAAATTTGTGTTTTTTCGTGTACATTGTAGTGTGTTGCCTACTATAAGGATGATGGAAATAATGATATGTTTTTTGTTCAAAGACAAATTCCGCAGTAGACTTGGCACCTTCTAACAGTTCCTTGCCATCAGGCAAGTTCTACTACATCTAGATCTTGGCCATATCTATCATCAATAATGAAAACAAATATTTCTCTAGTCCTAGGTATTGGGCAACTTATTAAGAACTCTTGCATTATATCATATTCTATTTAGAATAATATATGTGCAAACCACCTGTGAATGGTGTTCTTGATAAATGGAAGTTGACCAAAATGATATTTATATAACCTATTTTCCAAATGGATACTAGAAGAAGATTGTGTCTCTATTGTCGTCCTCTTTTCATAGTAGAGGAGATCCCAAAAGACAATTTTTTCGTTAACCAGAGATCAATTTCCAAAATGTCTTGCATTATAAACCTACTTTAACATAGGTTATCCTGTTATGTTCCTTTAAAAGACCATCTACCATAGAAACTAGCATTTTGGTATTAATAAAAGTTTAAAAGAGTTGTAAGCATTATCTACACAGTCAAGTCATTGATCAATCACGATGGTACACTAACAAGAATCTACATTGGTTGCCACTTGACACAACCTATGTAACAACATTCCTCAAGTCTAAACTATGCTCTGGAATAGCAAACCAAGAAGCCATCAAATACCCATGCCATTGTAAAGGCCTCACCAAGATCTAGATATCTTCTAAAACACCAATCTAGCATCTATCAATTATTGATCCTGCTCCTACTACTAAAGAATCATCGAGCTAAGCATAGAAATGAATTCAGTGTTATTTTTCCTAGAACCATGAGATGGCTTTTTCATGTTAAGATAAAATTATTTGTAGAATATAAACTTGCAAATTTTTTATGCTACCAGTGGAAAGGTGAAGTTATCTCAAAAGAGAGTTATGGGTTTGCATCAATTAGGTTGTAGTTTTAATACAAAGAAAGACATTATTTAGAGTCCTTTCAACTAGTCACTTGATATCTAGATCTGGTTGTGTAGTAATGGACAATTCTTTTATAGTATGAAGTGTATTAATGGTAGATTATGTTTTATTCCATTCAGATTAATGAGGGCGACAACATATAAGCAATTTTTTTGTGTACATGTTTCTTAGGAAAATATATTACTATGTTGGAACCTGTTATCACATGAAAAATTTTACTTCCTTGCAGAGAATGTCATGCATATCATTTGGTACATATGTGGCCTAACCTTTTCAATGGACTCAATTTCGTAGAATAGGTTTTTATGCAAAACAATTTTGTGCTTGTTGATCCACGTTTCAGTCTCTTGATGATTAGCATTTAAGTGTCTATGCTTTAAATTGTTGAATATCAGTGAATGTTAGTAAGTACATTATAATATGTTGCATACCTAATTCAATACATAAATAGCTACAAATTTTATGACCTTATAGTCATTACTTCAAGATAGTTGTTGAAACAAAAATTTTCTCTTGTTTGAGGGTTAATTTCAACTAACCTCTGAAAAACTTGTCATAGGTGGAAAATTATTCAATATCATTGAAATTGATCGGGGGTTTGCCGAGTTTGATCCCTTGACCTAAAGTTTGACAGTGGGATTTAATAGCGGGGATCTGATTATCATTCACAGGGGAGCCTCACCTTAGTCTCTTGAATCTCAGAAGTGACTCTTCGTTGCAACCCTGTGGATCTTCATCGTATTGATCTGGGAAAACTTGAGTTCCTGGGCTCGATCCCTGTTGTTGGAAGCCCCAGGGTTTTGGTTAGAAGTGGTTGGGTTTTCATATTCTCATTCATCCTCATAAAAGCCAAGGGCGAATGACCTGCGCTGCGATTAGAAATCGAGGGCGAGGGAGAATGTTGGAGCTTCGAAATCATCCATTACAATGATAGAATTGGACAAAATTGCAATGCACAAATTCGTTAGTTTGAATTTAACAGATTGGTGCTCCTTCTTACTATAAATGCGAGGTTCTCCATTGGCGGGGGATGAATATTGGGAAAGTGACATATCCCTTCTTTTATGCTTTTTAAATATATATATATATATATATATATATATATATATATATATATATATATTATATATATATATATATATATTTATATATTTCACCTTGTACAATTTTTGTTATTTTGTAAATGTTATTTATTAATTTGTAATTTTTCTTTTTGTAAATTGATTTATTAATTTGTAATCTTGACTTATAAATAAGGTGGTTTCTGTGGATTTTAGTTTTTATCAAGTCTTTAATAAACTCTTGGGAAGGTTGATGTGGGAGCCAATTATGGGAGTTATACTATCTCAAGGGGTGTTGAGGCTTGATTTAATCTTACACAATTTTAGTGACAACATTTCACGTTTGGGTAGATTGTTTTTCTATCTAATATGTGAGCTAGCCCTAGCTTAAGTAGAACTTAGTAGTGGGGGGGAAATTGTTGTTTGGGTGTTTTTATCATGACAATACTTGGTTGTGCATATTGTGGAGTCGTGTTCAAGGTTAGATGAGGTTTATGATTATGGAAACTTCCTATTGTCAATGCATTGAGGTTTTCAATGATGAGATTCTATTTCCTAGGATGGAAAATCTGGGGTTGAGGAGGCACAATTGAAGAAATGTCGATTTGTCAAAGGTGTTACATGGAATATCTACTCATCAAGATTCATTAATGTGGTGAAAATTTAACTTATGTTGTTGTTGTATTAAATATGGTGATGAATGGATACTTCTCACATATTAGATCACTACAATATAAGTTGAGAAGTGCTTAATGCATGCCATAATCATGATAAGATGCATATCAAAAGCCCCTCCCCAAGTAGAAAATAGTCTTCATTGCATTAGAGGTAGAAGTGTAGATTCTCAAAGTAATAAATGAGGTTTTAATGTAACAAACTCAAGGCATTTTTACCAATTGAGGGAACCTTTGTTGCATTTTCTTGAGAGTGAAGTGCTTGGTCTTTGTAGGAAATCAACATACATCAACAATGCAATAGAGTTCTCTAGCTTTTTTGTGAGTATGTCAACTTGTCCTATCAATGACTTGGTTAATTAAAATTGATGTGTTGAACTTGGGATATATGTTCAATAAATAATATGCTTGTGTTGTGCTATGTTTAAATAATTAAGTATTATAAGGCTAGTATAGCTCATCATTGAAAGTGCATGCCACCAAGCTAGGGTGATAGGTCAAAAGATTTATTGTCAAAATGCTTAATGATGTTATAAATATCATTCAAAGTGATCATAACTATCGACATGGGCCTTTAAACTTATATTTTAAATGTGAAGATAGACTCTATCATCAACCAAGAAGTTGTGGGGGCATGATGTTTGTCATGTCATTGTTTGTTATTAGTTGAAGTGTGCCATAAAATTTCTTCAACTTGATGTTAAACATTATAGATATTCTTGATGAAGGAGATAGCTTTATTGACTTCATTTTATATAGAGATAAAAATCCCTTTAGCAAGAAGTGTTAGGTAGGCATTATCAATCAAAGTTTCAAGTTGAAAGGCAAGCAAACATCTAAGTGGCATATGAAAATTTCAATGGTAAAAAATTTCTTACTAGGCTAAAAATTTTGGAACTAATAATTGGTGATGAAAAACGTATTGTGGCTCAAATGTGCCATGTTAAAAGTTTTTCAATGAAGATTCACTAATGCATTAAATATCCAACATGAAAGGTTGTTATACTCAACATAAGAAGGAACAAGGTACGATCATTGATATAACAAATTGTTAATGTGTTCTTACTCGCAAGTGCTTCTCATGAACTATAATCACAATATATCACATATTACTTATGGCATGATTATTTCAACACATAAATTTCAGAAGTGGTAATGGATATCAAATCATTTAACAATGATTTAATTGCATGAAATATTTGGTTATTATTCCTTGCCCAAGCAAGGAATATTGATCAATTTACAATGTTGGACATTGACTGCAAATATGTTGCAATAACCCTAATTTCGCTTTGGAATGTGAATTTTTGTATCTTTTTTGTTGTAAAAATACAAAATAATCAAAGAAAAGTGAAAATAAGAATTATCATAAGTATCATTGGCCAATGGCCTTGATGAGACATCTTGAACTTGGGTTATTTTATATTTTTTAAAATATTAAAAAAGGGAATATGATGAAAAGGTGGTGGAAGGTGGTGGGAGTTTCATTGTCAACCTTGCTCAAGGCAATTGCATGGAATGCACCTCACTCAATGGATGTGTGTCCTCCTCTCTTAAAACCTATGCACATTTTGAACTTTACCTTTATGTTCTGCAACTAGATGACTCTTGCTTGGTTTGTGATTGTTGTTGTTGATGTTGCAAGGCTCCTGATTGCAGTCTATAATTAGATGGCTCTTACTTACTTTGTGACTTTTATTGACGTTGATGTTGCAATCATCACTATTGTGGTTTACAATTGGATGGATCTTGCTTGGTCTTTGTAACTATTATTATTTGCATTGCTTAACTTTTCTCCTACTCGTTAGTATTGTAGATGCTTTGGAACAATTGTCATGCTTGGTGCTATGTGGAGGGTGAGAGTGAAGTTGGAGTTGATAATTTGCTAATTTGTTATCCCTTCTCATTCATATTACCACATTAAAAATCCATAGATTATGCTTGGTTGATTTGAGCATTTGCATGGGCTACTTAATCTTTAGAAATAAGGATTGAGGATTCTACGTGTGTTCATTAGTGTTTCCTCTTCATATGTGGGATTTTGTTGGATGTTGACATTGTTGTACTTGTCCATCAATATTGCTAGACTAGATGTGGAAGTGTGAGGTTGTTGTTAAATTTGAGGGTTCATAAGGATGTTCTAAGCATGCACACTTGACAAATGATTTTGTGTGGCTATTTTCCCCCTCATTGGTGTTATTCTTATGGTTGAAATTGTGTGGGAAAGTGAGGTTATTGTTGGACGGTTCATAGGGATTATGGGGTTTTGTGTTTGTCATTTGTTTGATATCATTGTCTATGTTCTTTGATGTTGTCCCATTGGTTCAATGTTGCATGTGCCCTTACAACTGAGACATTAAGTGTGTTGTTGGTGGCTATTTACTAATTTTTCTCTTTTGTTCTTTTCAATAGTAGGTAGGAGGTCATGTGTGGTTATTATAAATTCCTTGTGGTTATTATCAGTTCTAGGTGCACTAATGAGGGAGTGACAAGGTATGCTAGGAAATGCTAAGGCATGCTAGAGGCTAGAGAAACATGCCAAGATGTGTCAGGTGTTAGGATGTTCCAATGCATGCCAAGGAGTGTTATGGAGTGTTAGGGAAACACAAGGGAGTGCTAGTTTCAAATTCATGGAAATGAATGAATTATAAGAGTGTGTGACAGGGGGTGTTAGTGAGTTATAAGTGTGCTAAGTAGGGAGTGACAAAGTATGCTAGGTAGTGCCAAGGAATTCTAGAGTGGGAGACATGACAAGATGTGCTAGGTGCCAAGGTATGCGAATGCATGCCACGGGGTGTTAGGCAGTGTCATGGAAACACAAGGGAGAACTAGTTCAAAATGCATGGAAATGAACGGATAAGAGTGTGTGATAGGGAGTGTTAGCAACTTCCAAGTGTGTTAAGAAGGTAGTGACAATTTTATATGGTAGGTAGTGCCAAGGCATGCTAGAGTGCCATGGCATGTCAGGGAGTGATAGGGTGTGCTAGGGAGTGCCAAAGCATGCCAAGGAATGTAGGGGATGCTAACACATGCCACATAGTGCTAAGGGATTGTTAGACATGCCAAGAATTATGACATGTCAAGATGTAAACTATGTTGCTTGGTTGTTTTATGGCCACTATTGGACGCGAGTCTTGACATGGTAACTTGTTAAGTGGGATGAATTGAGATTGGACATGAGTAGCCTAAGATGAGATATAGGTAGTTCTTAGGTGAACAAGACATATTTTGTTGTAGTAATTGTAATTCAGACAAGCTATTGTAGTCGAGGAAGGACTTGGTTGGGTTCCCAAGTCATAAAAAAGTAAGGGTAGTTGTGAGGGCATGATAGCTAAGGAGTGTCAGGCATGCCAACAAATGAAAAGGTGTGCTAACACATGTTAGACAATTTCAATGCATGTTGAGGAGTGTTAAGGTGTCCTAGGGGAACACAAGGGAGCACCGGGTAAAAAAACTTGGAAATGAATGAATAAGAGTGTATGCCAAGGAATGTCAATGAATTTTATGTGTCCCGAGGATGAAGTGTTTTAGGAGAAGTTAAAAATAGGACTTGTAGGAGGCAAGCCTATGGTTATGATAAGGAGTGGACAAAGTAGTTTAAGAGAAAGGGATACTTTGGGTTGGTCATAACATTGTTTTCCCAATGACTTGATTGGGCTCCCAAGTCACAAAAGAAGGTTATCTATGAGGGCATGACAACTAGGGAGTGCTAATGTGTTCCAGGGAATTCCAAGAAGTACTGACACATGCTAGACATTTCCAAGGCATGTTAGGCATCCCAAGACATGCCAAGTGATAAGGCATGCCAAGATGTGTCGGGAACTAGGGTGTGGCGCCAACGCATTCTACAGTGTGTTAGGGCCAAGTGCCATGGACACACAAGGGAACACTAGTTTCTTATCCATGGAAATGAACGAATAAGAGTGTGACGGGGAGTGTCAACAAGTTCTAGTTGTGCTAGGTGTCAGGGAGTGCTAGGATGTGCTAGGGAGTGGAAAAGAATGCTAGGGAATGCATGGGATGCTAACATGTGCTACATAATGCTAAGGGATTATTAGATGTGTCAAGTGTCATGGAACATCAAGATGTAAATTACTTTCCTTAGTTGTTTTACGACCATGATTAGATGTGAGCCTTTTCTTTGTAACTTGTTAAGTTGTATAATTTAAGATTCAACATGAGTATCCTAAGATGAGTTATAGGAATTTCTTAGGTGAATAAGGAATAGTCTAGTTGTAGTAACTATAACTTGGTCAAGTTGTTGTAGTCAAGGTAGGATTTGGTTGGGTTCCCAAGTTTAAAAAAAAGTAAGGGTAGTTGTGAGGGAATGATAACTAAGGAGTGTCAGGGCTTGGTAAGGAATGAAAAGGCATGCTAACAAATGCTAGAAAGTGTCAGTGCATGTCGAGGAGTGTTGGGGAGTGTCAAGGCATCAAAAGGGAGGACTAGGTCAAAATGCATGGAAATGAATGAATAAGAGTGTGTGCCAAGGAGTGTCAGTGAATTCCAGGTGTCCCAAGGATGAAGTCTGTTAGGAGAATTTTGGAGTAATACTTGTAGGAGGTAAGCCTACGATTTCGATAAGGGGATGGACAAAAGTAGTTTCAGACAAAGGGAGACTTTGGGCTAGGCACGACACTATTTTTTCAATGACTTGGGTTGGTTCCTAACTTGGAAAAAAGGTAAGGTTATTTATAAGGGCATGACAACTAGGGAGTGCCAAGATGTGCTAGGGAATTCCAAGAAGTGCTAACAGATGCTAGAAAATTCCAAAACATGTTAGGCATGCCAAGTGCTAAGGCATGCCAATATGTGCCAAGTGTTAGGGTGTGGTGCCAACACATGCTAGGAAGTGTTAGGGAGTGTCAAGGAAACACAAAGGATCACTAATTTCAATTGCATGGAAATGAATGAATAAGAGTGTGTGATAGGGAGTGTTAGTGAGTTCCAAGGTGATCAGGAGTGAGTGAAAAAGCATGGTAGGTAGTTCTAATGCATGTTAGAGTGCTAGGGAAGCATGCCAAGATGTACCAAGTGATAAGGTATGTTAATGCGTGCAAAGGAGTGTTAGTCAATGTTAGGGAAACTCAAGGAAGCACCAGGCATGGAAATGAATGAATAGGAGTGTGTGACAAGGAGTGTTATCAAGTTCCAAATGTGCTAAGGAGGGAGTGACATGGTATGAAAGACAATTATAATGCATGCTAGAGTGCTAGGGAAGCATGCGACCAAGATGTTCCAGGTGCCAAGGTGTGCCAACATGTGCTAGGAAGTGTTAGGGAGTGCAAGGAAAACACAAGGGAGAACTAGGTCAAATTAATGCATGGAAATGAATGAATAAGAGTTTGTCACAGGAACTAATAGTGAGTTCTGGGTGTGCTAAGGAGGGAGTGAAAAGATATGCTAGGGAGTGCTAAGGTGTGCTAGAGGCCAGGGCAACATGCCAATATGTGCCAGGTGCGAGGGTGTGCCTATGCATGCCAAGGAGTGTTTGGGAATGGCAGGGAAACACAAGGGAAAACTAGTTTCAAATGCATGGAAATCAATGAATAAGAGTGTGTGACTGGGAGTTTTAGTGAATTCTAGGTGTGCTAACGAGGGAGTGACAAGGTATGCTTGTTAGTGCCACAGAATGCTAGAGTGTCAGGGTGACATGCTAAGATGTGCCAAGTGCCAGGGTGTGTCAATGCGTGCCAGGGAGTGTTAGTGGGGGGCATGCAAACACAAGGGAGAACTAGTTCAAAATATATGGAAATGAACAAATAAGAGTGTGTGATAAGGAGTGTC
The DNA here is from genome assembly GCA_031772625.1 of Pinus tabuliformis. Taxonomy (NCBI): domain Eukaryota; kingdom Viridiplantae; phylum Streptophyta; class Pinopsida; order Pinales; family Pinaceae; genus Pinus; species Pinus tabuliformis. Next base: position 987,768,161 of record CM062814.1, read on the forward strand.
AGTGATTTTCAGGTGTGCTAAGGAGGGAGTGACAAGTTTATATGCTAGGCAATGCTAAGGCATTCTAGAGTGCCAGGGCATGTCACGGACTGGTAGTGTGTGCTAGGAAGTGCCAAAGCATGCCAAGAAATACAGGGGATTCTAACATGTGCCACATAGTGCTAAGGAATTCTAAGACGTGCCAGGTGATATGGCATGTCAAGATGTAAACTGTGTTGCTTAGTTGATTTACTGCCACAGTTGGATGTGAACCTTTTGTTGGTAACTTGTTAGGTGGGATGATTTGAGATTGGACATGAGTAACCTAAGATGAGTTTTTTTATATGTAGTTCTTAGGTGAACAAGGCATATGTTGAATTTCCATGACAGATGAGAATCTAGGTTGGGTTTTAGAATCTTTGATTCAAACACACTCAAGTAACACAACACATCTACTTTAATGCACAACGAAATCTACACACATAAGGGAATCAACTATTACACATGACAATTTTTAACTTTTTCAAACCCTTCTTCATTATATTTCAGACTATAATGAAACATGATAAAGCTTTCGTACCAGGGATCATGGACCTTTACAATCACATTGATACAAGGAATAAAACTAGGGTTTGGTGTTATTCCTTTGACAACCAATCTATCCTTAACAAGACAACACTTGACCTACTTGTTGATGTTGACCACACACAACCCTTTTAGTCCACGTGTCTCGAACACATCTAGCATGTCATCTTGCCTCCCATTCTGTAACTCCTCAATCTTCCACTATCAATGAGCTCAACTCCTTTAGGTTATTGGATTTAGATCAACAAACTTTTCCCTCTAGCTACATCCTTTTTCCTTTAAGGTCTACAACCTGTAGGGTCTTTGATCAACTGTTCACAACTCCATTTGTGAACATCTCTTTGGTCTGCCCACTTTTTCCATACTACTGCTCCAAGATGACAGGTCTAGGTTTATGGAGGATTCCTTTCTTCTCACTGAATCGATCCTTTGCAATACAATGAACTAGGCCTAGTTGGTTGGCCCACTTGAGTGCTACTTTAGTCCTTCAAAGTATGCACATCCTTAGCCCCAATACACCTTCCCTTATGCCACTATTTTTGTCCTTCACAAGTACATGACTTATGGATCTTCTTTGAAAATCACCTAACAACCCTCCAACTTGATGAGCCTCGGTATTGCAATAAGAATGTTGCACCTCCCAAGGCTACCGACATTAATTATCAACCCGGGGTTCGTAAAAACTTAAGAGGTACCAGCACTATATGTGCAGCATACAATGTGTTCTTCCTTTGTTCTCATGATGTAATGGAGTGCATGTACTAAAGTCAAATCCTAAACTGATTGAAGAAAATGAAATGTTCGAAATGGAACCTTAACCTATTGAAAGAAATAAAGTACAAGGAAAGAGACTGAAATCAAATGCTAAAACACACCATTTTATAACTAATTGCTAAGAGGTTTTGATTAAAAATAATTCTAAGTTAACATGTATGCAATCCTACTATCCTAAGCATGCATATTTAAACCATCAAACTTTCTACTACTATGCATGTAAATGAATAAAATAAATCTGTTTTTCTTTTTTGTCCTTTTTCATGTGAGAGTGTGAAAGCTAATATCTTTTGGTGATGTGGCAGGTGGCTTGGAGATGATGGTGAATGGTCAGAAGGCTTGGGATACAAGTAGGGACCCTTTTCTAGCTTCCTAGAGGATTTTTCCTCAATTCGGCCTCAAAACAGGCTTTCCTACATGATGCTACAATGTTTTACTACATGATGTACAAATTTACTATAATTCATTGAATGACCAAGAAAATCAAATACAAATTGGATGGGACAAATTTTTTTATTAACTAGGATGTATTAGGTCCCCATTTCAAGTGGAATCACTCAAAAATACCTCTGTTAACCCATGCAAAAAAAATAAAAAAACATTACTAGTCGAAAATTTAGAAATTCGAGAACTAGTGAGCTAGTAAATCTAAAGCATGCCTTACCAAATCAAGTGCAAATGTAATGGGGTAATTTTTGTTATGAACTAGAATTTTTTTGTGATCTAATGCAAGTGGAACCAACTCGATTGAAGCTTGTTAACATGGTTTAAAAAATAGCAGAAATTTACTGTTCTTTGCTAAAAAGGAGGTCCAACAATCTAGATTTGGGAATAAGAAGACTAATCCAAGCAACTCAATGATTACTATGAACTTCCAAAGATTTTCCAAGGATGAAATATTGATTTTATCCTGCAAAAGAACTTACATAAACCATTTAACTCAATCCCACAACAAGAAATCATTAATATTAAATGCAGAAATAGAAAGAAATAAAAACTAGATATGCATGTGAATAAGAAGTAAAGAAGATGATATAAAAGGGCTCTGAGGTTTCTAGGATGGCGAAGCCCAAGGAAACTCAGAGACCTATGGAGGAGAACAATATTTAGAAGTTGAACATGACACCAGTCTTCATTATTTTCATCAATAGAATTACATCCCTACAAGAAAATACAATGGAGCTGCAAAAGTACAAGTTCTCTCCACAATAGCACTAATGAAAATCAATCCCTAGAGGCAAATTCGAATTGGAACTTATACAAAATGTTTAGCAATCATTCCCCATGAATGGAGAAATATTTCCCCACCAAAATCCCTTGATTAGTAGATCTAGTCCCCAATACTAGGAATCTGCATTAAATGGCAGGGAACACATTCCTAGATTTTCTCAATCATTGGAGTTCCACAATTTGTGCCATAATTACATGATAGCTTGTTGATTTATTATCTATTACTGATCCTTCTATAGTAGGGAACAAGTCCCTAAATTATCTCCTCCTCCAAATCGCCATAATCTGCCCAATATTCTCATAATATTTCACAAAAATAAATAATATTATGCACAAATATCCAATTATTCATAAACCTTCCTAATGAATATGTTAAAGCTAAAAATAAATTATCTAATGCAGAAAGAGAGGTTTAATGTGCTGAAGGATGGTCATAGGCCTTAAATTATTGTTTAATTTATAGACATGTGCCTTAATTTATGTCAATTTAGAGGCCCATCATACCCCCCTGCTGAAAGTGTTACTCATCCTCTGAGAAACTTAGTGACCTCATTGTGCCTCATTCATGGCCCTGGTGGTCTCTCTCTTGTGCATTAAGAATCTTGGCTGTAAGTTCTGCAAGGACAAGCCCAAAAACATATTTGAAGAAAAATCACTGTTTCTTGATACCATTAGCTTGCTTTCTTCTCCTTATTCAATATGGTTTCTTGAATATCTTTCAGTTTGGCAAGGTCTTCGACATCCTTATCAACCTTCTGCTACCTTGTTCCACCATTTAGACACCCCTAAAACCTTCAAACTACCTTTAGATGAGAACTAGGACATCCTGTAGTAATTCCTGTCAAAACTACAAGAAACCTATAGGAAAACTTGTTAAAACTACAGGATACCAGTTCTGAGCATAAATGATAGTCTGAGGTTAGGGTAGGCCCTCAACTTGACTCCCATGCCTTTTTCCCACTTTTAGGCCTTGGACAAAAGCTAGAAAGAGATTGGAGACCTCTTGGAAAACATATTTTAATGACTGCAATTTGAGTTTTGTTTTGATGGTGAATGCCTAATTTCCTTTTGTTGCCTTCTTCTTCTCTCTTGTGGCCTAGATGACTACCTAATGGCCTTGGATTTCTTTGTTTTGATTAGGTCTCTCTTAAGCTCTACCATCTTGGGGCTAGCATAATTTGTTCATTTCTTCCTTCTTTCAGCAACATTCTACCTTCCTATAGTAGTCAGTACTCCTCTTCCAGGGTCTTCCAACTGTATGGGAGTGATGAGAAATGATGAAAAGGGATTGGATGATGATGCTAGGGCTCAAAGGGAGTAGTGTAGGTTTGTGAAAATGGAGAGGATGTTATTCTTGTTTTCTCTCAAGAATGAAATGGGATGGATGAATGATGAATAGATAGTGAATATGAAGTGGATGGAGGGCTTGGAGTGCTGTGGTGACTTGGCCTTTGCAAAAATTTCTTCTTTTAACAATTGTCTTCATTCCTTGAAATCATCACCCTTCATAGTTTGACTTTTCAATATTGCATGAGTGAAGGAGTGAGTTGCAATTAACTAGTTGAAGGCAGCTGAGATTTTTGACCCATCCTTATCTTATAAAACCTCATCTCTCATGCATTAACAACAAATTTCCAACTATAATATGCTCAAGCGAAGAGGTCAAGAATATTGCATACCTGTACCTACCTGATGGTTGTTGGAGAGACCTGCATGTTGTTGTTGAGTTGAAGTTATTGTGCAGGTGTTGGATGGTGATTCTAATGATCCTAATGATGTTATTAAGATTTGGAGGAGTTTTTTTGACCTCTGGATCTCCATGTTGAAGCTCACTGCAAATCTCTAGCTACTTTATCATCATATCCCCTCAATTTTTCAAAGAAACCCATCCAATTGTGCCTTGTGAATATCTCTAGTACAGGAGGGTGCTGATGAATCCTCACTGTGTTGATGGGTTGCCCCTATCATTTTTCTTTGATGAATGGAGGTTTGTATAGGTCTGATACCAAATTTAAAAATTCTGTGTATATAATTCCCTTATGCTACAATCACTTTCAACAAACTAGAAGGGTTTTTTTAATGTTCCTTTCACTTGGAAAAATGTGAGGAAATGTAGAGCCTACCTCCTTAACACTATTTAATGAAGCCAACCTCTATTTTTCCATTTTAAAATTTCTCACTGCCAATCCTATAGGTGATGTTTTGTATCCTATAGGATCTCAAGGAATCCTATAAGTTTTCAGGACAACGAATTGTTTTGTCCATATCTCCCAAACGGTAGAATGGATTGACCTGAAACTTTTTGAGCATGTTTCCACGTCATTATGCACCTCCCCATAAAAAATAATTTGCTCAATGGATGTACGAATCTCGAGAAAAACTAAAAATGGATGAAGGTTATGGAGGCCGATTTCTTAGAAACTGTGCATTGGAATTTGTTGAAATTGATTGGGCATATTACCATCATCCATATGCATCTCCCCATGAAACTACTTTTTAAATGGATGCACGGATATCGAAAAAATGAAAAAATGGTTATAGGTGATGGAGGCTGATTTCTTGAAAAATGTGCATTGGAATTTGCTGAAATTGCTTGAGCATGTTACCATCATCCATATGCATCCCCCCCTGAAACATCTTGGAAAATGGATGCATGGTATTCAAGTTATGGAAAAAACAAATTTCTACTCTATGTATTTTTGTATCACGTAGTTTTTGAGGACAACAAGCAAATTTAATGGTGGAAGCTTGATAATGATGGATGGATGGTGGAAATAGATGAGGGTGATGGATTGGCATGGCCTTGGCCTTGTTGGAGAATTTGAGAAAAGGAGGAGAAAGTCAAAGTTTTACTTCTTTTGACTAGGCTTGACCAATTTTCCTTTTGGTACCAACTTATTCTTGTTGCTTGCAGATGTTGGAGAGTACATGCATTCATCAAAGAGATGCATGGAGCAAGGATTTATTTTATTTTACTTTTTCTCTTTTTTTCTTCTAGGCCTACTGGCCGCCTTAATGAGGTTTTCAACTAGTCGGTCTGCTTAGGCACCTCAAAGGAGGTTTTCACCTAGGATATTTTATTTTTTCTCTTTTTTTCCTTTTTTCCAACCCATTGACTGCCTCGTGGAGGTTTTCAATCAATGAGCCAATCTTAGGTGCCTCCAAGGAGGATTTCACCTGAGATTTTTATTGTTTTCTTTTTTTTTCATCATTATTTTTTACCCTACCCTACTTAAAAAACAAAATCACTTTCAAGTATAAGAATACTTCCAATGGAGCCATGTGCACATCAATATGATAGAAAAAATGATGTGGATTCTTGAAATGTATGCTTTGACATGTACCTATATTTGAAAGATCAAATGATTTGAATTTGATGATATCAAGCACAATTGAAGAAGAGATATAGACCCACCCCCAGTTGTTCGCCCGGAACCACCATAAGCAAAGACACAAGCAGTAGATCCACCAGCACTAGCGGTTGATGCAACTTAGTGACTGTTTGGAACCATATTTCAATATAGTTGTGATGCCTATGGTCCACTTATTGATTTGGATCATCTTGGATGTCTTCTTCTACCATGACCTTCAAGTCTTCCTATTTTTTATGATTGATCTCTTGAATGCATGGAGGATTTGATGGTAACCATGAGGGAGCTTTCTCAATCTCTGATTTTGTTGTCTGCTCTTCATCAAATGTAACCCATGGTTCTTTCATCTTCTCTTTTGAATCTTCTTTTTTTGCATGTTGTCCTTCAATAGAATTAAGAGAATCAATTTTTTGTAATGTTCTTCCTAAGCTGAGATGAATACCATTGAGATCAACAGGAGATATTTGGAAGTGTTGTACCTCAGCATTGTAAGTGGGCTGAGCTACTTCAATGTGTGGGTTTTGAAATGGTGGTACAGGTAGTTGAGTGGGAGTGTATATTTGAGATGGATGTGGATGGGGTTGTGGTTGTGGTGGAGGTGAATGGTAGGGATAACATGGAGTTGGGTATGGAGGATATTATGGAAAATATTGAGGATATTGTGGATGGATCCCATAAGTTCCTTGCCAACCTTGTTGCCAAGATTGGTTTTTGGGTTGAGATGGCCAATGTTGCCAAGGAAAGGGTGGGTTCTAATTACTTTGAGATGGATGTTTATAAGCTTGAAATTGTGAATTAGGATTTTGCATCGTGTTAGGTTGAATAGGCTGCCATGATCCTTTTGGAGCTACATAACATCGCTACATTGGAAATTGACTTGCTCCATTGTCCTCTTGGTGAACTTCCTTCAACCTTGGTAATAAGAAGCAACACTTAACATCATGTGATTCTGCATGGATAACACAAACATCTTCCTTTTGCTAATTTTTTATTCTTAACATTTCTACTTGTTTGGTTAGATTTCTAAGAATTTCTGTTTTAAAATCATCAAACAAATTTCCAAGTTTAGCTTGACTTACTGATCTTGATGCTGATTGACTTACTCTTGCCTTTCCTCTTGATATGTGTTTGCATGTTTCACAAATTTCTTCAAATGATAATTGATATACATCACCTCTATTCATGAGATCAAGAATATCAATCCACTCATCCCTAATTGTTCTAAGTAAGAGGTTTTTTAGTGTGTCAGATCCTAAATGATGTAGTTTCCCCCTCTTAACATTATACATGAACCTCTCTATTAGATGCTCTAGAATCTCATCTTCTCTTTGATTCATTCTAGAGATTTCTTCTTTAAGATCATGATCTTTATATTTTTCTAGAAATACATTTTGCATCTCACTCCATAATCTTATTGAATTAGTCCCTAAACTCATGAACCATTTAAGAGCTCTATCCTTTAATGTTGCTAGAAACAATTTCAATTTTTGAGTTTTTAATAAGTAACCATAAGATCTACAAACAATTTCAAATTCAAAGAGAAAGGTTTCTAGATCCTCTGACCTTAGATCATGAAATTTTGGAGAAAATATGGAGGGATGTTCTTCATGTGCACACTACCATCAATATCTTGAATGGGAAATCCGAGAGGATCTTCCTCATTGTCATCATCTCCATCCATGTTTTCAACATTCTTTGTCATTTTCTTCTTCTACCTGCAAAATTGAATGGTGATGTGGCTCTTACTGCACCATGTGATCAAATGGGGGGTTAGGTTTGTGTTGGAGAGATTTTTTGTGTTTTTATGATTGAAAGGAAACACTAATGTAATGCACTTTCCTATTTTTGAAATGAAATATGCCTAATGCAATTATTTTTTGTTTTTGCAAAAAGTAAAAAGAAATTAATCAACTAGGAAAGAAAACAATGCATACTTTGACACCTCCTCAGCAATGGCTCCAAAAAGTGATGAACCTTGGTATTGCAATAAGAATGTTGCAAATCCCAAGGCTACCTTCTGACCTCCCTGTTGCTCTAGAAACATCCTCTGATGCTGAAGCTTCCTCTGCCACTCCATTCGCATCGGTCTCTACCCACTCAGCCAGTCCTTCTACTCCTTGTCGAGGCTCCCGTAGCAAGGTCTAATCAAAGAGGCTGGGTACCTCAAGGATCCTACCCCTATTTCAGCCTTCTTGGGACTATCACTCCACATCGCCCCACCTCCCACCTGGAGGTATGGATGCATGTGATCCCTCTACCCACTTGGCTCAAAATGTCCCCCTACTGGAGGTCTTTGCGTGAGTGGATGCCTCCACTCAGTTTCCTCTCAGCTTCTCTAGTTATGGCTACTCCACAACTTCCTAAAGATACTTCACCAATTGTGGCTCCTTCACAATTGCCTGAGACTTCTTCTGGCACTGCCTATTGAGAGGTAATGTACTCTCCATCTCAACTACCAAGTCTCTAACCTTTGCCTTTGATCCTCAAGGATTTGCATGCATCTTGAACCTTAAGAGCATACAGGTTCTTGACTCGTGAACCAATTTGCTTCACTTGTCTCGTGGTGATGTGTCTAAGGAAAACCTTTCCCTTACTGAAGACTACATCATAGCCTTTGTCTTCCAGCATCGCGATCGATACCACGTTCTTCTTCAGTCCTGGCACATACTTAACATCTGTTAAGGTAATGCGATCTCCACGCTCCCTCTGAAAAGAAACTGTGCCCACACCTGAAATACTATACTTTTCATCATTACCCATCGCTATGAGTATCTAAAGGTCTTTCTCCTCCAAGGTACTAAACAAACTCTTATCGTCGGTCATGTGGAATGAAGCTCCACTGTCAAGAAACCAACCACAACCCATCATTGATGAAACCATGCATGCGATGAGGGTAAAATCCAATTCAAATTGAGAGGTTAGGGCCTCACCTTCAGATCCTTCCGAGGATCCCTTCTTAGATTTCTTCAATGGACAATTTGTTGCATAATGGCCCACCTCATGACAATGAAAGCATCACACTTTCTATTTTTCAAACTTCTTCCCACCATGGGAAGAACACAATTTGGGATGAGAGTCCTTATCCTTCCCTTTCTTTGCCTTACTTGCTAAGGCGCAATTTTCTTCATCCTCCTTGGATGAAGAACCATCTCTGGTGCTTCTTTTTATCTCCTCTTGCATCAGATTTGACTAAAGTCGTTTCCAATCTGGCAGTTTCTCTCTTCTATTTACCGAGTCTTGGTAGCTATGCCAGCTCTTAGGAAGATCGAGGAGAGCAAGACTCACCATGTCATCATTGGCTGTCATGATTCCTACACTTCCAAGCTCATCCCTGCAGGTGGTGAGCTTGTTCAGATATGTAGAGATCATGTCGCCCTTTTCACACTTGATTTTCTGAATCTTGTCTTTCAGCGCCAGCTTCCTCTGATCGTTGTTGTTCTAATATAGATCCTTCAATGTTTTCCACATTGAAAACGGTGTCTCCTTCCCATGGATACTCGAGACTATGTGGTCTCGAACTCCCTCCAGAAGGATTCTCCTCACTCTAGCCAAACATTTCTTCCATTCCACCAATTATTGGGCATTAGCAGCTATTGGCTTGGGGACTTCTTGATCAATGAAGTCCTTCAAACCATTTTCCTCTAATACCGCTTCCATGCAATCCTTCCAGGCTATATAATTCGAGTTGCCATCAAGGGCATACTCGAGTCTCAAACCGTTGAATGCCATTGATGAAATTTGAGATGTGATAAGAATTCGAATTCTATAATCACGAACTTTAAAATTCAAACTTCTCCCTTCTTTGTACACTGTTATTCACTTTGATCACCTTTGCTCTGATACCATGTAGAAATTCTCACTGAAGATCACCTAATAATGCAATGTAACTAAAGCAAAATACTTGATCTACTTCTACTATCAAACTTTGTGGAAGCTTAATCAATTTGAGCAAGATCAATCAGAACACATATAATAGAGAAGAAGAAAGGATACACATGAAACGCAGAAGAATACTCTCAGGAAAGCCTCAGCTAAAAACCTTGCTATTTGTATTATCATACAAGTGGAAATATCTCCGGATTACACAAAGCTTTAGCTCACAAGCTATCCAGCTCTCAGTACACCCTCAATGATGCTCATAGACTGAATAGACATAACATATGCATTCCTTCAGTCCTCCAAGCCTCCTATTTCCTTGCATAGTTTGTCCTGGTTCCTCTGGCTGCCACCTGTGTGAATTCACCTCTCACACAACTCAGCAAACTCAGAAATAGCTACGCAATCCTGAAGGAGATAATTCCTTCTGCATGGATGAGTTTCCTATATAGGAAAAATCCTCTAACTGATAGTACAATGTCCCTTCCTCTGATCTCAACTGGGTCTTTGACTGAACCGACATGCATGAGTTATTTATGAGAGACTATTCAATTATCTGAAGTACAGTAGTTACATGCATGCATGCATTAACTAACTGAACTCACAATCAGTTCCATAAAATGTTGGAACTAATCTAACTGGACTTAACTCAGTTAACTGAGCTAACTAATTACAACTCAAAGTTCAACTCATCCCGATCTCCTTAATCAAGGGATAACTTCCTCAATCAAAGGGGAAACTGTTGCATGTCTTCACATAGACTTCATGTTTGATTTTCTCCAACTAATTAACTCAAGATGAATTAATTAATTATTTTTAAAACATCTCCTAAGATCAAATTCGAATTTTAATTCTCAATTTTAGTTCAAGGACTAACTAAAATTGGAATCTATCCTGAAATGCTATTTATAGCAATACTATTTTTAGCATTTCTATTTTATCATTCCTTGTTGCTATCTTCAACACTGGTACCTGAAATGCTATTTATAGTAATGCTATTTATAGCATTTCTTGTTGCCATATTCAACATGTATTACATCTCTATTCTTTGATTAATGCAATACATATAGGAGGGGTTTTGAGCAGTTTCTTTCCCTAGATAAATCTTTGTGTATGCATGTTATTTATTATTTCATGTTTATGATTTGTATTCTACATTGTGAGTTAAATTCCTCAGAGAAGTAGAGTAGGTTTGAGTCTTGTCATTTAGTAAATTTCATGAGTAGTTTCAAGTATACACCAAAATTTCTACAACTTCTCCTTGTGTCATTATGACCTTGGTTGGAGAATCGTCTGATGGTCAAACATTATCCTTGTGTCATTATGACCTTGGTTGGAGAATGGTATGACAAAGGACAATATTCTTCTATAAGAATAATAGTCCTAGAGGTCGCTTAGATGAGCAAGAGCCTTCCAACATCATGCTCAAATCTCTTTCTAGAGTGAGCTATTTAGCATCAGGCCTAGGATGAGGCCTTTGGAGTTTCATCTAGACTATGTATGGGATTGGTCATTTGATGGCGAACCAAGACTATGTATATTATTCGATGCATGTATATCAGGAGTACCATGAAACAAAGTTACCAACTTAATGGGCATAATAACCCCAAAATGAAAACTCTAGCAATAATACCTTATTTTTGTGCTAAAAACATGAAAAAACACCCCAAAAATGAGAAGGGTTGATGTTAGAACAACATTTTTTCTCCAGGCTAAATTAAACCAATTTTTTTTTGCGCAAAAAACACCCTAAAAATGAGAAGTGTTGATACTGCATCAATGCTTTTTTTTTTAAAGCTAAAATTCCAACATTGTTTACCAATGGCGTTAAAGATAAAATATCATGACTCCAAAAAACCTTAAAATTCCAAAAATTTTCAAGCATGGCGTTAAAGATAAAATATCACATCTATGAAAATCCTTAAAATTCTAACAATTTTGAACCATGGCATTAAATATAAAATATTATGACTCTAACAAACCCTAAAATTCTACTTGTTTGCAACCATAGCATTAAAGATAAAATATCATGACTCATAAAAACCTTAAAATTAAATATCACAATTACAAAAAACCATAAGTTTTCACCATATTTCAACCATGGCATTATGGACAAATTATATGATCTGTTGTTGAATGTTAGTTTTGATGTGCTAATTTCAACTTTAGAATTAAAAACAACTACTTATCATTTACTTCATGTGCATAGGACTCCTTTATGGTGTTTGTGAATGAACAGGTAAATTTATGTCAAATTCATGAGAAAAATAACATGAAAGTAAGTGTTGAACAACAGTAAACAAATGTACAACAAACCATCAAAATGAACACTTAACACAATGTTTTGATGTAGGAGTTTACCCCTCCTAGGCTACATCTCCTTGGTCCATCATCCATGGCTTGGGCCTCTATATTAGCTCAAAATGGAAAAAAATGTTGTTTACAATGCTCTACTACTCTTGAAACCTGCTTCAAAGTGCTCAGAACATCAAAATCATCTTGGAATTCCTTTTCCTGATCCCAATTTGGTCGAATTTTGTAAAATTTATGGAAAAATCAATTTCTCCTAGAAATTCTGCACTAAAACTGGAGGAACTCTAGTTAACTCCACTAAAACTGGAGTTACTGCCAAATTTGTAGGGACCGCCAGAAATGCCGACAAACTAACTCTACATTAATTAAGTGATAAGCACAGTTCAATTATGAGTTAATCCCACTTAGCACTAATCACACGTAGTTATGGATTAGTTGTTAGCCGTTAGCCGCCAGATGGTATGGTGGTGTTCACATGAAAGGGGGGTGACCTGCGGGCTGGCTCCCTCCTCCCCCCAACCGTAAACCGTTAACATAATAAATACAACTTAAAACCATTATATGTTAAGTCGTATATGCACGGTGCAGTAGTAATGTGTGGAGTTTGTGTAGTGTAGGTCCCGGTTCAACTCCCTGACCTGCCATAAAACAAATTTGCAGCACATCGATGCTAGCCCAACCTTTGGGGAGGGACATGTGGTGACCTCTAGGCTTGCCACTTGTCCCTTCCTCATTGGTCCATCCTATGACCAATATAATCGAGCGAAATCACCACACCATTAACCAACCACAATTTTCCATTTGGAGAAACCTGGTTGGTCATTGACCACATTTGACCTTGCCTAGTCACCTACCACGTTAGCAGTACGAACTACTAACTGTGTAGTGACTGTACCTTTTTTTTCAAAAATTCCTATGTTTGGCAAAGCAGACGGACTGCGATATCTTCCTCATATGAGCTCAGTTTTGAGTGAAACGAGTTGCATTGGCATCATATTCCCGAGACGGACACGGTTGTTTAGGTTTTGAGCGATTTTGACCACTTTAATTTTTGAGCTAAATACTAATCACCTGATCATTCCTCCCCACTGAAAGCCTTGTGGAACCCAAAAGATACAATCAATTTTCAGCAGGTGAGGGTACATCTCCCTCACCTTCTCCATCTGCAACCATTTGGCCTTAGAAGGATTTTATCCCTTCAGTCCCACTCGAAGATATTCAACATTCCCAATCTTCAAAGTTCTAGTTCTTCTGTCAAGTATGAGATCTTGTTGAATTTTATCAAGATATTCTGGCGAGAAATCATCTATTGATGGCAGCTGAACATGCTCTCCTTGATCATCAATCAAAGGAGGCTCAGAAATCTCAAATTCTCAATATTAACAACAAAGTATATTTGCATATAAGGAGGCAAATCTAGTTTAAATGCATTGTTACCAATCTTTTCCAGAATTTTAAAAGGACCTCAACGGATTGGCTTCAGCTTTTTTCCTTCCCTATGAAGTCTCTCTTTGCTAATATATAACCAAACTTCATCTCTAACTTGAAATTTATGATCGACATGGTGTTTTCCATGCCTTGCTTTGTAGCTGCTTTGACTTCTTTCAAGTTGTTCTTGCACTGCGTGATGTATCAACTGAATTTGCTCAATGAACTTCCTTTCCTTATTGATGTCATTATGACCACTGATGGTGACATATTTCTCAAAGATGAAGTCCAATGGTGATCTTGGCAAGTACCCAAAACATACCTCAAATGGCAATGTGTTTGTGGAAGAATGCTTTGCCCTGTTGTATGCATGTTTTATGTAATGTAACTTTTCATCCCACAACTTGGGATGTTTGCTGCAATATCCTCTAAGAAGATGAATGACTGTCTTGTTGACCACCTTGTTTTTTCCATCTGTTTATGGATGAAATGTTGTACTCTTCTTCAACTTAGTGTCCATCACGTCCCACAAATTTGGCCAAAAATTCCCAACAAATCAAGAATCTCGATCACTTACAATGGAAGTAGGAAGACCAAAATGAACCCAAATATTTTGAAAGAAAAGATGAGCTGTTTGTTCAGCTGTAATTTTCCTTTTACATGGTGTTAGAATACACATCTTGTTGAACCTGTCTACAACTACATACAAGTAATCATGACCTTTCCTTGGAAATGGAAGACCTCCTACAAAATCCATTGAGATATGCTCCCATGGATGTCAAGGTACCGTAAGTGGAGTGCATAATCCTAGTTTCCTATTGCTAGGCTTACTTCTTGCACACAAAGAACATCCTCTAATGAAATGAGATACATTATCAAACATGCATGGCCAATAACAATACCTTTAGAGATTTGTTGTTGTCTTGCCTACACCAAAGTGTCCAGCAATCAATGAAGTGTGCGCCTCCCTTATGATATTGTTTCTTTCTCCCTGTGGAATACATAACTTTCCCAAGTGATACAACAAATTGTTATGTACATGGTAATCTAACTCTTCAATTTGGTTTCCTTGCCTCAAGCGTGCATACACATCTTGAAATTCAGTGTTAGGTCCCTATACTACTAGCGTAACCCCTTATTATTATTCGTGCAACCACCTTATTATATTATTGTGCCCATATAGTCGCCATGTTGTTATTAGTATGCCCCATAGAAGCCCACTATTATTATTGTTGTGCCCCTACAATTTTATTGTTATGCAGGCTCTGATTGTATTGGGACCCCTTAGACTCCTATATATAGAAAGGAGGTCTTATCATTTGTATCATCCAAGAATTGTTCATTTGTGTAATGTAAAGGAGGTTTCCCCCTCGAAAAGGCTTATTTTGAAGTCATTGATCTATCTTTTCTATATTTTTGTGAGCTGGTTTCATAAAATTTGGTATTAAAGCTTTGGATTCTAGGGTTTCACTACTCCAAACAACTCATCGTGGAATTTTCTCTATAACTTTTTTTTCTGCGCCGTTTTAGAAGCTAAAAAAAAACCAATTTGAGTTGAAATTGCACTAAACCCCACGTCTGAATTTCAGATCTTGTCTCGCTATATTTTTGGATATATGATTTGAGGAAGTTAGGGTTTGTGAAAGCTCCATAATTCCATCTCAAACAAGTCATCATGGAATTTTCTCTATAATTTTGTTTCTACGAAGGTTCAGACCCTAAAATTAAAACCCATTTGAGCCGAAATCTTGATGAAGCTCGGGTCCAAATTTTAGATCCTTTTTTGCTATATTTTTGGATATATAGTCCAAGACATTTAGGGTTTTTGCAGGCTCCCAAATTACATCCCAAACAGGTGACCTTGGGAAAATTGTCATAACTTATCTATGAGCATCAGATTGAAATTTTTCCAGAATTTACAGAAAGGGGATCGACTGTAAATTTCTTTGTAGTGTTTTTAGGTCCGAAGGTTGAAATAGTGACACATGGCAGTTAGTACAATTTCGCTCTATTGAAATTTTTTATAATTAGGTCATCGTAGGAGATCTGGGTTAACTCTTTCTTAAAGAATCCAATATTTATCATACGAGTGGGTTTAGAAAGAGGACTCAAAGAGATACCACAGGAAGAAATTGTACAAATTGGAGATATGAAATTACAGAGTTACAGTCGTTTCAAGATCGAGCTCCTAAAATCAAGAAAAGGCGATTTGAGGAAGTTTGACGGCAAGGATCCCGTAAATTTGATATTACAGATGGAACAATATTTTGATCTACATGATGTACAACTATTACAAAAGGCACGTATTGCATCTTTATATTTAGAATCGAATCAATTTTTATGGTATAAAGGGCTTTGTTCTCGTAAACCACTTGTCACTTGGTTAATTTTCACGGAGGAAATGATAGCACATTCTGAGGATACAAAGAGCAACACCTTATTTAGCCAATTGATAACTCTCAAACAAAAGGGTTCAATGGTAGAGCACACTGGGAACTTCCAAAAATTGAAGATAAGGGTAAAATATATTCTAGAGAAGCAAATGATTGATGTCTTCATGGGGACTTTAAAGGATAGCATTCAACATGAGGCTCATCTTTGAGAACCTGATTCATTGGAGAAGGCATTCAGGTTGGCAAGAAAAATTGAAAGCGAAATTATGGAAACAAGGATCCTACCACAAACAAATATAAATATGGAAATGTTTTTTCTCATAGCCTTCCACAACCTACAAGGTTTACACCACAACAATTGGATGTAAAAAGAGAAAAAGGGCTTTGTTACATTTGTGATAGCAAATACACTAAAGGTCATAAGTGTGCTGAGAATAAATTATTTTACATAGATTGTGAAGAGGAGGAAGAAAAGGATCAAGAAACATCAAAAAAAGAAGATATACACCAAGAGCCAACCCCAGAGAAATAAGAAATGAATCCAAGCATATATTGTAAAGCATTGGTAAGAATTACCACTCCTCAAACTCTCAAGATAGAAGGACATATCAAGAAGAAAAAGGTTCAAGAAGTGAAGTTCACATCGAGCATCAAGAAATGAATCTGGCCATATATTGTAATGCATTTGTAGGAATTACCACTCCTCAAACTATCAAGATGGAAGGACATATCAAGAAGAAAAAGGTAATAGTGTTGATTGATTCGAGTAGTACCCATAATTTTATTCATTGTATGATAGCAAAGGAATTGAATTGCTTCCTATATCCAGCACCAGAGTATCAAGTGATGGTTTCAAATGGAAGAACCGTAAATTGCTCTGGAAAGTGCCAATGGGTGGTGTTGATGTTGTACTAGGATTCCAATGGCTACAATCTTTGGGTACGATAACTTTTAATTTTCAAGAACTCTTCTTGATTTTTTTTCAGAAGGAAATGAAGTTGAATTAAGGGGTATCACAGGGAAACCGAGAAATATAATCAGATCTAATGGCATGAAAAATCTTCTAAAGGAAGAACAACATGGTGTAATTGCACAATTATGTTTGCTAGAGGTTTCGACGTTGAAATCATCTATTTCTCTAGATCTCCAAAAATTATTAGACAATCATTCCAAGGTATTTGATACTCCCAAAGTCCTCCCACCTATTTGTGATCATGATCATGCTATTCATTTTTTAGAAAGTGTTCCTCCAAACATCAGGCCTTATAGATATCCCTTTGCACAAAAGAGTGAAATTGAACATATGGTTGCAGAAATGCTAGAGGTTGGTATAATTCGATCTAGTCAAAGTTATTTCTCTACTCCAATGGTATTGGTGCACAAGAAGGATGGATCATGGTGCATGTGTCTGGATTATAGGGAGCTCAACAAGCTCACTATTGAAGATAAATTTCCCATTCCTCTCATTGATGAATTATTGGATGAATTTTATGGAGAAATTTATTTCAGCAAGTTGGATCTTCATGCAGGATATCATCAAATCAGAACGAAGACTGAAGACATTCTGAAAACAACATTTAGAACTCATGAGGGTCATTATGAATTTTTGTCATGCCTTTTGGCCTTACCAATGCACCTTATACATTTAAAGGTTTGATTAATTCCATTTTTAAACCATTCCTTAGAAAATTTGTGTTAGTATTTTTTGATGATATACTAATCTCCAACAAGTCTTGGAAGGATCATGTTCAACATGTTGATAGATTTCTTAGACTATTGAGGACAAACAATTATATGCAAAAACCTCAAAATGTTTCTTTGGAGTACAAGAGGTGCAATATTTGGGTCATATTGTATCTCATGAAGGTGTTAAGGAAGACCCTCAACAACAAGAAGTTCTCCAAATCTTAAAGGATAACCTCACTTTTGCACAGAATAGAATGAAAAAATAGGCAGATCAACATTGTAGTGAAAGAAGTTTTGATATAGGCGACTGGGTATTTCTACGGCTATAACCATACAAACAAATATCCCTCAAGCAAGCTAAGAAGGATAATAAATTATCACCAAATTACTATGGTCCTTACAAGGTGTTGAAAAATATTGGTACTATGGCATACAGATTGGAGCTTCTTGCATCTTCTCAATTGCCCCCAGCTCTCCATGTTTCATGCTTAAATAAGGTTATAGGTGACAAACTCCTAGTTCAAACAGTATTGTCTAAACTTGACGAGGAAGGAAAAATCATATTGGAACTCGATGTACTCACGGATACCAGAACCCGAAAGCTACTAAATCGATCAATTTCAGAGTATCTTATCAAGTAGAAGAACTTACTCGCTGATGATTTCACATGGGAGAATGAGAATTTTATGTGGAAGCATCCAAAACGACTCAGAGGACAACACTTTTTGAAGCAGAGGGGCATGTTAGGTCCCTATACTACTAGTGTAACCCCTTATTGTTATTAGTGCAACCCCCTTATTGTATTATTGTGCCCATATAGTCCCCATGTTGTTATTAGTATGCCCCATAGAAGCCCACTATTGTTATTGTTGTGCCCCTACAATATTATTATTATGTAGGCTCTGATTGTATTGGGACCACTTAAACTCCTATATATAGAAAGGAGGTATTGTAATTTGTATCATCCAAGATTTGTTCATTTATGTAATGTAAAGGAGGTTTCCCCCTCAAAGAGGCTTATTTTGAAGTCGTTGATCTATATTTTATATCTTTTTGTGAGCTAGTTTCATAATAGTCAGTATCATATACATATTGCTCAATGTAACTTTCATGTAAAATAGAATTGTGCTTGAGTATAATAGATGAATTTACAATAGGCCTAGAAAGCATATCAACTACCTTATTGTAGATTCCCTTTTTGTACTTGATAACCAAATGAAACTGTTGTAGAAAACCCATCCATCTGAAGTGTCGTGATTGCTGCAACTTTGACTGTGACTGTAAGTACTGCAATGGTTGATGGTCGGTATGGATAATGGTCTCCTTCCCCATCAAGTATTGTTTCATTTTTTTAACACTTTGTACCAATGCGTAAAGTTCTTTTTCATAAGTGGGATAGTTAGTCACAACTCCATTAAAAATTTTAGAATGAAATGAAATGGGCTTACCATGTTGCATGAGAACTGCTCCCATGGCGTAATCACTAGCATCCATTTGAATCTCAAATTGTTGTATAAAATCTAAAAGAGCCAATACCAGTGTTGAACTGATCTTATGTTTTAAAGCATCAAATTATTTCTGCTATACATCTCCCAACTGGAATAATTTCTTAACACTAGTCAATTCCTGTAGTGGAGCTGCAATGGAAGAAAAATTAGTAATAAATTTCCTCCAATATTGTGCTGCCCCAAGAAAGCTTCTTACCTTAGTAACTGTATTGGGCTTGGGCCAATTCACAATGACCTCAACCTTAGAGGGTTCTATCTTCAGCTCACCTCCTCCAACAATTTGTCCCAAATACACTAAAGAAGTCTTGCCAAATTCACACTTTGACATCTTTAAAAATAATTGTTCTTTTCTCAAGACATCAAGAACTTTGTTCACATTCATGACATGTTCATCTCTGGATTTGCTGAATATGAGAATATCATCTAAGTAAACAATGACAAAGTCATCTAGAAATGGTCTCAATACATCATTCATAACTCTCACGAATGTAGCTGGAGCATTTGTAAGACTGAAAAGCATAAGAAGCCACTCAAACAATCCTTGCAAGGATAATTTTAGGGGCGAATGTTCGCCCTTTGGTGAAATTAAGGGGTTTTAAATTTTTAGTGGGCGAATATTTTGTATCATAGTACATTTTTACAAATCACCTCAAATAGCCCACCTTATTTTAAGGGAGAGGGTAAAAAAGGTAAATTTAGCCCTTGAAATTAGGACTTACAACCTTCCATTCGCCCATTTTCAAGAATAGGTTTTATTTAAGTGAATCCATTCGCCCATTTTCAAGAATAGGTTTTATTTAAGTGAATCCTATGGGCCAAATACCATATTTATAGAAGAGGTATGGTAAATTAATAAAAATATAAATAAATGAGAGGTATGGTAAATAAATAAAACATTTTTTATATTTACTCCATAAGTCACCTTATATACATGTAAGGGTGTAAACAAATAAAAATATAAGTAAAGTGGAGGTATGGTAAATAAATAAAACGTCTTTTTATACTTACTCAAAAGGTATGGTAAATAAATATAAATATAAATAAACTAGACGTATCGTAAATAAATAAAACCTCTTTTTATATTTAGTCCATAACCCTCGTTCTATTTATGAAGGCTCAAGAAAGAGGTTTTATTTAAGTGAATCCTATGGGCCAAATACCATATTTGTAAAAGAGGTATGGTAAATTAATAAAAATATAAATAAACGAGAGGTATGGTAAACAAATAAAACATTTTTTTATATTTACTCCATAAGTCACCTTATATTTACCAACACTCAAAAAATGGGTTATATTTAGGTGAAACCTATAGCCAAAATACTATGGGACAAATACCATGGACTAGATTGTTATTAATACCATGCAAAAAACCATTATTAACCCTAATATTAGAATTAATAAAAATAAAAATGGCACATGGTACTGACCCATGGTATTCACCAAAATGGCACATGGTATTGACCCATGGTATTCACCTGGAATGTAGCCTATTTAAATGGGGGAATTAAACCAACATGTAGCCTATGCTAAGATTCACTAGGACTTTACAAAGTTTTATTATTTAGTGAAAGACTCGCCAAGATCTTACAAGATTTTATAATTGAGTAAAATATTCGCCATGCCTGGTGAGAGATTCGCCAAAAAATTATATATACATATTATATTATTGATAAAATCGCCTTCCATTTTTCCTATATACCATGGAGATTCGCCCATTTATTATATTTATAAATTTAGGGGGGGTTCTTAAAATTTTCCCTGAATCCTTGTTTAGTTTTAAATGTGGTTTTCCAAATGTCCTCTTCAACTATTCTAACTTGATGATAACCACTTCATAAGTTTAACTTAGTGAATAATTTGCATATCTCAATTGATCAAGAAAATCATCAATTCTTGGGAGTGGATAACGATTCTTTACCGTTATTTTGTTCAGTGCACAAAAATCCACACACATGTGCCAAGTACCGTCCTTGTTTGGCACCAAGACAATGGTGAACCATGTGGCGCAGTAGATGGGCATATGATACCTTTGTTCAACAATTCTTGAATTTTCTTCTTGATTTCCATAATCTCCATGATCAACATGTGATACATGCCAATGTTTGGAAGTGGAACATCCTACTGTAGTTGTATCTCATGCTAAATTCCCCTCTTGGGAGGTAACCCCTTTGGTTCCTGAAACATCTCGCCATGATTGCTTACCACATCAAACAAATCATATTTTAACTTATCATCACAACCTTCAAAAGATTCATAATCAATATCATTTTTTTCTTGATCATGAGAAGCACAAAATTTTTACTTGCATTTACTAGTCTCTTCATCTGCCCTACATTAACCAAAGAAATGTTTAACTTTTTGTGATGGGCTCTCACAATATACTCCACTCCATCCTTGAGCAACATATATTTGTTCTCATGGCGATAAAATACCACTTTCCTATCATACAAATATGGGCTTTGCAGAATGATTCCTGAGATGTCAAGTGGAACTACATCTAACTCAACTTAATCAATGAATTTTTCAGTAATGGAAAACTTGAATAAGCATTTCCTTGTAACTTGTAAATTTTCATTATTGACTATCCAGCCCAAGGGATATGGCTTGTGATGAAATACAATTTCAAGGTTAAGATGTTTCACCAAGTCTTCTGAAATTAATTTCAATTGTGACCCACTATCAAATAATGCATCAATCATTGTATGATTTGAAATTACCCTTACATGGAACAATTCTATCCTTGATTCTTCATTTGGAGTGTTTTTGTGACTATGTGAGGAACTAGTGCTTGCAATAGCTTCTTTTCCTTTTGTGACAATGGCTGAAATGTTGGTCTCATCACTAGAATCTGATCCAAGATCATGTTTTGTGGTAACAGTCGTATTTTGTTTTCCCTTATTCTTTGGTTTCTTAGGCCTTAGTTTGGGATGTAATTTCCAACAATGGGTTTCATCATTCCCTGCTTTGGAACAATGTTGGGATATAGTTTTCTCCCCTTCTTTCTTCACACTTGAATTCTTCTTTCCTTTCCATTTTACACCCTTCTCTTTATCCTTACCCTTGAATTGCTTCTTCTTACTACTCTCTTCATGAATGTTATTTCCTCTTGCTTCAAGGTGCGTGGCTTGAACACATGCCTCATCTAAATTTCTTGGATTGAACATAAGGATATTTTGTTTTAAGAAGGAATGTAAACCCCCAATATATTTCAACAGTGTATCTTGGGAATTCAAGTTTACTCCTAACAGCAAACCCCTTTTCCTAAACTCTTGGGTATAGTATTGAACTATTTGGCCCTTGAGTTGCCTAAAAATTTTCCAATTCATAATGGATTTTTGCATATAGGCTAAAGGATAAAATTGTCTTTTAATTGTATAAAAAAATTCAACCCAAGAAATGGATATCTTACCATGAATTCATATTTCCTCTTGAGTCTTTGCTTCCCACCAAACTAGTGCTACTCCTTCTAGCCTCAATGAAGCCAACTGGATTTTTATGTCATCTTCTTGAAGGCTCTAAATTTTGCAATAAACCTCCAATTGTCTAAATTTTCTGCATTCACCTCACCATTGTACATGGGAAGTTCAAACTTAATTTCCAATTTGAGTAAGGGAGTTTTTTCCTTTGATGTTTTTGAATGAGTATGAACAGTTTTTGTAGTGGAAGTGGAAGATGATGTTTTTTGAGATGATGAGGATGATGAAGATGATGAGGAATATGAATATGGTGGAGATGGAGGAGGCTTTCCTCCATTACCCTTTGAATCCTTCTTTTCACCTTTTTTATCTCCTGACCTTCCCTCTCCATGTGGGGATTTAGAAATCTCTCCAGCCATTCTAGTATTCATCTCTTCATAGAGGATTCTAACCATGTTAGTTAAGTCATAGAAATATTTCTTGAATGCTTCCTCTTCTGAAAGACCTTCAGTCGCTCTTGCTCCAGACATGATGGCTTTGGATTCAAGTTCAACTTTTGGTACTGCTTGTACCTCCTCAATCTCAATTGAAGGTAAAAATTGAGGTGCTTCAAGTGCAGTTGGGATTGGAACTTTGGGTGGAGATTGCGGCCTTGTGGCTCTCCTTCTTCTGGGCATTACCTCAAGAGTTTCAACCAATAGTTTCCCTTCTCCTCTTTGCAACTTTAACCTTGTAAGCATCACAAATTTGCAACCATTAAAACCCAACTTGCACAAAACTCAAGAAATCAAGAAAATAGCCTTTGCTTTGATACCAACTTGATCTGTTGTTGAATTTTAGTTTTTCTGTGCTAATTTCAAATTCAGAATTAAAAACAACTGCTTATCATTTTCTTCATGTGCATAGGATTCTTTTATGGTGTTTGTGAATGAACAGGTAAATTTTATGTCAATTTTTATGTCAAATTCATGAGCAAAATAGCATGAAAGTAAAGTGTTGAACAACAACAAACAAATGTACAACAAACCATCAAAATGAACACTTAACACAGTGTTTTGATGAAGGAGTTCACCCCTCCTGGGCTAGATCTCCTTGGTTCAGCTTCCATGCCTTAAGCCTCTGTATTAGCTCAAAAAAGAAAAAAAGTGTTTTTTACAATGTTGTACTTCTCTTGAAACCTGCTTCAGTGTGCTCAAAACATCAAAATCATCTAGGAATGCCTCTTCCTAACCCCAATTTGGTTGAAATTTTCAAAATTTATGGAAAAATCAATTTCTCTTAGGAATTCTCCACTAAAACTGGAAGAACTCCAGTTAATTCCACTAAAACTGGAGTTATCGTCTAATTTGGAGGGATCTCCAGAAATACCGCCAAACTAACTCCACATTAATTAAGTGATAAGCACAATTTAATTACGGGTTAATCCCACTTAGTGCTAATCACATGCGGTTATGGATTAGCCATTAGTCGTTAGCCACCAGATGGTATGGTGTTGTTCACATGGGAGGGGGCTAGCACGCGGGTTGGCTCCCTCCTCCCCCCAACCGCAAAATGTTAACATAATAAATACAACTTAAAACCATTATATGTTAAGTTGTATGTGCGCGGTGTAGTGGTAATGCATGGAGTTTGCGTAGTGCAGGTCCCGGGTTCGACTCCTCGGCCTGCAATAATATTTTTTTGCAGTGTGCCAATGCCAGCCTAACCTTTGGGTAGGGACATGTGGCAACCTCTAGGCTTGCCACTTGTCCCCTCCTCATTGGTCCGTCCTTTGACCAATAGAATCAATCCAAATCACCACACCATTAACCAACCGCAATGTGCCACTTGGAAAAACTTGGTTGGCCGTTGACCACCTTTGACCCTACCCAGTCACCTGCCATGTCAGCAGTAGGATCTGCTGACTGTGTAGTGTCTATAACTTTTTTTCAAAAATTCCTTTGTTTGGCAAAGCAGACAGAACGCGATATCTTCCTCATACGAGCTCGGTTTTGAGTGAAACGAGTTGCGTTGGGATCGTATTGTCGAGACAAACGCGCTCGTTCAAGTTTTGAGTGATTTTGAGCACTTTTACTTTTGAGCTAAATACTGATCACTTGATCATTATATGACTAAACAAAACTTTAAAAATGAACACCTAAATGAAATTGTCATTATACCAAGAGTAATTTTTATTTTAAAGGCTAAAAGTATAGCTCACTTGAAATTTTAGCATAAGACAATTTGTCCCATTGCAACAAAAACATAAAAATCAACCATCGAAATGAAGTATCTCTTTTTAATGGGCCATTAAAATTGCAACAATTTTTTAACTATGGTATATTAAATGATAACAATAAATAATATCATGACAATATCACCATATAATTTAAAAATTCAATATTAATTCCTAATATTTTTTACTTTTAACCAAAATATTAATACTAGTAGATTGAATGAAACATAAATTATTTCACAAATTTATTGTTGCACTATGGATATTCTAAACAAATGAATTCTTCATAATTAAAACATATAATCCAACAAAGATGAAAATGACTCATAACTTAAAAAGATCATATGGTTCAAGTTAAAATATTTATTTCACGCTACCATGCAAACATCATTTACATAAAATGTCTTAGACAATTATTAAAAATTACTCATAGGTTCTAGCACACCATTATAATCTACAACATGTTCAGATGAATTACTGGATGCAGATGAAGATGACCCATATTCTTCTCTTTCATCAACTAGTGCCCCATCTAAGTCAACATGCATGCCCACCATTTCAAATTTCAAAAGTCTAATAGATCTATGACCCGGTTCATTAGACTCCCATCTTAACATTGTTTCTTGTGGTAGCAAACTCTTCATAATCTATATGGTCCTGAAGAGAAGAGTTCCTCTCTTTGTCAAATTGAGGTCATAAACAAGTATGTCAACATCCTCCAATTTTAAGAGGTTAGTTTGGCAACGATTTATATTTGTACCCTTTCTTTTTCTCTTTCTGCCAATTTTTTTTATCAACTACCATCTCGGGTTTTTACACACCATTGAATGGGTGTGTATCTGTGGTATACCAATGTACTTCAACTAATATAACATCTTGTTGACGGTGCTAGAAATCCATCAACCAAGGGAGTCTCCCCAATATGATGTCCCAATTAGACCTTACACCATTTGGAGTAGGAGCCCTGATTGAAAATATTGTCAGTTGCCATAACTATGATATTAAAGATGTGCCTTGTCTACAATTAACACATAAGAATACATACACACATATTTGGTATCAACAAGTAAGTAAACTTTTGTAATATCAGTTGTAATGCATAAGAGGTTCTTTCACGCAAATGGGAAAAAGAGTGAGCCTCTAGAAGAAAAGTAATAGTACTATCCTAAAAGAGATGCACAAACATATAAATAATCATTAGTTATCCTGCAAAATAGTTCACAAGATAACAATGATCATGAAGCAAATCAACACACATCCAACAAGAAACATACTAAAGTTAATGAAATAGTTCATTGACATTAGCATGAATGAAATAACATATACTGTAAACATCTAAATAATAGTTTTACAACATCCACAATGCATGCATGAAAGTGTGTTGGCTATGAGAGCTTTTGATCATTAAGTGAAAGTTCCAAGTATACAATACAATGATATGATACTAGCCCCAATAGTGGAACATGAAGTTACTTCTTGCTTCTCCAAAGAGTGATACTCACTCCTATGCTAGACTGGAGAAGCCAATGTTACTGATCTCAAGTTCCAAGCCCTTTGTTTGAGTTATGAGGGATTAATTATAACATATGAGGTGACCTTTCACCTTCCCTTGTGACCTTTGAGTTCCCTCATGACTCTTGAGATTCTTTTGTCTCTATTCTATCTAATGAATCTTCATTTTCCATATTTGACTCTTGAACTTCCACTTACATTTACATTTTTCATTATTTTCTAAATAAAAAATCGCATAGAACACAAATTTGACTAGAGCCTAATAAGACAAAATTCTACACATTATGCTTGAGCATGAGGAAACCCTAGATCGACAACTTCTACTTGTAGCTTTGATGTAACATAATTGTATCAAGCCTTATACTGTGTTTCTATGTCCTCAAGCTTTGGTCGAAGAACTGGCTTATATCTGACTCTTGCCTTTATTTCATCCAGATAAATATTATTGGAACCAGTTCAAACATTATTCCATAGTAAGAATAGCTTCATGTTTAACTTGGAAAGTCTGGCCACAAACTATTGAATGTTCTGCCTTGTGATCTCTAAATCTTATTTAGTAGCTACTTGCCTTAGTTTTCTCAATAATTCTTCAACTTCCTGCCTGACTTCATTTCTCCCCTTTGTTTCTGCAAATTCCCCGACAGAAGGAATTTTGTGCACTCTGACCATGGAGTCCAAACTATG
Source organism: Pinus tabuliformis (assembly GCA_031772625.1). Taxonomy (NCBI): domain Eukaryota; kingdom Viridiplantae; phylum Streptophyta; class Pinopsida; order Pinales; family Pinaceae; genus Pinus; species Pinus tabuliformis. The sequence continues at coordinate 987,795,131 of CM062814.1, forward strand.
TACAATCTTGAATAGGTGGTTATCATGTTGGCAAGTGTATAGATGTGTGTTTCCCTATACAAGCATTCAAAACCTCAACCCTTTCCAATTCGGCTTCCTACCTTGCTTTTTTGGCCAACTCTAAAGGTGCATTTATGTACTTGTTACCACATTCTTGGATCACTTCGATGGCTGTGTGAATTACCTTCAAAAATTTCACATTCTCCCACGATTGCTTTTGCATTGCATGCTAGGGCACCACCACCTTATGAAGAGTGACCATTTCTTCATACATTTGTCTCATATTGTCACCCAATGATTGAATTTCCTCACCTATAGATGCCCGCAACTCCCTCATGTGAGAATCAGCAAAAGACAACCTTTGGTTCTCAGCGAGGAGATGATCAATCTGTTGTCTTGTTGCAGCTAGGTCCTTTGCCAATTGTTTGTTTTCTTCTATCAAGAAATATTTGTTTACTTTTGAATCTTATGCAAGGATAAGTTTGCTGCTACGATTGTCTTCATATTCTTCTTGGTACTAGGCACAATCACCTTTTCTATATGAATGGAAACAAGATGGACCAGGTCATTAGGAAAATATTTCTGCATTTCCTGCACTATTTTGTTCTTTAACTGATGAAAGGTAAGGATGGAAATATCCATGACCATCTAATCATCTGGAGGAGATATTCCCATGTCAGTGAATGGGATGTGGCCACTAGTAAGAGTAGGTGGGGGCTGAAATATGGCTTGTTCTATAATGGGAACAATGTCGACCTCTTGGTTATCCTCTTCTCATTCAATCTCCATGTCTTGGGCCTATATTTGCTCCTCTATTTGTCTTATAAATTCCTCATCCTGCTTTTACCTTCTTTCTTCATCCATCAACTATTTTTTTTTCTCTTCCTTAAACTATTTTTTTCTTTCTTCTCCTTCCTTCTTTCTCAATTCTTCATGTTCTTGCATGTCTTCCTTTTCTTTCCTTTCCTGTTCGTCTTTCTATATCCATTCCTCATCTTGCCTCTTTTCTACTGCAATGGCTTCTCTCATAATAACAAGATCCACTTTGAACTTTTGGCTCTGATTCACTACAAAACTATGCACAACATTCCCCTTGTACTTAGAAATGGTGATTGGAGTGGAAACTTCCTGTTGATTCCATTTCTAGAAAAAATATTTCTCATGAACTGCATTGGAAGGTGTGCCTCGCTGCTTGGTGCATGTAGTCAGGAAGCATTGTAATAATTCCTTACCTCCTATTCCTCTTTTCAAAAATAAAACTGATAAGCCCATGCAAAATGTAACTTGGCACATTATCTTTTACATACTCCCCTAGGATCATACATGTGAAAGCTCATCTCATTGAACTTAAGGCATGTAAGTTCTTCAATTTCTGCTTCAGCGACCTTTAAGCTCTTGATGTTAGATCCCTATACTAGTGTAGCCCCTTATTGTTATTAGTGAAAACCCTTATGTTATTGTTGTGCCCATGTAGTCCCCATATTTCTAATATTGTGCCCCATAGAAGCCCATTATTGTTATTTTTGTGCCCTTAAAATATTATTGTTATGTAGGCTCTGATTATATTGTGACCCCTTAGACTACTATATATAGAAAGGAGGTCTTGTCATTTGAATCATCCAAGAATTATCTATTTTTGTAATGTAAAGGAGGTTTCACCCTTGAAGAAGATTATTTTGAAGTCTTTGATCTATCTCTTCTTCTATATTCTGAGCTGGGTGCATAACATTTGGTATTAGAGCTTTGGATTCTAGGGTTTCGGTGCTTCAAACAAGCCATCATGGAATTTTCACTATAATTTTGTTTCTGCAAAGTTTCATAAGATTAAAAACCATTTGATCTAAAATATTAATGAACCTTGAGTCCAAATTTCATATCTTGTTTCACTATATTTTCAGAGATATGATCCAAGGAAGTTAGGGTTTTTATAGGCTCCCGAATTCCATCTCAAACAAGTGACCTTGGGAAAATAGTCATAACTTTCTCTATGAGAATTGGATTCAAATTTCATAAAAAATAACAGAAAGAGGATGGAATTCATTTTATTGGGTATTTTTTTTCAGGGCTGAAGGTCGAAATAGTGACACGTGGCACTTCATATACATTCACTTTACTCAACTAGTCTATAATCAGGTCATCATGGGAGATTGGGAATAGCTATTTCTTGGAGAATCCAATCTCTATTATACTTGTGGGGTTGGAAATAGGACTAAAAGGGCTATCAGAAGACAAAATTTAATACCTTGGATACCCTCAATTACAAAGTTATAGTAGATTTAATATAGAGCTCCTACAAAGCAAAAAAAGGGTGTGTAGTTTTTAAAATTGTGCATAAGTTTTGTTTGAAAAATTAGTTTGAAGTGATTCAAAGGGAATAGTGAAGCATAATTATCATTAATTGATGCCCCAAAGAAAGAAAATGGAAAAACCTAGAAAGAAACCCAAAAACTCTACTATGACTCATGAAGAAGATGAAGAAATGCAACGTGATATATCAAAATTATGAGACCAAGTGCAACAAATTTCACTCTCACAAAAAGTAACAGAAGCTAAGATGGATGGTTTGAAGAATGGCATGGAAGCTAAGATGGATGGTCTAGAAGAAAAAATGAAAGAAAACATTGAATATTTGAAGAAAGACATGGAAGGTTTGAAGGAAGGTTTGGCAAAGTTGTTACAAGAAATGCTTCCTAATGGAGAAAAGGTACTAGAGGAAACTCATAATGAGAACAAAAGAAATTTTAATCATGATTTCATAGACTCTAACATTGGATTGAAGACCCACCATATTCCAAATATCAATATGAGGATGTTTGATGGAAAGGATCACGTAACATGGATACTACAAATGGAGCAATATTTTGATTTCCACAATGTGCAAAACACACAAAAGGTATGCATTGCAACTTTATATTTAGAACCCAATCAATTTGTATGGTATCTTGGCTTTGCTCTCGTAAACAATTTTTCACTTGGTCAGTTTTTAAGGAGGAAACGATAGAACATTATGAGGATACAAAGAGAAAAACATTCTTTAGCCAATTGATAAATCTCAAACAAAAGGGTTCAATGGTGGAGCACATTGAAGACTTCGAAAAATTGAATATAAGGGTAAATGATATTCCATAGGAGAATAGGATTGATGTCTTCATAGGGAATTTAAAGGATAACATCCAACATGAGGTTCGTCTTTGGGAACCTAATTCATTGGAGAAGGCATTCAGGTTGGAAAGAAAAATTATGGCAACAAGGAATCCTACCACTCACAACTATAAAGATGGAAGTGTTGTTGATCTTAGCCTTCCAAAACCTACAAGGTTGACACCACAACAATTGGAAGAAAACAGAGCAAAATTTCTTTGTTATAGTTGTGATAGAAAATACACTAAAGGCCATAAGTGTGTTGAGAAGAAATTAATTTACATAGATTGGGAAGAGGAGGAAGAAAAGGAATAAGAAACGTCAAAAGAAGAGGATATACACCAGGAACCAACCCCAGAGAAAGAAGAAATGAATCCACCATATCTTGTAATGCATTGACAAGAATTACCACTCCTCAAACTCTCAATATAAAAGGACACGTCAAGAAGAAAAAGGTAATAGTGTTGATTGATTCGGGTAGTACCCATAACTCTATTCATTGTAAGATATCCAAGGAATTGAATTTCTTCATATATCCAACACCAGAGTGTCAAGTGATGGTTGAAAATGGAGGAGCCATAAATTGCTCTAGAAAGAGCCATAATATCAAGCTATCCATGGGAGAATATGTATCGAATAGTCCAATGCTTTCCATTCCAATGGGTGGTGTTGATGTTGTACTAGGAGTCCAATGGTTACAATATTTGGGTACGATAACTTTTGATTTTCAAGAAAATTTCTTGAAATTTTTTTGGGAAAGAAAGGAACTTGAATTAAGGAATATCGCAGGGAAACCGGGAAAGATAATTAGCTCTAATGGCATGACAAAAGCTTCTAAAGAAAGAACAACGAGGCATAATTGCACAACTATGTTCACTAGAGGTTCAAACAACAAAATCATATATTTCTATAGATATCCAAAAATTATTGGATGATCATTTTAAGGTTCAAGTAGTGGAATATCACATCGAGCATCAAAAAAATGTTCTCCAACTCTTAAAGGATAACCTCACTTTGGAGCAGAATCAAATGAAATAAAAGATATATCAACATCGTAGCGAAATAAGTTTTTAAGTATGTGACTGGGTATTTTTATTGCAACAACTATATAAACAAATTTCACTCAATTAATCTAAGAAGGATAATAAATTATCACCAAAGTACTATGGTCCTTACAAGGTGTTGCAAAATATTGGTACTATGGCATACAAATTGGAGCTTCCTGCATCTTCCCAAGTGCACCCAGTTTTCCATGTTTCATGGTTAAAGAAGGTTATAGGTGACAAGCTCCCAGTTCAAACAATATTTCTGAAACTTGATGAGGAAGGAAAAATCATATTGGAACTTGAAGTGGTCACAAAATCAAGAACCCGACAACTATGGAATTGATCAATTTTAGAAGTATCTTATCAAGTGGAAGAAATTAACTACTGAATATTCCCAATGGGAGGATGAGAATTTTATATAGAAGTATCCAAAACTACTCAAGCATTGAGGACCACATGTTTTTGGAGGAGAGGGGCATGTTAGGTCCCTATACTACTAGTGTAGCCCCTTATTGTTATTAGTGCAACCCCCTTATTTTATTGTTGTTCCCATGTAGTCCTCATATTGTTATTATTGTGGCCCATAAAATCCCACTATTTTTTTTGGTAGGTAAGCACCCACGAGGGATTTGAACCAGTGACCTATCACAAGGAGTGCCTTAATAGTGCACCCATTCACCATCAATCCAAAGCCCCGCAGGCTACCATAAAATCCCACTATTGTTATTATTGTGCCATTATAATATTATTGTTATGTAGGCTTTGATTATATTGTGACCCCTTAGACTCCTATATATAAAAATGAGGTCTTGTAATTTGTATCATCCAAGAATTTTTCATTTGTGTAATGTAAAGGAGTTTTTCCCCTTGAAGAGGCTTATTTTGAAGTCATTGATCTATCTCTTCTTCTATTTTGTGAGCTGGTTACATAACACTTGACCTCATAGGATCCCATTTACAGAGGGAAGGAAGGCCAAGGTGCGTTCTTCTTCTTGCAAAAATTGAGATAGACTTGTGTTAAGATGATAATAACCCTCCTGCATGATGACCTTATTGGTCACATACCTCAGAAAAAGATGTGGAGCCTTATGAGAACCAAACACCTTGAGCTATGTGCCCTGAGGTGAGACAAAAAAATCTTTTATTTTTGCCACTACTCTCCTAACCTCGTGGGACATGCAAGGAGCCTCTTCCTTTGCAAATATAATTAGATATAGAACCTTGAAGAAGTGCTTTGAATTTTTCTCATATACTGTTATGAAACCAGCTCAAAAAAAGATAGAAAAGATAGATCAACGCCTTAGAATTCAGCCTCTTGGAGGGGGCAACCTCCTTTACATTACATAAATGAACAATTCTTGGGATGATACAAATGAAAAGACCTCCTTTCTATATATAGGAGTCTAAGGGTTCATAACATAATCAGAGCCGACATAACAATAATAATGTAGGGCACAATAATAACAATAGTGGGCTTCTATGTGGCACAATAGTAACAATATGGGCACTACATGGGTACATCAATATAATAAGTGGGTTGTACTAATAACAATAAGGGGTTACACTAGGAGTATAGGGGCCTAACATATACCCCTCTGTAACGATACTCTGACAATACTTTGTAATACACATTGATATGGATTTTTATCGAGGTCCACCTCCATTCTTGACATGGGAATTCATGGCAAACACAAATACCATCCAATAAGTAGGCCGACATGTAAAACTATTGTTTCTTGCCCTGTTTATTTATCCTTGTTTAAATTTATCTTCAACTAGTGGGATAATAGATGTGACCAATTGAATACTTTTCCTTCAGTGATGAGAAGATATAACATGAGAATCCACCCTTCAGCAAAGAACTCGATATCCTTCTGTCCATATATCCTTAAACACTTAGCCATCATGTACTAGTATAATGTTAAGAGATACTTAGTGTTGTAAGTATTATCAGACTTTTGGAAAAACTTAGCTGGTTCCTGCCACCATCACTCAAACAATTATCTGTTGTCCAGATAACTCAAAGTTGCATAAAATTGAGAATCTAGGTGTTGCTCAGGCTTGGGCAAGTTTTAATATAAGTGAAAGTCATGTGGCTGGTATGAGGCAATTTGCTTCCCACTGACACTATTGAGAATCATGTTCTTAGTGTCTAAACCCTACAATATACACTTGATGACATCGACACAAGGAAGCACTAGATTCTTACAGACAAATTTGTGGAACCTTGACTTCTAAATATTCACATTGACTTCCCTATCTTCCAGATATTCTATGAACTCTTTTGAATTGAATACATATTTGATAATTAGACATGTGATAGTAGAATATTTGTCGATAAAGCATTGAGCGTCTGATAAGATAGGAACTCGTGTCGAGGTACTTTCAATGGCCTCTTCAGTACTGATTTATGTGACCTCCTTAGATGATCCCTTCATTGTGGGCATGGTGCTACTGGAACATGAAAAAATGATGTGTCCTAGATTTGCAATACCTGGTGAACAAGGTAAACTCATGGAAACTACAAGTTAGTTTTGCAAGAGATAAGCTAATCAAATAATTCAAAAACAAAAGATAGTCACTGAGAAGAGGGATGGCGCAATTACGGGGAACGAGTAATGCAAAGTGACCTCACTGGTCATTGAAAATGCACATTGCACAACTTCTAGAGGATTGCACAATTTATGATTGCAAGGGATTTTGACTGAGGACTAGATCTGCGCAATGCATAATTACTATTGGAGAGAGGGGCTTGGAATGCGCAGTGCATAATTTCAGAGGACAAGGAGGCTTCCATGCTAGTTGTGATTGCAAAATATGCATATGGGGACATAGTGATTGCACAGTGCAGAGTTGCATATGGAAAGAGGGAGATGCTACTGGAAGGAATTGCACAATCCACAATTCTAGAGGGAAGAAGGGCCTGAATATTACGTAGTTTTCTCTGTAAAAAGGGAAAGCTCCATATCTACATACTGAAGAGGGGAAGGATTTGGATCAGCCCAAGATTCATAAAAACAAGTTACTGACATCAAGTGAGCTAGATACTGAAATAAAAATGACATGCGTGCTTAAATACACCCAACATCAATAATTACTGCTAGGTGAAGAGATAAGGAATGTGATGTTACACTTGAAAAGAAGCTCAAAATACTGAAATGAAACTTATAGAAGCTAATAATAACATAAAAGACACTTGTTATAATAAAAATAGGACAAAACGACACTTGCGAAAGAAAAAATGATAAAATTGAAAGAAAAAGCGGCAAAAAGCGATAGTTGAGAAAGTTACCCAGAAAATCAGTGCAAATGGAATAAAAAGATCCTTCTACTCACTAGAATGAATAGAGCTCCAAATATGATTGTGAGAATGAGATTTATGAGTGCTTTCTTATATATTTGAGGACTCACAGGATTAGGGTTAGGGTTTCAAACATACATGCCTAAAATCGAGGAGTGACTGTTAGTTAAATGACATATGTGAGATAATGAAATTAGAAACATGTGCCACATTGTTGATTAGAAGTGTGCATTTCCTATTTTATAAGAGTGCATAATTCATTAACTCTGAGGATTGTGTAGTTTAATGGCTGAAGGGACTACACAGTTAACTTCGATAAGGAGTTGTGCAATTTTCTTTCTCAATGGATTGCACAATTTACTACCACTTAGAGTTGTGCAATTTTCTTTCTCAAGGACTGACTGTCATTGAGGAGTGCCCAATAAATATTACAAAGGAAGCACAATTAAGGCTTTACAAGCCTAACATGAGAGAATGATTCATTGTAACACTTAGTAAAATAATTAGAAAACTTGATGCAAGTTAAAACGACAGTTCTCATGAACAATGGATTTCACCCCTTCTTCACACCACTCCTAATTATGATCAACATCCACAATATGAAGAACATAATTATAATTATTTAGAAGAAAAACTGATGTAACAGATTCATTAAACATGTTAGGAAAGTGAGTTACTGTTGAAGAAGGGAAAGAAAAATAAGATGAAATATTATCTTTAATAATTGATTCTTGTTCACAATCTTAGGAACACAGATAATCATCATAAGAGATATCATGAGTCTCTTGTTCTTCCATTTGAATAACAACATCAACCTATACTTGACCCTCTCAAGATTCAGATGAAACAATCAAAGCGAGTTGATCCAGTGATTCAAGACAAAGAAGATCACCAAAAACGGTTGGTGGAGAACAAAAGATATATCTTGAAGAAGCAATATCATCGATCAAATCAGATTCAATATTTAAATATGCATTCAAATTTTGATTATGAGGGGAATATGGATATGGGATTGGATCAACAATATGATCTCCAAGTTTTCCAACCTCAACATTAGTACATGGGGCTGCTTCATTTGATAAATACATGAAAGAAGATGAAGAGACACAAGAAAGATCATACTTTTCCTCTGTAATCTTAAGTATTCCATGACCAAAAAAAGTTGTGAGACTTGCAATATATTCAATTTCAAAAGGTTTTAAAAAAATATTCACTAGATATTGAAACTTTTCTTTCATAAAATCCCAATCAATATCTTCCTTAGAAAACTCATAACAAAAGTGAAGAAAGCGATCAAGAAAATCTTCCAAATATTCATCAAATTTCATTCTAAGGTGAATAATCTTCTTATATACACTTTGATAATCATACATGTCAAAAGCTTGGTGAAGCTCCATGACAAGTTGTTCAAAAGAATGAATAGAAGCGGTCGACAATGTATAACACCACTATTTAACACAACCTTCAAGAGTGAGAATGAACAACCTGCAAGCAACATCCTCACAATTAACTTCAAAAGAATCACAAAATTCAAGAAAGTGGAGGGTGTTCTCAAGAATGGTTGTTTCACCCTCGCCATTAAAATTCAAATTTGACAAGTTATGAATTATCTGCATGGGAAATTTCAAATTTGTAACTCTAGAAAAACATCCCGGGGTTACAATTTTGGAGGAAGCCATTCAAGATGAAAAATTTAAACTAGACTTCATAGGCTTAACTTGTCATCTGGCCCTCCTTCTAACGCCAACTGTTTACGGTAATAGAAATTCATCAACCAAGGGGTTCTCCCTGATATGAAGTCTCAATTAGACCTCACATTGTTTGGAGTACGAGCCCTAAATGGAAATATGATCAATTGCCATAACTATGATCTTAAAGATGTGTCTTGGTTGAAATTAACACATAAGAAGAGATACACATGTCTTTGGTATCAACAAGTAAGTAAACTTAAATAATATCAATTGTAATGCATAAGAGGTTCTTTCACGCAAATGGAAAAAGGAGTGAGTCTCTAGAAGAAAAGTAGTACCACACTAGTTGGTTCGAAACGCGTCGACAAATGGTATTCCATGTGATTTTCTCCGAAAAATCTCTCACAAACTTGATATGGATCACAGAAGCCTGAACTCTATAGTACTATTATCCTTAAAGAGATGAACAAAGATATAAACACTTGTAAGTTAGCTTGCAAAATAGTTCACAAGATAATAACAATAATGAATGCAAATACAACACACATCCAACAAGAAACATACTAATATTAATGAAATAATTCATTGACATTAGCATGAATGAAATAACATATACCATAAACATCTAAATAATAATCTTACAACATTGACAATACATGCATGCAAGTGTGTTGGCTCTGAGAGTTTCTAATCATTAAGTGAAAGTTCCAAGTATGCAATACAGTGATATGACACTAGCCCCAATAGTGGAACATGAAGTTAATTTTTGCTTCTCCAAAGAATGATACTCACTCCTATGCTAAACTAGGGAAGCCAAGGCTATCGATCTCAAGTTCCAAGCCCTTTGTTTGAGTTATGAGAGTTTATTTATAACATATGAGATGACCTTTTACCTTCCCTTGTGACTTTTGAGTTCCCTCATGACTCTTGAGCTTCCTTTGTATCTATTCTATCTAATGACTCTTCATTTTCCATATCTGACTCTTGGACTTCCACTTACATTTAAAATTTTCATTATTTTCTAAATACAAAATCACATAGGAAAAAAATGTGACTAGAGCCTAATAAGACAAAACTCTACACGTTATGTTTGAGCTTGAGGAAAATCTAGATCGATAACTTCTACTGGTAGCTTTGATGTAACATAATTGTACCAAGCCTTCTATTGTGTTGCTATGTCCTCAAGCTTTGGTGGAAGATCTGGCTTATATCTGACTCTTGCCTTCATTTCATCTGGATAAATAGTTTTGAAACCTGTTCAAACATTATTCCATAGTGAGAATAGATTCATGTTTAACATGGCAGGTTTGGCCACAGGCTATTGAATGTTCTGACTTGTGATCTCAAATTCTTCTTTTGTAGTTACCTTCCTTATATTTTTCAATAATTCTTCAACTTCTTTCCTGACATTATTTTTTCCCTTTATTTCTGCAAATGCCCCAATGGAAGGAATCTTGTGCACTCTAACCAAGGAGTCCAAACTATGGTACAGTCATGAATAGGTAGTTATGATGTTGGCCACATAAGTGCAGAGCTATTTGTTTCCTTGTACAAGCATTCTAACCTCAACCCTTTCCAATATACTTCCTAACTTTTTTTTTCTAGCCAACTTTGATTGTGCATTTTGTACTTGGTACCCCATTCTTGGATCACATCGATAATTTCATGAATTACCTTCATAAATTTCACATTCTATCGTGATTGATTTTTCTTTTATGTAAAGGATCCACTGTCTTATGAAGGGTGACCATTTCTTCATAAATCTGTCTCATAGTGTCACCCAATGATTGAATTTCCTCACTTATAGATTCCCGCAACTCCCTTGTGTGAAAATTAGAGGAAGACAACCTTTGGTTCTCAATGAGGAGATGATCAATATGTTGTCTTGTTGCAACTAGGTCCTTTGTCAATTGTTTTTTTCCCTTCCATTAATAAATCTATGTTTACTTTTGTAGCTTGTGCAAAGGCTAAGTTTTTTGCTGCGAATGTCTTTATATTCTTCTTGGTATTAGGCACAATCACATTTTTTGTATGAATGGAAACAGGACGGACCAGGTCATTAGGAAAATATTTCCACCTTTCCTACATTATTTTATTCTTTAACTGATCAAAGGTAAGGTTGGAAATATCCATGACCATATCATTGTCTGGAGGAGATATTCCCATCTCAGTGAGTGGGATGTGGTCACCAGTAAGAGGAGGTGAAGGTTGACTACTAGTTCTGTAATGGGCACAATTTCGACCTCTTGTTTATCCTTTTCTCATTCAATCTCCATGTCTTGGGCCTATATTTTCTCCTTTATTTCTCTTACAAATTCCTCAACCTTCTTTTGCCTAATTTCTTCATTCATTAACCGTTTATGCTGCTCTTCCTCAAATTGTTTCTTTCCTGCTTATTCTTCTTCCTTCTTTATCAATTCTTCTTGTTCCTTCATGTCTTCCTTTTCTTTCCTTTCCCATTCCTCTTTCTATATTAGTTCCTCCTTTTGTCTCTTTTCTCCTTCCTGTTGGTTCTTTATTCTTGTGATTACTTTCTCCTATTTTCTATTGTAATGGATGCAATAAGAATAACATGATTTTCTTTGAAATTTTGGCTCCACTGCATTATAGGATTATGCACAACTTTCCTCTTATACTTAGAAATGGTGATTGGAGTGGGAGCTAACTGTTGATTCCATTCATGGACAACATCCTACTCATAAACTGGACTAAAATGGTCTCCCTCGCTGCCTGGTGCGTGTACTCAGGAAGCATTGTAACATTTCTTTATCTTCTCTTCCTCTTTTCGATAATAAGACTCATAATCCTAGGAAAAAGGTAACTTGGAAGAGTGCCTTTTACATACTACCCTGGGATCATACATGTGAAAGCTCATCTCACCAAACTTAAGGCGGGTAAGTTCTTCAATTTTTTCTTCTACAACCTTTAATCTCTTGAGCTCATAGGATCCCACTTGCAGAGGGAAGGAAGGCCAAGGTGCCTTCTTCTTCTTCTTCTGCAATAACTGAGATACACATGTGCTAAGATGATAAGAAACCTCCTGTATGACCACCTTATCAATCACATACCTCAACAAACGATGTGGAGGATTTTGAGAACCAAACACTCTGAGGTATATGCCCTGAGGTGTGGTAAATTGATATGTTATTTCTGCCACTGCTTTCCTAGCCTAGTGATACATGCAAGGAGCTTCTTCCTCTAAGATCATCTGATATAGAACCATGAAGAAGTGCTCAAAAAGTTTGTCATATACCCATATGTAACTGTATTCTAAAAATACTTTGGAATTCACAATGATAGGGATCTCCCTGGAGGTCCACCTCCATTCTAGACCTGGGAATTCATGGTGAGCACAAATAATGTTTGGTCTAAAATGCGGATGCAAATTAGAGTTTCATTTACTATAAATCCGGGTAAGTAAACGTCAAGGATCATCCAATATATATGGACTTAGAGACAAACACAACTAAGCTAGGTGAAGAAATGCCAAAGCTCCCTTACAGGAGGTCTTTCATTAGGATCTCCAACACCTATTTAGTCATCTAACAAAATGAAATCTAAAGACATTGTGACAGGTGTAAGAAATATTAAAGCTCCCTTACGGGAGACTGTTCATTAATATTTCTAACATCTTAATCAACAAACTATTTAGACTGATGAAATTAAAGCACTTAAACCTAATTTTGATTGATTGCATGAAATATTAAATCTCTCTTACAAGAGACTATTCATTTATATCTCAAGCATATAAATCAAAAACCTTAAACTAATGAAATCAAACATTAAATAACAAATCATATTTTTTTAATGTATTCTTCAATGAATATTTCTGCAAACTCTTTTGAACTAAATACATCTTTGATAGTGAGGCATGTGACAATAGAGTCTTTGTCGATAAAACATTGAGTGTCTAAAAAGATAGGAACTCATGTTGAGGTACTGTTAATGAAATATTAGTACTACTTTTTGTGACCTCCTTAGATGATCTCTTCTTTGGGGGAATGGTTCTCTTGGAAGATGAAAGACTAACGTGTCTTGGAACTGCAGTACCTAGTGAACAAGATGCACTCATGGCAACTACAAGTTAGTTTCACAAGGTATCAACTAATTGAACAATTTACAAGAAAAATACAGTAATTGAGAAGAGGGATTATGCAATGCTAGAGAACAAGTGAGGTAGAGTGACCTCATTTTTCACTGGAAATGTGCATTGTGCATCTTCTAAAGGAGGATTGTGCAGTTTTAGATTGTAAGGGAGCATAATGGAGAAGTAGATATGTGCAATGCACAATTACTGCTAGAGAGAGGGGCCTGGACTATGCAATGTGTAGTTTCAAAGGACAAGGAGGCTTCCCTTCTTATTGTGATTTTGAAATGCACAGTTGGGGACCTAGTGTTTGCGCAGTCTGCAGTTGCAGATGGAAAGAGGGAGTGGTTGCTGGAAGGAATTGCATAATGCACAGTTCTGGAGGGAAGAAGGGTCTGAAGATTGCGTAGTTTTCTATGGAAGAATGGCAAGTTCCAAATCTAAGAACAAAAGAGGGGAAGGATGTGGATTGGCCCAAGATTCATAAAAACAATTTATTGACATCAAGCAAGGAAGATAATGAAAGGAAAATGGTATGACTGCATAAATACAACTAGCAGCAATAATTACAGTTAGGAGAAAAGACAAGGAATGTGATGAGACACTTGAAAAGAAGCTCAAAAGATTGAAATGACACTTGTTATAAGAAAAATAGGACAAAATTACACTTGCAAAAGAAAAAGTGACAAAAAAAAGACAGTTTATAAACTTACCCGGAAAAGTAGCACAAATGGAATCCAAAGCTCCTTGTGCTCACTAGAATTAATAGAGCTCTAAATATGAGTGTGAGAATGAGTTTTATGATTCCTTTCTTATATAGGTGAGGAGTTAAGGGATTAGGGTTCGTGTTTCAGACATACATGCCTAAAATCAAGTAGTGGTTGTTAGTTAACTAACACATGTCAGGTAATGAAATTAGAAACATGTGCCATGTTGTTGATTAGAAGTGTGCACTTCCTATTTTTTAGGAGTGCAAAATTGGTTAACTTTGGGGACTGCATATTTCATTGACTCAAGGGAATGCACAGTTCACTGAGCCAAGGAGCTGCGCAATTTTCTTTCTCAGTGGATTGCACAGTTTACTGCCACACAGAGTTATGCAATTTGCTTTCATAACAACTGACTGTCATCGAGGAGTGCCCCGTATTTGTTACAAAGGAAACATAGTTAAGACATCACAAACCTAACATGAGAGAAATATTTTTGTGACACTTAGTAAAACAATAAGAAAACTTGATGCAAGTTAAAACGACAATTCTTATGGTCAAAGGAAGGCTCCAAAATCAAAGGCATGAACAAATTTTTGGAGGGGGGTTGTAGCAACTACAACACATCTTCATTTTCTTTAATGACCTTTATAACTATGGAAACCTAGAATGGATAACCATGTAGATCTCCATCTGCTAACACTGCGATCATGGAACCATCCTTAACACATTGTACAAAACCCCTGTAATGGTCTTCCATGGCTTCACGTTGTGCACATGATCTTCTAGAAGCCAATATGCATTTCTCTTTCTGCTACTTGTGAAGAGTTAGTAATACCTTGATATTGTTGCTATTAAAAAATGTTTCTTTCCTCATGTTAATTTGGCATATTTTTGGCCAAACAAATGGAGTCTTCAAAAGTGTATCTTCATTTCATGATATTGAAATGATATCACTTTGAATATTTAAAAAAGACTCCCACCAAACTGAATTAGCAACATCAAAGTACTCATATGTATCTCTAATAGATTTTTAATTTCTTTCAAGCATTTAGAATAACGTATATCTCTCTTATGCCTTCATGCTTTATGGATTTCAAAAATTGATTGTATTAAAAATATATTTGATGCAAATATTGGACTATCTGGAATGAACTTCAAAAATGTTAAACCTGATGACGATCCCCATTCTGCAGTATTTGAATACTTCTTGACCCATATAAGTGGTTTCCTATCATTTTTTTATTATACGAAATTGATGTTGGAAGCTAATTTCATTAAGTTTTTCAATAAATTTCTCTTCACCATGTCATCTGAGAATAAACATTCACATGTCAATAGTTTCTTCCAACATGTGAAAATTAGGCTTTGGAATGTATGGTTTCTTAGTACATCCAATTAATGATGGAAGGCTCCCAACATCCTTCCTTCTCAATGTTATTAAAAAGTCACTGAACATCTTATCAATTGGTAATGAGTGTTCCCAACAAGAAGGAAACTAATCTTTACCTTTGAAAATTTCCCAATTCAACAAGAATGCTTAGATATCCAAATACAATTTGATTTTTGTTTTCATGATTAGTGTTGTCTAATTGCAAATACAAAACTTTAGGAAGATTACCAGACCAATGGGAAAGCACATCATTAATTATGGTTGTGGTCATACTTACAACATTATGAATATTTGGAGCTGTGAAGTAAACCCTTGGACACATTTTCCCATTAAATACCATACAACTGGCCAAGTGAAACTAAATATTTTTTTTTTCATGTAATTTTTTTGGCGTGTAGAAAAAATGTGGTAGAAGTGTTTTCTTCTGGTCCATACCATCAATTATCAAACCCAAATATTTATTTGGATTATCAGAACACTTTTTTCAATGCTTATACAATCTTTTATTTTCACTTGTTTGCTGATTGTGATGCTCTTGAAGTGCTTTGACTGTGGAATTTGCACATAACATAAAAACAACCTATTAATAAACACATTTTCACAGTTGATAACTATCCAATTTTAAAAATAATGCTATGAATGCATACCTCTTTCCACCCCTTGAAATTTATCCCTCTTTTTATCTAAGAGAAGCACAAGTGTTGCAAACCCTCATTCTTGACTTCTTAGGAATACAAACATTGTTGAATTCATTCCTCAATATCCTTGTAAAATATGGGTATGTAATAAAACTACCATCTCCTTCAACACCTTCTGCATATTTTTTGTATAAGTTGTAGATTTATCATCTTAAGAAATTATCTGGAATACGTATTGTGTCTTTAATTGGCATAAACTCTCTATGCTTTGAAAATAAGTCTTGCATCCACGAAATTGTAATATTTTCTGATGGCCCAATATTTCATCTATGCTGTAGTTTTGAATAAAATGCAATGTATTTTCCAATCTTGTTTGGATTCTTGATAGATGAAAATTACCAATTGAATGGAACTTTTTGCAAGCCTTTCTACAAAGAAATAAATTCCCAATATGATAATCATAATCTGCCAATGTAGATTGCATGCACCCCACTTAATATGAATTTTGCATGCTTTTATCCAATGACAAATATCTCTTCCTTTTCTCTAATGCATACTTGAAATATACATGTTTTAAGCAATCCTTTTGACAACATTCACTTGAAATCATATAAGTTATAGAACTTCTTGTCATGAGATATTATTTCCTATACCTTGTATAACTATAATATCATCGTTTGTGCTTTTGTAATCCTTGCTCAGAGGAAATCCACCATCATCATAAGTGTTTTTTAAAATCCTCGCTTGGGGGGAATTCTTCACCATCCTCATTTCTTCCATTGAAATCCTCACTCGGAGGAAATCATTCACCATCTTCTTCTGTGCTTTTGAAGTCCTCGCTTGGAGGAAATTCATCATCATCATTTGTGCCTTTGAAATACTTGCTTGGAGGAAATACTTCACCATATTCATCTATGCTTTTGAAATTCTCACTCAGAGGAAATCCATCATTGTCATCTATGCTTTTGAAATCCTCGCTCGGAGGAAATTGTTCACCATCCTCATTTCTTTCGTTGAAATCCTCACTCATAGGAAATCCTTCATCATCATCATTTGTGCTTTTGTAATCCTCACTCAAAGGAAATCCATCATCATCATCAATGCTTTTGAAATCCTCGCTTGGGGGAAATTCTTCACCATCCTCATTTCTTCTATTGAAATCCTCACTCGGAGGAAATCCTTCACCATCATCATCTGTGCTTTTGAAATCCTCACTTGGAGGAAATTCATCATCATCATTTGTGCCTTTGAAATACTTTCTTGGAGGAAATCCTTCACCATCTTCATCTATGCTTTTGAAATCCCTACTCGAAGGAAGTCCATCATCATCATGAGTGCCTTTGAAATCTTGACTTTGGAGAAAATGCATTAGCCTCATATGTACCTCTAAAATTACCATTTGGAGGAAATTCTTCATCCTCCCCTTCATTAGTGGTGCTCTCATAATCCTTAGGATTAGGAATTTCTTGATTAATATGATCAATATCATTACTTGTACTTTCATCAAACTCCTCACTAAGTGAAAAATTTGACTCTCTATTCATAGTGAAAGCATTCCTGTTATATTCATAAATATGAATAGAGTTGTTGCGTGAACAAGAAGTTGATGTTGCAGAAAGAGAAGCTTCACTATCACAAGATTCCATAACCTTTCACAGATCTTGAATGATATAAATGCACTCTCTCCCAATGACAATTGATAACTTAGAGAATGAAAATTTCCATCCAAATTTCTCCCCCAAAAATTTCACTCAAAAAAATTCACTCCAAAGTTTCCTCCCAAAAATTTTGGCTAAAAAAATTCCCTTCAAAAATTTCGTTTAAAATATTTCTCTCCAAAATTTATTTAAAAACATTCTACTAAAGTTGTCTTAAAAATTTTGACTCTACTTTCTATTCAAATTTTCCTTTAATACTTTCATTCAACAATAAAATAAATATTTTATTTTAATTATTTAATATTAACTAAATAATTAAGCTAATTTTTGTAATTCATATTTTTTATCCCACATTTAACAAAAGTTAATCTAAACCTATAATATTAATTATATATTAATTTTTCTTATTTTTAATTTTAATCCCATGTTCAACAAACGTTAAAGTAATCCCATAATCTTCGGCATATAATAACTTTCATTGTTTTTATTCCTCACGTCATATCAAATCTTCTGAAGCATTCATTCAAAAGAGTAGAGAGATTTACAGAGGAGCTACAATGTCATCAAGAAGACAATCAATGGGATACTTTCACATTTAAAAGGTTAGTTTTTTTTCTATTTTGACCATTTAAAGAGGAATTTTGGTAAAATATGTTGTTTCATTGAATTTGTGCCCCAAATATATATATATATATATATATATATATATATATATATATATATATATATATATATATAGTTTACTATTTTTCTTTTTTTTCCAACAATTTTTTGTTTGTTTGTAAATCAACCATTTCTATTAATTCTTGAGAAATTTACATCGTGGTGTGCTCATTCTCATAAAAGCAGAGGCGTCACTCCTACCATATTTTTTGGCCATAAGGTATAAGGAAAAGGACACTGACATTGACAAAAGAAAACTATTAGACCCCATATCAATTGCCCAGATGGAGCAAAATTGATAAAAAAAATAAATGCAACCCACTCACATCATTAACCATTCACATTGTTAGGATCTTGAGCATCATTTCCACCCTCACTAGGGAAGTGGAATCCATTATGAGCATGAGATTCCATATGTGTCATGCGCCCTTGGAAGCTATCCATCCACTCTTGGAGCCTCTTTTGACCTCTACAAAGGTAGTCTTGTCGATCCAGGATATGCCATTGATTATTATGAATTTCATTTAGAAAAATGATGACATCTTTTCTGTCATTATGACTATCACATGCCCATTTATCCATCGCCACTTGCACTTGAAAAAATTGAGCCTCTAGGGAATCCAATGGGGGTGGTAGATCCACTCGCCCAAGGGATATACCATGTGGTTGTTCCAACTCTCCCTCTTCATATGGTGATGCAATTTGATGCTTTGAACCCCACCCCCTAGCGACCCCACCATGCCTAGGCTGACCCCTTTGTCACTGCATGTGTATACCATTGAGGGATCCTTGCAACCCCCAGTAATTCTTCCAGCTAGCAATTGTGTTGCCCACACCCCAACCAGACTCACACACCTAAACCTCGAATGGATGAATCATTGTCTCCCTACAAAGTCATTGAGGGGCATTCACATAAATAAATTATACCCCACAAGCACTCCCAAAAACTACACAGATTTCTTCGTTGACACTTCACCGTAGATAGTCATACCCCGATTAAGCGCTCCTCATTTTTATGGCACCAAACCTCGAAGAAGATGAAATCATTGAATTTTCCACTAACCCTCCTACTTAGTATCCTCTTTTCTCCATAACCCTAGAAGGTCACCAACATTCGACTCGTAATTGGGTTATGAAAACCAAGGAACTTCCATCAATAAATGCCAGAGGAAAATAGGGGAGGCGACTACTACGGCCACCAACAGATGTTAGAGGGCCCTTTCTTTGGCTTCACTAACTCTAAATTTGACCAATCGAACTGTGTACACCTCAATTCTAACACAATAGAAGACGAGCGAAATGAAATTAATTAGAAAAAGGCATAAGCTGAGGCTCCAACACCCACTCCAAAGAGGAACCCCACGCCAAAGAGGGACCCCTCACCAAACACCACCTCTCATCAACCTAGTCTCACAATGACTATTGTTTGTAGAATTTACTGCGAGCTAGGTTCCCAAATTGAATTTTGTGTTACCATTGGAGTCCACACCCTACCACGCTTCCTCTCTCCATCATCGCACAAGCGCAACCACTAGTTGAGGAATAGAAATAACTCTAACTTGAGCCGAACCCTCACCTCCTAATTTTGGTAAATATAAACTAGCACCATAACCAACTTTGTTATACTGTAAGTTGTCTCAAGAGTGTTCTCTTGCAAAGCGTCAAGCTTTGCTTGTCCAACACACTTTATTATCATTGATGTCATTTAGAGGAGCTATGAATGTCTTGGGCATCATTACAATTGTTTGCCACCCCCAATGGAGATCAACGAGATATATATATATATATATATATATATATATATATATATATATAGTCATATTTAAGTGGGAAAACCACAAAAATAGCACATTTTTATGATTTTTATAGGAAAAAATACCAAAAGAAACCTATATTTGTATAGTTTTTAGGAGAAAAAAAGAAAAAGAAAAATCATATTGTTTAGGGATTTGAAATGGAAAAACATGTTTTTTTTTTTTTGTATTTGTTTCTTATTCTTTTGAAAAAACCAATTTTTTTTTACTTTTATTAAAAAAGATAAATAATAGATTTAAAAAATTAAAAATTAAATAATAAAAACTAAATATAAAATAACTAAAAGTTAAAATTTAAAATTAGAAAATTTAATTAAAAAATAAAAATATCAATTAAAAAAAATTAAAGCTTAATTTTAAAAATTTCTAATAAATTTAAAAAATAAAATAAAATAAATAAAGTTTTGAGGCCAGCTTGGCGCCAAGGGTGTGGCACGACTAGCAGAGCGGTTAGTTCTAACTCTCTGTAGGTCGTGCTGTGACCCTTTGGCGCTCGGTTGGCAAATGGTCGATTATTGGAATCGACCCTCCACTAGTCGGGGGCCAAAGGACCCTGACACGACAATAAAGCGACAAATTTGTGCTCGCTTGTGCGAAGGGTCGATTCCGAGAATTGACCCTCCACTAGTCAAGTGCCATAGGGCCATGACACGGCCAACAAAGTGAAATCTGCCACTTTACTGGCCATTCCACAACCCTTGGTGCCGGACTAGCCAATTTTGATTTTAATTAATTAATTTTTAATTTTATTTATGTTTTAATTTATATATTTAATTTTTAACTATTTTTTTTGTTATTTAAAAGTTTAAAATTTTATTTCATTTAAATTTTAATATTTAGATTTCATTTATTTGTTTTTAATTTTAAATTTATATTCATATTCATAGTTTGTTTTTTTTTATATATATATATATATATATATTAATTTATTGGATTCAATTTATTTTTTCAATATTTGTATTTTTAATTTTTATTATTTTTTAAATGGTTTAAATTTTATTTTATTTTTTTCAATTTTTAAAATTTTGCTTTAAAACAATAAATTTTTTTTTTAATGTTTTAAGTTTTCTAAATGTTGTTTTAGATTTATGTTAAATTTTTTTAATTAAACTAATTTTTTTAATAACTTTTTTAAATTATAGTTTTATGTTTTTGTAATTAAATTTTTTGTTTTAGTTTTTTTTTAAATATTGTATTTACTTTTTGTTTACATTTTTATAATATTTTTTCTTCCATGTTATAATGTTTTCTCGTTAATTTTACCTTTAAAAATACTAACATAATTAACTTTTTTAAATTCATACTCTAACATTTTTATATTTAAGTTTTCTAAATGTTGTTTTAGTTTTATGTTAAATTTTTTTATTTAAACTAATGTTTTTTTAATAACTTTTTTAAATTATAGTTTTATGTTTTTGTAATTAAATTTTTTGTTTTAGTTTTTTTTTTTAATATTGTATTTACTTTTTGTTTACATTTTTATAATATTTTTTATTCGATGTTATAATGTTTTCTTGTTAATTTTATTTTTAAAAATACTAACATAATTAACTTTCTTAAATTCATAGTGTAAAATTTTTATATTGATTGATAATGAAATATGAACTTATATTTTTTATTAGGGAAATTACATCAAAGAAGGTAACTGTGAATGTTTTTGGATCGAGGGAAACAATTACAACATCTAAAGTTGTAGTTGGACCTTCTATGAATACCACTGAAAGAAACCGAACTGGCACACATCGTAAGAGTCAAGCAACTGACCTCTCAACAAAATTGAAGATTATTTGAGAATGGAAGATGACACCAAAAATAAATAAAATGAAAATTTCATATTATATTAAAGATGGACAAAGTAACGAAGGTGTACAAATATTTCTATATTATGGTCAGATTCAATATGGTGAAAATTATGAGGTAGTTGGCAAGGTACGAGACATATATTTGGTGCTGAATAGAAATATTGTTTATGTTCTCGTAAAATTGCCCAAAACACATGAGAAGGTTAGACATCGTTTTACAAAGAGCAATAATGACACAATAGAAGATTTGACAAAGATGTGTCATGGAGTCATATTTGACATTAATATGAATAACTATGTAATTTTGTTTATTTATATTTATGTGTTATGCATTATTGTAAGTATCATTATATTTTTTGATAACTTATTTATCATTGACATGTTATATTTTGTTTGATAGTATTTTGCTAAGAGTATGTAAATTATGTTGGAGGAGATTTATTATACACAAAAAAACTATTATGAATGTGATCAATATTTTCCACAAAGATATAACAAAAGAATAAAGGAGAAAGAAATGAAAACAATAGATCTTGAAACTACAAGAGTAGATATAGGGAATCAAGAAAGAATGGGTAAAATGCATCAATCTAGTAAAGCTAGACATGTTACTTTTGAAGATATCAATGTTGAAGCTGAAGAAGATGTTGTCATTAGTGACACTGAGGCTAGAACTCTTATTGTTTTGAGGCTTCTGCAATTAGTGCTTTGTGTGTAGTTTTCCTCCGAAGTTCTCGCATCCATAATTGTTTGCATCAACGTTTCGAGCCATCCATCGTGGCTCATCATCAGGATAGATCAGTAATTGTGTAAGACAGATCTCATTGGTATGAATAAATAGAGTTAGGGGATGTAAAGGGAATGGAAGCCGACCCTGTCATAATTGTTTTATAATATTTGTTTTTAATTTTGAAATATTTAATTATATAATAAGAATTTTAATTATTTTTTATTTAAATTGATTTTTATTTATTTTTATTTGTAACTGGTTATTTTATATTAGTTTTTGTTTTTATTTTATATAATTAATTTAAATCTGGTTTTAATTTATATAATAAAAATAGAATGATTTAAATTGAAATATTTAATTATATAATAAGAATTTTAATTATTTTTTATTTAAATTTGATTTTTATTATATTAGTTTTTGTTTTTATTTTCTATAATTAATTTAAATTTGGTTTTAATTTATATAATAAAAATAGAATGATTTAAATTGAAATATTTAATTATATAATAAGAATTTTAATTATTTTTTATTTAAATTTCATTTTTATTTATTTTTATTTGTATCTAGTTGTTTTATATTAGTATTTGTTTTATTTGTTTTATTTTATATAATTAATTTATTTTGGTTTTTTTCTTACTTTTAGAATAAAATAATTAGATTGATCTTAATCTTATTAGTGTTGATTAATACTAATTATTAATATTAGAGTTATTTCTCGAATTTTTTATAATTTTAATGATTTTTGTTTTATTTTGATTGATGATGATGATGATGATGATGATGATGATGATGATGATGATGATGATGATGATGATGATGATGATGATGATGATGATGATGATGATGATGATGATGATGATGATGATATTTCTTCATCATCATCACACGTTTTATATAATATAAATGAATTGTATTAATATTAATTGATATTAATGTTATTATTAGTAATGAAAGCTAATTTATTTATTTGTTTAGTCTCATAAAATAAGTTAATTTGAATTGGTATTGTTATTCTGAAAAGTATTAATCGTAATGTCAATATTAGTGATGATCTATGAAACTAATTTCAATTATTTTAAAATTTTGTTAAAAATTTCTTAATTATCTAAGATTCTTTGTTTTTAGTTAAGCTGTAAGTTAATATTTAAATTTATAAGAAGAGATAAGTGAGGTTGGAGAGTGAGGTGAGAGGTCAAGCATAGCGGGGGAAGGGTTGAGTTAGGCGAGGGTGTTATAGGATGTTAAAGTAGGAATCCAGTTGTCACTTATTTTCCATCCTTCGTCTCGATTGAGGTTGTTCGGGTGTTTACCTATTTCTATGGCTTCTCTCAGTTTTCTATGGTGATAATGATCAATTTTGGCTACTACCCTAGAGTTTTCAATGCAGATGTGATGATTGGTTTCGCTGGAATGTTCAGCTAGGGCTGAGGTTTTTGAGCGGTTATGTTTTATATCGGCAACATGTTCTTGAATCCTAGTGTGGATATATCAACCAGTTTATCCAATGCATGTTTTTCCGCATGAACACGAGACCATGTATACTCCTTTGTGGCATTTGGGATCGATGGGATCTTTGACAGATTTTAGGCATCTGCTGATGGTGTTCATGGGTCTGAAAGTGGTTCTAATTTTGTTCTTTTTTAGAATATGTGCAATTTTATCTGTTGTGCCTAATATGTAAGGGAGGTGCACCTTACCTAAATGATCATCTAGTGGTTGTTTGTTTCTAGGATTCTTTGCATTCTTAAAGGCATTGATCACTTGGTGTTTATTATATCCATTCTTAGTGAATACATTCATAAGACGGTTCTTCTCATCTTCAAAGTGATTTTCATCCAAAATACGAACGACCCTGGTTGCTAGAGTGTTGAGAACATCGATTTTTTGGGAGGGATGGTGGTGAGAGTTGGCTTGTAGGTATTGCTCCGTGTGGTTTTTCTTACGATACACCTGGTGTGATATGGAGCCATCTTTGTTTCTTTTGATTAGGATGTCAAGAAAGGGAAGGCTATCGTTTTCTTATATTTCCATGGTAAATTTGATAGAATTAGATAGACTGTTTGGGTGTTGCAAGAAGGTGTTTAATCTTTCTCTTCCATGAGGCCAGATAATGAATGTGTCATTGACAAAACCTTTTCCAAAGTTTGGGTTTTAATGGGGCAAATTCAATGGTCCTGGTTTCAAAATTCTCCATGAAGAGATTGGCAATGATAGGAGATAGAGGGGATCCCATGGCTACACCGTACATCTGTTCATAAATTTCATCTTTAAAACTAAAGAAGGTAGATTTGAGTCAGACCTCAATTAATTTTGTTGTGTCTGAGTTCGTGATTTTATGGATCACTTCCATGGCTTCATCTATGGGAATGTTGGTATAGAGAGATTTTACATCAAAAATGACTAATATGTCATTGGTATCTAGGTTTAGGTCTTTGATCTCATTGATGAAGTGGGTGGAGTCTTTGACAAAGGAACTAGTATTTCCTACCAGAGGTTTTAGTTTTTTAGCTAGGTATTTTTCCAACTGGTAAGTGGGACCTCCTATAGTATTGACAATGGGTCTTGTTGAAAAGGAGAAAAGCCATAAAAGAAAAAAGAAAAAATCTTGCAGATATTTCTATTCCAGATGATGATGAGAAAAATTTTTATTTAGAAGAAAATGTGTTAAATGATAGGAGGAAGAAATCAAAAGTTGGTTATTTTGAAAAAAAAAAAAAAAAAAATCATGGGTGTCAATGAAGATCATAGTGAAATCTCTAGAGGCAGCAGGGAGATCATAACACCAAGAAATGATTTAGAGGATGACATTATTTTTTTTTCTCGGTAACAAGGCTAATCTATTAAATATGTACAGAGTGCAAAATTACATCAGGTAAGACCAGTGTGCTCTTGCCCTCAGGGGGAACCAGACATAGACAAAAACTAAGACTGACAAAGACCCAGACATAATTCCCCATAGCAAGCCCTCGCAGGGCTGGATCCATGAAGTTCCAAGACTGTCCAGAGACGGAAGCCCGCGCAGGGGTCTTAGACAAAAAGAACTGTTCAAGTCGTCCCGCGCAGGGGAAACAGTAAGTACTTTCATCATTAACACAAAAAACCAACACCTTTGACATCCTAAAAAAAACATTGACTGAACCAACAACAAACCAGGAGATGGCAACTGAGCCTGGAGCGACCTGGTGGAGCAAGGGCGCCGGCGTGATTATTCACTCGGCTCATCTGGTTGCTCTTCCACAATTGGGCACCAGCCGTAGTAATCCGGCTCAGCTTCAGTAGGCGAGGTCGCTTCCGCTTCCCCAGTAGTCACGTTAGGAGCATTCTGGGAATGCTTGGATTTTTCCTCGACGGTGGCCCGACTCTTTTCTTCCTGCTCCAGCTCAGCTGTCGGAGCCTGCTCTGCCTCCCCATGGTAGTCCTGCATCCCTTGCTCCCGAGCTTCTATGGGGTCATCCACCTCAGGAGGATTCTCGATGAACAGAATGGAAACATGAGCACTAATTCTCGGGTTTGCCGTAGAGCTGGTGAAGTTGAAAATAGTGGAGCCAAAGGCTGGCAAGGAGGCCAAGCTGGATGCCCCGACATCCATATGTTGGCCTGAGTGCAGGGGAATGGCTCCAATGGAGCTTGCCAGATTACAGTGGCAGTAATGCCTCGTATCATCTCGCACAGGTCTGCTCGAACCCCCGCCTCTAGAAGAACCGCGACGGCTCAGCAACCTCTGTCTGGGTCTCACCATAATGGGATGAGACTCCCTACAAACTGCCAAGCGAACCAGACTGTCGATTACCAGAACCAGCTCCTCAATGGACCCAACCGCCTGAGAAGGGACCTCTTCAATGGTAGAGAGGCCAGCCAAATGCAACACGACCAAAATTCCCTGCTCCAAACCAAATTTATGTGCTTCATCGTCACCTACCCACCTCGAGTTCCAATCCGCCATTACTGCAGCTCTGCTCTGGATCGAGTGCACTCTCCGGGCATTCACTGCTGTCGTCCCCAGTCCCTTCATTTTAAACCGGGAATGCTCTCGCCGTCCTCTCGCATGGAGTGCCACGTGATGCCCGTGGAGCGGTATGTGGCCAGCTTCCAACTCCCATCCCATCGCTTTAAACACCCACATCCGGGGGAGTTTCCTCCATTTGGACCAGTCGAGAGCATTCTTGGGCTTCCTCATTCGATAATATGTCATTCAGTTGTCCTGTAATTAGAGAGTGATTACCTCCCACTCCAACATTGGCCATGTAGTCCGCTATCTTATTGCCCTCCCTCTTTGTATGAGTGAAGGTGATAGCTCTGTTGCTTTGAAGCTTCTGTTCTATTGCCTCCAGACGTGCCTCTAACCTCCAGCTGGTTGCTACTTTTTTGGCTTGTGATCCGTTTAGGATTTTTTTTGCCATATTGATGAGGATTTGGGAGTCTCCTTCAACCTCCAGAGGATAGAGGTTTAGCTCCCCCGCGAGCTGAAGACCCTGCCATAACCCTTCCAATTCAGCTGAGTTGTTGGTGTCCCAACCAATGCTTCCATAGAAGAGTGTCATGGGAGTCCCTTCATGATTTCTGATTATTCCCCCAAAGCCTGCTAACCCAGGATTCCCCTTTGAGGCACCATCAAAGTTGAGTTTGAAAGTGTGCTTTGGCGGAGGCTTCCATTCAACTTGTTTGTCCTTGCTGTTTGCAGGGGGATTCTGCTGGTTCGTGCCGTTGGTGCATCTGATCTGCCAATTGTCCATGATAGCTTTCTCATTGGCTAGGGTAGGCCAATCCTCCTTCTTCCATGATCTTATCATCAGAGTTTCTTGGATATTTTTGCAAAGCATATGCCAGATTGTGTCCATGGAGGAGCGTTGATTTTTGAAGATGCGCTTGTTTCGCTCCTTCCATATACTCCATAGGATTAGCCCAGGAATCAATCGCCAAAGATGATTGAGGATGTTGCTCTTATACGGGTCCTTTTTCCACTGTCGTATGGAATTCGTAATTTCAACTTCAAGTCTGCATCTCTTTTGGCATCGAAAGCTTGCTTTCTCCCATAGTTGGTTGGCTATAGGACAAGAGTCCAACAAGTGTTGGAGCGTTTCCTCATGGGCGCAGCAGTTAACACATATGGAGGGTCCTTGGAAATTTCTTCTTCGGAGCTTGTCCCAAGTTAGGATTCTCTGATGCCCTACCAGCCAGAGAAAATGGCAGATCTTGGGCCACGAGCCTGAGTTCCATATTTGGCCCCAGATCGGGTCCTGAGGTGCAGCGTCATTGCAAATAATTTTATAAGCTTCAGACGTGGTGAATGCTCCCTTTGGTAGATATCCCCATCTTAGGATATCTTCCCTTTCGTCACATCTGATTTTTCTTTTGCTGAGCTCCGTTTCCAATGCTGTGGATGTCTGGCGATTATCATTTGAGAGGATTTGGTTGCCTGGTTTCCAGGTTCTGAATCCTTTCTCCACGTCCTGGGTCCAAAAGTGCCTGATTTTGACCAGCTGTGTTTCCTCCTCCATATGATGTATAGGCTGGTTCAGAGCATTGCTAAGGGTGGGCATTTGATTCCATGCGTCCGTCCAGAATCTAGCATTATTGCCATTTCTTACCTCCCAGAAGCTGTGCTTCTGGATCATCTTATAATGTTCCTTGGCCGCATTCCAAATTAACGAACCTTTGTTACAGGGTTCCAATCTAATAAGCTCTTCATGGGGTCGCTGGTTTGCATATTTTGCTGTCCATAAAGTGACCCACGGCTTGCCTGCATTGGTGAGCCATTGCCACCAGATCTTGGCTCCCATGATGGCATTGCTTTGCTCCGGATCCCTTAGTCCAATTCCTCCTTTTGCCTTTGGCTTGCAAACTGTGCTCCATTTTACCAGAGCCCACTTGCGATTGGTTGCATTCCTCCCCCAAAGGAAATTTCTCTGAATTTTCCTTAGTCTTTTTAGGACCCATTTAGGCGCTACCAAGATGGAAAAAAGGTACAACGGCATAGCTTGAAGGAAAGCTTTAATAAGAACCGCCCGACTGACAAGGTTCAGGGTTCTGTGAGTCCATTGATTGAGCCGAGATTCGAGCTTTTTAATTAAATTGCGCCAAGAGGAGTGAGTGATGGCTGAGGTAGTGAGGGGAGCTCCAAGATACTTTGAGGGGAGGGTGGCCATAGGGAATCCCAGGATACGGACTATGGCCGACTTGACTACTGGGGGAGTGTTGAAAAAGAAGATCTGCGATTTGGAGCAATTGATATTGGTCCCTGAGGCTTCTGTAAAATCAGTGAGGACTGCTTTGAAAATTGAGGCTTCTTGAACAGATGGGTACCCAAACAGCATCGTGTCATCAACAAATTTCTGATGGGAGGTAGCTGGCAGGTGGTGAATGGAGATACCCTTAAGCTGGTGCATGTGGAGGGCATTCTTAATGTGATGTCCCAGTCCCTCAGCCATCAAAACAAAGAGGAAGGGGGAGAGTGGGTCACCTTGCCTGATACCACGGGAGGGATAGAAAGGGCGAGAGGGGATCCCATTTACTAGGATGGAGAAGCTAGAAGAGGAGATAAGGCTCATAACCCAGCGAACCCAAGTGGGGCTGAAACCAAAAGCAGATATCATTTGCTGAATATAATTCCAGCTAAGTTTGTCAAAAGCCTTGGAAAGATCCAGTTTAAGGAGCATACCTGCCTGCTTTGAATGCTTGAGAGTATGTGCAATCTCATGTGTGTGGATTATTCCGTCTAAAATCTGTCTTCCTTCCACATAACCTGATTGTTCCTGAGAGATGAGCATTGGCAGGAGGGGCTTTAGCCTGTTTGCGATGACTTTAGAAATGACCTTGTATATGACATTGCATAGTGCTATGGGCCGGAATTTATCTGGTTTGAGCGCATCCTCTTCTTTTGGAATCAGGGCAATGAAGGTGGTGTTGAGCGAGGGAAGCATCCAATGAGCAACTCCCGACTCCTCCACCACCTCCCAGACTTCCATCTTAATCAAATCCCAAAACCTGTGAAAGAAAGTAGTGGTAAAACCATCCGGGCCGGGAGCTTTTCTATCTTTGAGCTGAGTCATTGCATTGTCTACTTCCTGCATTTGAATTGGGCTTAAGAGGAGCTCATTATGCTCTTCTATGGCTAATTTTGGTATATTGCGGGTAATTCTTTCAATTGCCGGATTTCTGTTGATGTCAGGTTCTTGGTGGACCTGCTTGAAGTGTTCGAGGAGAGTCTTTTCGATTTCCTCATGTTGCTCCACCTTTTCTCCTCCTGGTTTTTGAATGTATGGGATATTGTTGCCCATTCTGCGTTGCACTGTTGTTCTGTGAAAAAATTTTGTATTTCTTTCTCCCTCTTTGAGCCATCTGATTCTTGATTTCTGTTTCCAGTATATCTCCTCCTTCCTTCTTCTTTCTTCTAGCTGAATGTGGATGCGCTGTTCCTGTGCGAGTGTTCGCTCGGTATGCCCGCATGTACTTATTTCTCTTTGCAGTTCCTCCAGTGCTTTTTGAAGATCATTTTGCTCCTTGAATATGTTTCCAAAGGTCTCTCAGTTCAATCTCTTGAGGCAGAGCTTTAGATGTTTGAGTTTCTGTTGAAACTGAAACATTTTGGATCCGTCTTGAGGGCGGAAGGAGGTCCATGTGGAGTTGACGAAGTCTCTGAGAGAGGGATGAGTGAACCAAAACTCCTCAAAACGGAAAGGTCTTCGCGTTTTATTGCCTGGGCGTTGCCATTGAAGGGCAATCGGCCAGTGATCAGAGCCAGAGTGAGGTAGAATGGCCGCTGAGAAATCCCCCCCAAGGTGGATCGAGTTATCTGATATAAGAAAGCGATCCAACTTGGAGGCTATTTGATGAGGGCCTGTTCTGCGATTACTCCACGTAAAAGTGCCATTGCAAAACTGTAAGTCTATCAAGGATGCATTCTGAATAAAGTTTTTGAAGTAGGTATTTTCCTGCTCCAGCTTGTTTCTGCCTCCAATCTTCTCCTCTAAATTTGTCATCATATTATAGTCCCCTCCCGCAATCCATAGAGGGTGCTTACTATTGGCGTTGAGGACTTCTAAAGTGTGGAGGAGAGCCATCTTTTCCTTTGCTTCCTGAGGGAAGTAAACATTCGAGAGATTCCCATGAATATTTGTGCTGACTATGTGGAAGGTAGCCTGAATGAGATTGTGTGAGGCATGGAAGTCCGACAGAGTCAGGGCTTGAGAGTTCCATGCAATGGCTAATCCCCCTGAAGCGCCCAATGCATCTACATCTACTGAATGACATCTTGACCATGCTTTGGAGAAGATTCTTTCTAAAGTAGTGCTATTACATTTTGTTTCCTGGAAAAAACAAATTTGTGGCTTTTCCAATTTGATCATATTTTTAAGCATTCTGAGCTTTCCTGGGCCGTTGAGCCCCCTGAGGTTCCATGAGATGAGCTTCATGATTCACTATTTGGGGATGGCTTGTAGTACTTCGTAAGCTTAGCATACTTACTAGAGTCTACCAGAATCTTTCCAAGCGCGATTGTTCTTTGGAGATCTGTTCTTCTTCCTCTTTTTTTGGAGTCTTTTGGGGTTTGGCTAAGATCCCAGTGACTGCCTGGCTGAATGCCAAGCTGATTTTGATAGTAGGCCCTGGAAATGACCATTTCCAGTTTGTCCAGCTGTAGTTCTGGGATACTTTCATATGCTTTTCTCTTGCATGCTGCTTCTAGTTCAAGTATGTCTAAACCATATAGATCTATACTTTCCGGCTCTTCCTCCATTTGTTGCACCTGATTGTCTTCTTCCGCGGGAATACTTGGATCCTGGGCGGGGCCTGAGGATCCATCAACCTCCATTTCGTTATCTTTGTCCTGTTGCTTCTCTTTGCTCTCCACAATGAGGATAGGGGGATCTTTAGAGGGGTGGGTTTTGGAAGGGTGGGCCTCGGGATGTGGCTGTGAAGAGGAAGAGGGGTGGTCAAAACTTGGAGGGGGGGAGGTGATGTGCTCATCCGAGAGATTAGCCAGGATTCCAAAGTTGTTCCTGACTGAATGTTCAGGGCCTGTATTCGATTTGGGTTTCTTCCCTGTGGGTGGTTTTTTGTGCGCTCTCTTGCGAGTTGGGGCTTTGGTGAAGCCATCATTGGGCTGTGATTCAGAGGGTGAAGGGACTTTATCTTGAACATTCAGGGGGCAGTCTCTAAATAGATGCCCTATGGCATGGCATTTACGGCAGCGAAACGGAACATGTTCATAGTCTAAAGGCTGAATCCACTCATAATGGCAGTGAGAGAGACTTACCGATTCCGGCAGGGCTTTGTCCAGGCGCATGAAGACGCATAAGTGGGCGTAGGATGTGAATCTTCGGAGTTTCATTTCTTCAGCAGTCCTAATATATTCCCCTAAGCCATTTCCTATGTTTTTCAGAATGTTCTCATCCCAATATTCATCTGGTAATCCATAAAGTCTTATCCAGACTGGTGCCCATGTAAGATCCTCCTGATCTGGGTTGAATCTGGGACCCCAATCCCTCAGATATAGGCCCACAGAGTTGAAGAAATAAGGACCCTCAACCAGGATTCTATATTTATCTTCCAGACAAAAAAAGATTGCAGTGAAGAATCCTTTTGGGCCTAACTGCAGTGTCACATCCCCCTTAGGTTTCCACTTCGCGGCAATCCAGTTGTACAGGGCTTTCTCCGTCGGCCAAAACCCTATGAACTTCCTAATGAGTGCATGGTCAGTCATGTATTGGATTCGTGCTTCTATTATTTCCCCTGGCAGTTCGATTCTGGGTCGATCTGTGGCTATTGGTTTGCATGTGGTTGAAGAGACCTTCTGAGTACCCTCTGATGGGGTTGGCTTCATAGTCTCTCCATTTACCTTATCTTTCAGGTTCTCTGTTCCTTTGTGTTCATTCTGGCGCAAGATTTCTGGATTGATGACGTTCTCATGGATTGATCCAAATCGGATTGATCTCTCATTGTGTTGTTGTACTACATGTACGCTGGGGGAGGTTGCAGAAGCCCCCCCCTGGGGGTCTCCCATGTGTCCTGCGCCTTTTCCTCCTTTGTTTTGAAAAGCCTGCGCAGGTCGTCAGGTCCTTGTTGGTTATCTGCACTGAACAGTCTGTGCCGTCTGAGCACACATCCGAACCCTAGCCGCAGTCGCCAGAGCGTCGTGTCTCCTCGGTTACTCTTATTTTTCTCAAGTTATTCCTAGAGGATGACATTATTAACACAAAACAAAATGTCATTTGAAATCAATAGATGAAGAACAACTTGGAAGATGGCGACTATTCATTTTAACTAAATGTAAAAAAAATTTATAAGCCAAATGAAAGACAATCTAAATATAAAATTAGAAAGCCACACCACCTGCATGTTCATAATTTGAAAACATTGATTAGGTACAATCCATATGCACATGTAGATGACTATGTGGTTCTTGCTAATGCAATTGAAGTTCCCAACAAAGAGGAATTTGATATATCAGGAAGTTTTGACTACATATATTATGTAATTGGGGGAAACCATTTCGCATAGGCTAGAAGACAATTGATGCAGAAATATCCCAATAACTCACTTTTTGAAATAGTGAAATGTATCATTTATGCTAGTTAAATGAATACATAAGAAAATTTATTGACATGGAATCATAATACAAATAATGAGCATAGGATGTCTATGAATTTCATCCAAAGCGTCAGATTTATTCTTAGTGAATTTTCAGAAAATGTGGTGGGGATAAGGAAAATGTTACTCAAAGCTTTCGAAAGCAATGGTCTATTGAAATGGGTTATCAAATTGAGAAAAAAATTAATGCAAAAGGTGGTAGAGTAAGTGATGTATTCAGATGTATGGATGGCATTTTCCAATTGGCATTTAGAGCTGGGGAGATATGTGATTTGTTTGATGAGATTTTCAACATGTGGGATAATATTGACATAAAAAATTAGAAGGTTAGAAAGTCTAAACCCTAAGTTAATATGTACTAGCAGTAAGATAGGTCCTAAAATCAAGAATCTTCCAGTTGATATGACTATTAAACCTTGGAGAAAAATGCAAGGATGGAAGGATGATAGACTTGTCAAATTAATATTATCTCATGTGAAGTCAGGTGAATTATCATTGGACGAAATGTGCCATGAATTTCAAAACTAAATTTGTTGAATTATTTTTATTTATTTTTGGATTATAATTTTATTTTAAAATATAACATATTGTTGTTGGTAGTATTTGTTATACATATCACTATATTAACATTTTTTACTTTATTTATTCAGTCATAAGGTTTATATGAAAATACAAGAAGAGATGGTTAAAATGTTGAATGAAGAGAGTTGGGATGATGTTGTGGGAAACTACACAAATTCAAGTTCTACAACAACACTAAAAGATTTTTATGTTGCATTCAAAAAGGTATGTTGATTTAATACATTCATTTTATTCATATGTAAATTATTTTTATTTTATTACTTATACATATATTTGTTTATTTCATTAAAAGTGTTGAAGAAGGATACATATGGAATACCGAATTCTTTCAAAAGTTTTATGCAAAAAATTATGTTGGAAAGGCAGATAAAGAAACATATTTAGAATGTTGAACTTAATCCTAGTCTTAATCACTACATTTGGATATGGCTCAACACTGTCAAATATCAAATAATATTAGGTGATTACGAAGACATTGCAAATCTCATACCTAAAAGGGAATATTCCCTAGTTATTATAGATATACCTCATGGTTTCAATTTCCCAAACATTGGATATGATAGTGAGCCTTATAGTTATCAAGCGTTTAATAAAGTGGTTACATGATTTCAAGAATTCACAACATCACCACTTTCGAGATTTGTGAAATTTCATTCAGACACACAATTTAGATTCATATTATCAAGCTTCAAGGGAAAATAAAACTCAAGGATGTAACTTACATGATAAGACATTGAAATTATATGTTTGATTAATATTAATTTTTATTTATTTATGTACAAGTTAATTATTTTTTACTATTTCATGTTACATGCAAAAGCCAAATCTTATAAGACACAAAGATCACCTAATTATAAGTGATTGTGAGTTCATACATGTTGCATCTTGGACAAAAGATGATCATTATAAGCCTATTCTTTTGAATCTAGTAGATAGAAAGAGTCATAACCAAGTGTTGTTGTAAGAAAACTAACATATGAGGATAAAGATGCAAAAGGAGAGATAGTTAACATTTATCAAAAACCACAAGAATTGATTAATTATCTTATATATTTATGTTCAAATGAAGGAGATTGGGTTTTGGGTTTTCTCTCAGGTTCGGGTAAGTTTTATGATATAAAATTAAATTTCAATATTTTACATTTTAATTTTTATGTGTTTGTATTAATTTACTTAATTATTT
This sequence comes from Pinus tabuliformis, assembly GCA_031772625.1. Lineage (NCBI taxonomy): Eukaryota > Viridiplantae > Streptophyta > Pinopsida > Pinales > Pinaceae > Pinus > Pinus tabuliformis. Next base: position 987,830,154 of record CM062814.1, read on the forward strand.
CTTTTGTACTTGATGATTAGATACAACCCTAGTATGTTGCCTACAAAAAGGAATAAATTGCATAACCATTGAAAAATACTCGCTATAATGAAATTTTATTCAGCAAAGGATTAATGCTATTAAAGTTCTTCCAAATGCAATGCAATAATCTACTTTGAGGAAAATAGATTTTAATGAATCACGTGTGGTGTTGTAACATTTTCTTGTCATGAAATTTTCAAAAAATATTCCAATTTTTTTTTTTTTTTTTATGCACTTTGTAAACATATGTATGCACTTTTTATAAGAAATACATATATTTAATTATGTTTGTTATATTAAAGAAAGCACTATGATAAAGCATATTAAACTTTGCATGGCATGATGTGACCCGAAGAGATCAGGGGCAGTAATTTAAAAGTGGACCCTCCACTTGCTCAACCTTTAACGGAGGTGGGTCGAAGTCCGCGATTGATTATTTTCCCGAAACCACGTTTAGGTACGTGGTGGATTGTAGTCAATAGAATACCCCCACCTCCTTCAAATATGCCTCTGGTTTCCACTAAATTCTTATTGACGCACACTTTTTTTAGTCACCTCCATTTTATCCACGACCAAATCTCATTGCCTCCAACTACTATTTTCGCCAACTTCCATTTTCGTCGAATATTAGCACCATTTCGCTTGTGTATTTTTAATCTAAAGTTATTACCTTTTCCCCTTTTTCCAAATAGTTATAGAAAAAGAAGAACAACGCCACCTGTGAGCCATCGAAAGTAATCAACTACAAGTTGTTTTCAAGCACTGCGATTTCATGGGTAACCTAAATCCTTTGCCCTCATTTCATATTACAAATATGAGTTCACAAAAAGGAAAGACAACTAAAACTCAGTTTAAAATCCCAACTCCTCCTGCATCATTAAAAGTTGATGAGATGCCTAATTGATCTAGACGCTAAGATTGTGGAAACACATTGTGAATTTGACCTTTATGAACTAAAAATTTGGAAATTCAAAAAGTTCCAAGACCATAGCGATGATTTTTACTTTTGGGAATCCCTCCTTCCCCAATTTTTGTTTCCACAAACCCATCATTTCCCTGATTTTTTCGTATGGTGTTCAAACCGATATTTACCAAGTAAGAGGGCCATTGTTGCCAAGAATGAAGATCCTTTATTACATATCACTTCCTAATCAATTTTAGATGCCCTACAGATTGTTGTTCCTAGTTCACTACATCCATTGTCCAATGAAGTATTGTTGGAAAAAAATAACTTCCATATTTGAATAACTTTTGCTAGAGGGAGCCAACATTCCCCAACATAATCCTCCTTATCCTTCAAATATTTTTCCAAATATCTCTAGACAAATAATATCAATGTTATGTTGTTTATTGGGGTATGAAAATGATGAAGTTGTGGATGAAGTGGTGTTATGTTTTCTATCAACTCTGTCACTAGGAAATAAGCCTTCTGTTTATTTCAATTTGGAATTGAGGGGTCCTTTAAACATCAATTAGTTTTAGTCTATTTTTTCTTGTATCATCAGTGAAACAAATTCCTTCAAATATAGTTGCAGAAACATGATATGCAGGGGATTCAATGGTCAATTTTTCACTAGATTTCTTTGGTTAGGAAACACTTTGAAGAATTTTCTTTTAAAAATTTTGTGGACCAATTTCTATTTGTATGTTTTAGTCTTTTAAACAATAAGGAAGTCCCAAGAATTCTTCCATATGTTAAGTGCACTTCGCAACTTTGTGAATAGAATAAATTAGGAGAGTTGAATTTGTATAAAATATTTACTGAGATAAGGATGTATGGATGTGAACTCCCTCCATATCATTTACTAGTCTTTCTCCCAATCAAAATTTTTGCACTTGAATTCATTAGACAAAGTCTGAATATAGATCAAATGCATTTCCTTCCAAGAAAGAAAGAGGCTCTTTTCAAAATCAAGGCATATGTTGGAACTTTTCTTGTAAACAATAGGGAAATTGATAAAGAAGTTGAATTTATGTTGGCACAATTGAAATTTACAAAAGGAATGAGTTGATCTTATGATCCAATGGGAAGACTTCATCTATCATAATTCAACAGGGTTCTACTTCTTAAGTTCATTCACCAAAACTAGATATTGAAAAATATGCCGATAGAGAAATATGGCAAGAAGGTACACTAGACGAGTTACTAGAAGGACAAGAGATAGAGCAGCCAATAAAAATCAATGTTTTAACAACTCCTCAATAAAGGAAAAAATAACTCAAAAGGGTTATTGAAGATACTCCACATTCCACTCTAGATTCAGAAGGAACAACATTTAGAGTATACAAAAGAAAAAAAGTAAGGGAAACAAAAGAAGTAATGTCAAATACTATGTCAACAGATGTATCTACACCTTCTACAATTATTCTGTCAAGTGAGCTTATATTAAACTAGAATAAATGAAACCAATAGCAGGATAGTCTTCTTCAACTTATTCCTCTACTAATTAGAGTATTTATTATAAATTCATGGATATTAAAAAGAAGAATGCGGGTTTGAATTCAATTACCTACACCCAATTCTGGAAACAAACTTCTTTTACAAAGAATAGATTGAATTCATCCTTGGATCCTAAGAAGGGATAGTTTCAATTAGCTTTCTTAGAACCAAAAGTCAAAGGGGATAAGTTTGCTGCAAGATTTAAGACTTCTATATTTTCTTTTAACACAAAGAAAATCCATACAATTGACCAAATTGATATCCATAGATAGATAGGGGAGATGATCTATTCCACCATAACAAGTTCAACAATTAATTTGTCTAAATTACAGATTTCATTAAATAACACAATTTCTGAGTTAAATATTTAGAGAATGTCCTCTATTGCTAAGGATACCGGGATCAATTCATTGGAGGACATACTTTTCAAATTGGGATTAGATCCTCATGATATCAATGCTACCTAGGAAATCATAAAGAACATAAATGTAAACATTCAAGCTCTTCGCAAAATATTAAATTTGCCAAATATTGCAAATCCACAAATGTAAAAAATTGGAGAGATGGAAAAATAAAAAGAATTGCTCTTATCAATAATGATTGAGCAGAATTTGAAGATGTAGAGTTTAGAAACACGGATGGAACAACTACTAAAGGAAAGAGAGCAAGAAGGAGGTACAATGCCTTCTACATCCCAAGTAAGTTTAGAGAGAAATGATGCAACATAGGAATTAATAGAGACATTATCATCTTTAAGATGAAAGAATCAATAAATTGTCAAACTAAAGAAAGCTTTGGAGAAATTTGAGCAGAAGAAACTTAAGTCAGACAATTCTTTAGTTATTGAACTTCGAAAGAATTCCAGGTTGCAAAAACAACTTCAATGGCATTTAGGTCGAGATGACAGTGTTCAATGTTTAATTCAAGCTAAAGAAAGAATTTGGGAGGAGATCATCTCTTCAATGAACAATGTTTGGACATCAATTGAGATTATAGTTGAAAAAGAGGAATTGTTAGAAAGAGTAGAAAAGACAATAAATGAAATCAAGAATGAGTTTGGAAACAAATCCAATCAAGATGGCAATCTTATAAAGTTTTTAACTTGAAAGACAAAATAAGAATTAGAAGAAAGGGGTATTGTTGATAGGACCCATTCGATTATACAAACCAAAAAGGTTTTGACTAAGAAAAATTTGATGATGCAAATGAAAGAAAAGTGTAATTCTATGTAGATTCAAATTAACAAGTTTAACAGAAAGTTCTTTGCTCTACAACAAAGAGGCTTACCCTCCTTTAGAAATTCATAATGAAAATTGGCATCTAAAGAAGAATATCAAAGATTACTTAACATGGCTACATTGGATAAGTCAAAATTTGCTAGATTAAAAGGGACTTTAACTAGTTAAAGTCTTCTTGAAAACTTCTCTAAGATCAAATATTTGTTCATAGTTAAACCAAACTTTCAGAAATATATTGAAGTGGATGAAGCCTATAGTAAGATGGTTGCTTTAACTTATCCAATAGGAGAAGAATGAGAACAACTTAATGATCTAATATCTCAATTCTCAAATTCAAGATAATATCTCAAAGGTTAGCTATGTTTTAGAAAATAATCAAGGCAAATCCAGATTCAGAGGGAAAGAATCAAAGAAGACTCGGATATCTTGGAATAGAGTCCAGAAATCAGGGATAATTGTAGATAATCAAGCTAAAGATTTTCTATATTGGTTGAAGTTTTATTGAGATTATCCGAGTTGTTATTCTGGATAAGAACTATTTTCGTTGTAATTTGTAGAGATAGGATTTTGTAAAACTACAAAATCTATATATCTCATTTATTTTGATTGGAAAAGGGTTGGTTCCTGGACCAAAATTTGGAAATTTCTGTAATACCTTAATATTTCAAAGTTAATCAAGGAGTTTTGTTTTCAGCTTATAGCATCATTGTTTCACATTCAAGTGCTTCTAATGTTACATTATATTTTTCTTCAATACATTTAAGATTGTATAGATAATTAGGAAAGGATTGGCTGAGGATTACCCTCTCCGATATCCCCTCACAAAGTTATGTTCAATATTGGGTTAATTAAAAAACATTGTTTGTTTGTTTTAGTTACTTTGAAATTTGTAGATTTTTTCCTTGTATATAATTCTTGTATGTATTAGTGTAAGTTATGGGAGATCATTATATACACTTTCTATTCTCATTGGATCATTTAGTATTCAGATTGGATACGTGTAAATTGTTTAATGCCTCCTTTATTCTTTTATCAATTCATTTAAAAGATTGTATGTTGTTACTGTTAGAAATCAACACTTTGATTATTCTTTAAAATAATAAGGTTTATTTACTTAAATGAGGGTTTTATCCTTGAACCATCCATCCTAGCATATCCTCTATATAGATGCTTTGACATAGTTCTCTAGCTAGGAATTGTCAACAAAGGGCAACATCAAATTGGCATCATTGTTGGGGAACGAGAAATTGAATTTATTTTCCCCTAGGACAACAATTAAACTTACCTCATTGATGGTGAACAAGAGTTTTTTCGGCTTATAATTCACATGGCATACCCCACTATTTTAAAATATGGCTCCCCGGAAGTATACCAGATCTAATCCAAATCTTGAGCCAACTTCTCCTTTATCAAACCCTGAAAAGTTGATTAGACAAGCTAATATCAGATATAGGCTTGAATCTACATCTTATGATCCTTAAGAGTCATATTCTCATCCAAAGAGATATGAAGAACAACTTAACCCCATTGGTTTATCCCTAAGAGTCTTAGATATTATTGAAAATTGAGTTGACCTTCAAATTGGTTTGTTAGTTGAGCAACTTGAATATTTTTGTATTCCTGAGTCAGAAACTAAAGATATAGATTCCTCTGAAAGTAGGTCTCCAATTCCTGAAATTGATCAGCCTAGAAATAAGCCTGAAGATCCCAATTCTCTTTTACAAATTGGAGGAACTTTTAAATTTTATACTAATCCTTTGTTTCTGAAGTTCAAAAAATCAATTTTCCTAAAATACAAATGCTAAGTATTCCACCTTAGTCTCAAAAGAAACCTTCAACTACCAAGCAACAATATCCAAAATTATATATCCTCTAAACAACCTACTACATCTACTTTACAACAAACAATGGTTGGAATTGGGCCAATTGTAAATTCTAGGTATGCAACACTAAGGTTACCATCTCAAGCTCAACTGCATGATTTTCCCAATGGATATTTAAAATATCTCCCGAGATATAATGGAGAAATTGGAATGAATGTAGGAGATTATTTATCATCCTTACTTGATTTTGTAGACAATTTAAATGTTGAACATGAAGATTTTTATATGATATTATTTGTACAGTCCTTGGAAGGAGATGTGAGAATTTGGTTCAAACAAAGTAGATTCCATTCATAGGTGGATAGATTTAGTAGATATACAAACATATGCTATTGAGGTAGATGCTAACAAAGTTGTTTCAAGGAAGTTAAGAGCTAATGATGAAAAGTCAGAGAAGAAAAATAAAATCAATAATTTGGTTCTTCGGGAGAAACAAAGGAAGAATATCAAAAGATTGATGGAATTACTAGGATTTTGAGAAATATATCTAATATAATTTCTAGAATGAAGACTCAACTAAGGAAAACACAAGAGAATGTTAATAGGCCACCAGGACCATATAGAAGACATTTTCAACCTCAAATTTTACAAAGAGATAAGAGAAATGAAAACCAATAGATTCAACCTCCTTTGATGATTGGCGATCATGATATTGAAGAAGTTGCACAAATCAGAAATGATGTAAATTTCATTTTTGTCCAACCTTTCGAAGTTGACATTATTCCATAAAGTTAGAATCAACCTTTGATCGAGAATGTTAATTCTTCTGAAGTATCTAAGTATCAAGTACTTTTTTATTTTTTAATTGTTGATCTTAATAAGAGGTGTGATTTGAGGCCAAGACAGAATCCAGTTAAACAAGCAAAGAAAGTCATTTTTGATATTCCTCAAGATAAATGTCCAGATTCTTCATCTTCACAACAACAAGAACAGTCTAAAGAAAAAAAACTTCTTCTTCTTTTACTTTAAAGAAAGAACTAGAAAAGGTAAATATTCCAATTCCTTTGTCAGAATTAACAAGAAGTCTAGGTTACCAACAACAAGTGACTAAGTGGATTCAATCTTCAAGTATAGATGCACAAGGAGATGTAATTAGCTTGCAAGATGAGAAACCATCAGTGTTATTTGGTCCAAATATAGATGTTCTTGATGAATCAATACCTCCTTTCTACGTGACTTTAAAGTTACACGAGTTTATGCTTTATAATTGCATGCTTGATTCTAGAGCTTCTCACAATTTAATGCCAAAGTCAATCATGGAAAAAATAGAACTACAAGTGGCACACCATTATCTCAACCTCTATAATTTTTATTTTAAAGGGTATAATGTTTGGGATTGATCAAAGATTTGGTAGTCTCTCTAACCAAAATCCCTGTGAAAAACGTATTAATGGATATTGTAGTAACATATATTTTTGCTAAGTTTGGCATGTTGTTATCAAGAGCTTGGTGTGCTAAACTTGGAGGTAGTTTGCAGATGGATATGTCATATGCTACTATTCCAATTTTTGGGGGAGAAAGCTTGAGGTTGTATATGGAAGTCAGATTTGTAAATACAATTTGTGATGCAAGGCAACCAGTCAATCACCCTATTTATGCTATTGATCAATATTTAGGGTGTTTTATTCTAGTTGTAAATAATGATTATAATATGCAAAATAAAGTTAATAATTTTGTAAATATCATTAAATCTTCAAAAAATGATATATATAAATTGTATTTTGATGGAACATCATATAGATATTGATCAAAAGCAGGAATTATCTTTATCTCACCTACACAAGAGATTAATAGTCAATCATTTAAATTAGAATTGAATTCTTTACTAATTTTTCAAAGTATAAGACATTAATTCTTGGGCTTGAAATGGTTAAGAAGATGAAAATTGAGGGATTAGTTGTTTATGGAGATTCATAATTAGTAGTTAGACAGATCAAAAACTCATGCCAAACTAAGCATCCCATATTGAAGTGTTACATAAATGAAGTGTGGGATTGTATGGACAATTATTTTCAAGCATTCAATATTTCTGCTATACCAAGATAATAAAATGCATTTGCTGACTCTTTAGCAGTTTCAAAAAGTATTTTTAAATTTCCCAATACTTTTCAATCACAATATTAGATTGAAGTCAGATGCAGGCCTTCAATTCCAGATAATCTCAAACATTTGTAGGCTTTTGAGGATAATGAACAAATCAAGATTTTTTTTTAAATTAATTAAAGAGTTTTCATCCTTGTATATAGATCAAGAATCTCATGAAGACATACAGAGTGATTTTGTTGATCAAGATGGGAAATTGAAAGATCAAATTGTAGATCATAATATCATTCAACTATCGAATAATTATATTCCAAAAGATTTGGTTCCACTAGAAAACTTATTTGATCATAATGATGTTCCCACTTCTATAGCAGTAAAGTCCCAACAATATGATATTGAAGAATGCAATATTGGTACAAAGAATGAGATCAAAAACATTAAACTTTCAACATTGTTACCTCAAGAAATTAAAGATAAATATTTGAGCTTATTCAAACAATATATAGATGTTTTTTCATGGAAATATGAGGATCTCAAAACATATGATACTTCTATCATACAACACAAGATCCCATTGAAGCCTGATATAAATCCTTTTAGACAAAAGTTGAGGTATGTTAATCCAATCCTTTTACCTATAATTGAGAAAGAAGTCAAAAAATTATTGGATGCCAATATAATTATTCCCTTAAGGTATTCAAATTGGATTGAAAATTTAGTTCCTGTTAGAAAGAATAATGGAGAGATAAGATTATGTGTGGATTTATGGAACTTGAATAAGGCATCCTTGAAAGACAATTATTGTTTACCCAAAATGGATTATCTTCTTCAGAAAGTAACAGGGTCAGAAATAATTTCAATACTTGATGGATTCTAAGGGTATAATCAAATTGCAGTAAATAAAGAAAACCAGAATAAAATAAGATTTACTACACCTTGGGGAACATTCATGTATGCCAAAATTCCATTTTTTCTAATGAATGCAAGTGCAACTTTTCAAAGGGCCATGGATTTGGAATTTGTGGGTGAAATAAATAAATTCATTGTTATTTATCTTGATGATTTAATTGTGTTTTCCAAATCAGATTCTCAACATCTCAAACATTTGAGACAAATATTTTAGAAATGTAGAAGATATGGGATTTCACTCAATCCCAAGAAGTCAATGTTTGCAATGCAGGAGGGAAAGTTTCTTGGACATATTGTATCAAAATATGGAGTGAATATTGATCCTTAGAGAGTATCAACAATTCAAATGCTCAGTTTACCCCAGACTAAGAAGGAGATACAATCTTTCTTAGGCATGATTAATTTCTTGAGGAGATTCATACCAAATTATGCAGAAATAATCAAAGATATAACCAATATGCTCAAGAAAGACCAAGAAGTGAAATGGAATGCTCAAAGCACATTTTCATTTTCTCAAATTAAGAAATCCCTTATGGAGGCTCCAATGTTGGCAAGTATAGATTACATAAAACCATTTAATATCTTTTCATTTGCCTCAAATAGTACATTGGCTACAATTTTGTTACAAAAGAATCCAGAGAGTTTTGAACATCCCATTGCCTTTTGTAGTAAAGTCATGAGAGATGTTGAACTAAGATATGATATTATAGAAAAGTAAGCATATGCTCTAGTTCAAGCATTAAAATCTTTTAGAACTTATGTATTGCATTTAAAGATAACAACTTATGTGCCAAATAATGCAATTAAGATAATATTGACTTAGCTAGACAATGATGGAAAAAGAGGAAGATGGATAGAAAAGACAAGAATTTGACAAAATACCAACAAAATTAGTAAAAGGTAAATGATTAGTAAAATTTATTGCAGATTCTAATTGTATAATTTTAGGTAAAAATTTAGTGATGCAACTTTCTACTCCAGTCTTAGAGAAGAATCCACAAGAACCTTCTCTTGAAGAAAGAGAGAATAATCCATAAGAACCTTCTCCTAGTTCATCCACATAGAAGAACTCATAGGATCCCTTCCTGAAAAATAATGAAAAAATTCTATTATCTGATTGGCATAAAGACATTGTTTATTTTCTGCAGAATTTTCATTATCCTCTTGACTTTATATAAATAAATCTAGACCCCTCAAGATCAAGGCTATTAAATATTGCATAATTAATGGGACTCTATACTGGAAGGATCCTTTGAGTATATTTTTAATATGCCTAGCTCAAAGTGAGATAGAAGGGGTGATAAATTAGTTTCATGAAAGAGTTTGTGGAGGAAACTGTACATGGAGAGAAACTACACATAAAATTTTGAGAGCTAGATTTTATTGGGAAAAATTGTTTTCTCAAGTTGAAATCAAGGTTAGAATTTGTGTCAGTCGATGAAGCTCGACATTTCTGAAACCCTGGGCCTACCTCTCGGCACTCTCCCTATGGCTACCCTTGGATAGCCAAGGTGTTTGGCTGCCAGGGATCTCCCTCACCTCTCCTTCTCCCATGGAGGAGTCGGATTATGGACCTTAGGCACCCTATTTTGGCGACATGGTCACGAGTCAACCAACAGAGCAAGAGTCATTCTTCACCAGGCTGGCTTCATGCACTACCTTTCACTCCTCCAGAACAAGCCCTGAAGCTAGGGCCAAATGACAAGAGAAAGGAAAAAATGTTGAGGTTCAATCTACCAAAGGAACTACCTCTACAATTTCTTCATATATGGAATAAAACACCACAGAGAGTCAATTGAAAAAGGAAAGAATGAAATCAAGAAGCAACTGCAACCCAAAATCCAAAAAAATCCTGGAGTTGGAAATTCAAGACCCAGGGGTAGCTGTTTACAGAGACTATATGCAAGAACATGCAGTAATATGCAAATTCATGGTCATCTGGCCCACAACGAAAGCTCTAAACTGGTGGATACATGCCAAATGGAAACCAAAGGGAGAAATTAGACTCCAACTAGGTTCAAATGGATTCTTTACCGTCATTTTCAATCTCTTAGAAGACAAAGACAGGATATTTGAGGGAGGACCCTACTTCTTCAACTCTACAGGTCTGTATATGCCATTCTAGAAAGAAAAATTCACTCCCGAGAAAGAGGACTTCACAAGAGTCCCGATTTGGGTTCGCTCCTATTCCCTGCCAACTGATTATTGGGCCCCTTATGTCCTTAAAGGAATTGGAGACCAATTAGGAGAATATATAAAAATGTCGGAGGGCACACGAAGCGGACATTATGTCTCTTATGACAGAATATGCATTTACATTGATGTCTCTAGAGCCCTTCCAGAAGCCATAAAATGGATATTCAGGGATGAAGTCTGGCTCCAGAGCGTTGATTATGAGCACATCCCTTTCCGGTGTAGGAAATTCCATGAGCATGGACACCTCTTTAGAGATTGTCCACAAAACAAAATGCCTCAAAACAGTGAGAAGGACAACAATAAAAAGGATGAATAGGGCTTCACCAGAGTAAACACAAGGAATAAAAACAGTAGGAAAACTAACACAAAGAAAGAACACCACCAGCCAACTAGCCTAAACCAATTTGAGGCTCTAAATAATTTACAAGGACAACCACTCTCGAGTAACTAAATTGATGAGGAGGCCAAAGAGGACAAGAAAAGCACAAAAAAGAGAGGCAAGAGGAACACCATTGGGATCACAACAACAAGGAAAACGAGAACTGACAAGAAGACATAGAAATGGAACAAGTATTGGTGGATGCAACCCTAGAGGAAAGTGAAATAGAAGAAGCACTGGAAGGAGTCAACCTCTTATCAATAGCAGAGGAATGGAAGAAAAATGTACTAACGACAATCCCAGAAGACCAAATTCAAAAAATAGAAGGAGCCTATCTCCTTCAAGAGGAACTAAAGAAAATCTCAGGTCAATCACCATTTGAAATCAGCACATCCAAAGGCATTCTGGTAAACATAATAGCTAGAAAATACAGCCCAAAAGGCCCAAGTTGAAAGAGAGGAAGGAAAACCACCAGCCAACTTCTTTAGGAACTTGGCGCCAGACTCACAAATAAAGGAAAGGTAAAGACCCTAGCCCTAACTCCCACTCTTTACCAATGAATTGCATCTCTTGGAATATTAGAGGACTTAATGATCCAGGAAAGAAAAGAATCCTAAAAAACAAACTCATAGTTGATAAACCGAATATCCTTCTACTTCAAGAAACAAAACTTGACATAACTCACCTCACTCTCTTGCATAAAAATTATTACAAGAAATACAATGATACAGCGAATTCAACCATAGGATCTGCAAGGGGAACAATGACCATGTGGAAAATCCCTTTGTATGATCTCACCTCCTCCATTACCACAAAACACTCCATAACCACTACCTTGAAAATCATTGGTACCAACGAAAGCATATGTGTTACCAACATCTATGCTCCCCATAGAGCGGGGGAATGAATCAAGATGCTACAGATCATATATAAACTAATGGAATCCATCCAAATGCCTTTTAAAATTGTCACTGGGGACTTCAACATGGTAACAAATATCGGGGAAAAGAAGGGAGGCATAAGAAAAATTGATAAGGAATCTAAAGCCTTTCAATCCACCATAGAAGGCCTCATCCTAATCGATATCCCAATGAATAATGGAACTTTCACATGAAATAACATATGAGGGGGAGAAAGACAAATAACTTCTAGGCTTGATCGATTTATCCTCGTAGAAGAGATCTATCTCACCTCTTGGGAAACGGAAGCAAGAATTCTCCCACAAATAGGATCCGACCATTGGCTAATACCTATGAATATACACATCTCCCTCGGCCCGAAGAATAGGTCATTCAGATTTGAATCCTTTTCGTTGGAGCGCCTAGATTTCATGGAAAAAATGAAAGAATGGTGGAGCAAACCGATGCCAATAACCAGAAATAAGATGTATAAATTTCAACATAAATTGAAATACATCAAAGATGAGATTAAACAATGGAACAAGGAAACTTTTTGAAACATCTTCACTAACAAAAGGAACCTGGAACTTAAAATGGAAATCCTCTAGCAACAAATCATCAATGAGGGCATCACAGAACAAAGGAAATAGGAAGAGCTCAATCTTCAAAAAAATTGGGAGGAAAGGGTCTCTCAAGAAGAGAAACTTTGGCATAAAAAATACTGAATCAACTGGCTAAAGTGTGGGGAAAGGAACTCTACTTTCTTCCACCGATCGATGATACAACATATAAGACACAATAGAGTATTGGCCCTAAATAACAGAGAAGGAAAAATTATCCAATCTCATGAGGACATGGCAAAGGAAATAAATCAATACTTCAACACTCTCCTATCTGATCCTAGGATTGATCGGGAAAGGGACAATCAAAATATAACTAACAACATCCCATGGATCCTCACTCAAGACCACAATAAAATTCTTTTGAGGAAAGTCTCACTACAAGAGGTGGAGGAAGTTTTCATAACTATGCCCACTGGTAAAGCGCCTGGTCCAGATGGGTTCACCATTGAATTCCACAAAGAATGCTAACCCATGTTAAAAAATGAGGTCCATGCCCTAGTGGACGAGTCCAGAATCCAAAAATTTGTCCTAAAAGCACTCAATTCTACCTTTATCACTTTAATCCCCAAGGGTGACTGCGCTGACTCCACAAAAAAAATTCTTCCTAAAGCCCTCTGCGACACCATTTACAAGATCATCTCAAAAGTTTTGGCTAATAGATTAAAAAAATCCCGCCTCTCTTTATCTCCCAACACCAAACTAGCTATGTGGAAGGGAGGCAAATCATGGATATCATCATCCTTTCCAACAAACTAATCTACTCTCTCGAAGTTCAAAGGAATTCAGGAATGATAATGCAATTGGAAATGTCCAAAGCTTTCGATAAAATCAGTTGGGTTTACATGAAAGAGGTCCTGGAAGCTTTTGGGTTTCTTAAAGATTGCATAAAATGGATTATGGTGATGGTCTCAGGGGATTTTTTCTCGATTTTCCTAAATGGATCCCCATCTTAGCCCTTCAACCCTTCTTAAGGAATCCGTCGGGGGGATCCTATTTCTCCCTTTCTTTTTGTCATCATGGCAAAGGGGCTCAACAGATCCATCACCACAACCTCTTCCTCCAATGCCATTTCTGGCCTCAAGCTTTATACCTCTGCTCCTCCCTCCACTCATCAACAATTTGTGGATGATACCTTGCTAATGGGCCTCCCCACAATTAAAGAAGCCTTATCCTTCAAAGCCATTCTCTCTGGTTTCTTTGCTGCCTCTGGCACCTCAATAAACTAAGAAAAGTCCAAATTGTTCTTCTTTAACAACCCTCCGGCTATCCAAAGAAATATATCTAGAATATTGGAATTTCAAAGAAGAAACCTCCCCTCAAGATTCCTTGGTATCCCTCTCACTGACAAGCCCCTGGCTCGTTCTACATGTGAATTTGTTATCATCAGAATGGAAAAAAGGCTTGCCAACTAGACATTCAGATCTCTAAATATGGTTGGTCGCTTGGTTTTAGTTAAATCTGTGTTATAGGAAATTCCACATTATTTATACTCAGCCTTGGCAGCCCCCAAATCCATCTCCAATACTCTCAGAAATATCCAGAGGAATTTCCTATGGAGAGGCTTGGAAAATAAGCAAAAGTGGGCATTGGTGGCATGGGATAAAGTGTGTAAACCCAAAAAAGTAGGCAGTCTCGGCCTTAGGGACCCTGAGCTCTTAGGAAAAGCCCTGGGAGCCAAAACGTTGTGGCGTTGGATTTTAAACCCAAACTCCCCCTGGGGCATCCTCTGGAAAGTGAAATATGTTCCTACCCACTCACAGGAACATCTCATCATGCTCAATGGGACCATAAAGGGATCTGTCATATGGAACCATGCATGGGACAATAGTGGAATCATCCAAAATCATAGTTTCTAGGAGGTGGGAAATTGGGACAAAACCCTATTTTGGGAAGATGTTTGATAGCAAAGGCTGGACCTTGCAAAGGATCAATTCCGATAGATAAAGATTTGTTGGAAATAATACTGAGAGGGGGGGTGAATCAGTATTATCAGATCAATCAAACTTTTCTATTTCATACTCAGAAACATATACGCTACTTCAATTAAGTGAACCCGCGTGTACACGCTACTGTGTCTAATGAAACCCGCGTATATCCAGAGATCTTATAATTCAGTTATCTTAATCTTCAGTAAATGCATCAGATCATTATTAAGCATATTAACAGTAAACAGGTGCAGAATAACAGAACAGAACATCACACAAGAGCCACACACATGAACACCATGATATAAGGTGGAAACCCAATGTGGGTGAAAACCACCTGCTGCAATTCGTCTCTTTCTTCTTTAATAAGAAACTTCTTTTACAATGCACTGGTGCAGTCATTTACCAGCACGCAGGCTGCAACCTGCAGAGGGCTACAACCCTCATAGCTTTTGTACTAGCCGATCCATTTACTAGTACGTAGGTGCCAACCCTACAGAAGGCTACAACCTTCACTCGTTTTCCAGCTGCTCCTGGAAGGGAGCTACAACCCCCCTTGGCTCTTGTACTGGCTGATATGTTTACCAGTACGTAGGTGCCGGCCTACGATCTTCCCGGGACCATGTTTCATACATTTTCATACTAGATCCATAAGACAATCATCATTGTAGTACAACCTGCATCATCAATCACTGAAACACCCAATTCTGAATCACTGTAACCCTGTCAACAACAACCAGACAACATAACAACAACCAGATCCAACTCCATCTTCAAATATCATACTTCACATTGTATACGCTACTTGGATGACCCCAACCTGCGTGTATACGCTCTTTTACCAAAACCAACTCGCGTACAGATCTATAAATTCAACCTTAAAACTCTGCAGCTATATCAGACATCAAAGCATACCTAGATCATAATAATAAACATGCGTCAGTAGATCTAGTCTATCCAGAGTCAAACCATATGAAGATAATCATTCCAAGCCTTGAGATCTCGTTCCATCATTCATCATCCTCCACATGGGTGAAACCTTGGTTCAGATCACCAACCCATAACCAGCACTTGGATCACACACTTTCTCAGATCTTCATCACTCACACTTGCTCACACTTGCACACTTTGGCCTAGTGATCTTTTCCTTATATAGCCTTAGGCCTTGCTCAATGCCAAGAGCCAAAACCATAGTAACACAATACCATCAACTTCAATACTAGGGATCGACACGCCCGTCGAGACACAATGGTCCGAAACCATAGGCACAACTTCCAAGGACTAACCGCCATGGACCAAAGGTACGTTTCCACATACACGCGCTTTTGCTGAAGCCAACCTGCGTGTACACGCTGATTCGCCTTGCTGAACCTGCGTATATCTCTTTCTTGTCCTGCTGTACTGAGATCTGTCCATTAGTTAAGTTGTCATCACCTGTACCAGTCTCTGAGCACCTGTACCAACCTCTGAGTGAGTTGCCATCAAGGACAACACTTGAATCATAATGCCAACAATCTCCCCCTTTGGACTTGATGGCAACCACCACACCAAGTCACTCTCCCCCTTTGACATCAAGGGCAAAGGGTGGACCAAGATATTCTCTTCCTTGGTATACCTTCTGCTGTCCATACTGCTGTCCATACTCCCCCTGAAATCTCCAAATGTGCTCCCCCTTTGTGTATGCCAAAGTGTACCAATCTATCCATCCTGCTCTTGCTGAATTGTGCTGTTCATGCTCCCCTTGACTGTAGGCAAGATCTGTAAAAGATGTTCTACAAAAAGAACAAAGACTTATACATCATAGAAGACCTTCCTATCATCAAAAGACTCAACATACATTCATCACCCAACCTAGTGGGGATATCCCAATATTGACTCATTCACCTAACCATGTGAAGATACATGATAATACATGAACATTTCATCATTCATCCCAGGCATAGTGGGGAAACCAACATAGGCCGTTACATGACCTTGACATCATAAAAGAGATACATGACATAGTGATGAAATATCTAGACCAAGACTTATGAAAGCCACCAACAGCATCATGATCTGTACCATAAGCATCAGCCTGCAATACCATTCCTAAACAGTAAGATGTATCATTTAGCTTCATAGACTTTATCAACACCTTCTAACCATAATGCCAACAATGCATTATTCGATGAATATTCTCCCCCTGAGTGTGAGCCAACCATGTCTGAACTATTTCCTGAGTCTGTTCTGCTCCCCCTGAGCCTGAGCCAACCATGACTGAACCTGGGTCTGTTCTGCTGCCCTTTCTCCATATACGCGACTTTGCAGCCTGTAACTCGCGTATATACGCGACTTGTCTTCATGAAACTTGCGTATGAGAATCAGAACACTGAAGTTCTATACCTTCAGCTCCCCCTGAGTCTGTTATGTCTGTGCTGTGCTGAGTACCCTGTGCTGTGCCACATCTTTCTGACTGAACTTCCTTCTTCTTCCATATCTTCACGCATGTTGATGATTTCTTCTTATCATGAGCTTTGTTCCTGCAATCTCTTGCTTTATGTCCAAACTTGTTACATGCATAGCATCTTACATGTTTCATATTCCTCTTGTAGCAATCAGCAGCTTTGTGGCCAAACATATTGCAAGAAAAGCAATATCCATTAAAGTATCTTGAATGTGATGATCTTTCTGCATGATGGTCTTGAAACCGTCTTCTTCTACATATGGCTGCAACATGTCCAAGATTATGACACACATAACATTCAACATTATTCAGTGGAGGAAATAATCGTCTATCACGTCCATAGTTAGGAGTAGAGAATCTTCCTTGAGGAATTTCTTTCCTTGGTTGTTCCTTTTTGGGCATTTCAGATTTCTCATTAGAGTTTCTTGCCTCACCTTGTGAACTAGATTCACCTTCAACATATTCATGAAAACCAAGACCAGTCTTGATAGCAGGAGATCTTTGACTATTAAGAATATCATCCAAGACTTTAGAACTATCTTGAAATCGTAAAAGCTTATCCTTTTCTTCTAGTTTACCTTTCAAGATATTTACCTCAACTTGATGTTGTTCTTCTTTTTCAAGACATTGCTTCTTCAAGGTCTCTCCAACTTTCCTTTCTTCATCCAACTGATGCCTTAGTTTGAGGATCTCGTTTTCTTGCTCTTTATTCAGTGCTAGCAGCATTTCTCGAATTCTGGAGGCACATTCCAACTGATCTTCTAATCTGATGATTTCTTCCTTGAGGGCATTCTCCCTTTTGCTAGGTAGATCTTGTTGATCTATGATTTGATCTGATGCTTCATTTGCTTGTCCATCTTCAATCTGAGGTGCTTCAGGATCTGAATACTTGCTTCCACTCAACGACAGGTTGTCATTGTTCCTTTGAGCTGTCTTCTTCTTTTGACGTGCTTTCTTCCCCATTGTTCTACGAATCTCCTTCAAGCGATCAAGCTTCTCTGAAGGACCTGCTCCGATACCAATTGTTGGAAATAATACTGAGAGGGGGGGTGAATCAGTATTATCAGATCAATCAAACTTTTCTATTTCATACTCAGAAACATATACGCTACTTCAATTAAGTGAACCCGCGTGTACACGCTACTGTGTCTAATGAAACCCGCGTATATCCAGAGATCTTATAATTCAGTTATCTTAATCTTCAGTAAATGCATCAGATCATTATTAAGCATATTGACAGTAAACAGGTGCAGAATAACAGAACAGAACATCACACAAGAGCCACACACATGAACACCATGATATAAGGTGGAAACCCAATGTGGGTGAAAACCACCTGCTGCAATTCGTCTCTTTCTTCTTTAATAAGAAACTTCTTTTACAATGCACTGGTGCAGTCATTTACCAGCACGCAGGCTGCAACCTGCAGAGGGCTACAACCCTCATAGCTTTTGTACTAGCCGATCCATTTACTAGTACGTAGGTGCCAACCCTACAGAAGGCTACAACCTTCACTCGTTTTCCAGCTGCTCCTGGAAGGGAGCTACAACCCCCCTTGGCTCTTGTACTGGCTGATATGTTTACCAGTACGTAGGTGCCGACCTACGATCTTCCCGGGACCATGTTTCATACATTTTCATACTAGATCCATAAGACAATCATCATTGTAGTACAACCTGCATCATCAATCACTGAAACACCCAATTCTGAATCACTGTAACCCTGTCAACAACAACCAGACAACATAACAACAACCAGATCCAACTCCATCTTCAAATATCATACTTCACATTGTATACGCTACTTGGATGACCCCAACCTGCGTGTATACACTCTTTTACCAAAACCAACTCGCGTACAGATCTATAAATTCAACCTTAAAACTCTGCAGCTATATCAGACATCAAAGCATACCCAGATCATAATAATAAACATGCGTCAGTAGATCTAGTCTATCCAGAGTCAAACCATATGAAGATAATCATTCCAAGCCTTGAGATCTCGTTCCATCATTCATCATCCTCCACATGGGTGAAACCTTGGTTCAGATCACCAACCCATAACCAGCACTTGGATCACACACTTTCTCAGATCTTCATCACTCACACTTGCTCACACTTGCACACTTTGGCCTAGTGATCTTTTCCTTATATAGCCTTAGGCCTTGCTCAATGCCAAGAGCCAAAACCATAGTAACACAATACCATCAACTTCAATACTAGGGATCGACACGCCCGTCGAGACACAATGGTCCGAAACCATAGGCACAACTTCCAAGGACTAACCGCCATGGACCAAAGGTACGTTTCCACATACACGCGCTTTTGCTGAAGCCAACCTGCGTGTACACGCTGATTCGCCTTGCTGAACCTACGTATATCTCTTTCTTGTCCTGCTGTACTGAGATCTGTCCATTAGTTAAGTTGTCATCACCTGTACCAGTCTCTGAGCACCTGTACCAACCTCTGAGTGAGTTGCCATCAAGGACAACACTTGAATCATAATGCCAACAAGATTGGCATGCAAAACAAGGGAAAAATCAGGGTCAATCAATACTGGAAACCTAGCAATGGTAGAGATAAGTGGAGAGAATGGTTAGATGAAAAAGATTGGAAACCCCCAAATAACCCTTTGATGTGGCAGGAGCTCCCGAGCAAACTCCAAAAAAGACAAATTCAATTGGAAACCTCTAAGGAAAATATTAGATGGGGGAAGAATCTGGTCGAGTACTTTAACTTAAATGAATATTATAAATACATCACACTTCATGACCAACATCAATCGGAGCAAAAATGGAAATCTCTGTGGGAAAGGAAACACTGGCCAAAAATCACCCTTTTTTATTGGCTCATTATGAAAACAAAAATTCTTACCTGGGACAATCTAAGGAAAAAAGGATTCATCGACCCCTCCAGATGCAATCTATGTGAGCTCAAGGAAGAAATCACTTGATGAACGAGTGCCCCTACGTGAACAATCTATGGAATTGGGTGTATTTTGTTTTCAAGGTTTTGGGTTGGGACTCCTCCTCAATTCTCAATACCATTAAAAATTGGAAATCCTCCCTTTCCTCCAATCCTCTAGTGAACAGGGCTTGGAGCCATATACCAGGTATCATCTACTGGGCATTGTTGAAGGAAAGTAATGCTATATTTTTTAGAGGAATATACCAACAGGAAGAAATTGTTCTCTCCATTGTCAAGTAAACAATCTAGGAAACAATGGCTTACTCCACTCTTCGTTGCCCGAGTGACCCTCCAAGTAGTTTAGATATGAGCATTCTCACCCTCCTATATCTTCATCTCATCCACTTCTCCAATGCCTTAACCATTTCAAGAAATAGGGGAATTGCAGTCCACTAGTCTCCCCCGGAGATAGGCACTATCAAACTCAACTACGACGGGGTTGCGAAAGGAAAACTAGGTAGAGCTAGCTTTCGGGGGGTCTTCAGGAACTCATAGAGGAGAATCCTTTGGATCTATGAGGGTAAACTTGGAATCTCTACCAACAACTCTGCCAAACTACGTGATCTGGAACATGGGATGGACATTGCTAAACTACATAATTTGGGATCCCTGATCATAGAAGAAGACTTGACCCTGGAAACTCGGGCCAACTAAAAACTTCATGAGGGCCTGGATGCTACCAAGATGTCAAACAATTAGCGTTAAACAAAATCCTCCAAAGTGTTATCACAAAATCGTGTACTAAGGGCTGCTACTTAGTAAGATCTCACGAAACTGTTTCAGACCAGGCTTTAGACTAAGGTTTAGCCTCCTTAGTCAGAGAGGGCTCTCTCACAGATTTTTGATATGCATTAAGGACAAGAAAAGATGGCTAACTCTTTAAATAGTAGATGAATTTTAAGCTGGTTGGAACAACAAAACTAGACCTCTTCCATTGGGCTCATGGAGTCATACACTTCTGCAGTAAACTATTAGATACTCAATCATGGAAGCCAAGGCATATAATGTCTAAAACACTCAGAACATTTCTCAAGAAGAACCTCAACTCAAAAAACATACACAGGAAGTCTGAGCACTAGGTGAATTCAGAGTGATTGTATATTTAGTGAGCTGTAAAACAAGAAGAATAAATACCAAACCACATATACTCTGAGCATTTGAAACACACGATGAATCTTGGGAAGAAAAAGTACTCTTTATATTACTGTCAAAGTCTTTTACATAAGCCAATATGAAAACTCTGTTTCTTTGATAAATCTCCAACCTTTGTTACATCAGAGTTTTTCCTATATATAGGAAAACAAAACTACAACTACTTGAGACTCCTCCTCCAGCATGAGGGGAGCTCGAAATCCTATCATTAATTGCCTTATCTATATCTAAACAAACTTATTAAATACAAAGGTATTGCGCTGTGAATACATAGAGTCCCATTCCTATTGAAACACTAATTCTATCTCCTCGTGTGCATTGATGCTTTCTTGAACTTTGACACCTGTACCATTTCTGTAGTGGCCAAGACATGCTGGAGAAAAATTCACTGAACGAGCAGCTTCGGATACTTGCTGTGTGGATGACTCATTAGTTGATGAGGATATGTGCCCTGTTTTCACGGTCCCTGCCTTCCATTAGTCTTCATGTACTAAAAGACTTTGCTCCAAGCCATTTAATACCTTTAATAACCACGCATAATCCAATATGCCTCATGATCTGGACGCTTTGTGAACTGAACAGGTGTACCACCCAAAATTTCGGTAACCCTACCAGAACCCTAACAATTCGGTCATAAAGTAACTTTAGGAAGACTTTTAGCAAAAAACAAAAAGTTACACCTTTTTCTTCAACACTCACACCTGTCACCCTTTGAATATCTGGATAGCTTTGTATAGTCTCCTTACTGGCCTCGAGTCATCCTTTTCAAGATTTGCTGACCTCAGCATCAATTTCATTTTTTCTCATAAAACAGTCATCTACAGCAGTTTCGTAGCGCGCTACGAAACTGCTGTAGATAATCAAAACAGGACATATGAATCTTAAAGCACTGTTGACTTAACTTCATGATTTCTTCAGCTACTTTGTACAGGTGTAAGGGATCCAAAAATTTTCAAAATGATGGAAACCAAAATTTATCAAAACTTGAAAAGCAAATTTCCCCTTGGATTAATCAGCTAGTTTACCTAGCTTCTTCTTCAAACTGCTAACTTCTTTCTTCAAAGCCTTGTTTTCTGCTCTTAGGCTTGTGTTCAGTTGTTTCATGGTTTTTGCCTACTTCAGAGCTGGCACTGTCCACAAATATACATCAGACACTGAGTCAGTTTGGCCCATTAAACTTGTACTGCCTTTTAGCACAGCGTTTCTATAATTTGCATATCTCACTGCCCTTTCTTTAGAAGCATTTTTAATCTGAGCCACTTCTTCTTGTGTTGCTCCAGCTTGGTTCCTAATGGCTATGACATTGCCTCCTTGGCTAATAATCACCTTTTGACTCTTGTCTTTACGCTTGGCTGCATGAACTGTTCTGGTCAAAACCTCAAGTACATCTGTACTAGGCACTTCTAAAGGTGCCTCCTCTTTCTGCGCTTTCTCCACCTCTTTCATTTGTCTTCTTGTGACTGGCCTACGTGGCTTGAAAGCATATTCTTTACTAGGCTCCTCAAATCTCAACCTTTTTGAAGCTCTTGGTTTCTTAGTACTTTCGGGTGAAGATTGAGTGAGGTCAATATGCATTGGCTGCACTGGGTGATCTTGCTCAAACTCTATTGGTTCAATCTGTATTGGCTGATCTTGTTCAAGTTCAATAGCTACAAGTAAGTCACTTAAACTGCCTTTTGACATAGGGCTTTCTTCCACAGTTATTGACTTACCTTTCTCCTTGTTTAGTTGACCTCTGGTTTTTACCCTTGAAATATTTTCAACTTCACTTGGTCCAGCTTCATCCTTCTTTTTCTGGATCTTCTGCTTTGATGACTGAGGTGTCTCCTTAGATGATGATTTAGGTGTTTCCTTTGCTAATGATTTAGGTGTCTCCTTTGCCACCACAGACTTCTCTGATTTCCTTAACTTGGTTTTAGGCTTCTTCTGGTCTGTCACCTCCTTTCTGAGCTCAACCAGAGTAGGTTCTTCAATTCTTTCTTCCCTTTCCCTCACAGGCAATGGAGTGAGGCCTGTTTTGCTTTGAAAGCCGGCCATAAAAACAAAAGAATCCCAATCTCTGCCAATCTTTTGCAAACCATCCAACACCAGCAACTTTACCAAACCATGGTGAAACAAGGATGTTTCACAACCATCTTTCTTTAACTGGATTTTATCACACATTTTACTAATGCTTCTGAACAAATAGAAAGGGATATCTATTGAAGCTTTACCTGTGAAATGCAACAAAAGTTTGAAGTGATAGGAATAAACTTTGTTGTACCTTCCCTCGCATGTTAGGTATTTCTGGATGCATGTAAGGAGCATAGCATAATGTTCTTTTACGTAACTCCTTGGCACCGCTTTGGTGAGGTCCTCATTTACATACTGTTCCTTCAAAAATTATTTACAGGGACTCATGTCAAATTTAAAATTTTTGAACCATTCTTGTCCTCCCCTCGGAATTTCAGTGACAATAAAAATGGCTTCAGGAGACACAGGAAATTCTAACATTGACACCTTTGAATTCAATCCAGTAAAATTCAATGCAAAAGCCTTCGTTACCTCTGCATGTCCTCCCTTCAACTTCTCGCAGAACCTCCAGCAACCAACATTTCGAAAGGCTCTTGCTACACCTTCATCTCTGAGTGTAACATCAAGCCCCTCTGGCTCTGTTCTCAGGCACCTACCGGATCGATGTTCCCTCTTTTCCATCTTGCTTCGAATATCTTCACACAGGAAACTAATAGCAGCTACAGCTCGAAAACAATTTCGACTTTGGAGTACAGGCTCACTTGCGATGATCCCTTTAAATGAGAACTCGGGCTTCTTTGCGTTTTTTTTTTAAAAGAAAACACTCGTCATACAGTAGACATGTTTACACATCATGAAAACACATTATGACACAACCATACCTCATAAAATCCCTTAAGATGATATTCATATGCGTGATCCTGGACCTTATGGCGGAATGATGATCTATCATGACCTGGAGAGGACATCAACTGACAAACGTGGACGGACCTATGACTCACCCCTCCCAGACTTGACATTTCAAAAAAAAAAGGCGCTACAAAAACCCCGAAACCCCGATTTCGTAGCGCAGACAGTTAAGATTTGACAAAACGCGCTACGAAATGGCTGGTAAACAGTACGCTGCGAAAAGGCGGAAACATCATTTCGCTGCCAAATTGGCCAATCAGACTGCGCTGCGAAACTGCGCAAAGGACAAATGACGCAAACAAGACAAGACATGCCTTAACCAAATATGATAGAGAATGATTAACGGTTTTTGCAATGATTCACAAAAATACCTTTTTAAATCATAATCCCTAAGTGACACACATAGGATCATAACCACTAGACACACATTTTTTGACAATGAAAATTTTTGTTGTTTGGGACAACCTTATGTACATGAACTATAGTTCTAGGTGATAACACAAAGAATAAAAAATAATATCGAGAGTATGAATGGGCTTCACTTCCAAGCTATTAGACGCAATGGGAATGGTCTAGCAGACAAGTTTTCAAACGAAGACATGACGGGCAACTACCATCTGCGTTCAAGGGCTTGCAATAACTTGGAGCATGGTGAACTACGTCATCAATGTGAAACTATAGATGAAAAGGAAACCAGAATAACAGGCATTAACAGTTCGAAGATCTCCAGTCTCATCAATGATGAATCTGTCGTTCAGACAGTTGCAATACTAAGGGAAACCTGCCCCATGTCACATTCCCTATGAAAACCATGCTAAAGGAGCCATCTGCTGCTCTGTACCTGCTCAGGGCCATCGTCCATCATTCCTATCAACCTCGCTCAATACCTTATCCCTCACCCACCTCTGGTAACTCACATGAGCTGCCTTCATTCCCTATCCCTGATCACCCCGCCCCTCAAGGCTCTCCCGCCCCTATGAATACCCCATCTCACCTACTCCTCCCCATCACCTTTCCTGCTCTTGCACCTTGTTTTTTCTGTTTCCCTTCCAATGTAAGATTGTTGGCCTTCCTCCCCCTCCCATGGCACCTGTTATCGCTCAAATCTGCCTCAGGCTGAGGAAGGCAAAACTCGAGGCAACATCAAACCACGCTCAGCCTCGTAGCTAGCCCTACGAGGACAGGAGAGGGCTCTCTCTGGGTCTATCTCGGCAAAAGGTTTTCAAAGGGGCTGAGATGACCAATAAGGAATACTGATCTTAGGCTAGATATTAAGTGTAGATATTTAAAGGTGATTTTTTGGGATTTTTGTTGAATCAAAGGAAAAAGCAATTTTGGGTGCGGGGATGAGACACAGTTTCTGCAGAGGTCTGCTTGGAGCAAGGTAGGCAATTGTTTTGATGCTTTTAAAGTGATGAGGTTTGTAGATCAGACAGGTGAGTAGCTAAGGAGAGCAAGCAAGCGCAAGGGTTCTCCTTAAACTAAAGAAAACATGGAAAATTAAACAAATTTAAAGGCAGAGCATAACAAATTTATGGATTCTACCTTAACACTTCATTTGTTCAATTGCAGAAGATGAGAGAGGGAAAATGATACACATAACAAACTTACAAGTACTGAAAGAAGCACACCATCAAGACATAAAGCCACAAGAATTCCAAATAGTGCTACAAATCCCTGGTCTTCCCTTTGCCAAAATGCTGAAGTAAAATGTACAATAAAGTCTCAAAGCCTCTTCCCAAAGAGTCCAACCCTGAAAATGACTAAGAAAATACATAATATAGGCAAGATAACACATTCCCTTGCCTCTAGGGGTCGAGCTCATCATCCTAGGAGCTGTTTCAACCAATTCTAAACAAAGCACTACAATCTAGGCAGTCAAAACAACTTGCCTCTATAAGCTAGGAAACCAATTCATTCATTAAATGTTTGCTATTTCATGAATGAATAATCTAGAATAGGTAAATAAGTGTCAATTCAACATAAAATTATGTTAATTACATCAAGGAGGGTGAAAAATCCCATCACAAGTCAAAATTGGTCAAAACTGGGCGAATTCCTGAGCTGGAAGGTGAAAAATGTGCAAAAAATCCTGATGCGTAGCGCGCCTGAGCCCTACACGTAGCGCGGTATTTCCACCTACTTTTGGGGCTCTTCCCAACATCCAAATTGAGCTCAGGTTGGCTTGTTGGAAAGCCCTGGATGTCTACTTTCCAACCCAAGTGGAATTTTCCAATTTGATGTCCATTTGTCCCTCCAAAAGTGCATTCTCCCAAGGCTGCTACCTGTGTGTCCAAAAAGGGACAGTGAGGTCATTTTTTGCATGTTTTTTGACCTTTTGGGGACCCAAACCTTGATGAAATGCTTTGGAAGTGGCTGAGAAGGTCTATTTCATCATGAAAAATCCAAAAATGCAAACCTTTCGTGATTTGGACCTCCCCATATTCAGGGTAGCGCGCGACGCGCTACGCATTGAGGCCAAAAACCTGTTTTTACAAAAAAATTGACAAAATTTTTCCCAAATTTCTTGAAATTTGGGCTGGGGGTCCCCAATCAAGTATTATGCTCAGTCAAAGAGGCTTCGGCCAAAATTTGGAGTGGATCGGGCCTTTTCCGCCGTTTTAGTGCCTTGCTCAATCGCCTCTTAAGGATCTTAATTTTCGCTTTGCAAACATGCATGCGGGCCCAGTAATGATTCTTCATGTGACGAAGCAAGTCTTTGTCTCTATTGGCTTTCACCAACAACCCCTCCAAGTGTCGGTTGACCTTCTCAAGCACAAATTGCCGTGCCACAGGTGTCAAGTCACCCGGCCTTTTACGAGCCAACCTACGATCTTCACGGATTCGTTGCAGCTCTATAAGTGTGTGCTCGTCCTCTAACTGTTTGTTGCGCTGCTCTAGATACCTGATATATGAAGCTATCTAATCATGACTAGTAACAAAACCTGATGGCTCACCTGAAGGCCTCTGCTCATACTTGGGCTTCTTGCCCTTATCCTGTACCTGCGGTGCTGATGTCAAAAGCGAGGCCCCTTCCACACAAGGTGGAGATAACACTCGCTGTGCTGATGAAGTCAACGAGACCCCTTCCACCCTGGGTGGAGATAGTACTCGTCGTGTAGATGCAAATAAGGCCCTATGTCCTCGCTGATATGTCACACATGCTGGAGAGCTGACATGCTCTATCTCAGGAATATCAAACTGATGTGAAGGCCCTCCTTCGTCATGAACAATCTCAGGAGGTGGTTGTGGCGCTGTGAAAAGGTCACGAGAAATAAAATCCTCCCAAGTAATGCCCTGCTATGCCAACTGATGCATCACTATGATTTTGATCAATGCAGAATGATAGATGCTTTTATGCTGATGTGCTGGGCTCTTCCTTTGTACTAAAGGCACCATCCTCTCTATGTTGTGACACATGAAAAATGGAATGTTCATCATATGTACCCTTGTAAAATGCATCAACAAACGGACATGGTACGCATAGAGACGTGAAAATCTGCCCTCGCAACTGAAATATCGGATGATGAGTTTGATCAATGGTGCAATCTCATCCCTTAGGAATCTGAAAGGAAAAACTGCAGTCAAGTGTCTCATACATCCGGGTTTAATATATGGCTCATAGTGAAATCTGTCTAACTGCTGGCGTTTACTCCATTCCTCCCCTACATTTGGTATCCCAGTGGCCTGAGAAATAGTCTCGGGTGACAAGGTGAAATCCACTCCGGCAAGGTTTACATGACCATCCTGCAAATGTAGAACAAATAAACGGACTAGTTCCCGATGATGCTGAATTTGTGAGATCCTCTCACAGTATTCAAAACATGATAGATACCGAAAACAGTCCATTGCAAGTGGACAAGCTTGCAATTGAGCCAAAGAGGTAGGCTCCTCCCTGACATGCCGACCACCTTTGCCACCTTTGTGATACCTCCTTGGCACGCTTACCTCTGGTGTAGAATCACTATCATAATCCTGCTCATAAGCTGACTCGGTCTCTGACATGTTATATATGCTGATATACAACTGTGTGAAAAATTTGACTGTAGACTTGTTCTTTTTCTCAAAATGCTGTGACCAAGGGGACACAAATATACAAGGGAAATGTTAGGAAAGGGGAAACATTAGGGAAATGGGGACAATGGAAATAAAACAAGGAATTTAGGGAAGGGAAGGGACATGAAAATCTTGAAGCTTTAGGGTTTGGGATGAGGTAGGGTATGAAAATATGTTTGTAGTAGAAGGGAAGGGTTTAGAATTTGAGGGAAAATAGTGTAAGGTTTTAGGAGGAATTATTGTGGAAAATATTGGTAAATATAGGGGATGGGGAATCAAAAGGAAATGGGAAAATGAGAACCTTGGTTTACTTTTGAAACCCTACAACAATCTTGGCATTTAAATCTTTACAGCAAATTAATGGACAAGGAGGGTTTTTATACTTGGTTTTCCATGGCACATATATCATAATCTCTTACATAAACCATCCAAAAACCAAGAACAAGCCGTGAATGTAAGCCTACCTGTGATTTGATGCTTGAGAAGAGGCATTTTAGTGATGTCTGGCCAAGTTTCTGGGCATACACTTCAATGTGTAGCGCGCCTCACCCAACACGCCGCGTGCCCCTGATGCGTAGCGCCCGTGCAAAATCACACTGAGAATTTCGGCCTGATGCGTAGCGCGCCACTGATGCATAGCGCGCCACCGATGCGTAGCGAGCCCTGGAAACAGCCCGATTTGCTCTCAAATTCACAAAATCGCCTTAACAAAATGCTCTTTGCTTTTGGAATGTAGAATGGGTTGCAAATGAGGAGAAATATCTTCATATAGACTTCTTGTTGATTTTTGCTTAACCCAAAACCCATTTTCTTATGTTTGGCTGTTGACACTTTTTGAAAATTAATAGGCTTTGACTTTTTTGATTTCCCCTTTAAAATTGGTTGAAATAATGATTTTCTCTGATAATTTTTGCAGGGATAGCTCTGATATGCTCTGGCAAAGGAGACCAAGGCTGCACTTGAACGATTGAAGAACTGAAAATTTTGACAATTTTTTACAAAAATGAGATGGTGACTTATCTTCAAAACTGAGTTTTGAAGAGAAGTCCTAATTCAGCTGTACAATGATGAAAATTATTGAAGTGATGATCTATCAAATTCATCCCTCTGGCCTGCTAGTCTTCTAATACTTTTCAAGACAAAATTGACTCAACCCTAGACCTAAGACCTAAAAATTTAAAACATGATTGTAAATGACCTTTGAAAACTTATTTTAATAAACAGGCCTGAACCAGCAATGCCAAACACGAGGGGAATGAATGACACAACCCACTCCATCAGAGTTATGGCATGCCTAACGAAATGCAACTGATCAAAACTGGTGGGACACCTAATCATGAAATGCAAAAGAGCTTTGATCTATGATGGAGGGATAACTAGACCGACTCTAACATTAGCTCCAATGGGGATGGTAGCTCCTTGGAGATGCCAAGAACCGCAGATCTCTATAAGAGCTAGATAGTGCCTTCATCCATTAGGCGATGGAGTCATTATTTTTGACACAAAAACTTGAGAAAAACCATAAACTGTTTTGACCAAACTAGACTCAAAACTAAAAGATTTAAACAACTGACTTGACAAACTTAGACTAACTAACCTTCATTTTCAGAATTATAGCCTTCACCTCAGGCCCCAGACTGAAGGTGATAAGTTATTTTACATGCACAATAGAATAAAAGTAAAATGATATGTACAATGATGATGAAATGAGCAGAAAATACTCAGAAGTAATATCTCTTTAACAGCCGACCGTTAATCGGCCCTCCAGGACATTCATCTCCATTCATTTCTTTGAGAAGAAAAGCGTTATGACCACGATATGCTGCAATCTTATAAGGACCCTTCCATAAATTGTCAAATTTGTCGTGCTTTCCTTTGTCTTCATGTCGAGCATCCCATCTCAAGACTACCTCATCTAGCTGAAATGTGTCCGCCTTTGCTTTCCGGTCATAAATCTTTTTGATGCGCTCCTGTAACTTGCAAGTGTTTTGAAATACCTCCTCCCGTGTCTGTTGTAAATGAATCATTTGATTAATCATTCTCTGCATGGGATCTTCCTCACTACCCGCTTCTTGAAGCAATTTGACTACCGGGACAGCAAGTGAAGTTGGAAAAACCGTGTCCATTCCATACACCAACTCGAAAGGAGACATGCCAATAGACTTTTTCTGACTCACCCTATCAGCCCATAGTGCATTTATTAACTTCTTGTGCCAGCCCTTTTTACTGCTTTCCAACAATTTCTTAACGATATTGACCAAAGATTTATTAGATGACTCCGCCAATCCATTTCCTTGAGGATGATATGCGGTTGAATGTCCCAAGTTGATGTTGTACTTATAACAAAACTCAATCATCCTTTTTGACTTAAATGCTGCTGCATTATCTGTGATTAACTTACTTGGGCATCCAAAACGTGACAAAATATTTGTTTCAAGAAAAGAGATAATTACCCCATCCGTGGCTTGTCGAGTAGGAATTGCTTCAATCCATTTTGTGAAGTAGTCTGTGGCTGTCAATATCCATCGATGTTGTCCTGATGATGCCGGATGAATTTCCCTGATGAAATCCAATCCCCACTGCTGAAATGGTGCTCTGAACTCAATTGGTTAAAGAGGCAATGGCTGTAGTTTCTGCTTCCCTTCGAAAATTTGGCATTCATGACAATTCTTAACAGCCTTATATACATCTGAAAATAATGAAGGCCAATAATAACCTGCCCTTAGAATCTTGTTCGCTGTGGTTTTCCAAAACAGATGGCCTCCACAGTCACCTCTATGAAAGTCTTCCACAACTATTTTGGCTTCCTCCTCTACCAAACAATTCAATAACATTCCACCAGGATCTTTCCAATACAATGCAGAATTTAGTATGCAGAATTTTGCAGCTTTCAATTTCAATGTTCTACTTTTGTTTTTAGGCATTCTGGGAGGTGAAGACAAATGCTGAAGTACATATAAAATGTCGGCATACCAAGGAGAAGAAAGAAACATTTCAGATACCTGAACGGATGAATTCTCCTCATCTTCATCAGACATGGCAGCAATCAAATTTATGTCTAAAACTTGCAAATTCGTTTCAGCCATTAACTTGGCGAGTCCTTGACCTTTGATCAGCTTGGTTGGTTTAATCTCCACATCATACTCTAGCAACGCAGCAATCCACTTACCCCTCCTACCTTCTGGATTTGCCTGTACTAAAATATCTTTAACTGCTGCATTAGGAACATAAGCTAGAACATGGGAATGCAATAAATACACACAGAAATCTTTCAAAGCCTTTACAAGCGCAATTGCTTGCTTCTCAATGATGTTATATTTTAATGCTCCATCTCTTATAATCCGACTGAAAAAAGCAATGGGATTTTCAACACCTTCCCTCTTCTGCATTAATACAACTGCCAAAGTGTGCTCAGAAGCAAATGAGAACAAAATGAAATCCTGAGTGTAGTCTGGGCTGATTAAAATAGGAGCTGAAGAAAGAGCTAACTTCACTAAATTAAATGATTTCACTGCCTCTTCGTTCCACTTTACCTGACTGTCATTTTTCAGCGTGCTCGTGATTTCTCTAAGATGCTCTGCTAGATTTGGAATGAAGCGACGCAGAAAATTCAATTTACCATTGAAGGACTGTATTTCTTTCTTGTTCCGGGGCTGTTCAATTTGCTGAATGGATTCAACACGTGCAGGGTCAATATGGATGCCATCTTTAGATATGATGTGACCAAGAAGTTTGCCTTCCTCCATGGCGAAAAGACTCTTTTTCGGATTCAGCGAAATGCCATATTTCCTGCACTTTTGGAAAACAATTTTCAAATGATACAAATGTTCCTCATCAGAATTTGATAACACGGTTAAGTCATCCAAATAAACAACCAAAAACACATCTTTCTCATTGGCGAAAGCCACGTCCATTGCGCGCTGAAAGGTGGCGCCCGCATTTTTCAAACCAAACGGCATCTTTGCATAATGAAACGTTCCCCATGGAGTGGTGAATGCTGTCTTGTCACGGTCATCTTCATGTACTAAAATCTGATTGTATCCTGAATAGCCGTCGAGTAGTGACATCCTTGATGCTCCAACTACTCGCTGCAATATATGGTCCATTTTGGGTAGCGGATAATTGTCTTTTAAGGATACCTTATTCAAATTTCTGAAGTCAATACATAAACGGATCTCACCTGTTTTCTTCCTTACGGGTACCAAGTTTGATATCCAATCTGAAAATCGGATAGGCACAATGATTCCTGACTTATACAATCTGTTTACCTCTTTTTCAATTGATGGCAGCAGCTTCGGATTGATTCTCCTCAACTTTTGACGAAAAGGCTTCTGATTTGGCTTAATAGGAATAGTATGCTGAATGATATTTGTGTCATATGTTTTCAGATCTGAGTAATCCCATGCAAAAACATTAGAAAATGAAGACAACAATATGATATACTCTTCCTTTACCTTTGGTGACAATGACTTTGATAGCTTTACCATCTTGGGATTCTCAGCTGTCCCAATGTTTACATCCTCAACACCTTTTTCAGTTGGTCTCAATGTCGGTTTACGGGCCACATCATCTTGGTCAAACAACTCCTCTAAAGGAATCAATCCCTTAGGAATAATGTTGTCTTTAAGTTGCAGCACGTCCATTTGATTTACTTGTATATTATCACTACCATCATCATGTTCAGTATCTATTGAGGTATCTTTGAACTTACCCTTATTTTGCAGAAACTGATTGATCTCTTCATCATCTTGAAAGACTTGCCAACACCGCTGATTGTCTGGGACGGTGGGACGATGTTTCACATGGATCTCAAACTTGTTGCTGGAATTCATCGGAACTTTTAGATTGCTTGCTGCTTTAGCAAGTCCATCAGCAACACCATTTTGTGTGCGAGGCACACATGTCAAAGTATGACCAGAAAATAACTTCAAAATATCTAAGACTGCATTTTGGTATGCCCTCATACGAGGATGTTTGGCCTGAAACTCACCCTTAACTTGCTTTATCACCAACTCGGAATCACCATAGACTGCAATCTTCTTCTCTTTCAGCTTTCTAAGAATCTTAAGGCCAGCAATGAGAGCCTCATATTCCGCCTCATTATTTGAACAGTCAAATGCTAGTTTATAGGAACACACTCTCACCTTGCTTGGAACTTTGTCTTGAGCGGAAAAGGGACTTCGAATCCACACACCAATACCAGCACCATCACTACCTACTGTGCCATCAAAATCCATGGTCCAAAGACCATCTTCATCTTCTTCCAAGTGTTGAAATTGTGTTAGCTCTGTTTTTTCTGTTTGCTGCCCCTTATCCTCAGCTGAATGCTCCATAGTAGCTTGCTTTTCTCCTCTTTCCTTTTGCAGAACTTCTCTGAAATTTTCAGTGATCTCTGGTATATCTTCCGCCTGAACTAACTGACTATCTAGATCATTAAAACTATCAACAAATAAAACAAATGACTCCAAATCTGTATGTACATAATTTAAAGGATGATTGATTGGCTTCTCTTTGTTGGTTATCATGTATTTCATCTTTTTCTCTCGATATAGCTTTCTCATTTGACCGAAGACTGGAATTGTAGCATAAGAAAAGTCTAACTGTAGAGTGCCCTTCAATTTAGCCCCCCAAGATCTTGAAAGTAGCATACCAAAACGTGGAGGAATGTCCGCCACAACCACATCCATCAAGACATTCTTCGCTGGGATTTGGTCTAAGCTAACAACCAAATCTTTGATGAGCCTGATACATCTTACACGGCTGGAATCAAATGAATACAAATCATGATATTTCCTTGTAATGTCTAACCCCAACTTCTCCATGATCGCCTTTGGCATCAAATTGTGCGAAGCACCCGAATCGAACATAGCATTGTGCAAAACATATTCATACAATCTCAAACTGATATAAAAGGGAGGAACATCACTATCAGGGGACTCACCATCCAATGCTGGCCCAAATATCAATTCTGGCTGATCATCTTCAACGTTCACCGTGTCAAACATGGGATCAAAATTTAGAATTTTAGAGACTTGACCTCGGTAGCTGCTGTTTTTCATGATTTCTGTCAAAGGAATAGATACTTTTAATTTGGAAATTTCATTTTCCAAACTAAATGTTGAAACTTTGTCGACTTCTTTGACCGGAACTTCCCTCCTATCTTTGATTACATTTGGCTGATTTGTCTTTTTTGCTGCTGATATCTTGCTAGTTGTGGGATCAATTGTCTCCTTTCCTTTTTTCTGTGGTATTGGTGAATCCGTCTTTGGTGCTGTAGCTTCTTTTCTTTTCTGAATCGGATTGATAGGCACATCTCGGTTCCTCAATGAATACTGCTTCTATTGGGTGGACAAGGCATTCAAACATCCTCTTTGGTAATCATCTAAATCTGCATCATTAGCTAAGATAAAATCTTCATCTTGCTGGGCGCCTGAACTTTCTCCATATTCTTCTTCTTCAGTGATGTAAATGGGCAGATCATCAGGAGTAAAGAAGTGATTTTGGTCCCCTACTACATCAGCATCTTCATCTGAATCTTGACTCACAAAATTCTGCAAAAGAGGGGTCTTGATCGGTTGCTAGGCTGCCGGCTCTTGTATTCTTGTTTCACGCTGCTTAATTCTGAACTGAGGTTGTTGCTAGCCACGGTAATTTGGATTACGAATCTGCGGTTCTGATTTGTCAAGGTTGATTCTTTTGAGCATTTTTTCCATCTCACGAAGCCAAGGTGGTTCTGATGTAGATTCTTCCTTTATAGTCACTCTTTTCTCTGCCTTCAACCGTGCTCTCTTGTCATTCAGATTTGCCTCAACATTCACAACAATCTTTTGCATATCTTCTAAAGTAGGTGGATCTCTATCCCGCAATGAATAGGCCATCTCCGGGTCAAAACCATCTGGGAATTTGAGAAGAGTTGATTTTCTAGATGGCCTTAAATCATCCGGAATAGCATTATAAACTGTATTGAACCTGATAATATAGTCTTGGACAGACTCGCCATGATTGCGTTTGATATTATTGTACTCAGCATTGATCTGAAGTGGATCCTTTCTGAGTTCCCAACGATCTAGAAACTGTCTTTGAAGTTCAGCCAACGTAGGTATACTTCTGGCTCCCAAGCCTCTGAACCATTTTCTTACCTCTCCTCCGAATGTTTGCACAAACAACCGCATAGTTACATCATCTTCATCAATCTCATATAAATCACAAAAATTTTCCATTTTGTCTATGTGCTGCTGAGCGGACACACTTTGAGGAGTGCCATCAAATAAAGGAATCTTACTCTGATAATCCGCAGGCATATCATGCAAATCTTGAGGAAGAGCGAGAGGAGCAAACCGAGCAGCCATTGCTCTTGGCGGATTTGGTCTGGGAGTAGTTGGTGGAGAAGATGCAACCGAAGTATGAGGAGTATGAGGAGGTGTATGCAGAGGTGAAGCGATGTGGGATGAAGGAGGGGAATTAGCTGCAGATTATGAATAAGTAATTATAGGTTGCATAGGAATGGTGGGAATGAAAGGCGGTTCGGTGGGATTTTTCGAAGCGGAAGCCGTGATAGTAGATCCAATATTTGCAGATGCAGCTTCTAAGAAATCAACAATATTTGCAGCCTGAATGTCACTCTGAAGGTGCCTCAAGATAAAATTTTCAATTAATTTATTATGTTTTTCAACTTTAAGAGCTGCAGCAAAGTCAGGATTTGGAACTAGAGAATCAAGTGCACTTTCAGATTGAGTTTTAAACAGCGACAATTCAAATTTCTCGTCAAAATCAAGTTCTTCAAGATACTCAAAAATTGCAGGACATGAATGATATTTAACCAAGGGAGTCGTCGAGCTTTCTTGATGGAGGATTTTTCAAATCAAGTTTGGGTTTTCGTAAATAGGAGGTGGATTCGGATCTGGATTAGCTCTCGTATGTCTTTTTGAAGCCAGTGTGGAATTGTTCGGAACAATCAAAGGGCCACAATAAATATCAGCCTATGAATTTTCTAGACTCAATCATCCAAGGTCTAGAACAAACAAAAGTACTGGGGTGATTTGCAAAACAAGTTTCACAAGTTAACCGGAGATTGACTGAAGCAGCGTTTATCTACTTTCGCTAATGCAAAGCAAAAGCGTTTCGAAGGCTACCTGGCATAACTTCAGGCTCCGTCTAAGACTTGTGAAACAAACTCATCAACAAGAAAACCATTGAGATTTCTCCCCAGTATGGTCGCCACTATGTTAGCGCTCAAATCTGCCTCAGGCTGAGGAAGGCAAAACTCGAGGCAACATCAAACCACGCTCAGCCTCGTAGCTAGCCCTACGAGGACAGGAGAGGGCTCTCTCCGGGTCTATCTCGGCAAAAGGTTTTCAAAGGGGCTGAGATGACCAATAAGGAATACTGATCTTAGGCTAGATATTAAGTGCAGAGATTTAAAGGTGATTTTTTGGGATTTTTGTTGAATCAAAGGAAAAAGCAATTTTGGGTGCGGGGATGAGACACAGTTTCTGCAGAGGTCTGCTTGGAGCAAGGTAGGCAATTGTTTTGATGCTTTTAAAGTGATGAGGTGTGTAGATCAGACAGGTGAGGAGCTAAGGAGAGCAAGCAAGCGCAAGGGTTCTCCTTAAACTGAAGAAAGCATGGAAAATTAAACAAGTTTAAAGGCAGAGCATAGCAAATTTATGGATTATACCTTAGCACTTCATTTGTTCAATTGCAGAAGATGAGAGAGGGAAAATGATACACATAAAAAACTTACAAGTACTGAAAGAAGCACACCATCAAGACATAAAGCCACAAGAATTCCAAATAGTGCTGCAAATCCCTGGTCTTCCCTTTGCCAAAATGCTGAAGTAAAATGTACAATAAAGTCTCAAAGCCTCTTCCCAAAGAGTCCAACCCTAAAAATGACTAAGAAAATACATAATATAGGCAAGCTAACACATTCCCTTGCCTCTAGGGGTCGAGCTCATCATCCTAGGAGCTGTTTCAACCAATTCTAAACAAAGCACTACAATCTAGGCAGTCAAAACAACTTGCCTCTATAAGCTAGGAAACCAATTCATTCATTAAATGTTTGCTATTTCATGAATGAATCATCTAGAATAGGTAAATAAGTGTCAAGTCAACATAAAATTACATTAATTACATCAAGGAGGGTGAAAAATCCCATCACAAGTCAAAACTGGTCAAAACTGGGCGAATTCCTGAGCTAGAAGGTGAAAAATGTGCAAAACATCCTGATGCGTAGCGCGCCTGAGCCCTACGCATAGTGCGCCTTTCCACCCACTTTTGGGGCACTTCCTGGCATCCAAATTGAGCTCAGGTTGGCTTTTTGGAAAGCCCTGGATGTCTACTTTCCAACCCAAGTGGAATTTTCCAATTTGATGTCCATTTGCCCCTCCAAAAGTGCATTCTCCCAAGGCTGCTACCTGTGTGTCCAAAAAGGGGCAGTGAGGTCATTTTTTACATGTTTTTTGACCTTTTGGGGACCCAAACCTTGATGAAATGCTTTGGCAGTGGTTGATCAGGTGTATTTCATCATGACAAATCCAAAAATGCAAACCTTTCGTGATTTGGACCTCCCCATCTTTAGGGTAGCGCGCGGCACGCTATGCGTTGAGGCCAAAAACCTGTTTTTACAAAAAAAAATCAAAATTTTTCCCAAATTTCTTGAAATTTGGGCTGGGGGTCCCCAATCAAGTATTATGCTCAGTCAAAGAGGCTTCGGCCAAAATTTGGAGTGGATCGGGCCTTTTCCGCCGTTTTAGTGCCTTGCTCAATCGCCTCTTAAGGATCTTAATTTTCGCTTTGCAAAAATGCATGCAGGCCCAGTAATGATTCTTCATGTGACAAAGCAAGTCTTTGTCTCTATTGGCTTTCGCCAACAACCCCTCCAAGTGTCGGTTGACCTTCTCAAGCACAAATTGCCGCGCCACAGGTGTCAAGTCACCCTGCCTTTTACGGGCCAACCTACGATCTTCACGGATTCGTTGCAGCTCTATAAGTGTGTGCTCGTCCTCTAACTGTTTGTTGCGCTGCTCTAGATACCTGATATATGAAGTTGTCTCATCATGACTAGTAACAAAACCTGATGGCTCACCTGAAGGCCTCTGATCATACTTGGGCTTCTTGCCCTTATCCTGTACCTGCGGTGCTGATGTCAAAAGCGAGGCCCCTTCCACACGAGGTGGAGATAACACTCGCTGTGCTGATGAAGTCAATGAGACCCCTTCCACCCCGGGTGGAGATAGTACTCGTCGTGTAGATGCAAATAAGGCCCTATGTCCTCGCTGATATGTCACACATGCTGGAGCGCTGACATGCTCTATCCCAGGAATATCAAACTGATGTGAAGGCCCTCCTTCGTCATGAACAATCTCAGGAGGTGGCTGTGGCGCTGTGAAAAGGTCACGAGAAATAAAATCCTCCCAAGTAATGCCCTGCTATGCCAACTGATGCATCACTATGATTTTGATCAATGCATAATGATAGATGCTTTTATGCTGATGTGCTGGGCTCTTCCTTTATACTAAAGGCACCATCCTCTCTATGTTGCGACACATGAAAATGGAATGTTCATCATACGTACCCTTGTAAAATGCATCAACAAACGGACATGGTACGCGTAGAGACTTGAAAATCTGCCCTCGCAACTGAAATATCGGATGATGAGTTTCATCAATGGTGCATACTCATCCCTTAGGAATCTGAAAGGAAAAACTGCAGTCAAGTGTCTCATACATCCGTGTTTAATATATGGCTCATAGTGAAATCTGTCTGACTGCTGGCATTTACTCCATTCCTCCCCTACATTTGGTATCCCAGTGGCCTGAGCAATAGTCTCGGGTGACAAGGTGAAATTCACTCCGGCAAGGTTTACATGACCATCCTGCAAATGTAGAAAAAATAAACGGACTAGTTCCCGATGATGCTGAATTTGTGAGATCCTCTCACAGTATTCAAAACATGATAGATACCGAAAACAGTCCATTGCAAGTGGACAAGCTTGCAATTGAGCCAAAGAGGTAGGCTCCTCCCTGACATGCCGACCACCTTTGCCACCTTTGTGATACCTCCTTGGCACGCTTACCTCTGGTGTAGAATCACTATCATAATCCTGCTCATAAGCTGACTCAGTCTCTGACATGTTATATATGCTGATATACAACTGTGTGCAAAATTTGACTGTAGACTTGTTCTTTTTCTCAAAATGTTGTGACCAAGGGGACACAAATATACAAGGGAAATGTTAGGAAAGGGGAAACATTAGGGAAATGGGGACAATGGAAATAAAAAAAGGAATTTAGGGAAGGGAAGGGACATGAAAATCTTGAAGCTTTAGGGTTTGGGATGAGGTAGGGTATGAAAATATGTTTGTAGTAGAAGGGAAGGGTTTA
This sequence comes from Pinus tabuliformis, assembly GCA_031772625.1. Lineage (NCBI taxonomy): Eukaryota > Viridiplantae > Streptophyta > Pinopsida > Pinales > Pinaceae > Pinus > Pinus tabuliformis. The sequence continues at coordinate 987,869,633 of CM062814.1, forward strand.
GAATTTGAGGGAAAATAGTGTAGGGTTTTAGGAGGAATTATTGGGGAAAATATTGGTAAATATAGGGGATGGGGAATCAAAAGGAAATGGGAAAATGAGAACCTTGGTTTACTTTTGAAACCCTACAGCAATCTTGGCATTTAAATCTTTACAGCAAATTAATGGACAAGGAGGGTTTTTATACTTGGTTTTCCATGGCACATATATCATAATCTCTTACATAAACCGTCCAAAAACCAAGAACAAGCCGTGAATGTAAGCCTACCTGTGATTTGATGCTTGAGAAGAGGCGTTTTAGTGATGTCTGGCCAAGTTTCTGGGCATACACTTCAATGCGTAGCGCGCCTCACCCAACACGTCGCGCGCCCCTGATGCGTATCACCCGTGCAAAATCACACTGAGAATTTCAGCTTGATGCGTAGCGCGCCACCGATGCGTAGCGCGCCCTGGAAACAGCCTGATTTGCCCTCAAATTCACAAAATTGCCTTAACACAATGCTCTTTGCTTTTGGAATGTAGAATGGATTGCAAATGAGGAGAAATATCGTCATATAGACTTCTTGTTGATTTTTGCTTAACCCAAAACCCATTTTCTTATGTTTGGTTGTTGACACTTTTTTAAAATTAATAGGCTTTGACTTTTTTGATTTCCCCTTTAAAATTGGTTGAAATAATGATTTTCTCTGATAATTTTTGCAGGGATAGCTCTGATATGCTCTGGCAAAGGAGACCAAGGCTGCACTTGAACGATTGAAGAACTGAAAATTTTGACAATTTTTTACAAAAATGAGATGGCGACTTATCTTCAAAACAGAGTTTTGAAGAGAAGTCCTAATTCAGCTGTACAATGATGAAAATTATTGAAGTGATGATCTATCAAAGTCATCCCTCTGGCCTGCTGGTCTTCTAATACTTTTCAAGACAAAATTGACTCAACCCTAGACCTAAGACCTAAAAATTTAAAACATGATTGTAAATGACCTTTGAAAACTTATTTTAATAAAAAGGCCTGAACCAGCAGTGCCAAACACGAGGGGAATGAATGACACAACCCAATCCATCAGAGTTATGGCATGCCTAACGAAATGCAACTGATCAAAACTGGTGGGACACCTAATCATGAAATGCAAAAGAGCTTTGATCTCTGATGGAGGGATAACTAGACCGACTCTAATAGCACCCAAGCGTTGTTCGAGCTTGACTCCCAGTTGGGGTCATAGTCGTGGTTATGACTCCTCCCATTGGAAAAACCTGGGCTCTCTGCCCATCACTAGAGTCAAGTCCTCTGCTAGGAGATATGCGTTGAATTACTCCATAGTTGTTAACCTAGAGACACAGGAGAGAATTGCAAACCTGGAAGCATAGGAAAGAGATCTTAGATGAGGTATGTCCCCGAAAGAATTAGCAGAGGAGTTAATGTGGATCCCTGACCCTTCTCTCTCCAAGGCCAAGGAAAACATATACATGTGAGAAATTGACCTCTTGTAGTAGATGAAAACGCTCCTCATACTAGAAATGAAGGTGCAGAATGAACTTTAAAAGGTGGTGGAGGATAAAATAGGAAACCTCACAGATAATTTGTTGTGTATGTGGAATTTGTCCACCATTTTCACTTCATCACCAAAGATTCTCCACGTTATACTATGCTGAAGAAATGGGCTACCACGAGGATTCACTCGCCAAGCGATGACTCCCCTAGCGTCAAACAGGAATTTGTTGGCGCCTCCTCCAGTCGTCCAATGGCTATGGCTTTGCAGGAAGGAAGCACCCAAGAGATGCCTATTAACCTGGATGATGACCCCAAAGATGCAAATCCTTAATGTTTGTAGCGGACTCCTTTTTTGAACCTTCACTCTCTTAGGCTCGTGGTCATCACAGAGCTTGTAGGGGAAAGCATGACATAGGAAATAAAGGATTTTGAAACATATGTTATTTATTCACCATCACCATCTGGTTTTTGGAGTCAGTCTTAGTACTGCTACTTGTAGTTTTCTCTGTTCTGATAATTGTAATTTTCTCAGAAAACACAGATTTCCCTTTTGTAAAGCTTCATTGTAAATATGTTCCAATGGTAGACAGCACGGTCAAAGCTATTGGTTCTTGTGCTGAAGAGGTTTTCTCACACAATCCAACTTTTGTAAATACAACTTATTTTCAGTAATATAATCTATCTTATTCACAAAAAAAATGTTAGAAGTTGTGTCCCTTGTCATATTTTTGCAGGTAAAGAAAAATTTCTTTCCATTTAATTCCAGTATTAGTTGAAGCACCTTTTTTACAATGGGGTTTAGAATTCATTGGGGAAATTAATCCCACATCAAGTAATCAACATAGATGGATTTTTACTGCAACTGATTATTTTACTAAGTGGGTGGAAGCAATTCCGGTTAGAAATGAAACTAATACTATAGTAATTAAATTCATTGAAGAAAATATCTTGTCAAGATTTGGTTGTCGTAAATAATTGATTACAAATAATGCATAGTTAGTCAGTTTAATTAACATGACTAGATTTTTCTAGAAATATCAAATATCCTTGCATCATTCTACTCCTTATTACCTACAAGGAAATGGAGTAGTTGAATCCTCAAATGAGATTTTTGTCAAAGCCATTAAAAAGGTATTAGTTAATCATCAGAAGAGTTGGGGCAATCATCTAATGTTTGCAGTCTGGGCTAATAGATTTTCTCCAAAAAGAGCAAGAGGTAAATATCCTTTTCAGTTTTTATACATTGGCACTAAAGCAATATTTCCTACATAACTAGCTTATCTTGTTATGAAAAATTTGCAGGATTCTTATGAATATTAAGATGACTTTACAAAAGGAATACATCAAATAATTGAGCTTGACCAAGAAAGAGAGGGAGTGCAAAGTAAACTTCTACAATATCATAACAAAATGAGAGATTGTTGGACATAAAATCTAGAGAAAGAGATTTCGGGCTAGATGATTTAGCCTTGAAATGGGATGCTAGAGGACAAGAGAAAGGAAAACATGGAAAATTTGACAACCTCTCACCAGGCCCATGCAAAATTGGTGAAGTGAAGAAAAAGAAACACTTTTATTGTGGAGAATCTAGCAGGAGATTTTTTCTCACTGCCTATCAATGGGAAATATTTAAAGCATTACATACAATATTGAGAGAAGAACTTCATATTTCATTGTAAATAATGGTGTGATTTAATTTACAGATCAAGTGTGAAAGTTTTCTTCTGACACTGAATCCATAGCCTAAGGAGAAGGCACAAGGTTTACAATTATCTGCATCCAACAGGGGGAAGCAGTCCCCAGATGGAACCAATGTTTTAAAATTTTCTTGTCATGAAATTTTCAAAATATATCCCATTTTTTTATGCACTTTATAAACATATGTATGCACCTTTTATAAGCGCTCATATATTTAATTGTGGTTGTTATATTAAATAAATTGTAAATAAAGTGTTATGGTAAAGCGCCTGCAGCTTTGTGTGATGACGATGTGACCCAAAGAGATCAACGATAGTAATTCAAAAATGGACCCCCCCCCCCCCCCCCACCCCACCCATCCGCTTGCTCGAAGTTTAATGAGGTGGGGGGGGGATTGATTATTTTCCTGAAACCAAGTTTGGGTACATGGAAACATGTATTTAATAGCCCCCCCCCCTCCCTACTCTAAACCACCTACCACTACACCACCCCTCGCCCGCCCCCACCTAAAATCTGCCTCTGATTTCCACTAAATTCTTGTTGTTGGCAACTTTCTTTTAGTTACCACCATTTTATCCACTACCAAATCTCATTGTCGCCAACTAATATTTTTTCCAATTTCCATTGCCGCCAAATATTATCGCCATTTCGCTTGTGTTTGTTTTATCCAAAGTTATTACCTTTTTCCCTTTTATCAAATAATTATATAAGAAGAAGAAAAACACCACCTCTAAGCCATCCAAAATAATTAGCTGCAAGTTGTTTTCAAGCACAGTGATTTCACATGTAATCATATTTATTTTTCCCTAATTTCATATTGCAAATATGAGTTCACAGAAAGGAAAGGAAACTAAAACTCAGTCTAAAACCCCACCTCTTCTACGTTAGTAAAAATTGACAAGATGCCTTTAGTTGAGCTAGACACCAAGATTGTGGAAGCACAATGTGAATTTGACCTTTATGAACTAAAAAATTAGGCGCCAAGAGTTCGAATACCACTATGATGATTTTTCCCCTTGGGAATCCCTCCTTCCCAAATTTGTGTTTCCACAAACCCATAATTTCCTTGAGTTTGTTGTGTGGTGTTCACACCAATATTTACCAAGTAACAAAGCCATTGTTTCCAAGAATGAAAAGCCTTTATTTATCACTTCTGATTCAATTTTAGAGGCCCTACAAGTTGTTGTTCCTCATTCACTCCATCCATTTTCGAGTAAAGTATTGTTGGAAACAAATAAAAAATTGAACCCTCAAAAAACAACTTCCATATTTGAATCCTTTTGCAAGAGGGAGATAACATTCCCCAACGCAACCCTCGTTATCCATCAAATATTTTCTCAAAGATCTCTAGACAAATAATATCAATTTTATGTTTTTTATTAGGCTATGAAAATGATGAAGTTGTGGATGAAGTGGTGCTAGGTTTTCTGTTAACTCTGTCACCAGGATAGAAGTGTTCTATTTGTCAGGCCAGGTTAACTCCAGAAATTAATGAGCGCAAGAAAGAACTGATGATATTATTCATTAGCCAACTATTATTTATATACATACATAAAACGGATCAGTTCATCTTCTAGATGACTGTCCAGTTCACCCATCCGTTTCGGATTAGGTGTCAACATTCCCCCCTTTAATCTGAAGGGATGTTGGTGAGTCCAAGCATCGTTCTGAATCTTTCAAGCTTTTCTCTTCCAAGCGCTTTGGTGAAGATGTCTGCAATTTGCTCGTTTGTGGAACAATGACGGAGATGGATTGTTTTGGCCTCAACATGATGTCGGATCAGATGATATTTAGTATTGATGTGCTTAGTACGATCATGGAACTTTGGATTCTTGGCCAACTTTATTGCAGATGTGTTATCAATCATGAGTGGAGTGGATTGTATTTGTTTTACCTGCAAATCTTCAAGAATTTTCCTGAGCCACACAATTTCTTTCGTTGCTTCAGCTGCTGCCACATATTCTGCTTCTGTTGTGGAATCTGCTGGTACTGATTGTTTGCGTGATCTCCAGGAAACAGCTCCTGATCCAAGACTCATAGCATATCCTGAAGTAGATACCCCAGTTTCTTTGTCTCCATCGAAGTTTGAATCAGAGTATCCAATCAAGTTGAAGTCGTCCACCTGTGTATACTTGATTCCAAGGTCTTGAGTTCCCTTCAAGTACCTTAGAACTCTTTTTGCAGCAGACTAATGTCCCTCACAAGGCTTTTGCATAAACCTGGAGAGGATTCCAACAGCAAATGAAATGTCTGGTCTGGTAGTAGTGAGGTAGATGAGACTTCCTACAAGTTGTCTATACTTTGTTGCATCCTCAAATTCCTTTCCTTCAATAGATGTGAGTTTCAAGTTTTGTTCCATTGGAGTAGAAAGGGGATTGCACTCTGTCATGCCAAATCTGTTTAACAAATCTCCAATGTATTTCTTTTGAGAAAGAAATATGGACTTTGGATGTTGGGTTACTTCAATGCCAAGATAGTAATGAACATAGCCCAAATCAGTCATTTCAAAAAAATTTCCTAATTCTTTCTTTATGGATGCAATATAGCTTTCATTGTTCCCTGTCATTAAAAGATCATCTACATATACCACAAGATATACAACTGTTTTGCCAACTTTCTTGACAAATAAAGTTGCATCATCAAGATCAAAATGTTTGAAGTTGAGTTTCAGAAGATGCTCAGTTAGTTTTTCATACCAGGCTCGTGGTGCTTGTTTGAGGCCATACAAGGACTTCACAAGTTTGTATACTTTGTGTTCATGTCCTTTCACAGCAAACTTCAGGCTGGGACATAAAAACATTCTCTTTTAGATCTCCATTCAAGAATGCAGTTTTTACATCCATTTGATGGACTTTCCAACGTTTAGCTAGAGCAGCTAGTGCAAAGAGTGTCCGGATGGTGGCCCATTTTGCTGTGGGAGCAAAAGTTTCCTCATAATCGACCCCTTCCTTCTGTGCAAAACCTTTTGCCACAAGCCTAGCTTTGTGCTTGTCAAGTGAGCCATCAGCTTTGTACTTGTTCTTGTAGACCCACTTGCAACCAATTGGTTTGGTTCCAAATGGAGGATCAACCAGCTTCCAAGTGCCATTCTTTATGAGGGCATCATACTCCTTCTGCATCGCTTCTTTCCATTCATCATGAGAAGCAGCTTCTTTGAAGGAAGTTGGTTCAAAATCTGTAGACAAGTTCAATTCACAATCATAAGTAACATCCATATCAACAGGTGAATTAGAGTTATCTACATCACCTCCATCTTGTCGGTTTGAATTTCTGGTTCCTGTTTTTCCAATTTCATCAGGATGAACACTTTCAAGTGTCTTTGTCAGCCACTTTGGGGGACCTTTCTGAGATGGTCCAGGCTGTTCTATTGATTGAGTTGGGTCTGAATCAAGATTGAGTCTCCCAATTCTATCAATTACATCACTTAAAGCATCATCCGTTGTTGGAGTGTCATGCAGGGGAGATTGTTCTTCAGAAGAAGATTCCACATGTTGATCTAGTATGGGAATCCCCCCTTCAAGATGTGGAATCTGATTATCAAACTCTTGAAATGATTTCGGTTTTGTGAATCTATCCAAGCGATCAAGTTGCCGCTCAACAACACTGTCAGATTTGGATGATTCAAGAAAAATGACATCTCTAGATAAAACAAACTTTTTATTTACTTCATCATAAAGGCGGTATGCTTTAGATGTGTTTGAATACCCGAGGAAGATACACTTACGACTTCTATCACCAAGTTTGTTTCTCTGTACCTTTGGTATTAAAGCATAACAGGTGGAACCAAAAATCCTGAGATGTTTTACCGAAGGAACATGTCCATACCACAATTCATAAGGAGTCTTGTTTCTTATAGCACTAGATGGACATCTATTCTTTATATATGCAGCACATAGAACGGCATCAGCCCAAAACATTGTCTTTACATTTTTGAAGAAAAGCATGGATCGTACCATATTCAAAATTGTTCTGTTCATTCTTTCAGCTACACCATTCTGTTGAGGATTATAAGGCACAGTTGTTTGATGTTTAATCCCATGTTGGCGAAGATAGTGTTCAAATTCATTTGATGTATATTCTTTTCCATTATCAGTGCGAATAGACCCAATATGAGATTGTGCATCATTTTCAATCCATTTATGAAAGTTCTTGAATGTTTGAAAAGCATCAGATTTGTTCTTCAATAAGTAAACCCAACACATTCTGGTGTAATCATCAATAAATGTCATGATATACTTATTTCCATTTGTAGAAGGAACAGGCATTGGACCACATAAATCTGAATGAATAAGTTCAAGCTTCCTATGTGCTCTTGAATGTGAATCATGAAAATACTGTTTGCTATGCTTTCCTAGAATGCAAGCATCACATTGTTTATGTTTTCTAGGAATTGTAGGCAAACCAGCAACACCATTTTTCTTCAACAAGCGGAGACTATCATAGTTTAAATGTCCAAATCTAGCATGCCATAATAAACTTGATGGAAGTGTAACTTCATCATGATGAGAAATATATGAAAAATGCTGTGCATGAGCAGAGGTTCCTTGCAGTTTAAGAAGTCTTTCTTCTTCTATACCCCTCATGACAAATGAATGGTTAGATGCCTTTCTTACCTCAAGCTTTCCATCAAACATATGAATGGAGTGACCTTGCTGGCGGATGTGGACCAGGGACAACAAGTTTCTCTTGAGCTGTGGGAGATATAGAACATGATCCAGAAGAAAGTCTGGAAGACCAGGCAGTTTAAGCCTGACTGTGCCAAGCCCTGATGGCTTGATTTTTGACTGATCTGCAAAGTATACTGCTCCATCAACATTATCAGTGAAATCTTCAAAAAAATCTTTCCTATGAGTCATATGACAGGTTGCTCCTGAATCAAGCAACCAGTCATTTTTCAAAGAAGTAAGTGAAGCATTAAACAGATCTTCATTTACTCCAATGTTACATTGTGCCTCAATATAGTGAGCGGATTCAGGTGCTTTACCTTTGTCTGTGTCATCAGTTTTACCTTTCTGCTGATTTCTTCTCTGCTCAATCTTTTCCCATGGTAGCTTGCATGTAGAAGCATCTGAGATCCTTTTTGTTTGCAGCGAATGCAATGTAAGTCTGCCTTTTCTTCTTGAGGGTGTCTGCCCCCCCTGCCTCTGAAATATCTTCTTCTTTCTCTTGAATGCATACTGTAACAAAATTATTTCTGCTGATAATAAAAAATTTCCTCAACTTTTCAAAGCAGCATTATCATTCAAATGATAAAAAAATACTGTGTAATATTATAACTGCTCAAAACTTGTGCAATATCATAGGCATTCAAATCAAAGGCTGATGATTTTAAATCCTTTCATCAGCATCTCCAAGTCTTAAAATATAATCCTTTGAAACAGATGATGTGTAGACAGGCTCGACCCCCTTAAACAATGTACATAGATAAATGTTGTTTCAATACAATGCTTACTGTGATGCATATGTTGTCATATTGTCCATACAACGTATTTCAATGCAGGGTTCAACAATTTCATTCAATGCAGAGGCATTAGAGTTTTGACCAGCGTCCAACACCACATTCAAGTAACTTGTTTTTAATTTCCTTTCGCAACCGGTGCGCCTGGTCACTACCACTGTGAAAACAAAATCTAATTTCAGAAATAACCAAGGCCAGATGCCTATTTCACATATTCAAAAGTACCGAAAATTATTTGGAATGCACAAATCCCAATTCCGCGCTAGAATCCACCATTAAAAGAAAATCCAGGATGTTTCAAGTGCCCAATTCAGACCAAACTATTCTTCTTCCTCACAGATCGAAAACGAACAAAAACAGAATTCTTCTTCTTCATCTGTCTGAGCCCAATAATACTAATAATTACCCACGACACAGCCTCAGGACATCAATGCAAATGCAATAAATGCGGTGCTGGGCATTAAAAGACTGCTAAAGCAATAACAACAGTATGCGGGGGCGGTAGGGGCGCCAAGGCCGGGATTCGAACTGGGTTCCGGTTGCTTGTCACAAGAAAATACTTTGAAAAAAGGCACGGACCGTCAGAGCTCTAAACAACCGGAGTTATGAGATACTCAGATAATTTAGCTGCTTGTCAAAAAAATGAAACCCAAACTCAGAGGAAAACGAGCCGACTGACGTGCTATAATGAGGAGGGAAGAGGCATGAAACGACAGACGAATCGGTTGATAGCGATTTGCATTAAATTTCTAACCATTGCTAGCCCCGAATATTAACCATATAAATACCATCCAAAACCATGCTCACGGCATTCACCATATTTCATGAAAATATTCGACCAACCATACCAGAAAACACAGTCACCACAAGAAAACGCAGTCACCAATAGAACTCAGTCTTCAATACAACGCAGCCATGCTTCAATACAACGCAGGCTTCAATAGAACTCAGCCACCATAATAAAACACAGTCACCATAATATCAAACGCATTGTAGGTGTGAAACTATAATAAATGCAGTCACCATATCATCAAACTAATAAAACATAAGTAGCAGTTCAAATGCACCAGGTTCAAACACAAGCAGCGTTTCCAGCGAAAATGAGTTTCAACGCATTGATAATTCAAACATTCATGCGCACTGAGGGACAGTATAAACGTAGTAGGTATTCCTGGGCGGAGGCACCAGAAACGCAATCAATTACTTATGATCTGAGGGCACAGTCTCCAGAGGCGCTCAGGACAGAGGGCGCAGTCTACAGCAGTGGCAGCGCTATATGCTCAGAGAATCGCTCAGGGAATTGCTCAGAATGATGCAGCGCTCAGCAGGAGTTACACTATTTTGGGACCTGTGCTCTGATACCATGTCAGGCCGGGTTAACTCCAGAAATTAATGAGTGCAAGAAAGAACTGATGATATTATTCATTAGCCAACTATTATTTATATACATACATAAAACGGATCAGTTCATCTTCTAGATGACTGTCCAGTTCACCCATCCGTTTCGGATTAGGTGTCAACACTATTTATTCCAATTTCAATTATATTCTCTCAGTCACCATTCATGGGAAATTTTTGAAATTTGGAATTGAGAGGTCATTTAAACATCAGTTGCTTTTAGTCTATCTATTCATGTATCATCAATCAAATAAGTTGTTTCAAATACAGTTGCAAAAATAGGATATGCAAGGGATTCAATAGTCAGTTTTTTACTTGACTTCTTTGGTTAGGAAACACTCTAATTTTTTTTTTTTTCAAATTTTGTGGACCAATTTCTATCAATATGTTTTAGTCTCTTAAATAGTAATGAAGTCCCAATAATTCTACCAGAGGTCAAGCACACTTTGCAACTTAGTAGATAGTCTAAATTAGGAGATTGGTATTTGTATAAAATATTTATTGAGATATGGATGTATGGATGTGAACTCCCTCCACATAATTTTCCAATATTTCTCCCAATCAGAACTTTTGCACTTAAATTCATTATACAAAGTATGAATATAGATCAAATGCATTTCTTGCCAATAAAGAAAGAGGCTCTTTTTAAACTCAAAGCATAGGTTGGACCTTTTGTTGTAAATACTAGGGAAGTTGATAAAGAATTTGAACTTCTGTTAGCATAAATGAAAATTACAAGGGGAATGAACTGGTCTTATTATCCAATTGGGAAGATTTCATCTATTAGAATTCAATAGGGTTCTACTTCTTATGTTCATTCACAAAAACTAGATATTGAAAGATTTTCCAATAGAGAAATATGGGGAGAAGGTACCCTAGAAGAGTTACCAGAAGAACAAGAGATAAAGAGACAAATAAAAACCAATGTTTTCAACACCTCTTCATCAAAAGGAAAAAGAAATCAAAAAGGGTTATTGAAGATGTTCCACAATCCACTTCAGATTCAAAAGGAACAACATTTAGTGTATACAAAAGGAAAAAAATAAGGGAAACAAAAGAAGCAATGTCAAAGAATATGTCAACAAATATATCTAGACCTTCTACAATTACTCTATCAAGTGACCTTGTATTCAATATACAACAAATGGAAACAACAACACCAAAATGTTCTTCAACTTCTTCTTATGTTAATCAGAGTATTTATTCTAAATTCATGGAGATTAAAAATAAGAATGAAGCTTTGAAGTCAATTACCTACACCAAATTTTGGAACAAACTTCTTATACAAAGAATAGATTACTCTCAGCCTTGGCTTCTGAGAAGGGACAATTTCAATTATGTTTAGGATGACTTTGTCATCACTGATTGTAACAAGCAATACAGAGTTAATAAATGGCATTCCAAGAAACAAACCTGCAAAGGCATCATAATGCTGAATTGCAGAAATTTTTACAATGCTCCCCCCAACTTTTAAAGATACACTATTGTTGTGGGGAAAAATGCCTTTGCAGGATGATCCTATCCACCTAAGGTGTGACAGTGCCTTAGCAACAAACAGAAACAGCTATTCTAGTATTCTTCCTTTATGAATTAAGAATGAAGAGAGATGGATGGACTAACCGGTGTCTTCCGTTTGTCCCTCGATCCGGTTTCTCTTCTCTTTGGGAGTTCCCAGCTACTTGCCTTCTCACTCGCCCAGCTTCAACAGGTTCCTGCAAGATCACAAGAAGGGAACACTACACAAAGACATAGATTCATATTCATAACTAGTTCAGGATTAGAAATAAACTTAACATACTAATGCAGTCATACATCAAAGACACATCAGTATATAGGAGAAACCAAGATAGCTTTATTGATGAAATAACAAGGTTCAGGAGAAGATACAACCAAGAGAGTTCCAATCCAGCGAATGAAATCCTTTCTTCACCTCCCTTCAAAGCATTAAGCACCCAATGATTGCAATCTCAAACCAACAGCAATTCTTTTCAATAACAAAATTCCAGCCTCTAGATCTCATGGAGGAGAGATCCATATATAGATGTTTGGAGAGAGGATGAGTCAGCTTGAGATCTGACTAGTGTCCTCTCTCTCTGTCAGTTCTTGCTTCCACTTGGAGACTAAGAGCCTCTTACTCATCACTTAGTCAAACTCATCAAGGCAAGTGTCATGGAGGAAGATTCTGGAAGCTTCCACAGTCTTTACACCTCGCACAAAGGAACCTGCCATTTGTCATTTCCCGCTCAGCGCACCTTGATAGTACTTCCACCTGCGTTGCAATGCAACTAGCCAGTGTAGCCTTTGCATTTCAACGCAGGCAGCTAGTGGAGCTTCTGAATTGATCCTGAATTGACTTGTTTTTGAGCAGTTTCTGGTGGAGAACTTCTGTGAATTGCTGTGGTTTGTTGGCCTTGTTCCTCTAGGGGTAGGAACAACATGTTTAGGGACTTTGGATCCCTTGGATTATGGACATTTCATGCTTATAGTTGTAAGGCACAAAAATGTCTATAACAGTTGCCCCCTAAAGTATGAGGCCGTTTATCGGGTGAAATGATTTATTAGGAGGATCCGAAGTTCTTTCAATGCTGGGAGGAGACCTGTAATACAATACAATACAATACATTATTTTCATACTTTTTTCATGATCTAGCTGAGGCGGGCATTCCCATGCTCAGCTTTATAAATTCATTTTCATGTACATATAACAGACAATCGTCTGATGATAGACTGATGATTCTGACAGAGCCATCATCCTTTTGGTAGGATGATTATATGTGCTGTAAAGCTGTACATTTCTATGTCTTTATTTTCTGAATATATATCGCAGCCCAGATGGATGAAACTAGATCCGGGGTCTTCAATCTTGTCCGATCTTCACTCTAAGTACAAGTTGATCCATGTGAGAATTGCTCTGAAGTCGAACATGGAAAGACATCGCTTGATTACCAGTCAATGATGTAAACTGTTAACAAGCGCGAGAGGAATCACCGATAATGAAGATGACCCTCAAGGTACTGCAGTACAATTCACGTGGTGTGAATAGAGGACTTGGCGTCGAACACCACACAAAATCTTTCGGTCGAAGGTCATTGATGTATACCTATCGCCGAAAGTGAGAAACTTGCCATTGAGGCATGCAAGCTTCAAAGTACTGAAGGGGGTGTTCCTAGATCAACTTCTTGGATAATGAGCTGATGTCGACAAGAAGCGATCCATCAAAGGAAGGCCTTAATGAATCCCACATTGATGACACAGAACGAAGCTAATGATTTTGATGGAGGTGAAAACAATCTGATGACATATGATTCAGGGTGGCGGTCATGAAAGAGTATAATGTATGGTAGTGGATGGGACACAGGTGACTTCTCTGAACGACTTCTCTTGAACATATGGCGACACTCATGCGATGGATCGGTAGCATTACCCCAAATATGGATGGTATGGCAAGACCATGGTGATGTGACCGGTGAATGAAACAACCCAACCCGCTTGTGGTATGGAGGAAAAGTGTCATGTTCAAGAGCGACTTGCTACCATCAAAGTTTCTTTGAGTTTCTCCCAATTTTTCCCCAGTCATTGCTGACCAGTACCTCTTTATTTTTGTCAAGCTTGAGGAGGATAACATATGCTTGTTCTATAACTTGCCCTTCGGGCAAGCCCATCGCTATGTTTTAACGAGCCTAGCGATAGTGAAACTCGTTCTCGTCTAAAGACAAGTTTGTCGCTATTTCATGCATTTAACGAGTCTAACAACAAGGATAACTCGGTCCTTTTCATTTTTAGAGAGTCTGAAAAGGTACATAAAGTTAACTCCAAAAGTTCTTTTTCGTCATCTAATCCCTTAAGTCCGAAAAAGTATAAAACAATACAGAAGGGATGGATTTTCGATATCTTTAACGAGCCGAATAAAACAAGCACTCGATCTTTTTGTGCAATAATCCCTCAGGTCCAAAAAGATTAAAATCTAGAGGAGGGATAGCTCTTCCGGTCACTTTATCGAGCTGGAAGGCCAAAACTCGGCAATCTTTTCATATTTTACGAGTCAGATGAAAAGAGCTTAAAGAAGACTCGTCTTTTGAGGAACGAGTGATAAAAAGGGTAGCAGCTGATTCCAGGGAAGGATTGGAATTTCCAAATCACGGCAGTGTCACAAGGATGGCTAGTGAAATCACTCTTCGCAGCTGTTCCTGAAAATGGGTAAACAATCATATGGAGGTGAATGATCGGCCAATGGAAAAGTGGAGGTGATGGGCAAACACGACCGAGGCTTTAATGGCTGATGATATTACATTCACGGTGGTTATTTACCGGAATAGTTCATTTTTTAACGAGCTTAAACGCGGGTGGAAACATTTGCTCGATCTTATGTTTATTTTTTAACGAGCATGAACTATGCGCTAAAACTGCTCGGATCTTGCGTTTATTTTTTAACGAGCATGAACTGTGTGCTAAAACTGCTTGATTAATCCAGTCATATGATAAGAATGTCTCATTGAGGATGCTATTTTTTATGGAGCTTAGATCTTGTAAAGCTTTGTTCCGGATCCTTTCTTTATGAAAGTTCGGAAACGACTAATCCTACGAGTTTAAAGGGTTAGAGGTCCTAAAAATTTAAAAAATAAATAGTCGCCCTTGCTTGCACTCCAAAAGGTTTGCATGCCCCCAGGTATAAAACAGAGTTTCAAGGTTACCTCTACTTCACTTCCGCCAAAACAAATGTTTTACCGAGAGAGGCCTACCTCTTTCAGGTCACCCAAAGATTGTTCTGTTAATCTTTTCTAACAAAACACTTCTTCGGCGATGTCTACCAAGATAAACAAAGGTGAGTGACGACGCCCGCCCTCTCACATAACTTTGACAAGAGAATCTTATTCTAGAACAACCCCTCTTCCAATCACGGACGGGGTACGGACTAGTCATATTCTCCTACGGAAACCTATTCTATACCCAAAGTTTTCCTGCCGAAGCAGACCAGGACACATGCTCCCTGGGTTCCAGTCATCCTCCCGGATTACTCGCGCTCATCAGGAGGACGAACCGTGGGTTGAGACATTTCTTGAGTGAAGATACCATTTAGAGATGGTATATGACTATTTGCGATGCGTGATCCGGGGAATGAAAGTTGGTCCACGAGCTTGACCATTCTTCCTTCATGCGGAAAACACATTACTCTAAAGAGTGATGAGACTATAGCTCTCATGCAATAAATATAGTCTCGTCCAAGGAGTAGGTTATAATCCAAGGGTCCTTGAACGACCATCACGTTCATTTGAACGGTCTTCCCTTTCAATGCTATTGGCACATTGGGAAGAATCCCTAAAGGTCGACTGGTTCCTTTATCAAATCCTGTCAGATTTCTCATTTCAGGCAAAAGCGCTGGCGAACCAAGCGCTTTCCAAGCAATAGAGGAAAGGATACTCACAGAAGCCCCCTCATCAATGATGGTGCCAGCCATTACCATTCTGTATATTTGAACGATAATTCTAAATGGTATGCTTGTTGGCAACCGGGGTCTGCCTAGTTGGTTCCAATCGAAGGATACAACTAGGTTGCTTGGTGGTGGGACCGAATAGACGGCCGGATATTGCTCTGACGAACTTCCTTCCTGCGATAAAGGAATGGGCGAATTGCCCCCTTGTTCGTCGGAGTCTGTGTTGATGAAGAGAATTTGGACGGTGTCGTCTTTATTCTCTTCTGTGATGGTATCATTCGAAGATAGAACCTCTGAAGGCAAGACCGGGTCAACTGCCACCTCGACCTTTTGACTTTCGTCAGGTATGGATTCAGACGGTTCATCCTCAATGATAGGTGCTTCGGCTGACCACCTGGGCGGGCCAACCGGGTTCTCAACTGGTGAAGGACTTGGCAGGAGTTTTTGATATCCAAGAGGAAGTCGCACTGGTAAAACCGGGCGATCTTCCAAAACTCTTTTAGCCTCATATAAGAAGGGACAACGGTGGATGGCATGGTAGCCTCCACACAGTTTGCAGGGAAATATAGCTCTCCCTCTCTGTCCTGTGGCTTCACTTTCACTAGTTGACGGTGTGCTGTCAACATGGCTATCAGATGTTGACGCTACCGAATTGTGCAATCGGGGAGACCAGTCCCTTAGTATCCGAGGGATGCAAGGACAATCTCTGTGAAAGTGGTCTCCCTTGCATATGACACATGGCGATTTAGGCCTGGTCAGTGCAGTGTGTGGATTTTCATTAGACGACATTCGCTTGTCCCCAGTCGCTTTTGGCTCCTTCTTCTTCTTCTCTTTCTTCTTCTTTTCCTTCTTCTCTTTAGGAGCTTGGCTTTTGGCTTTGCCAGCTCCATCAAGCGAAGAGGAAGGAGGAGAGGAAGAGTTAGAGGAAGTGGAAGGCTGGTGGGCAGCTCTGGACTGGTCTAACTGCTGATTCGATTGTTCAGGAATAGTGGTGTTTTGAACAACATTAGTTGAGAAGAGCCAGATAGGCAAGCCGATTGTCAGTCCCAGAAGCGACAATGTGGCCATATGGGGCGCTCCAACATCTCCCCAAGAGGAGAAGGGACTAGGACTTCCACCAAGGGGAATTCCTTGGTTGGAGGGCTCCATTTTCTCAACTGAAAGATCAACGCAGGAATAAGGGTGATTTATTATTCCATTAAAATAAATTTTAATGACGCTTTAGACACAACTTGTTTTTTCAGTTTTAAAGAGTCGAGAAAAAACAAAAGATGACTCTAGTCACCTTCGATGTTTTAACGAGCCCGAAGTGACAAATGCTCGGATGGACTTTTTCCGTTATAGAGTCTGAAAAAGGCCAAAAGGAGCTGCTCTGGAGATCTAGGTAGAGGGTGTGCCAAACCAATCACAAAACTGCAGAATACGTTTTACGGTACGGCAGTCGATCTTCCCGAATGTTGTGTTCGGTGCATTGCGATCAGTAGGGCGGTCGACACGGCTTTCTAAGGATAAAGGTTTTGAGCCTATAGGGGTCTCCCAATATATACGCGACGGTACGTGGGAGCACAATCCGTACTGGCACTTTTGGTCCCTCAGGAGGAATCACCCAACCATCAGCGAGGCCAACAGATACCAGGTTTTACGACGCCGGAACATGTCTCTAGCCTAGACCTCTATGTTGTGCGTTATGTTACAAAGCGTTATTAAGTTCATTCAGTTTATTTTATGTTGATCTTTCTTAGAAGTTTGCCTTTTGAGGTTCACCATGAGATGTAGATACAACTTCCTAAATGCAATCTAAAAGATGATAAGCAAATTTTATCTCTTTTTCAACAATGAAAATCCTAGCTACAAAGGGAAAAGAAAGACACCATATTTTCTCAAAGAGCAATCAGCACACTCTAAATGCACTTTTCCTAAATCAAGCATGCAAACTATCAAGATGCAAATACACAATGCAAGTGTTTGTTTTCCGCTTTCTTAATATTGATGCCTAAAAAGAAAGCTTTTTGCACAACTTTGAATTTGCTTTTAAATGACTAATACAAACAAGTTTACTTTTTCGAAATCAGAAAGGGTAGAAGAGATTACAACACTTTACGATTTTCGAAATGAACACTTGTTTCGACACTTAAAATAGACAAACTCAAACCAAAAGCAAAAGTAAATGTATAACCAACTGTAAATAGCCAATGAACTCTCTCCTAAGACCACAATCAACAGATCTGAATCAAGGGCTACAGGATGACTATTTCACTCTGGCAATGGAAAACTGTAAATGACGCCACAAACACATAAAAACACTCACAGTCTTTTTGTACAAAAGGAGTCGGAATTAAAGCAGAGAAAAGGGGTTATCAGACAGGTACCTATGCTGGTTACAGGCTGCAAAAAACAGAGATCAAAACAAGGCAAAACAGAGCAAAGAACCCCAGCTGCACAAGGCCTAAGCTGGATCAGCACACCTGTATAACAAAGAAACTGAATTGCAACGCAGGTAGCCTTCACGGGAACTGCGTTAAAATGCAGAGCCTCTTCACAGAGCATGCGCTGGAGCAGAAACGAGAGTTCTTCTCTGGGTTCTGGGTCACTGTTTGCTGATTAATCTACGGTTTCAGGCCAAATAAAAGCAACAAGCAAGGTACAATCAAAGGGATGATTTGAAGGAGGGCTAAGATCTATCACAAAGGATCATCAAATCATTTGTGAGTCCATTGTTCAGATCATAGACAAATCCAGTGATTGGATCAAAGCAGCAGCTGTCTACTTTGCATTTGAAAATAGCAGATGCAGTTCGATTGCTGCTCTTGAGTCTATGAAACAAACAATGATAGAAACACAAATAAAATGACTAAACAGATCTCCCCAGCGGAGTCGTCAATTTGTTGTGGGGAAAAATGCCTATGCAGGACAATCCTATCCACCTAAGGTGTGACAGTGCCTTAGCAACAAACAGAAACAGCTATTCTAGTATTCTTCCTTTATGAATTAAGAATGAAGAGAGATGGATGGACTAACCGGTGTCTTTCGTTTGTCCTTCGATCCAGTTTCTCTTCTCTTTGGGAGTTCCCAGCTACTTGCCTTCTCACTCGCCCAGCTTCAACAGGTTCCTGCAAGATCACAAGAAGGGAACACTACACAAAGACATAGATTCATATTCATAACTAGTTCAGGATTAGAAATAAACTAAACATACTAATGCAGTCATACATCAAAGACACATCAGTATATAGGAGAAACCAAGATAGCTTTATTGATGAAATAACAAGGTTCAGGAGAAGATACAACCAAGAGAGTTCCAATCCAGCATCTACCTCCCAGCGAATGAAATCCTTTCTTCACCTCCCTTCAAAGCATTAAGCACCCAATGATTGCAATCTCAAACCAACAGCAATTCTTTGCAATAACAAAATTCCAGCCTCTAGATCTCATGGAGGAGAGATCCATATATAGATGTTTGGAGAGAGGATGAGTCAGCTTGAGATCTGACTAGTGTCCTCTCTCTCTATCAGTTCTTGCTTCCACTTGGAGACTAAGAGCCTCTTACTCATCACTTAGTCGAACTCATCAAGGCAAGTGTCATGGAGGAAGATTCTGGAAGCTTCCACAGTCTTTACATCTCGCACAAAGGACCCTGCCATTTGTCATTTCCCGCTCAGCGCACCTTGATAGTGCTTCCACCTGCGTTGCAATGCAACTAGCCAGTGTAGCCTCTGCATTTCAATGCAGGCAGCTAGTGGAGCTTCTGAATTGATCCTGAATTGACTTGTTTTTGAGCAGTTTCTGGTGGAGAACTTCTGTGAATTGTTGTGGTTTGTTGGCCTTGTTCCTCTAGGGGTAGGAACAACATGTTTAGGGACTTTGGATCCCTTGGATTATGGACATTTCATGCTTATAGCTGTAAGGCACAAAAATGTCTATAACAACTATCAACATAGTGGGTGAGATTGACAGAGCCACCAATGGTCTCAGAGATCAGAATATTTTGTAGAGGCTTCCATAAGCCTTTGAAGAGGGATGGGTGAGCTAAATTATTGGAGCCACTTGTATCAATGAATGCATCCATAGTGATCCATTCTCCTTTAACTTGGACTTGAACAAGAATATAGAGAAGATTGTTAGTTTTAACAATCTTTTTAAGGAAAAAACTTTCATATAGATTAACAGATTTGGGAATAGGTAAGGATGAGGATGACTGAGAAACTGTCTTTGGGTAAGGGAAAAAAGAATTCAACGTGGATTATGGAGGCAAAGAATTTAAAACAGACTGTGAATTCTTAGTACCATGATCATTAGATAGAGAGGGAACAGTAGAGACAATATCATCTGAAATGGATGTAGATGTCTCATCAGTGTAGTCATCTGAACTATACTCATCACTAAAATGCAAGTCAGTTTCATTCTCTGATTCAGAGCAATCATAGTAGATATTCATTTCTGGCACATGTCGAGAACTGACTCAGTATCTGACAAGGAAGCATCGGTTAATATACACATCTGATACTTCATCTTGGCAATCAACAATAGACCAATTATCTACAAAATCATCAATTTCTATACAGGGTTTAAACTTGCTGGAAGAACTTTTAGGACACTTTCTGGCAAAGTGACCTTCTTGTTTGCAGATAAAACATGCATTGTCTCTTTTTGGTTGCCGACGCTTTTTTAAATATTTAAATTTACAGAAATGATTTCTGGGATTGGCTACTTGCTTAGGCCTAAATTTTCCATATCTTCTGGATTTTCTCTTTTTAAATGGTATCCATGGTAGTACAGAATGGAAAACATCAAGACCAGGAGAAAAGTCTTGAGCTTTCTTCTGCCAACACAGATACTTGACTTTTTCTTGACACCTAAATAAGAGATCAATCTAATAAGTCTGGTCAATTTTTTTCCCTTGAACTTCCAGATCTTTCATAATCAAATCACCTAAATTACCAGGCAATTTTGACAGGAATTAAATCTTCTGAGTAGAATCATTGGTCAGATTAGCTTTATAGATCTTGGCCATATATTCATTACCAAACTGATCTAAAAACTTTAAATCCTTCAATTCCATTCTTGTTAGATCTGTTATAATCTGTTTCTTTTCAGCTATTGGTTCAGGGACAAATTGAGTTTTGAGTAGCAATTCTAAAGTAGCTAAGCCTGCAGCAGCTACATGCATTCGTTCTTCTTCTGATGGCCCCATCCACCAGTCATACACAATTCCGACCATTCTTTTTTAGGCTAAGGCAAAAATAGAGATATTATCTAATCTAGAGACAACTTGCATTTGATATAGGGCACCAATCCAAACTCTGATGGATTCAGCTGGATTTGTAGACTTTTCTAAGTCTAAAACATATCTAGTAGCATTGGTTGCAAACAAATCTTCTTCAACTCTTGGATACTTAGGTGCTTCACTGAACATATGGGCTTTTTGGAGAGATGGCAAAATGAAAGAGGGAAATTTAGAGGCAGCATTTTCCAAAG
Source organism: Pinus tabuliformis (assembly GCA_031772625.1). Taxonomy (NCBI): domain Eukaryota; kingdom Viridiplantae; phylum Streptophyta; class Pinopsida; order Pinales; family Pinaceae; genus Pinus; species Pinus tabuliformis. The sequence goes on from CM062814.1 coordinate 987,890,582, forward strand.
TGGCTATCTCACTTTTTGATTTTTGAAAATTTATTGATTTTGCTGACTCTAGGCGATGTTTAGCTTGGGTGCTAGACTCGGCTTCACTTCCTTCTTGCTTTTCATCTATATCCCAATAGTTAGGAGTATCCATTGAAATAGAGAATTTGGGAGTTTTAGATTCTCTCTTTTTCTTTTCTTTTTTCTTTTTCTCCTTTGCTTCTCTTCTTGTTGTTCATCATGGAGAAGCTTAAGATTAGCTAAATTTATCTCAGACTGGGATCCTAAATCATCCAGAACTTCCTCGGCATGTGCATACCATGTAGTAAGGTAGTTACCTATTTAATAGGTCTGATCTATATCAGTGGTGTTTAATGCATTATGATCTATCAAAGGAGCACAATCAGCTCGTGTGGGTGGCTGTTTTGACATCGAAGAGGTGGTGCAGAATTTTGTCTTGGGAGGCCATTTCCCACCTTTTACAAAATGATGATTTGCATATTGCCACTCGTCAATAGGAGGAAACTGGGTATGAGAAATACGATGCATCTTATTAACAGCAAGGAAAGGTTGAGATTCAGGTATATACAGTTCAGTTAATGACAATTGAGGTTCAGAGAGACGGACTTCTTTAATTGGAGGAAGATCAACTTGTCTAGAAGAAGAGGCTTTAGTGGAAGGTACAAGATGACATAACGACGAGGCCTGACAATAGGTCGAGGAATCGCTGCTTTCTTAGGAATAAGCTTGAATTGACCATTATCGATAGAGATTCTTTTGAGTTTCGACTCAGGCTTTGTATCATCGGCAATTGATTTATATTGAAAATACCAATTGCTTGGCAATTCAATCTGATCATAAAGAACACCTTCAACTTGAGCATTAGAAAGATCAACAGTAACACATTCTTTTAAAACAGGTTGTTTAAGCTTAGGATGGGCCGTGTTGGTTAACTGAAAAGAAGCTTGAACCAGTGTAGAATGATACTCACTATCTTCTATCATTTGAAGACCTTGAACTCCTACCAAGAGTTTCCAGCAATCTTTGAGATGGGCATCTGCTAGACTGATTGAATAATCAGGAAAGATTGTACCATATTGACATCCTGTAGACAGATTTCCCAAAATAGTTCCTATCCTTGCATGGTCATAAGTTTGGTGACGGGTATCAAATATTTCAGAAATGCAAGGAGTATTTAATCCATGTCGGAAAAGAGGAGCAAGACCAATTCTAATACCACCAAAATGAAGATAAGGATACTTCTGATATTTAACATATTGTCTAAATTTATTGATCTCATCATCAAAAAACAGATTTAAAGCGACTATTTGGACTGCGGGACCAAAAATCTTTATAGTAACTTCAACTTCTTTCAGAAAATATTTTTGTTTAAAAACAAAGGACAGAGGCATTTTATAAACATCAATAGCATGGAGAGTAGGACGATTCCAACTCTCAGGATTTTCAACAACCTCATGTGGTTCAGTAGATTCTAAATCAGATTCAATAGCTCGAGAAGAGACTTCAGTTATAATTTTGCGATCAATAGAAGAGAAAGAGTGTAACAGATTTTCCATGCTTACAAACTATACTAGAGATTGACTAAAGCAGCGTTTATCTACTCATCAATTGTAAAACAAGAGCTTTTCGAAGGCTTCCTGGCTGGCTTTAGACTCTGTCTGTAGTTTATAACTTAAGACCAGAACAAGGCTCTAATACCAATTAAGATCATGGACTCAGTAACTTACTTGAATATCTGAATAGTAGCTGGAATTCCTCACACCATCCACCACAGGTATGAGAAATACGAGGATATTGGCGACTCCTTCAGTCTTCAACTCGCTTTACAATCTCGACTTAAGGCGATCTTGGAACAAACTATCCTCAGACAGGCGGTCCAGCAGGCTTCAGTATTAATTCAAATAACTTTGTTACATACCAAGTTATGCCTCAGAGTAGAGCTTTCTTATCTCTGGTCTCTTATAGCATAGAATACAAACACACTCTTTCACACACTTGCACACACTCGCACACCCTAAACATTTACACACACTTATTTATAATTCTAAAATCATATGAGAATTATTGAAGGTCCTGTCAGACATTACTAGTCTAGACGATTCTGTTCAATATTCTCGGGTACAATAATTAAAAGAAAATGCACTACCAAGGTCCCATCGGACTTCGGTCACTATCATATCCAGAACCGGGGTCAGGTTCATCTGCTTCTGATGAGGATGAGGGAAGCTTTTTCTTTAACCATGATTGATTTAACCATTCCAAATATTCTGTTTCCCATGTGTGGTCATGTTGCTCTTGAGCATCTTGGTACATGTCTACGAAAATGGTTGCTTTTTCATCGGATACCTTCTCTTTTACTTTGTTGTGGCTGCTTTTTCTTTTGTCGAAACTGTAGAGATTCTCCTTTTAGTGGTGCCTTTGATGATTGTCATGTATCAAACTTTATCGTGTCGGTCGTAACATAGAGATTCTTTTGTGGAAAGAGATATTTATTGTCCTCTTCCATCCATCGATTTACATAGGCCAATGGATCTATCTCTATGTCAAGGAAGGAATCTTTTTTGCTTTTACGGAATTCAGGCATTGTTTGACTGACAATTACACTCCATCTAATAATTCCCATTTGAAAATCTCAAACATGCTGACAGATCACTCTATGGTGCATTGGATCCACAGCGTGTAGTTATGATTGATATTCTCTTGTTGTTGCCAACCTAATTCAAAGATCATGGATGAACATACCTTGGTTGACAGTAATAAATTTATCAAACAAACTACATCATCACTCCAATTTCCTGTCAGGTCCATATAATTGTGCAAAAGGATTTGGGACAATAGGATTTATAAATTCTAAATTTTGATAATCCCATGGTGTCGAGAAAGTTCTCAAATATTGTAATGTCATTTCAACACATTGAGAAGCTCTTGTTTATGGCTTCTTTTGGCAACGGCCATCTTTTATTTCCCAATCTGCAAATGGTTCAAAAAGTTCATATTGGGGGAATGAATCTGTTCCTTTACCAGTTCTTCATCTAAACCCAATAAGACACCAACATTTTTTGACTGCCAGGCTTGACATCTCTGTATCCACTGATTTCTTCTAATTCGTAGCCCAACAATCTTCTTAATTTCTTCAACCAAACCCCCAAGAACTAATTCAAGAATCTGAAATCTTTTTACAAAGGTTTCAAAATTATCATCTGCAGAGGTCTTTCCAGGAATAAAAAAAGGATCAGTTCTGTAATTATGAACATGGACCTTGTTCATATCTCTGGTAAGGGAATCAGCTAAATAGTTTGAAATACCTAGAACCCATTCAACATCAAAATCATACATTTGAAACCATATCTGCCATGCCAGTAATCTTCCTTTTGCGAGTCGCTTTGATATTTTCGCTGATAAGAAATACTTGAAATTCATTGAGTCTATTCTTATCAAAAATTTGGAAGGGGCTAAATATAACTCAAATTTCTGTATGCCATTGAAAATGGCAAGATATAACTCAAAATTCTGCATGCCATTGAAAACCATATCTGCCATGCCAATAATCTTCCTCTTGCGAGTTGCTTTGATATTTTTGCTGATAAGAAATACTTGAAATTCATTGAGTCTATTCTTATCAGAAATTTGGCAGGGGCTAAATATAACTCAAATTTTTGTATGCCATTGAAAATGGCAAGAGTTTCTTTTTCTGCTGGAAAATAATTTTTCTGGTGAATTAAAAATTCTCCAGATGCATATGCACATAAAATTTCTTCTCCCGTATCTGCCTTTATTTCAAAAAGGATTGCTGCCCAAAAATTATTTGATGCATCAGTTTGAAGAATTAGAAATCCATTACCTAGCAGTTTGAGCTCGGGAAGATGTTTGCATTCAGCTTTTAATAATTGAACTGCCGTTGTAGCTTCTGGTGACCATCCAGAATGAAAATGTCTGCGAATTGGAGCAATTTTTTCTGATAATCTAGGAATATATTTATGCACATAATTTAGTATTCCTAGAAATCGCTGAATCATTTTAGTATCCTGTAGCTGAACAGGAAATTCAGATAGTTTGGTTAAAACATGAGGCTACATCTGAATTTTAACATTTATAATATGGATACCCAAAAAAACAATACTATCTTGAAACAAAAGCATTTTCTTTTCAGATAAAACAATTCCATGTGGTTTTTCTTCTTCAAGGAATATTTGTAAATGCTTCAGATGTGATTCGAGATCTTGACTGTGAATCAATATGTCATCAATATAGACAACAATAAAATCATATTTACCAAAAATATAGTCCATTCGCCTTTGAAAGAAATATGGAGCATTCTTCAGACCAAATGGAACTACTTTCCATTGGTAAAAACCCGCGGGACATGTAAAAGCAATTTTGGGACGATCTTCTTCTTTGATTTGTATCTGGTAATAACCAGATTTCATATCGAACTTACTGAAGATCTTGTTGTTCTGAATTTTTTGCATAATTGTTTCTTGGTGGGGCAGAGGATAATTGAAACTCTTTGTGATTGCATTTAATGGTTTGTAGTTGATTACCATTCGAGCTTTACCTCTGACTATTTCAGAGTGATTTCTTACCAGGAAAGCAGAACAGGAATAATGAGAAGAACTAGGTTCAATCAGCTTGCGGTTTAAGAGTTCTTCAATCTGCTTTTTGATTTCTTTTTCATATGCTGGAGTACAAGGTATAATTTTTCCTGTAACCCCATTGTCATGCAAAGTAACTATTTCTTGCTGGGGACTTTCTACATTCCAAAATTCTTGCGGATTTTCAGAACAACATTTCAACAATTCATCATAAATAGCCATTTGTTTAGGAGACCAATCAGGATTTCTATTTTCCTTTTGTTTATGCTTTGTCTGACTCCTTTCTTCATAAATCTGCAAAACTTCTTGCTAGTCATGTGATCTGTTCTGAGGTTTTTTTGTACCAGCCTTCTTTTGGCTATTTTCTCTTCTAGCTTCTGAATTAGCCAAAATCAATCTTGGAACTGATAATATGGGATTTTTGGAGAGATGGAAAAATGAAAGAGGGAAATTTAGAGGCAACATTTTCCAAAGTGGCTATCTCACTTTTTTATTTTTGAAAATTTATTGATTTTGCTGACTCTAGGCGACATTCAGCTTGGGTGCTAGTCTCAGCTTCACTTCCTTCTTGCTTTTCATCTATATCCCAAGAGTTAGGAGTATCCATTGAAATAGAGAATCTGGGAGTTTTAGATTCTCTCTTTTTCTTTTTCTCCTTTGCTTCTCTTCTTGCTTTTTCTTCTTGCTGTTCATCATGGAGAAGCTTAAGATTAGCTAAAATTAACTTGGACTGGGATCCTAAATCATCCAAAACTTCCTCAGCATGTGCACACCATGTAGTAAGGTAGTTACCTATTTGATAGGTCTGATCTAGATCAGTGGTGTTTAATGCATTATGCTCTATCAAAGGAGCACAATCAGCTCATGTGGCTGGTTGTTTTGACATCAAAGACGTGGTGCAGAATTTTGTCTTGGGAGGCCATTTCCCACTTTTTACAAAATGATGATTTGCATATTGCCACTCGTCAACAGGAGGAAACTGGGTATGAGAAATATGATGCATCTTTTTAACAACAAGGAAAGGTTTAGATTCAGGTATATACAGTTCAGTTGACAACAACTCAGGTTCAGAGAGATGGACTTCTTCGACTAGAGGAAGATCAACTTGTCTAGAAGAAGAGGCTTCAGTGGAAGGTACAGGAATGACATAATGATGAGGCCTGACAATAGGTCGAGGAATCGCTAGTTTTTTAGGAATAAGCTTGACTTGACCATTATCGATAGAGATTCTTTTGAGTTTCGACTCAGGCTTTCTATCATCGGAAATTGATTTATATTGAAAATACCAATTGCTTGGCAATTCAATCTGATCATAAAGAACACCTTCAACTTGAGCATTAGAAAGACCAACAGTAACACAGTCTTTTAAAACAGGTTGTTTAAGCTTAGGACTGGATGGGTTGGTTAACTGAAAAGAAGCTTGAACCAGTGTAGAAAGATACTCACTATTTTCTATCATTTGAAGACCTTGAACTCCTACCAAGAGTTTCCAACAATCTTTGAGATGGGCGTCTGCTAGAATGATTGAATAATCAGGAAAGATTGTACCATATTGACATCCTATAGACAAATTTCTCGAAATAGTTCCTATCCTTGCATGGTCATAAGTCTGGTGACGGGTATCAAATATTTCAACAATGCAAGGAGTATTTAATCCATGTCGGAAAAGAGGAGCAAGACCAATTCTAATACCACCAAAATGAAGATAAGAATACTTCTAATATTTAACATATTGTCTAAATTTCTTGATCTCATCATCAGAAAACAGATTTAAAGTGACTATTTGGACGGTGGGACCAGAAATCTTCATAGTAACTTCAACTTCTTTGAGAAGAGATTTTCATTTAAAAACAAAGGACAGAGGCATTTTATAAACATCAGTAGCATGGAGATCAGGACGATTCCAACTCTCAGGATTTTCAACAGCCTCATGTGGTTTAGTAGATTCTAAATCAGATTCAATAGCTCGAGAAGAGACTTTAGTTATAATTTTGCGATCAATAGAAGAGAAAGAGCGTAACGGATTTTCCATGCTTACAAACTATACCAGAGATTGACTAAAGCAGCGTTTATCTACTCAACAATTGTAAAATAAGGGCTTTTCGAAGGCTTCCTGGCTGGCTTTAGACTTTGTCTGTAGTTTATAACTTAAGACAAAAATAGGGCTCTGATACCAATTAAGATGATGGACTCAGTAACTTACTTGAATATTTGAATAGTAGTTGGAATTCCTCACACCATCCACCACGGGTATGAGAAATACGAGGATACTTATGACTCCTTCGGTTTTCAACTCGCTTTACAATCTCGACTTAAGGAGATCTTGGAACAAACTGTCCTCAGACAGGTAGCCCAGCAGGCTTCAGTATTAATTCAAATAACTTTGTTACATACCAAGTTATGCCTCATAGTAGAGCTTTATAATCTCTGGTCTCTTACATCACAGAATACAAACACACTCTTTCACACACTTGCACACACTCGTACACCCTAAACATCTACACACACTTATTTATAAATCTAAAAGCATATGAGAATTATTGAAGGTCCTGTCAGACATTACTAGTCTAGACGGTGTCTGTTCAATATTCTCGAGTACAATAATAAAAGAAAACACACTACCAAGGTCCCATCAAACTTCGGTCACTATCATATCCAGAACCGGGGTCAGGTTCATCTGCTTCTGATGAGGATGAGGGAAGCTTTTGCTTTAACCATGATTGATTTAACCATTCCAAATATTCTGCTTCTCATGTGTGGTCATGTTGCTCTTGAGCATCTTAGTACATGTCTATGAAAATGGTTGCTTTTTCATCGGATACCTTCTCTTTTCATTTTGCTGTGGATGCTTTTTCTTTTGTCAAAACTGTAGAAGATTCTCCTTTTAGTGGTGCCTTTGATGATTTTCTTGTATCAAACTTTATCGTGTCGGTCGTAACATAGAGTTTTTTTTGTGGAAAGAGATATTTATTGTCCTCTTTCGTCCACCGATTTACATAGGCCAATGGATCTATCTCTATGTCAAGGAAGGAATCTTTTTTGCTTTTACCGAATTCAAGAATTGTTTGAACTGACAATTCCACTCCATCTAATAATTCCCATTTGAAAATCTGAAACATGCTGACAGAGCGTTCTATGGCGCATTGGATCCACAGCTTGCAGTTATGATTGATATTCTCTTGTTTTTTCCAACCTAATTCAAAGATCATGGATGAACATACCTTGGTTGACAGTAATAAATTTATCAAAAAAACTACATCATCACTCCAATTTCCTGCCATAACACTAACAGTAATTAATTCCTTTTGATTAATCAATAATTTTATTACTCCAAATCTTCCTTGTAGTGTTTCTAATGTTCTAGTCATAGACAATTTTTCAGGCAACTTAAGGCTATGAAATTCCTTAAGCCACAGAGTGATTTCTTGATTTCTTCATGATTATTGGCTATCACAGATGCAGCAACTCTGTCAGGTCCATATAACTGTGCAAAAGGATTTGGGACAATAGGATTTCTAAATTCTAAACTTTGATAATCCCATGGTGTCGAGAAAGTTCTCATATATTGTGATGTCCTTTCAACACATTGAGAAGCTCTTGTTTGTGGCTTCTTTTGGCAATGGCCATCTTTTATTTCCTAATCTGCAAATGGTTCAAAAAGTTCATATTGGGGGAATGAATCTGTTCCTGCAAAATTTTCATCATTTCTTTAAAGAAATGCAGCATCAAGCTCTTCGAACAGATCAGGAATTCTTAAAGACTTTAAAAATCTTCCAACCTTTTCAACCATATTTATTTCATCCAAATCTAGCATTTTAGCAGTAGTATAAACAGCAAAAGAAAAGTCTATACTTCCAATGATCTGATAATAATTCAAAGTTTGAAAAACCTTGATCATTGATTCAATATACTCTTTAGTCCAATAATCATCAAGAGTCTTAAAATAAAGTTTTACCTTCATATTGGGTAGAGGATATACCTTTACCAGTTCTTCATCTAAACCCAATAAGACACCAACATTTTTTGACTGCCAGGCTTGACATCTCTGTATCCACTGATTTCTTCCAATTCGTAGCCAAATAGTCTTCTTAATTTCTTCAACCAAATCCCCAAGAACTAATTCAAGAATCTGAAATATTTTTACAAAGGTTTCAAAATTATCATCTGCAGAGGTCTTTCCAGGAATAACAAAAAGATTAGTTCTCTGATTATGAACATGGACCTTGTTCATATCTCTGGTAAGGGAATCGGCTAAATATTTTGAAATACTTGGAACCCATTCAACATCAAAATCATACATTTGAAACCATATCTGCCATGCCAATAATCTTCCTCTTGCGAGTTGCTTTGATATTTTTGCTGATAATAAATACTTGAAATTCATTGATTCTGTTCTTATCATAAATTTGGCAGGGGCTAAATATAACTCAAATTTCTGTATGCCATTGAAAATGGCAAGAGTTTCATTTTCTGCTGGAAAATAATTTTTCTAGTGAAATAAAAATTCTCCAGATGCATATGCACATAAAATTTCTTCTCCTGTATCTGCCTTTCTTTCAAAAAGGATTGCTTCCCAAAAGCATCAGTTTGAAGAATTAGAAATGCATTACCTGTTGGTTTGAGCTCGGGAAGATGTTTGCATTCAGCTTTTAATAAATGAACTACTGCTGTAGCTTCTGGTGACCATCCGAAATGAAAATGTCTGCGAATTGGAGCAGTTTTTTATGACAATCTAGGAATGTATTTATGCACATAATTTAGTATTACTAGAAATTGCTGAATCATTTTAGTATCCTGTAGCTGATCAGGAAATTCAGATAGTTTGGTTAAAACATGAGGCTGCATCTAAATTTTACCATTTATAATATGGATACCCAAAAAATCAATACTATCTTGAAACAAAAGCATTTTATTTTCAGATAAAACAATTTCATGTTGTTTTGCTTCTTCAAGGAATATCTGTAAATGCTTCAGATGTGATTCGAGATCTTGACTGTGAATCAATATGTCATCAATATAGACAACAATAAAATCATATTTACCAAAAATATAGTCCATTCGCCTTTGAAAGAAAGCTGGAGCATTCTTCAGACCAAATGGAACTACTTTCCATTGGTAAAAACCTGCGGGACATGTAAAAGCAGTTTTGGGACGATCTTCTTCTTTGATTTGTATCTGGTAATAACCAGATTTCATATCGAACTTACTGAAGATCTTGATGTTCTGAATTTTTTGCATAATTGTTTCCTGGTAGGGCAAAGGGTAATTGAAACTCTTTGTGATTGCATTTAATGGTTTGTAGTTGATTACCATTCGAGCTTTACCTTTGACTATTTTAGAATGATTTCTTACCAGGAAAGCAGAATAGGAATAATGAGAAGAACTAGGTTCAATCAGCTAGAGGTTTAAGAGTTCTTCAATCTGCTTTTTGATTTCTTTTTCATCTGTTGGAGTACAAGGTATAATTTTTCCTGTAACCCCATTGTCATGCAGAGTAACTATTTCTTGCTGGGGACTTTCTACATTCCAAAATGCTTGCGGATTTTCAGAACAACATTTCAACAATTCATCATAAATAGCCATTTGTTCAGGAGACCAATTAGGATTTTTGTTTGCCTTTTGTTTATGCTTTGTCTGACTCCTTTCTTCATAAATCTACAATACTTCTTGCCAGTCATGGGAACTGTTCTGAGGTTTTTTTGTACCGACCTTCTTTTGGCTATTTTCTCTTCTTGCTTTTGAATTAGCCATAGTCAATCTTGGAACTGCTATTGCTTTCTTCTTTATGTTTAGGATGACTTTGTCATCACTGATTGTAACAAGCAATACAAAATTAATAAATGGCATTCCAAGAAACAAACTTGCAGAGGCATCATAATGTTGAATTGCAGAAATTTTTACAATACTCCCCCCAACTTTTAAAGATACGTTATCAACATAGTGGGTGAGATTGACGGAGCCACCAATGGTCTTAGAGATCAGAATATTTTGTAGAGGCTTCCATAAAACTTTGAAGAGGGATGGGCGAGCTAAATTATTGGAGCCACCTGTATCAATGAATGCATCCACAGTGATCCATTCTCCTTTAACTTGGACTTCAACAGGAATATAGAGAAGATTGTTAGTTTTAACAATCTTTTTAAGAAAAGAACTTTCATCTAGATTAACAGATTTGGGAATAGGCAAGGATGAGGATGACTGAGAAACTGTCTTTGGGTGAGGGCAAAAAGAATTCAACGTGGATTGTGGAGGCAAAGAATTTAAAACAGACTGTGAATTCTTAGTACCACGATCATTAAATAGAGAGGGAACAGTAGACACAATATCATCTGAAATGGATTCAGATGTCTCATCAGTGTAGTCATCTGAACTATACTCATCACTGAAATGCAAGTCAGTTTCATTCTCTGATTCAGAGAAATCATTGCAGATATTCATTTTCTGGCACGTGTCGGGAACTGACTCAATATCTGACAAGGAAGCATCGGTTAATATATACACATATGATACTTCATCTTGGGAATCAACAATAGACCAATTATCTACAAAAAATCAATTTCTATACAGGGTTTCAACTTGCTGGAAGAACTTTTAGGACACTTTCTAGCAAAGTGACCTTCTTGTTTGCAGATAAAACATGCATTTTCTCTTTTTGGTTGCCAGCACTTTTTTAAATATTTAAATTTACGGAACGACTTTTTGGGATTGGCTAATCGCTTAGGCCTAAATTTTCCATATATTTTGGATTTTCTCTTTTTAAATGGCGTCCATGGTAGTTCAGAACGGCAAACATCAAGACCAGGAGAAAAGTCTTGAGCTTTCTTCTGCCAACACAGATACTTGACTTTTTCTTGACACCTAAATAAGAGATCGATCCAATAAGTCTGGTCAATCTTTTTCCCTTGAACTTCCAGATATTTCATAATCAAATCACCTAAATTACCAAGCAATTTTGATAGGAATGAAATCTTCTAAGTAGAATCATTGGTAAGATTAGCTTTATAGATCTTGGCCATATAATCATTACCAAACTGATCTAAAAACTTTAAATCCTTCAATTCCATTCTTGTTAGATCTGTTATAATCTGTTTCTTTTCATCTGCTAGTTCAGGGACAAATTGAGTTTTGAGTAGAAATTTTAAAGTAGCTAAGCCTACAACAGCTACATCCATTCGTTCTTCTTCTGATGGCCCCATCCACCAGTCATACACAATTATGGCCATTCTTTTTTCAGCTAAGGCAAAAATAGAGATATTATATAATCTAGAGACAACTTGCATTTGATATAGGGCACCAATCCAAACTCTGATGGATTCAGCTGGATTTGTAGACTTGTCTAAGTCTAAAACATATCCAGTAGCATTGGCTACAAAAAAATCTTCTTCAACTCTTGGATACTTAGGTGCTTCACGAAACGTATGGGCTTTTTGGAGATATGGAAAAATGAAAGAGGGAAATTTAGAGGCAGCATTTTCCAAAGTGGCTATCTCACTTTTTGATTTTTGAAAATTTATTGATTTTGCTAACTCTAGGTGATGTTCAGCTTGGGTGCTAGACTCGGCTTCACTTCCTTCTTGCTTTTCATCTATATCCCAATAGTTAGGAGTATCCATTGAAATAGAGAATTTGGGAGTTTTAAATTCTCTCTTTTTCTTTTCTTTTTTCTTTTTCTCCTTTGCTTCTCTTCTTGCTTTTTCTTCTTGCTATTCATCATGGAGAAGCTTAAGATTAGCTAAAATTAACTTGGACTGGGATCCTAAATCATCCATAACTTCCTTGGCATGTGCACACCATGTAGTATGGTAGTTACCTATTTGATAGGTCTGATCTAGATCAGTGGTGTTTAATGCATTATGCTCTATCAAAGGAGCACAATCAGCTCATGTGGTTGGCTATTTTGACATCGAAGAGGTGGTGCAGAATTTTGTCTTGGGAGGCCATTTCCCACCTTTTACAAAACAATGATGTGCATATTAACAGTCGTCAACAGGAGGAAACTGGGTATGAGAAATACGATGCATCTTATTAACAGCAAGGAAAGGTTTAGATTCAGGTATATACAGTTCAATTGACGACAACTGAGGTTCAGAGAGACGAATTTCTTCAACTGGAGGAAGATCAACTTGTCTAGAAGAAGAGGCTTCAGTGGAAGGTACAGGAATGACATAATGATGAGGCCTGACAATAGGTCGAGGAATCGTTGGTTTTTTAGGAATAAGCTTGACTTGACCATTATCGATAGAGATTCTTTTGAGTTTTGACTCAGGCTTTCTATCATCGACAATTGATTTATATTGAAAATACCAATTTCTTGGCAATTCAGTCTGATCATAAAGAACACCTTCAAATTGAGCATTAGAAAGACCAACAATAACACAGTCTTTTAAAATAGGTTGTTTAAGCTTAGGATGGGCTGTGTTGGTTAACTGAAAAGAAGCTTGAACCAGTGTAGAAAGATACTCACTATCTTCTATCATTTGAAGATTCATAACTCCTACCAAGAGTTTCTAGCAATCTTTGAGATGGGCATCTACTAGACTGATTGAATAATCAGGAAATATTGTACCATATTGACATCCTATAGACATATTTCCCAAAATAGTTCCTATCCTTGCATGGTCATAAGTCTAGTGATGAGTATCAAATATTTCAGCAATGCAAGGAGTATTTAATCCATGTCGGAAAAGAGGAGCAAGACCAATTCTAACACCACCAAAATGAAGATAAGAATACTTCTGATCTTTAACATATTGTCTAAATTTCTTGATCTCATCATCATAAAACAGATTTAAAGCGACTATTTGGACTACGTGACCAGAAATATTTATAGTAACTTCAACTTCTTTCAGAAAATATTTTCATGTAAAAACAAAGGACAGAGGCATTTTATAAACATCAGTAGCATGGAGAGCAGGAGGGTTCCAACTCTCAGCATTTTCAATAGCCTCATGTGGTTCAGTAGATTCTAAATCAGATTCAATAGCTCTAGAAGAGACTTTAGTAATAATTTTGCGATCAATAGAAGAGAAAGAGCGTAATAGATTTGCCATGCTTACAAACTATACTAGTGATTGACTAAAGCAACGTTTATCTACTCAGCAATTGTAAAACAAGAGCTTTTCAAAGGCTTCCTCGCTAGCTTTAGACTCTGTCTGTAGTTTATAACTTAAGACCAGAACAGGGCTCTGATACCAATTAAGATGATGGACTCAGTAACTTACTTGAATATCTGAATAGTAGTTGGAATTCCTCACACCGTCCACCACAGGTACGAGAAATACGAGGATACTTACGACTCCTTTAGTCTTCAACTAGCTTTACAATCTCGACTTAAGGTAATCTTGGAACAAACTGTCCTCAGACAGGCGGCCCAGCAGGCTTCAATATTAATTCAAATGACTTTGTTACATACCAAGTTATGCCTCAGAGAAGAGCTTTATAATCTCTGGTCTCTTACAACACAGAATACAAACACACTCTTTCACACACTTGCACACACTTGTGTTAGCACCTAAATATGCCTTAGGCTGAAGGAAGGCAAAAATTAGGGTAACCACAAACCACACTCAGTCTAGTAGCTAGCCCTACCAGAGCAGGAGAGGTCTCTCTCCGAGTCACGCTCAGTGAATAGATGATCGAAACGGTCTGAGATGACTTACAATGAAATATTTACCTTAGGATAGTAAGTGAATAGGGATTCAGGAAACAATTCTCATGAATGACCGAGCTTCTGGGATGGTATGGGACCAACGGTCAGCAAAGAACAGAGAATTTAATACAAAGGCACTGATTATTCTGTGAGGCAAGGTAGGCGGAAAATGTAACAATTTAGATTGAGGTATCGCGGCATGAATAGATTGTTGAAGAAAGTGAAAAGGGCATAGTGACATGAATCCTTTTCAACAGAAGAATAACACTGAACATGAAATTTTCCCACAGGCAGAGCAATAAAATTGAATTCTACCTAATCTCACTCAGAAAATTTCACTGGAAATGAACATGAATTGAATTATGAAACATAACGAAATACATATGAAAACATAAGAGACACATTTGCTACACTCACAACCACAAGAATCTCATGAAACAGAGCCGCTACCTATCATTAATTCTCTGTCAAAAATACACAGTGAAGAAACAAATTTTCTTTCCCACAGTCTCCTAGAAGTTACAAGCCAACCAACCCTTTGCAAATAGCTAGAATACAATATATAGAATGTGTAAGGAAGAGATAGAACGCCCAAGGGTTGGGGAGTTACTCGAATCATTGCAAAATGGAGATGGAGAGCCAACCATCAGCTACAGGCGCAATGCTACAAACATGACATTTGGCTTGGGTGACCATTTGCATTCCTTCGCCACTTGGATAGAAGCCAATCTGGAGAAAAAACACTTTAAATGTCGCCTTTGGTGCCAAAAAACCGAAGTGTAGATGATCGGGCCCACTTGGAGAAGTCACAAACCGAAATTTCATGAAACGGAGGCAAATTGGGCAATTTTTCCTCTGTGCGCCGCGCCATTTTCTCTGTGCGCCACGCTACTTTGGGGCCTGTTTTGGGGTATTTTGATAGGGTAGTGTTTGTGTTTTTGGCAAGGTAGGGTTTGGGTTTTTTGAGCAATAGGAGGAGGGGGAAAGGGAGTATGATTTTAGTAGTGTTAGGGTAGTGATTATGGGGAAAATAGCATAGGGGAATGAGTAATAGGGGTAGGGTAGGAAAAACATCTTGGCAGCAATATCACTGTAGCACAAACCCTAGCATCATGGTTTTCTTGATGTCTTCTTGTATTTGTTTTATAAAAAAAAATTGCATTTGATTATAATCATAAAACCATCGTATCTCTTTCACATTTGATGCACAAGTGGAGGTAGGTCGCCTACCTTGCAATTGGATGAGCTTCACAAATTTTTGTTGGGTGAAATAGGTGGTTTTTGGGCGTTTTACCCCTGTGCACCGCGTGCAAATCCCAGTGCACCGCGCGCTCTGAGTGCGTCGCGCGCTCTGAGTGCGCCGCGCGCTCTGAGTGCGCCGCGCGCTCTGAGTGCGCCGCGCGCTCTGAGTGCGCCGCGCGCTCTGAGTGCGCCATGTCGGTGGTGATTTTAAACTATGGGCGGACTCTGTGTGCGCCGCGCCTGGTGAGTGCACCGTGCCCCTGAGTATATGCACCGCGCTCTGTGAAACTGCCTCCAAGCTACTCCAAATCGCTCCAGCCTTCAACTCACGACCTTGAAACCTTCCTCCAATGCTTTGCTTGCATAATGAACTTGTTTTATGATGATATTTGTGTATATAGGCTTGGAGGTCATATTTTTAAATTAACGTTTTAAAAAACCCACTTTTCTAATGTCTTGTTCAACACCTTTCACTGACTTTAATATAACCCTAATTTTCACCTTTTCTCTAAATTTTGGGCTCAAATGATGAAATTTTCGACACTTTTCATAGGGATTGCATGACAGAGCACTGTGGCCATGGAAACCATGACTGCACCTGAAGAAATCAATTGTCGACCCTTTTTTGAAAATTTTATCACCAATAGCACTGTTGGACTTTTCTTCAAAACAGAGTTTTGAAGAGCCGTCGATTTTTGTCAATAAGATGATGGAGAGCTGCGGATCATTACTTTGCAAGAGCATCACTCTGCCTTGCATGGCTTTACTGGGCATATTTCGAGACCAAACTGACCAATTCCCAGACTTAATGACCAAAAATGACCTTTGTCCGTTGAAGGACCAAACCTGGACTGTTATGGACTTTTTGATTATTTGACACAAAGACATAAGCCAGCAGGAGCTAGACATGAGGGGGAATGACTAGCATGACCTTCTCCGTCAGATTATGACATGCCCCTAGTGGAATGCAGTTGAGTTAATGGAGTGGGACACCTAAAATTGAAATGCATAAAGAGTTTTGATCTCTGACGGAGGGCTGACCAGACCGACTCTAACAACTCGCACACCCTACACATCTACACACACATATTTATAATTCTAAAAGCATATGAGAATTATTGAAGGTCCTATCAGACATTACTAGTCCAGACGGTGTCTGTTTAGTATTCTAGAGTACAATAATAAAAGAAAACGCACTACCAAGGTCCCATCGGATTTCGGTCACTATCATATCCGGAACCGGGATCAGGTTCATCTGCTTCTGATGAGGATGAGGGAAGCTTTTACTTTAACCATGATTGATTTAACCATTCCAAATATTCTGTTTCCCATGTGTGGTCATGTTGCTCTTGAGCATCTTGGTACATGTCTACGAAAATGGTTGCTTTTCATCGGATACCTTCTCTTTTCCTTTTGCTGTGGCTGCTTTTTCTTTTGTCGAAACTGTAGAAGATTCTCCTTTTAGTGGTGCCTTTGATGATTGTCCTGTATCAAAATTTATCGTGTCGGTCGTAGCATAGAGATTATTTTGTGGAAAGAGATATTTATTGTCCTCTTTCGTCCACTGATTTACATAGGCCAATGGATCTATCTCTATGTCAAGGAAGGAATCTTTTTTGCTTTTACGGAATTCAGGCATTGTTTGAACTGACAATTCCACTCCATCTAATAATTCCCATTTGAAAATCTGAAACATGCTGATAGAGCGTTCTATGGTGCATTGGATCCACAGCTTGCAGTTATGATTGATATTCTCTTGTTGTTGCCAACCTAATTCAAAGATCATGGATGAACATACCTTGGTTGACAGTAATAAATTTATCAAACAAACTACATCATCACTCCAATTTCCTGCCATAACACTAACAGTAATTAATGCCTTTTGATTAATCAACAATTTTATTACTCCAAATCTTCCTTGCAGTGTTTCTAATGTTCTGATCATGAAAATTTTTCAGGCAACTTAAGGCTATGAAATTCCTTAAGCCACAGAGTGATTTTCTTGATTTCTTCATGATTATTGGCTATCACAGATGCAGCAACTCTGTCAGGTCCATATAACTGTGCAAAAGGATTTGGGACAATAGGATTTCTAAATTCTGAGCTTTGATAATCCCATGGTGTCGAGAAAGTTCTCAGATATTGTAATGTCCTTTCAACACATTGAGAAGCTCTTGTTTGTGGCTTCTTTTGGCAATGACCATCTTTTATTTCCCAATCTACAAATGGTTCAAAAAGTTCATATTGGGGGAATGAATCTGTTCCTACAAAATTTTCATCATTTCTTTGAAGAAATGCAACTTCAAGCTCTCTGAACAAATCAGGAATTCTTAAAGACTTTAAAAATCTTCCAACCTTTTAAAAAATATTTATTTCATCCAAATATAGCATTTTAGCAGTAGTATAAATAGCAAAAGAAAAGTCTATACTTCCAATGATCTGATAATAATTCAAAGTTTGCAAAACCTTGATCAATGATTCAGTATACTCTTTAGTCCAATAATCATCAAGAGTCTTAAAATAAAGTTTTACCTTCATATTGGGTAGAGGATATACCTTTACCAGTTCTTCATCTAAACCCAATAAGACGCCAACATTTTTTGACTGCCAGGCTTGACATCTGTGTATCCACTGATTTATTCTAATTTGTAGCCCAACAATCTTCTTAATTTCTTCAACCAAATCCCCAAGAACTAATTCAAGTATCTGAAATATTTTTACAAAGGTTTCTATCATCTGCAGAGGTCTTTCCAAGAATAACAAAAAGATCAGTTCTCTAATTATGAACATGGACCTTGTTCATATCTCTAGTAAGGGAATCGACTAAATAGTTTGAAATACCTAGAACCCATTCAACATCAAAATCATACATTTGAAGCCATATCTGCCATGCCAATAATCTTCCTCTTGCGAGTTGCTTTGATATTTTTGCTGATAAGAAATACTTGAAATTCATTGAGTCTGTTCTTATCAGAAATTTGGTAGGGGCTCAATATAACTCAAATTTTTGTATGCCATTGAAAATGGCAGGAGTTTCTTTTTCTGTTGGAAAATAATTTTTCTTCTTAGAACCAAAAGTCCAAGGGGCTAAGTATGCAGAATATTTTAAGACATTTTCTTTTATCACAAAGCTAATCCATCCAATTGACCAAATTGATCTCCATAGACAGACAAGGGAGATGACCTATTCCACCTTAACAAGTTCAACAATTTATTTTCCAGAATTAAAGAATTCATTGAATAACACAATTTATGAGTTAAATATGGAGAGAATGTCCTCTCTTGCTAAGGATACCAAGATAATTTCATTGGAGGACATAATTAGAAAAATGGGATTAGATCCTCATGATATGAATGTTACCCAACAAATCATAAAGAACAGAATGCAGACATTTAAACTCATTGAAAAATATTAAAGTTTCCAACTATGAAACATCCATAAACGCAAGAAATTGGAGAGATGGAAAAATAAAAAGAGTTTTTCTTATCAGTAATGATTTAGCAAAATTTGCAGATGCAAATTTTGGAAACATAGATGGAACAACTACTGAAGGAAAGAGAGCAAGAAGGAGGTACAATTCCTTCTACATCCTAGGTAAGTTTAGAGAGAAATGATGCAACAGATGAATTAACAAAGGCATTATCATATTTGAGATTAAAGAATCAAGAAATTGGCAGACCGAAGAAAGATATAGAGAAAGTTGGGCAAGAGAAACTTAAGTTAGATAATTCTTTAGTTGATAAACTTCAAAATAATTCTAGGTTGCAAAAAAAACTTGAATGGCATTTAGGTCAACCTGACATTATTGAATATTTATTCAAGCTAAAGAAATAATTTGGGTGGAGTTCATATCTCCAATTTCTGATGTTTGGAAATCAATTGAGATTATATTTGAACAAGAAGAATTGTTAGAAAGAGCGAAAAAGGCAATAAATGAGATCAAGAATAAGATTGGAAACAAACCCGATAAATCTGGTCAGATTATAATTTTTTTTAAATTAAAAAAGGACAAGAAGTAGAAGAAAGGGGTATTGTTGAGAGGACTCATTCGATTATACAAACAAAAAAAGTTTTGACTAAGAAAAAATTGAAGATGCAAATGAAAGAAAAGTGAAATTTTATGTAGATCGATATTAACAAGTTTAACATAAATTTCTCTTCTCTATAGAAAATAGGTTTACCCTCTAAAAGTTCATAGGGAAATTGGCATCTGAAGAAGAATATCATAGATTACTTAATAGGGTTGTGTTGGGTAAGTCAAAATTTTCAGGAGTAAAAGGGGCTTTAATTAGTCAAAGTATTCTTGAAAATTTATCTGATGAATTACTTATTTGTTACAAGATCAAATATTTGTTTGCGAGTAAACCAACCTTTCAGAAATATATTGAAGTGGATGAAGCCTATAGAAAGATTATTTATTTAGCCTATCCAATAGAAGAATAATGAAAATAACTTCTTGATCTCATATCTTAATTATCAAAGTCAAAGACATTATCTCGAAGGTGAGCTATGTTTTGGAAAATAATCAAGGAAGATCTAGATTCGTAGGGGCAAAATCAAAGCAGATTCAAATATCTTGGAACAAAATCTAGAAATCAAGGATAATTGCAAATAATCAAGCTAAAGGTTTTCTATATTGGTCGAAGTTTTGTTGAGATTATCCAAGTTGTTATTTTGGATAAAACATGTTTTCATCGTAATATATAGAGATAGGATTTTGTACAAACTCTATATATATTGTTTATTTTGATTGGAAAAGGGTTGATTCCTAGACCAAAATTTTGGATATTTTTATAATACTTGAATATTTCAAAATTAATCAGGGAGTTTTGTTTTCAACTTATAGGAGCATTGTTTCACATGTGAGTACTTCTACTGTTACATTATCTTTTTCTTCAATACATTTAAGATTATATAGATAATTGGGAAAGGCTTGGCTAAGGATTTTCCTCCTTGATATCCCTTGGCAAAGTTATGTTCAACACTGGGTTAATTAAACAAATTGTTTGTTTGTTTTAGTTACTCTGCAATTTGTAGATTGTTGTCTTTTGTTCAATTCCTGTATGTATTAATGTAATTTATGGGATATCCTTCTATACACTTTCTATTCTCATTGGATCATTAGGTATTAAGATTAGATACACATAAATTGTTTAATGTCTTCCTTTATCATTCTATCAATGCCTTTAAAAGGTTGTATGGTGTTATTGTTGGAAATCAACACTTTGATTATTCTTTAAAAGAATAAGGTTTATTTACTTAAACAAGGGCGTTATCCTTGAACCAACCATCTTTATAGTATATCCTCTACATAGATGCTTTGACACAGTTCTCTAGCTAGGAATTGTCAACAAAGGACAACATGTGGCAAAAAAGGCAAGCAAACCTTAGCCATCGTTAGATGGATTGATTGGTAAGGGATACTTTGGGATATTTGCAGGAATCAAGGATCCAATAGGACAGGAAAATGACCAAACTAAAGCACATAATACTATGGAAGAAAACACTAATGAAGCTCTAGAAGATGATGAGCATGGATTATATCATATTGCTGATTAAATTTAAGTTATTCTTGAAAATCAAGATCAATTTTGAGAAATATTCATTAGTTATACCTGTAATGTTTTGACTTTGAGATTTTATGATAAGAATAAGTATTCAATTATTGTTATATGTTTAATATTTTCATTATCTGATTTTCACTTTAATTTTTATCTGAATCATTATTTTTTGAAAAAGAAATTTGAATATTATTATTTTTTGACAAGAAATTCATACAAAATGCTATTTTTTAAACTTTTTTTGTTCAAAATTTTCCATAAAGATGATTTATTTGATATGCCATTTTTTAGCAAAAAAAAAGTCCCAAAATGTGTAGTTTTTTTGGTCAATTGTTTAATTTTTTTTTTAGTGACAATTATTTTATGTACATTGAAATATTAATTAACAATACATAAATATATAGAAAATCCTAACTTTAAAATAATGATCTTTTCTTTAAACTATGCAAAAAAACAAAGATTTCATTACCAAAAAAATTGGAAAAAAAAAAACCCCAACCTGAAAAACACTTTAAAAACATACATCTTTGGGAAGAATAAGAGGAAGAAGACAACTTCAAAAATTGTTAAATAACCAACATTTAAAAAATAATTATCCATTAAATACATAAGAAAATTTAAAGTGTCAAAAATAAGCCTCCCAAAAAAAGGAGTTAATGTTGCATCAACACTTTTCAAAATCGGCATGAAAATCACTAACATTTAAAAAACAAAATGTCCATACTTAATATATAAGAAAAATTAAAGTGTCAAAAATATGCTAAATAAAGGTTGATTCTGCATCAACACTTTTCAAATTCTGATGTTTTTTTCAACCTCTAAAAAAATGTGAACTCAGTACAGTTCCCATTAAATTGGTAACTTTGTAACTTGTAAGTTTGGGGTACCGACTACTTGATTGATGCTAGTGATATTGATATTGATGATGATGTTTATATTAATCTTGATCTTTTCTTAGAGAATTTATCAACTTGAGAACATCTTGACAATCATTATGAATACCTCCCTAGTTAAGAGGGAGTGCTGAATTTTGTAGCTATGGTTGGTCTTCATATTAATATATTTTATCACTGATATTTATGTAAAGCATGTTATTCATTCTCAAATTTTATTCTTCATGTATTTGTCAAAATAAAAATACAAGGCATGTTCTTCATGACCTCGTCAAAAATAAAAATTTTAATTTTTAATTTTAATTTTTTGGCTCCATAAGATGTTGAAGTCGACCCTCAAGTCATAAAGTCATCCTTGTCTTGAAAGGCACCCATTTGGCCTATTGGATCACTACATATGTGAGATATTCGACCTCTTCTCAAGCACCATTCAATCTTATCATCAAAACATAGTTCTTTTATCCATACGAAGGAGATTAAGGAGTAGGTCGAAGACATTAAAGGAGTAGGACAAATCGTTATGAAAAGGGACAAATCTCTATGAAAAGGGCCAAAATTTTTGTGGTATATTCTCTATGAAAGGGACTAAAATTTTCTGTGACAATTCTTTGTGGTCAAGTCCGAACTTCTATGAAAGATAGGTCAAATTTCAAACCTTTGTTGCAGATACTTAACCGAGTTGACTAGGGAAAATTATGGAGGGATTTGACTTGTAATATTGGTGGAAAGACTTATTGGTCAATTTTTTTATTAACTTGACTTTGATGTTTCTCTTGTTGAATTGATTCTCTAAGGAAAGGTTTGTTGGGTTTCCCCCCATGTGAGTTTTCCTAGGATAAATATTTATGTTATTGTGTGGATGTCTCTTTATGATCATTATGGAATTTTTTTTTTACTGTTGAGATCCTCTATGTGATTACTTTATGAAGGAAAAAATCACAAGAAAAATATTAAACTAATGGATATCATAAGTAATTATCAGTTTAGAGGACACCTTAAACATTTCAACAACCTAGCTGATGGAAAACAATAATAACCCGTAAATATTTAGGCAACAACATGCTTTGAAGCATGGATGGAAAATCACTAGCCTCAAAATGGACTGTCATCTGGAAAAATTATGTAATGACTTCCCCCCTTATCGAAAATTCCCTTTATTGGGTTCCAGGGAACATATACATGATAAGGACTTGGATAGACGAAATAATGAATTTTTCCCCTATTGCGGAAGTCCTAGAATTTGGCCCCTTGAGATTACACCTAAGAAATATGGGGATAATGAGACTTAGAAATTTGAGTGAATGGAATGATGATCAAGAAAAAAACTCAAGGGGCTGGTGGCACCTCCCCTTAACGGATGAATTGCAACATCTATGGGGATAATTATAAAATGTCTTAAGCTTTGTGGCACCAATCAGCAAATTGACCCTAGACTGCAAAGGCTAGGGCCCAAAAGGGTTTTATGCGGTTAAGAAAGGGTATGAGACCCTCTTACCACGATATTCCTTTTCAAATAAAATTTGGAAAATAATTTGCAGCAAAAAAGACTTGCCCAAAGTCAAAGTTTTTTGTTTGACATTGTGTCTCGACAAAATTCTCACCGACGAAAATCTGAAAAAATAAAATAAATAAATAAAAATAAAAATAAAAATAAAATAAAAATAAATAAATAAATAAAATAGGCCTCCAAGGACCTACAATTTGCCCACTTTGTCGATCCTAGGAAGAAACAACAAAGCACCTAGTTCTAGAATGCATGGTATAAACAACAATATTCAAGTTTGTTTTCCAAGGGTTACTAGGCCCAATACCAATACCACTGGAAATCTTGAGCATTTTTTAAAACAGAGAAAGTGATTACCCTAAAACTCTTAAAGGAAAGCCACTATTAAAATGAGTATGGAAAGGACTCCCAAAGTACCTAATATGGAAGTTGTGGCTCACTCGAAACCCATGAAGAATCATTCCTCCCTTGTTTGATAACGACAAAGGCAATAAGGATGTTCAAAGAATATTTGAATGTTGATTCCTCCACCTCCCAAGATGGCAAAAATTTAGATGATAGGGAAAACCATTGGTTGGAAACATATTCATCTGTTACAATGTTGACTGTAAGCCATAAGGAATCTGCTGTTGAATGGCTCATTCAAAAAAGTAAACCGAAACTTGTAGAATGGATTAAAGCCTCGAGAAGGTATTGGTTTTCTTTGACAAATCTGCCTTGAACAACCTAGGAGAAACAAGGGTAGGGGTGTCATTTGGGACATTGTGGTAACATAATACTCAAATTCATCCGGAGCATCAGACGAGCAATGAAAAATGAAGCAGAAGCCTCAACTATTTGCACAAGTTTACAACTATTGTTGACAAAAACAAAGGGAACCATAGGAGTTACCGAAGACTTGAAAATAATCATAGACAAGCTCAACAAAGGAGGAATATTTGCCAACATGAAATTGAACTATCACATAGATAAGGCAGGTATGTTGAGAAGCAAGTTCAAGGTGGTCACATTCTACCATGTACTCAAGGATAACCATGTTGTGGAGGATGAGCAAGCCAAGTTGGCTACCTCACTAGCGCTAGGGGAATTCCAAGTCACAAATTACACATTTGAACAGGTAGAAAAAAAATTCTCATCCCTTGGGCATGCGAAAGATCATAGGGGTGTGGAGCATCTAATGAATGGAATCTGGAATGTACTGTCAGCCGAATAAATCATTCTTGCAGACAAGACCGATCTCCCTAGTATCAACAGATATCTAGTGACAAGCAGAACAAGCAAATCTATCTTTCTCTAAATATATTGCGATTCATTAATAAAAACCAAGAGGTGTTTTAGACCCTACCTTAAGTCCAACACTAGTTTGTGGCAGCCACGCTTCGACCGTCCGAACAAGTTTCCTTTTAAGAACCTGCAAACACAAACAAGCACACATCAAATAACACCTGCACAGCTAATATAATAAATCATATTCATCATGGTGATAAAGGAATCCATTAAATAAACCATAAAAGACAGCTTATTGAGAAAAATAAACTTGATTGTATTAACTTTGAACAAAAAAGAACTTTACGATCTTTGGTGCCTTGATGTTGTACAAGCTCCTCCTAGGGTCCAAGCAGGAATCTCCTCTACTTTGACAAGCCTCACACTCTTCCCAATGAGTTCAAAAAAGGTATGTAATCTCTCCTCTCAAGCTCAATTAGGAAAACTAAATTCCAACAGCATTTCCCCTCAAAACTAATCAGCTTTCAACCTCTCTAGTAACCAGCCCAATGCCTCATTTTATAGTGCAGAGGAAGGAAGTTACAGGTCCACCTATGAAGGGATAGAGTCCTCCTTCAAAGGGATAAGCTCCTCACATCAAGGGGTTAGCTCCTTAAGGTATGGGATGCATGAACCTTAAAGGAGTGAACTTGCCACCTCAAGATTCCCTCTAGAAGCTTCCAGAAATAACCAAAAGTGAGCTTTTAAGAATGTACTTGTGCCTTTTTTACTTTTACAGGGGTCCGCGCCCATTACACAGAAACAGAGCGGTCAGGTATGCAGGGGACATGACCAGTGGGTGTGGGACCGCAGGTAATGCTAAGAGAAAATGCGAAACCAGAGTTTTAGAGAATTTTAAGGGCCTTCTCTTATTTTTCAAGGATTGACATGAAGAGCTGAGGTTTAAGACTTGCAAAGGAGGAAAGTATGAGTGGTGATAGACTCAAACTGATTGCAGAATGTCATGGTGACAATATTTTGTGCAACAGATTGTCCCCTAAAGTGCGAAGTCTGTAATAGATGAGGATAATATTTGTCATCTAAGAAGAGTGAAGTACTTTATCATTTCAAGGATCATCCTATGGATAGCCTGGTTGGAACCTGTAAAAAACATTCAATTCAAAATATATATATGTGAACATATCATCGCTGAGGTAGGCATTCCCATACTCAGATCAAAGCTGACTAGAAAACTAACTAAACTGCTCTGATATAGGAATGATTTTGTAATACATCACAAGTATAGACATATGTAGACACAGTATGGGTGCATCCATCTGTTTATGAAAAGTCTACTGTATAATGAATAACAAAATTCCTCGCAGCCTGGATAGTGGAAACTAGATCTAGGGTCTTGTTTTCTAGTTCCCGAAATAGTACGATTCTATCCATGTGAATGAATGTGTCGAACTCGAACATGGTAGAAACCACTTGATTACCAGTCAATGATGTGAACTGTTAACAAGTGTGAGAGAAACCACCAGTAATGTCAATGGCTATCAAAGTACTCAGTACAATCCGTGAAATGTGAATAGATGAGCTAATGTCAAACATGTCATAGAATCCTTTGATCGAAGGTCAATGATGCAACCTGTTGTTGAAGGCGAGAAACCTGCCATTGAGGCATGCAGATTCCAAGGTACTGATGATTTCTAGATCATCTTTCTAGATAATGAGCTGAAGTCAATAGAAAGCGATCCTTCGTAGGCAAGCCCACAACACGAAATCATAGATGAGGTTTGAAGAAATATATTTGGCAAGGACTAACTCAGGGATGGTCAAGATGGATGACAGATATTTTGCAGATGAATGGTTTATTCGAACTAACCTCTTGAACACATAACGACACTGCAGATGGTTTGGTGACAATTGACCCAAAGCTAATACCCAGAAACCGGCTGAAGACTTTCAATATGGTTTGATTAACTGTTAGGCAAAGGATTTCCCAACCCAGGTGAACAAAAAGTGTCGTGTTCAAGAGTGGTTGAATGCTTTTCTAAAACACAAAGTATAACAAACAGGTTCATTTTTCTCTCTTTTCCCCCACCATTTCTAGCAAGTACCTCTTTATTTTTGACAAGCTTGAGGAGGATAACATTTGCTTGGTTATAAGCTCACCCTTCGGATGAGTCCAACTTAGTTTAAAATTTAAACCCTAATAAGGAGTGGTCCGTTCCTATTTTGAAATTGAACAGGTCCTTTACTGTTACATTTTAACGAGTCCAGTATAGGAGAAACTCGACGTTTTTCAATTTTAGGGAGTCAGAAGAAAAACTTAAGAAAACTCCATGGTTGTCCTTTTTCGTAAATTTGTGTCTCCCAAGCCCGAAAAAGTATAAAATAATACTTGAGAGAACCGCTTGACCATTACGATCAAGGAGTACTTTTCATAATTAGTGTCTTTGATCCGAAAAAGTAAAAAAGTGATCAACGACACGTCGTTTTATAACCAATATCAAACTTGAAACGACAAAAGTCTGGCAATCTTTTCATATTTATACGGTTAGAAAAGAGCTGTAAGTGGACCGTCCTTTTAATTCCGTTTTAACGAGCTTGAAAAGAAAAATTCAGCAATCTTTTCATATTTTACGAGTCAAAAAAGAGCTTTAAAGAGGAATCCAATGTTTTTTTGTTGAAAATGATCAATTTTCCCTGAAAAATCCAATATTCTGCACAAAAACTCAAACATTACTCATACCTGTTTAAAATAAATAAAAATGCATCAAAAAGTTACCTTTTTAAAGTGAAAAATAAACAAATTGAAAATTCATTTATTCAAAAAAGCTTATAAAAAGGGCTTTTGTAAATTCATTTTTACCGTTTTACTTCAAAGTGAGAAAAGAAAGCTTTTGGGTAAGAAACTTCCTGTAAATATTGCGGAAAATCCGTCCGTTGGAAACGAGAACCGCCCACTTCAGGTAATCCACATCATCTTAATCTTGCATTTCAACCGTTTGAATTTCATTTTTAGGCTTCCATTTTGATTTTTTAGGAAAAAATAGTTTAAAAGACCGCTCGTGGGGGTCCGTAGGCGCAACATGCGAAACCTATGGACCCTGACTTTTTCCTACAAAGGAAAGAGCCAGGGGCCCGCACCTGATGCTTGAGAAGAGTGTGGACCTACGCACTGTCCCTAACTAGCGGGTGCAGACCCCACAAAAGAGGTTTTAAAACTTCAATTTTTTCATTTCCGCCCAAAATTTTTTTGAACTAAGATGTTCTAATCCATCTTTTTTGCAATGTAGGATATACACAATGCTCATTTGGTGGGAACGGGAGCACAAAGATGTGGACCTAGCCACATTAGTTCATCCCCCTTCAATACAGGCATTAAAAGCATGCGGGCTATATAAGTTCTGGGCCATACTTGGCATGAGGGCCCAAGTAGACTTTTTGCAGTGGCTGGTGGACAGATGGAATATACAGGACCGATGTTTCATTATTGGTGGCCACCGGATCGAAATCGAGCTAGAGGACATTTACTTCTTGACTGGTTTGCCGAAGAGAGGTGAACGATTATCTCTATTCGGGACTAGGCCAGGTGGCTAGTCTGTCGATAGTCTCTGACTAGAGTTTTGTAATGACCAAACAAAGGACAAAGGGATTGATATCAAAACTATCTCTCGTCCTGAACTCAAAGTGATTGCATTTACTGTCACCAGACTCTGTAGAAGCGCAGCACTACATGTAGCTATAGGATCCCAAATGCAAATGGCAGTAGACTGTTATCGAGGCACCATCTTGAACTGGTGCGAAGCTGTGGTAGCGAATGTAAAAGGCCAACTAACTAGAGCAAAGAACGGACAACTAAAAAACTTTGGGTATGGTTTCCTAGTTGTGAGCTTTGGTCTAGAGAGGGTCTTGATGTTGGTCCCACAACATCTTTCCGTTGGAGTTGGACTTCCCCGAGAGCCCAAGCTCATGCGTTGGGTTGCAGTTATGGCTCATCGTCCCGAGGAGGGTTCAGAGGTTGTTCAATTTCCGCCTGAGTATTTTCGTTGGTTGGAGAACCAACTTTTCGTGATTAAGGATTTTCCTTATGCTGGGATGGATTATCGTGGTGACCCAGACATGACTCTTCCACTGGGAGAGCAGTGGGATGATTCAGGTAAAATCATTCTCAACATTTTCTAAGTTTTAACTAATTTTTTTTTGTTTTAAAATCGTCCAAAACTGATAGTAAAAGTTTCCAATGCAGATGTGGGTCCACGACGACCAACCACTCTCCGGCCCTATGAGAGGAAACACCCAGTTGCAGCAGTACTGGCCCCACGGGACGAATCTACAGAGACCCTGACCGAATTGGAAAATCATTTAGAGCATTTGACAGCAGATATTCCAGAGACTAGCATAGATGATATTCCACTTAGGTTACAACGCTATGTGATTGGGGTCCCAGGACCTTTTAGGAGGTTCCTTTGTGGGGTGGCCCGAGAAGTGGTTTCTTATCATGATCATCACCAGTGATAGGATGGTCGCCTTTGTAGACTCATATGACATTTTTGCTTTTTTGTACTATCATTTTTGCCGATCATAAGGTTTTTTTCAACCTATGATCGAAGACGATGTATATTTGACACACTTCTATGCTATGCTATATCATTATTACTGGCTATCTTGTATAACATGTTATGGAATGTTTTTAAATTTACCATTTGATTATTGCAAATGTCTATTTAACATTCAAGAAGCAATTGCATCTGCTAATGTATTTAAATATCTTGGAATATGTTGATATTCAATGTAGTCAAATTCACGTTCCAAGAGACGAACTCTCAAAAATAATCTTAATAACACTAGATTTCTAATCGCATAAACTCTATTAAGTTGCAATACAACGAGTTCAAAATCTAACCTAATAATCAAACTTTGAATCCCGAATTAGATGGATTCAGATAATAACTCAATCACTGCACTATACTCTGCAATGTTGTTCATTGTTTGACCGAGGCTTACCCCATGCATAGATACCAACTCATTAGAGGGTGAATAGATAACCCACGCTGCAGAAGGAATGTTCTGTGTATTTCGACAAGCACCATCAACGAAACCAATGTATGTTTGAAGAGATGTTGACATCTGCAATATTAAGAGTAAAATCAAGATAAGCAGGAATAATGATAAAAACACTCTCTAAACTAAGCACACTTTTTTAATCTAAAACACACCAGCTAGAAAGAAACTAATCTAACTAAAATCTCCACACCCAGATTTAAGCATAATATCTCTTCAGATAAAGACCATTTCTGGGTGTACCTAAAGAGACACCGTCAAAATCTACCAATTCATATGCCCCTTTTGCCAGCTTTCGCTTAACAATATAAGGACCATACCACATAGGTACAAATTTTCCAGCCCCTAGCTTATTGTTTGCTTGATCGTATAGTAAGACTAGGTCTCCTTCCGAAAAATTACGAGGTGTAACATTTCGATCGTACTAAGCATTAATTCGTTTGGCATGAGTTTCGATTGCTAATGCAACATCACTTCGATTCTCATCTAGCTAAGCTAAGTACAACAAACGTTTTTCCTCTTTGGAAGTGGCTGGGAGTAACTCTATGGCTATTTACAATGACGAAATTTCACATTCAATGGGTAACACAGCTTCCAAACCGTAAACTAGTTGAAAAGGAGTGAAACTAGTTGATGTTTTTACTGAAGTTCGATACGCCCAAAGCGCTAAAAATAACATGTTATGCCAATTCAACCTATGAATGCAAATGATTCGTTGGATCATAATGACTAGAACTTCGTTGATAGCTTCAACCAGACCATTAGCCTGTGGGTAATATGGAGTAGAACTATCGTGACGCAGGCCAAGTTGATCTATTAGTTCAGTCATCATGATGTTTCGAAAATGACTCCCATGATCAGTAATAATCGCTTGAGGAACACCGAATCTAGTAATTATATGATTGAAAACGAAAATTGCAGCAGTTTTGTCGTCTGCCGAAAATGTAGGCATCGCCTCGGCCCACTTAGTAAAATAATCTACCGCAAGGATGATATACGCATGCCCCCGGCCGAGTGAGGGTTACATGTAATAAAGTCGATACCCCACTTTGCAAAAGGACCGACAACAATTATAGGGTGGAGAGGAGCAGGTGGAGCACGCATCTTTCGATCAAAAATTTGACAATTGTGGCATTTTTGGACTGCATAAATACAATCTTTAAATAAAGATGGCCAGAAATAACCAACGCGCAATATCTTTTGGGCTGTGGCATACCCAGACATATGACCGCCACATGCTCCAGAGTGACAGTCATTTAAAACCTTTTCAGCTTCTTCATGAGTTAAACAACGTCGAAAAACAGAATCTACCCCACGATGATAGAGTGTATCTCTAATAATTTTGTATTGTTGGGATTGGAAACGTATTTTCCGTCGCTGAGATTGTGAAATTTCAGGCCAAAAAGATTGGGTTTGGAGATAAACTATGATATCTCCATACCATGGATCAAGAGTGCTGATAAGAAACAAGGATTTGTCCGCAATGGGCTCCTCCGCCACAGTTTCAATGTCAGCACGCGGGAAATCACACATCAATTCCGAAAATACCAAAGATTTCTTTGCCTTGGATTTTTCAAATTCCAAGTCAAATTCCTGCAGGATAACAATCCATTTGGAATACTTGCCCCCTAGCAATTGTTTGGTAAAAATATAGATCATAGGGTTACAGTCAGAAATTACGGTAGTTTTCGTAGTAAGATGTAATGACAGAATCTTTGGACAGCTTGAACAGCTGCCAAGGCCAATTTCTCCACATGCGAATATTTAAGCTCAGTCGGATTCAGATTTCGACTAAGATAGTAAATCACATGTTCACTGTCAAATTCATCTTCTTGAACTAAAACCATCTCAATGGTGGAATGAGAAGCGGCGAGGTACAAGAAGTAATCCTGGTTGTAGTTGGGAGGATGCAATAACGGTGCATGGGTCAACACGTGTTTAAGTGCATCAAAAGATTTGTCAGCTATCTCATCCCAAAAGAATGGAGTATTCTATTTCAACAACCTGGTAAAACCCTTTGTTATCTCGGCGTAGTTAGGAATGAAACGACGTAAAAATTTTGCTTTCCCTTGCAAACTTTGGAGTTGGCAAAGAGTCGAAGGAGGAGGCAATTTGACAATAGCTTCAACCTTCGAGGGATCGACACGAATTCCGGCTTTTGAAACAATGAATCCTAGTAAATGACCCGTTTCCATACAGAAAACACATTTGTGTGAATTCAACCCAATTCGATAATGCCTACATCTCGTAAAGATTGCTCGTAAATGAGTGAGATGATCGGCTATATGTAATGAATGGGAAAGTAAATCATCGAGATAAGGTTGCACAATGTGCTTGATGTAATGAAACGCGTAAGACATAGCTCTTTGAAAAGTTGCTCCGGCGTTCTTCAACCCAAAAGGTAATTTGCAATAAGCAAACGTCTCCCATGGACAAATGAATGTCATTTTTGGTTGATCAGCAGGGAGTATGTTGATTTGATTGTAATCGGAAAAACCATCCATAAAGGAGAAAATTTCACTACCGGCACAATCATCAATGATTTGATCGATATAGGGAGTTGGGTAATTGTCTTTAGGATAAGCTCGATTGATATCCTTATAATCGATACATATTCTTATCGTTCCTTGCTTTTTGTTAACAGGAAAAATATTCAATACCCAATCCGTTAAAGGAATTGGATAAATGAAACCTGCTCGAAGTAATTTCTCAACTTCAGCTTTAATAGCAGCAACTTTTCATGGATGTATCTGACGCAAACGTTGCTGTACAGGTTTAGCATCCAGGTAAGTTTTAATTTCATGAACAAAAATTGTTAGATCAATTCCTGGAATTTCTTCATATGACCAGGCAAACACGTCTCAGAATTCTTGAAATAGGGCTTTATAAGTTTGGAGTTCATTGTCCGTACAAGAAGCACCTATATGAATGTTTTCAACAATTGCTGGTTTAACTGAAATGTCAATAGGAACCGTTCGAGAGATATTTCCCAAATTAAATTTAGAATCAGGATGTTGCAATGGATTCTGTGGTTCTTTGACATAATCAGTAGTAAAAATAGATGAAAAATCATTTTCAAAATGATCAAGCTCAGGTAAGAACGAAGATCGATGATGAAGATCTTCCCATGGTAAATCATCAACAAACAAAATTTCACGAATTTTCTCATCAGTATGAACAAGCTCGGAAAAAGTTGTTGAATCTGAGGTTGATATTGAAAGTGATTCTCCATGGACCACATTCATTAGATCGATTTCGGTTGAACAAGGGTCGGAAAACGACTGTACAACCTGATATGCAATTTCATAGGGACTCAAAGGCATCGCATCACCAAAAGAATCCACCTCAGATTCGGAAGGTACGATCCAAGGATCATCAAAAACAATAGTGTTTGATGAAATCATATGAATGGTTGCAGTAGAAGGTGATACGTTAAGAGGAGGAAAGGAAAAATTTCCTAGTAAACCAGAATCTTTAATCAATCCTACCCCAACATCCTTATAAGGGATAGTTGTATTACCGACATGTTGGATACTTTTAGAAGAGGCTGGGTCGGATGAAAAATAAGTCAATTGGTCTATTGTAACGATCTTTCCATTATGAGGAAACTTTTTAAGTCGAAAGACCGATGAAACAACGGCAGTCATAGCATAAGACCAGCTGCAACCCAAAAGAAGGTTGTAATCTAGAGGGGCATCAACCACTTCCACATCTAGATTAACAATTTTACCTTCAACCCCTATAGGTAAATCCCGTAGAATTCCAAAAGGATGGAACCCACAGCCATCAAAAGCCTTTAGAATCGTCGGGGATTAATTGAGTGTAGGAGAACCAAGCGATCTCCAACACTGGATCGACATAATACACATTGAAGCTCCCTCATCAATTACAGTCCTAAAGCAAGGTCTGTTTTTGACTAACACTGAAATCTGGAAAGCCATTTGATGAGGTAGGTGAGGTGTACTATTTTATAAATCGAAGATTATAAGGTTTGAGTCCTAAATATCAATAGCTCCTATAGCCGACAATAGTAATTTATGTTGTGTTGGACATGATTGCAACACCTCCAAAGCCAACATTGCTGAAGGGGAAATAGCTAAGTCTTCAAAAATGTTATAATTCTAAGCAGCTCTCGCATGCAGATTGAAAGCTGACTTTCGAAGTATACCTTTAGTAGGTGGTTTGATTACTAATTCTGGGTTAGGTTTATTGATATGTAGCGGATCAGAACCGGAAGGAGTTGAAGTTGATGGGTTTGAATTAGAAGATTCTGCTTCCTTACCACCAAGAGGACTTTTACTACCATAATCTTGTGATCACGTCGCAATTCTGACATGGGACATCATCATTATGGGTTCTTTTGAGGCATTTGAGGAAGAACCGATCATCTTACTATCTTGACTAGGAAAAGGATCCTTCAAGACAGCAAGCGTTTGAGAACCTTTGACAATTTTCGCAACCTCAGCGCGATGTGGGCAGTCTCTTGTAAAATGATCTTCGTCACAAATGAGACAAGGATAGCGAGGTTTATGTTTCTCGTCAGTAGATTCAGTTTTATCTGATTTCTCTTTCGAATTTTGTTTATTTTTCTTCTTCCCTTTCTTTTTACCGCCGAATTTTGATTTGGCCGTAGATGATTCTATGACATGAATATCGGCAAGAATTTCAGTGGAAGAGTCTCCTGTCGAGGAATTTGGTAAAGTTATAATAGGAGAAGAATTCTTTGAAGATTTCTTCTTACTTTTGGTGTTAACTAAACCAATCATACCGTCAGCGGCATGAGACCCTGAAGGAGCTGCAGTTATTTGATTTTGTTTCGGAAGGTCGAGGATTTTTTCGTGTAAAGTACTCGACTGCGTATAAACGAGGTCAAGGTACTGAGCTTGAGCAATTACTTGCTCTTCAGTAACAACTCCTGCCTTAGCTACATCCTCAGTGATTTTAGGTAATAATGATTTAACAAACCATTCTGCTAAAATTTGATCCGGAATAAAAACTTTCACTAAACGTCGTCGACGTCGCCATTCATGAATATGATCTGAAATATATGTGGATGTTGACTGTTTTAATGAAGTTAATAATTTCGTGCCATTGTCATATCTGACTGGCAACTAAAAATGAGTTAAGAACGAAGTGGCTAACTGATTAAAATTATAAAAAGAGGCTCGTGGTAACTCAATGTACCACTTGGCCGCAAGATCAATCAAAGTGCGTTGAAAAAGATGTAAGCGAATTGAATCATCTATGATGCAATTAGATGCACACCAGAGGTGATAAGTCATCACATGGTTTGATGGATCCTCTCTTGATTTACCTTCAAACTTTGGGATATCATTGGGCAACTTATTTGGCATTGGCGGCCAAAACGGAAGATAATTAATTGGATCGTTCATAAGGCGTGACAAATCAGGCAAGTCCAAAGTTGCAATAAACGGTAACTGACGGTTAGGGTCAAGAAAACCCTGGGTCATAAGACCAACCCCAGGAGGAGGATATCCAGGATAACTTGGAATTAGAATCGCATTTGGAATATTATATCCTCCCGGAAAACCAAGATTAACCAGACCGTACTGGGGTTGTTGAGGTTGCTGATAAGTATATCCAGGGTATGGTTGATATTGGTAAAATGGGCTTTGAACAGTAGGACCAAATTGGTACTATCCCTGGTACAGTTGATAAATGAACTATGGTTGACTTGTGACAACCGTACTTGGACCAGGTTGTCCTACAGGAATTTGAACCGAAGTCTGAATTGTAGGTCTCAACTAAGGTAAAGATGCTTGAGGGGTTGATGCAGGAACAGTGGAAACCGGAGTTGTCGATACTCCAGAAGTAGGTGGGGTAGATTGAACAGAAGCTGCAGTAGTTGCAGCAATCGTTTGAGTCGGAGTTCGAGGCGAACTAGGCCTAGACTGATGAGCTACACCAGGTGCAGAAAATTGAATAGTAGACTGGACAGGTTGCTGGGTTGAACCAGAAACCAAAGGTTGTCCAGATTGAGATGACAACTGCAAATTAGGTTGCAAGATATGTTGAGATTGAGATGGATCCCACACCATGTTCATTTTTGGGTATGGACCCATAGAAGGTTGAGAATATTGAGGACCATAACCGGGTTGAGCATAGGGCTGATAATTCAAACGTACATTTCCAGCTTCTTGTACAAATGATTGACCAGAAGGTGGTTGGAAACCTTGGGTTGGGTTCTGACCTTGAGGTTGATAACCTTGAGGCACGTACTGAAACTGGGGTTGACCTTGAGGTATATATTGATACTAGGGTTGACCTTGAGGTTTGTACTGAGTCTGGGGTTGACCTTGAGGTATGTATTGTCCTGAAGGTATGTACTGTCCTTGAGGTTGCCCCCCAGGCAGTAACTGACTACCTTGAGGTTGCCCCCAGGGCTGTAATTGAGAACCTTGTGGTTGTCCCCCAGGCGGTAACTGACGACCTTGAGGTTGCGGATTTGGAATAGTACCAGACATCATAAGAGTTTCTTCTATGCTCAACAGTTGAGTTCCGTTATTACCAGTTGATATCTCATGTTCAATGGGTTGAGGAGATGCTCCTGAAAAAGTACCAGTGAGCGACTGATACCCAGAAGGAACAGAAGGACCGCCATATAAAAATGTTTTCGGTGATTGGGAAAACATGGATGACTGTCTCGACATATTCAAAGGAGGATAATAACCTCTAGGTGTTGGGTGAAAAGGAATTCGAGGTGGTGAAAAACTAAGACCCGAATTTTCTAAAAAGTTGGTCAATGAGAGGTACCAAGCGTCCCTCCTAGGTGGACTATAGAAAATTGATTCACGCTCCCTAAGTTCTAAGGTTGGTTAATTTTCAGGGATAGTTATACCTTCTTCCGGACTAACAAGTTCTTCAATAGAAATGAGTCCAAAGGGAAGATTTTGGGTAATGATCCTTACTACCCTGGGTGAACCAGGACCACTAGAAGTTGGAGAAGAAAATCCTGACGATGGAGTAATAGCAGGTTCAGTTTCAGGCTCAAAAATTTCAGG
The DNA here is from genome assembly GCA_031772625.1 of Pinus tabuliformis. Classification (NCBI taxonomy): domain Eukaryota; kingdom Viridiplantae; phylum Streptophyta; class Pinopsida; order Pinales; family Pinaceae; genus Pinus; species Pinus tabuliformis. Next base: position 987,927,325 of record CM062814.1, read on the forward strand.
TTCTTCAGCTAATTCACTAGTAGAAGAAAAACTACCAGTAACTTCGGAAAATGAAATTGGTTCAGAAATATACTCTGGTGCTTGAACTTGATAATCAGGATGAACAATTAAAGGAGATTCTCTATCTTCCGGTGACCCAACTCTACTGTCACTAGGAGTTACAAGAGCTCATATCCCTTCAAACTGGCTTGGTGAATACTCAAGAGGTTGCCGCCAAAGTCTACGGGATTGTCTCGGTAATTCAGCCATGATTAAAAATTTTAATTACTTCACATGCAAACAAAGAAAATCTCAATAAAACCACCTAAAGTCTCTAAAGAAACAAACAATTGAATCACACGCCTAAAAAATCTAAGAGTTCAAACCACACACAAACAGTAACTTTCCATACGAAAAACACTAGTTGGTGATGAAATCCAACGTCGCAGAATTCAATACAGAAAGGGCGGTTACAGTTACCCTGACAACCTGCTTAATGAAACAGACTGGCACAAGTTTCTTCACAAAACCTTCTCGAGTGAAGAGAACTCCCCAGAGAGTCCAAGTGAGTCTAGTCGACGTCTGCTCCAGGTACAGTGGGATCTTCCCCCCACCGTCACCTTAGGAAACAATCCTATAGATTATGGTCACTATGGTTACCAACAGAAACAAATATATCTAGGGGAACAGACTACAATCCGATACACACGCAAGGGCAGAGTAACAAAGCTCAATCCCTTTGAAGGCTCCTTGACATAATCCAAGGTTTACCACAAGTGACTCCAGGCTCCTTGACAATGGTCAATCCGAGGTTTACTGTTTTTAATACGTGTATATCTACTATTGTTCCCAATGAGGAAGGATTGATTACCCCACTGGTTCAGATATGATCTCGTGCTTGACTCCTTTAAGAGGAGCTTCCCAGAGCATACAGGTAACAATTGGAATTTATTTCCTACCGCAAGATATAGCTACTTGTTTGTTTTAACTATCTTGGAGAGTTAATTACTCCCTACTCCAAGATACTAGCCTAAGCTATGTTGGTGATAAGAGCCCTAGAAATAAAAAGATTGTTAGATCAATTTTACTTTAAGCGTTATTTTTATAGGTTGTTTCTTAAGTCAAAATGAATGGAGATGAAACTTTATGGTGTGAAGATTCGACTCCAAAACACTAAATATGCACCGAAGATGATAAAAAATTATTTTTCTTCGATGAATTTCTAGCTAAAGAAAGAGTTGAGAATGCAATTCTTTGAAAGACAAATCTTTCTTTCAACATATAAATGAAAAGAAAATCTTTTTTTCTTTTTCAATAAACTCAAAACGAGACTACTAATTATGCTCACGAAAAATCCCTTTTCTTTTTCAACACTCAAAAACTACAGAAAACAATTTCTTTCAAAAGAGATTCTAAAATTTCTAGAAAGCACTCAAAACTATAAAAAACTATGCTTGAGATCTAAAAATTTCTAAAAACCTAATTGAAGTAAAAGCTTAAAAAAATTCTTTTTGAGGACATTTTACTTAGTTATTCAACAAACTAAGGACTAATTCGTTCAGAAAAACAAATTAATCAAAAAACACCCAGCTATTTTTTCTTTTTTAAAAATGAAATTCAAAACTTTCAAACAAGTTCTTTCAAATCTTTGCAAAGAGAAAACAAGATCTATTTCTCAGCAAGGGTAGATTTCAAAAATCAGTCAGACTCACCAAGAAGACTAAAAAGACCAGGGTAATCTAAGGTTTCTTAGGCTTCTAAACTCTGAGTCACTACAAAGACCAAATGGAAATCAATCCAGGCACGCAAAACTTCTAGAAAATCACCTAAAACCAAAATGCCAATGGAACTCACTTACAAGAAATCTTTGACAGGACACATGAAGATCTGGGCAGAGGCTAAAAAACGTAAAATAAAACTTAACTTAACTGGACGAAAACAATTTAGGTTTTTCAAAAATTTTAACAGGGTCCGCAGGCTTCCGGTATAACCAGATGCGGTACCACTCTGTGTAGTAAAGTAACAGTGTGGGGATGTCCGCACTGTGTTACAAACAGAACGTGCGGTCCTCTTTAAAATTTTGGAAAAAACAAAATATACTCCAGATCCTAAAAACTACCCAATCCCACACACATCAAGCAAAAACCAAAAACAAGAAAAAGTTTCTCAAGTCAAAGAAAAAGGAAAGGCAAAAAACCAAATTCAAGTCCCCAGCGGAGTCGCCAATTTGTCGGCTGGATAAATCATTCTTATGGACAAGACTTATCTCCCTAGTATCAACAGATATCTAGCGACAAGCAGAACAAGCAAATCTATCTTTCTCTAAATATATTGCGATTCATTAATAAAAACCAAGAGGTGTTTTAGACCCTAACTTAAGTCCAACGCTAGTTTGTGGCAGCCACGCTTCGACCGTCCGAACAAGTTTCCTTTTAAGAACCTGCAAACACAAAAAAGCACACATCAAATAACACCTGCACAGCTAATATAATAAATCATATTCATCATGGTGATCAAGGAATCCATTAAATAAACCATAAAAGACAGCTTATTGAGAAAAATAAACTTGATTGTATTAACTTTGAACAAAGAAGAACTTTACAACCTTTGGTGCCTTGATGTTGTACAATCTCCTCCCAGGGCCCAAGCAGGAATCTCCTCTACTTTGACAAGCCTCACACTCTTCCCAATGAGATCAAAAATGGTATGTAATCTCTCCTCTCAAGCTCAATTAGGAAGACTAAATTCCAACAACATTTCCCCTCAAAAATAATCAGCTTTCAACCTCTCTAGTAACCAGCCCAATGCCTCATTTTATAGTGCAGAGGAAGGAAGTTACAGGTCCACCTGTGAAGGGACAGAGTCCTCCTTCAAAGGGATAAGCTCCTCACATCAAGGGGTTAGCTCCTTAAGGTATGAGATGCATGAACCTTAAAGGATCGAACTTGCTACCTCAAGATTCCCTCTAGAAGCTTCCAGAAATAACCCAGTGAGTTTTTAAGAATGTACTTGTGCCTTTTTTACTTTTACAGGGGTTCGCACCCATTACATAGAAACAGAGCGGTCAGGTACGCAGGGGACATGACCAGTGGGTGCGGGACCGCAGGTAATGCTAAGAGAAAGTGCGGAACCAGAGTTTTAGAGACTTTTAAGGGCCTTCTCTTATTTTTCAAGGCTTGACATGAAGAGCTGAGGTTTAAGACTTGCAAAGGAGGAAAGTATGAGTGGTGATAGACTTACATTGATTGCAAAATGTCATGGTGACAATATTTTGTGCAACATGTACGAGCTACCATAATGGTAACATGAGGAGTTTAATGGAAACAAGTGGATGGAACGGGGATCAAATGAAGGTATGCCTCGTTAGTCGTCTATAAATCCACAATAGACACCGCCATTGACATATATGTTGGGCTCCTACTTTTTTTTATTTTTTATGGTTGATTATGATGAGGTCGACAATTAGTGTGAGAAGAACTAGTCAGAAGAACCTGCCCTAAGGCAATTTTTGTTGTGCAATCCAAATGTGGAATTAGATAGGTTCTACCTTTAGGTTAAATAATCTACAGACTGAGATAATGTAATAGAATAATATTGCGTATCTAGGCCTTTGAATCCTTTTTATCTGTTTTGTTCACTTGACAACCTGAGTTAAATGGGATTTTGGGACTTTGGGTGATATGATCAATTGCCCTACGTGCTTGATATGTAACATTATAGGTAACTCTTGGAGGGTGGCAAAGAAAATCTGCCACCTTCCCTCTTATTTTTTAATAAAACGTTCAATATTTCTATTAAAAAAAATTAATATAAAAAAAGTTTATAGTTTTTAATCAAATTAAAAATAAAATAAACTCTTTCCAAACCAAAATTTAAAAAAATCAATAAAAATTTAAAACAAATTCAAACAAAATTACAAAAAAGCCTAGTAAAATAAATTCAAACAAATTATATATATATATATATATATATATATATATATATATATATATATATATATATATATATATATATATATAATGATAATAAAACAAATAAAGTTTATATTAAAAAAATAAAAGAAATACAAATAATTATTTTTAAAAAGAGACAAATTAAAAATAAAATGGAAAAAACAAAAACATGAAAAAATAATATATTTGTGTGTGTGTGAAGAAATAATTAAAATTAAATATTAAAAAAAACACATTTAAAAAAAAAAAAAAGTATTTAACATTATTAAATAACATCAATGTATGGGGATTGATAGGTGATGACATCACCCAATTGTTATTTCTTTCTAAAAATAAAAATATAAAATAAAATAAATAAATATATATATATATAATAGAATAATGATGATGATGATGCTTAATATCCACAAAGATCAAAATGGCCTATTAGACCTTAAGAAAGTAAGCGATTAATTGAGGCTTTTTAATAATTTATTTCTATTATCAAAGAGAAGGGAGAGAAGTGTTTAGAGATCATTGTAGTTTTGTTAACTTAACAAGTCAGAAAGGTTGGTAGTGGAAAATATTTTGAAAAGGAGAACAGATTTGAGTAAGGGTTGGGCAATCCAAGAGAAAGTGTTTTTCATATTCAACTCTCTTAGTATCACAAAGAGGCTAAATTCTTTTGTCCCAAGGTGTTTTAGGAATAGACCAATGCCTGGCTTTACTATGAAGCTCATAACAACTAGTTCTTATCTTTGCAATGTTCATTTTCTTCTTAGCATTAGTTAAGGCAAAAGGATAATTCTAGTTATCAAGAGTGGGGTTGATCACCTCCTTATAGTATCTTAACTTCCTTTTTCGCTCAAACTCTTTATCATCCCACAACCTATCCTTAAATTTGGAAGTAATAGTGTTTTTAATTTCATCCTTATCCTCCAAGATGATCTCCACATTTATGGTGGAGCTAGGATTGGGCATCCTTATGCTAGCCTTGCTTGAGCCGGAAGTGGCGATTTTGACTAGAGATAGAAGTAATTTCGGAGAGCCTCTTGGATTCCATGTTGTATAACTTCTTCATGTGCATCAGATACCTAAACATAGCCATGCTTTCAATGGAGGGAGGCTAGATTCAATCAAGAGAATAGGCAGGGAGTATTTCCTTTAATCTTGAGGTTATAGGTTATAATTGCTTTTGGATCATCTCAATCTTTCTCCATGATTCTCTAGATATATTGCAACCCCAAACCTCACATCCATAATAATAACAGGGGTGGCGAGAGTCTCAAAGAGGAAATTATTTTTACTCTAAACCCAAATATTAATTGACTTACAATTGTTTTCAAGCTCATTGTAAGCTTTCCAGCCTCCTATAATATTTTTCTCAATGATATAGCTCTAGTTGAGTTGATGGTGAATGTCAATACCTAAATATTTGTATGAGGGAACCTTTTCCTAGTAATCGTTATCATAAATGAAATTATCACAGTTGATCCTTTTGGATTTAATTATCATCACTTTAATATTGTCAGTATTAACATTCATACCCATATTGGAGTAGTAATCATGGAGGATTCTACACTGCTTGTCGAGATCATCATGGCTTACAGCAAGAAGAACGATATCACCTACATAATTTAAAAAAAGAAAATTATAAAAGAAATAGTTAAAAGAACATTAAAAAAAAAATGAATAGAGGAATCGGTAATTAGGTTAGTATCATACTTGTGTGACAGGGGTCAATTTCAACCACTACCGATTAAACTCTAGGCATGTGTGTATGGCTCCTATGCACGCACAAGATGAATCGAGGAGATTTGAACACTGGATCTCCTTGCACATAATACTTCATTGACATGGCCATCACTAGCTGAATTCCCCCCCCCCCCGCCCACCAAAAACCCTCGTGGACTTCAAAAAAAAAAATTTAACTTTATTCAACAACATCAATATACGAGGTGATAGGTGATGACATCGTCGCATTGTTATTTCTTCTTCTTATTATTGTTATTATTTTTAATTTGTACTTTTTAAAATTTTTAATATTTATTTTATTTTATTATATTAATTTTCTTCATTATTAATTTTTTATTTTAAATTTAAAAAAGTTTAGTTTATTTATTCAACAACATCAATGTATGGGGTGATTGGATATGGCATTGCCCCATTGTTATTTCTTTCTTTTTTATTTATTTATTTGTACTTTTTAATTTTTTTAATGTTTATTTTATTTTATTGTATTAATTTTTTTTGTCGGTTAAAAACGTTTCATTCAATTTTCAAAAAGGTACAACGTACATTCCGAAGGCCTTCTTCTCTCCCCACTTTACTCCGACCTGATTTGTTAGCAAGGAGAGAAGTGCAAAAACCTAAAATATATTTCCATCTCTTACATGAATCCCAAAGACAAAATGACCATTTAACCCAAAACACAAATAGAACAAAAAAACATCTGGAAATTTTCATATCAGGGAGGAGGATTCAGGGCGTGACCAGTCAAGGCTACAGGAGGGCCATGTCCTTCATGAACAAGATAGTCAATATGCCAGTCAAGTCTCAATATCATCCATTTGCTCATTTTTCGATGTTTTTTACGTCTCACAGAAGCAAGCCACTCCAGAATCTCACCCTGCTTATATTGATCATCATTGATATATGTTATGATCTCGTTTCGATTGTCATAATATTTTTGGAAAATGATATCCAAGTTGGCTTGAATATCTTGCAGCTAGTCTACTATCATTGCTAATGAACGAGGCTGTTATGCATGGCCCAGAGATTGGGCTCGGACATAAGCCACCTCGCCCTCCAATTTTCTCCCCCCATCACATCATCATTCAACTTTTCTGCCCCATTGTCCCACCCACCATGCTGGCCATGAGGTCCACCACCCCATTGGGAATGCTCTCACTGACGTAGCATGTCTTCCACGAGCATCTGATAATCCACGCACCAAATATTTACAACAAGGGGGTCACACCACCCATTCTAGAGATTCCAAGTAGTCACCCAACTCAGATGAACAGAGGGGTCTAAGAAGTAGGACCCCCTGACACCGTCTCCCCAGAGCCCTGGAATGAAAGGCTTGGGAGTAATACCCCCTGCCCCGAGAGAAGAGACAACCCTAGAGAACCATATATTGGCAGAATTCACGACAAGAAATGTAATTTAAATAGAATTCAAGTGCCCCTCTTACCAAGTTACATTCACAAGCATGGACCCTTTTTGTCCAACCCCAACCTAGACACACACTGTTAAATTGAGGCTCTAGGCGCTTTGCAAACACCAAAACTCTGACCACTCTTGGTAAAAACTAATTAACCTCCAACTACAATTAACACTAGAACTCCAAAAGGTACCCTCTCTCCCATGCCATCCACCAAGGGACCGAGGGGATGATACCCACTCCTCACCTTGTCCAAAGAAGCATACAACTACTACATATACTGGAATCACTATAATAGGTAGAAATATCATAATTACCTGAGAGATGATGTTGTCCCCTTCACTAATCGTCATAATGACTCTATGACGGGGTCTCAAGGTTGGCCTCTTAATGGCCGAGTCGAGGCCAAAACCCTAAAAACCATAAAGAACCAACACATGTTTGTGCATTGACCCAAGGTCCCATATTGTTGATTGTTCTACTCTTGCACGTAGAATGATGTCATAAGGATAGACCATATCCTCCAACGTTTTACTTCACTAGTCAAATCCCCAACTTGGCTCTCCAAAGAGTCCCCTTGAATGAACCAAGCAAGTAATACCATCTGAACTCCACGTTTTCATCCCCTGAGTGAACCTTCTACTTGCTAATGTCATCATCAGGGGAATTAAAAACCCAGACTAATTCGAGAACCTTCACTTGCACACCACCAGGGCTTACCTACTTACCACGATATTCCGTCATTACTGTCGTGTGGGAGGGTATATATTTCCTCGAGTCGACTCACTTCCCAAGTCAGTCACCCCCAGCAAAAAAAATTTAAACTTTTTTTAAATTTAAATTTTATTTTATTTATTTTTCATTATGTTGATGGGTATGTTTAATTAATAATAGATCTTTTCAAAATTTTAATTTAATTATCAGTATTTATTAAGTGGATGGTGGAGATTTAACCTCCATTAAATATGATGGAATATTCATAATACTATACACAGATCAAGGGTTAAGATTTATCTCCAAGTTAGTTATGCTCTTTTAATTAATTTATCTCAAATTAATTAATTTAAAAAAATCATATCAAGACGTGTCATATTGGGTATGTGGTATTCATGGCTCATAGTATTGTAAAAAATTCTATTTACAAGGTAGAATTTCCATATTAAATTAGGGGTGAATCTCAATGGTTAAGAATATTGTATAACTCATATATTAATTGTTTTTATAATAATTAATAATAATAATAATTTTTTTTTCCCGTAGAAAAAAGTCGTAATTTATATTCATGTATGAAATAAATTACATATTGTAGATGCTTAGAGCATATGCAGATAGTTGTCCATGTGTAGGACAAAATACAATGATAGAGAGAAAAAAATAAATAAAATACAGCAATCCTATACTTTTCTACCCTTCTTCTTCTCCACCCTACGCCAGCCTTGAGAGTCAGGAGGGGGAACGATGATGGCCTACGGGTTCTCTTGTGTGTTCACTGGAGGTTCTTTGTCGGATTCTGATCCTTCAGATCCATGAGTTCTTTTGATGCCACTCACTTCCAGCTATGGAATTTGCTGTTGCTGAATATGGTCTTCCATTTGTGGGTCTGGTGCTATTTCGTCCTGTGTGCCATTCTGTTCCATATTTATATCAGGTTCCTCTTGGTTTACTGTATGCTCTGGCTGAATGTCCTCTTCTTCCAGCGGTTCTGTATGCTGCCACCCGTTGGGCTTTTTTTGCTGTTTCTTGTTTCCTTTTGGATCCTTTCTGACCTGTGGGCAGGAGTTTTGGAGGTGTCCTGTTTTCCTGCATCTGCGACATCTGAATGCAGTGTTTTCATAGTCTAGGGGTTGAGTCCACTGAGTGTTGTTGTAGCTCAATGTAATATGATCAGGCAGCCCCTGACTCAGGTCCACTTCAATGCAAATTCTGGCGTAAGTGAAGATTTCTCTGCTAATTCTGTCTTCATCGATTTTTAGGAATTTCCCCAAGGAATTCCCAATGGAAATTAATACTTTATGATGCCAGAAGTGTAATGGGAGGTTGTGAAGTCTCACCCAAACAGGCATTGTTGAGATTTTCATAGTGTTTGCGTCAAAATCAGCGAACCAAGGGGTAACAAAGAGGCCAGCATTACCCCAGAACCAAGGCCCCTCATTGATGATACTATCCCTTTCTTCCTCTGTGTGGAAAGAAACAATGAAAAACCCTTTGGAACATAGGTGTATATCACATTTTGGTGTCCAGCGGGAGTATACCCATTGATGTAAAGCATCAGATTTTGGCCAGTAACCATTAAATCTACATATTACAGCATGTTTAGAGAATTCAGAGTGTAGTGCATTTACCTCTGGTATAGTAAATTGGAGCGTTGGGGATTCCAGTTTTTGTTCTACTATATATGGACCTGGTTGCTCTGGTGGTGATGTTGGTTTGTTCTGCATTTTTTCTTTCCCCTTTACTGCATCACGAAAGGAGCCTGGAGTCTTTGAGCCGGATCCGTTGCATCCTCCGCGCAGTCTTAGATTGAGAAAAATGGTTGTATCCTGATAGATCCCATATTCCTGTAGAGTATGATTGTCCTGTAGGCTACGGCCTTCACAGATCAGGTTCTGGTGTCTTGTGGGTATTCCGAGTTGGTTTTGTATTTCGTTTTTTAGCTCTTGTATATTTAATCCCATGTTGAGTCGCATGCAGCGGTGGCTGCCCCCTGTTAATTTGATGAAGATTTGGATCCCATCTTTACCCTGGTAGTATGATTCCATTTGCATGTCGAATCCTGGATCCCCTCTGCTCGATCGTTTTAGTTTTTCACCGATCTGCTGCCTGGGTTCTGGGTGTTCTCGAATATTGGTCAGATCAGAAGGATCCGGCCTAGATCTGCAGTATTTGTACCAAACCATTGTGGGTGGGATCGGATCTGCCACATGCAGTCCCCCTTCTGAACCGTCGACATCAGAAGGTGCAGCCGATACATACCCAGCGGAGGCCAGCTCTTGGGGGGAGGCCCTTCCTCCTCGCTGGTCAGCGACCTCATAAACCTTCGACCAAGAACGCAAATGTTGTAACGGAGATACCTGAGCCGGTTCCTGAAGCGCAAGTGGGTAAGCAACATTGCTACGTCCATACTGCAACGGGGAAGCAGAGGGAACCATAAACCGCGGAAAAGTTTTCCAGTCCTGGCCGGCCCAGCTCCCCGCGTTCTGCTGTTCGTTTTCCCTGCGTCCTAGGACTAAATCAGGAAGACTTCTGAGAGGCGTTCGGCGCTCAACAGGAGGAAGAGGTTCTACTCTTAGGTGGCCGCTGTGTCCTGTGAAGCCGACGCTGAGGGGAAATTCGTTGGCTGCAAAAACCCGATCCATTCTCTTCTCAGCGGATTCGTCGCTCGTCCTTCTCCTGTTCGGCTTACCCTAATTAATAATAATAATAATAAAGTTATAATTTAATTTATTTTTATGATTCTTTAATTTGGACATTGTAAGATGTATCTCGATATGAGTATTTTGATGCTTTTGATACCTACTGCCATTTAACAGCCATTTAATTTATATGGTTGCACTAATTATATTGATAAATTTTCAAAATTATTATTATTATTAATTTAATATTTTTTCAAAATATATATTATATATATATATATATATATATATATATATTTATATATATATATATATATATATATATATATATATATATATATATTCCTTTTTTTTCAAAAAATTTATAACTTTTTCTTATTATTATTATTATTTTGGATTGCCAAAAACTTAGGATTACATAGTTTTGCTAGATTGCGCCACGAATATTTTAATCCTCCTCAAACCATTAACACTAGTCAACTTGCGAATTTCCAAACAACCCTAGATACAAAATTCACAAGACCAAAAATTGCACCATGACCGAGACATAGAATACTAAAAACTAAGTACACAAAGTCAAAATCCCTTCTGACTGGGTGGAACCAAAACAAAAAGAACATATAACTACAAAGCCAACCAACAAGAACTTTAAACATTATTCGAAGAAGAAATTGTCGTTGGTACCCTTACGCTCGAACCTAGAAGATCTAGAGAATCTTCGCTGTCATATTCACATGTAATGTGCTGCTCCACATGGCCAAGTGGGAATAAATATCATCCAAGCATAAGCGCTGGTTCCTAAGAATTCCTTTTATGGCCTCTAGGGTGGTGAATATGTTATACCGCTCCACTTTCTTGTCTTTCAAGACAAAACCCAACAATGCCTTCATTTTCCAGTGCAAGGCCATAAAGTTCAGATATTGCTTCTTCCTGCCCCTAGTGTGCCCAATGCTAGGAACCCAATTTGACATATCCTCCAAGATTTTTGAATCTATGTGGGATTGTCTCTCCACCCCAACTTCAGTCTCCAATTTGTGAATTTCCTTCCTTGTTTTTGGAGGAATTGCGTTGAAGTAAGTGGTAGCTAATTCATGAGTGAAAATCATTGCTCCTCTCTGCCACTGTAGACCACTTCCCCTTCTCCCCTACCTAAGTGCATTCATTGACACGACGACATGACTAAGGTCGGGGGGTCACAGTTGGAGCAACTACTATGTATACCTTTGTTTGTGAAAATAAAAGAGAAAAAGCCAAACACATCCACCAAAAAACTAGAGCTACAACCACTATATCATCCCCAAATCTTATGACACAGACCTCAAATTCAAAAGAAGCACTTGAGTGTTGAACAAAGGTCATGGAAGCCTTTACAAAGGACCCATTCCCAACACCATTAAACAAATACTTAGACTCAGACAAAAAAGAAAACCCTGAATACATAGGACTCTCAGACACTCAAGAAAACCAACCCATAGGAGCTCTTCAACCCACACTATACAATTCACACGACGAAAAACACCATTGTTTACACAAATTATATCCCACGACCTAGGAATTACCAATTGATAGAAACCTAGGAACAAAGGACACAAAATGGCTAACAAGCCTCTCTAGCCCCTACCAGAAGATTAAAACAAATCCTCACAACCCAAATAAATTAGACCTATCACCTCCAACCCTATAATAGAACCAAAATTAAAACCAATTTCCAAACAAAGAGAGGAAACAACCTGAGTTCCAATGTAGGGAGTTGCAAACGATACCCACACCAGCCCACCAACCTCTAAGGTTCTAAGCATGCAAATATAAACCATGACTCCAAAGGAAATTCCCCTGCTCCCACCAACACCTTTGCAAGCTACTAAGCATGGTCTTCGTCGTTGCACTAACAGACCCAAGCCCAAGCATAAAAATCTTTACACTACAAGTTGGAAGATAAGGCATACATAGGGAGCTCGAGGGCTTCCCCCACCTCCTCCCGAACCACCACAAATGAACTTTAGAGACTTCAATTGAGTTGGGTTTATAATGATCCTTTCCATTTAGGGGTTTGCATGCAACTTTGTGCAAGGGGCTGGCCATGCCCCCCTCCCATTAATGCACATCACGTCTGGGAGTGGTGGGAATAACCTCCAAAGCCCCCTCTTTAATTGTATTTACACCCACATGGGGGAGTTATTATTTTTTATTTTGAAGTTCTGTGTGTGTGTGTGTGTTTTGGATTTTGAAGATAAAATTTATTTATTTATATTTTTTAAATTTGTTTCTTTTTTTCCCTTTCTAAAAAAATACTTCTCCTTTTATTTTTAAAAAAAGTGTTATTCCAACTTTTTTTAAGAATAAAAAGATGATTTCTTTTGTTTATTTATTTATTTTAAATTGATTTTCCCCCCTAAAATTTACCATTTTTTCCTCAAATTTTTAAATATAGATTTTTAAAAGGTCAGGTAATAATTAAACAAAAAAATTATAATGCCACTTCTAAATCTATAGTTGATTTTATGTTTTTTTATTATTATTTTTAGATTTTCAATGATACCAATGGTCAATGCTATAATCTCAATTAATTGGTAATAAAAAGAATACAAAAATTTAGACAAATTTTTAAAACAGTTAAAAAACAATCATTAAAAAAAGAAAAAAAAAGGTAGACTTACTTTAGGTACTGTTTTTTAGGGTTTTTTGTAGTCATCATATTTGAGTTTTAATTCCATGGTTGAAAATGTTTTGATTTTAACCCTGGAAAAGGGGGTGATGCTCCATCACCACTTTTTCATTTCGATATATTTTTCATGTCTTCTTTGATCGTGATATTTGGTCTGTGGTGCCATAATTGAAAAATGTTTGAATTTTAACCCTAAAAATAGAGGTGATGTTGAATCACCATTTTTGCATTTCGACGTATTTTTTCGTTGCTTTTGTAATCATAATATTTGGTTTTTAATGCCATTCTTGAAAAATGTTTAAATTTTAACTCTAAAATTAAAAAATGGTGATGTCTCATCAACAATTTCCAAAATGAGCATAAACATTAGTACTAAATGTTACCTCCAAAAAATGGGTGTGGCAGGAGGGCGAGGGATTATTCTCAACCCTGATGGAAAAATTAAAATTGAGTACAGTTGGGGATTGGAAAATTGCACAAATAATGCAGCAGAGGCATATGGATTACTACAATGGATCCTTTTGGCCAAAGAAGCAAACATTGATGATTTGGTGGTGTTGGGAGATTTGTAGCTAGTTATCCATCACTTTGTTCATGGATCTTTGCCTAAGGATTGAAAGTTTTGAAGCATTATTGATCGAATAAGGAATCTCAAACTAGCCTTCTCTGTTATCAACTTCTTTTATCTTCTGAGAATGAATAATTCTACTGCAAATGGTCTCGCCGATAAAGGTGTAAACTTGGATAAAAAAGTCCTAATGATAAATGGTATTCCTTCCCTCTCAACTATTCCTTCACAATGGGTCCACAAATGTAACGTAAATTTTATCTGTCTCTACATGTATTTTTGAGAATATACACCTCTAAAGACCATGTCATTTAGGATAGTAAAACAACTAATAGATATTGAGAATAAATACCATCATGAGGTTACAAGTATAGCTAGCCTTGAAGGATTTTTATTGTACTCACTTGTTGTACAGACGACAATCCAAAGACGGATTTTGATTTAATACAATATTCTCATCATGGTTAAAAAAAATGTGACCTCCAAAATATTGAAAACTTCGTCAAGTTCTTGTTAAATCGGTAACTTTTTTATAGTTGAAAATTTAAAATTTGAGCAGATTCATGAAGAAGTGTAATTTGATGGCCCTAATTTCATTTGTACATAAGACGAGGTTGACGAGGTCATAATCACTCTTATTAGTGTGTTACCTCTTGAGTTTAAACATAAAAATATTCGATCCTATGTTTTGGAATTTGATTTCCCTCCCATTTTATGGCTATGATCACAATGGTAAGAATAAGCATGTGTATGATCATGTTATTGGTGTATTTCATCAACCACATTAAATCCAAGTTGAGGAATTCCTCTCTTTGTCTGCATGCATTCAACATGAATATAGGGGTTTCTATTACTGTCGTAATACTAATGAATTCCCATATTTGTTAATAAAACAAGAGTATGTGTATGAAGATAGCTCTACCCTCAGATCCAATAAAATTACTAGCCTCACACAACCATCGTCATTCCTAAGCATACATCTTATGGTTCATGGATATGATAATTAGAACTCAAATGACGTTGTTTTTCTAGTTGTGGATGGCATAGGGAGATCCCAATTCCTAGCATCAAATATCATAAGTGAAGCGAAGCATTGACAATTATTATAAATCAATAGAGGTTTTGCATTCCTTATCTATTGTGTTAATGGACAAGGGATTCAAAGTGGAATCTTAGTTATAGAGTATATAGATAATGTTGTTGTCCCAATTTCTTTGGAACGAAGCACCACATTTTTCTTTGTAGAATATATGGAGAGGGTGTACGTGGTTCCAATAACTCATTATTTAAAGGAATACTTTGTGCATGTGGGGAAAAATTATGGAGAGTCTTAGCTTGTAGATGCACACCTTAAATCTAAAGATAAAAATATGTATGTGCATTTTCCACTGAGGTTGTTGAATGGTGATGTCAACCTTAAGAGACAAGAACCAGTAATGAACTATTTCAAAATGTTCATGAAAATTTCTCCTCTCATAATTCAAAGTTATATTCAAACAAATAAATGGGTATCATTAGATCCTATGGGCATAACAGAAATTCTGTCATCACAGTCCAAAGCTCCATAACTATTTGAAACCTTTATCATTGTAATATTTCTTTATGAAACCTATATGTGTGCACCAAACCTTGTAAACTAGTGGTAAGTAATATATATACATGGATGTGTTTGGATACATGGCCTTTAGTTTTCCAAAATAATATCTAGGATCCACCCGTTCAAGAAGGAACTAAAGTTGGAGAACATCAACACATGAGTTATCTTATTCATTATGTTGATAATCTCACTCAATATGATGCCAAAGATTGGAAGGATTCGCTAAGGTCAGAACTTGAACCAACAGATGATCCAAATATATGTAGAAATTTTGAATAATATGACACTTATTCACAGAGATTATCCCGATTATACACTATTGCGGAATACATGCACAATACATAATCTCCTCTACGTTGATCATCAATTTAGCAGCATTAAAAACAATGAAACATTAATCACATTCACACATTAACACAGTATGTAACCCGGGGAAAGCATACAGCTGAAAACCCCACACTATCTGTATATTATGATGATTGAGAACATGTAACAATACATAGTACAATACTCCTCACAAGTACTCAGTACTATCTCTACCTGTTACACACAAAACTAGCTCAGATCCGAACAAGTCACAGGTTCAAATCTCCACCGCTGCTTTGCCTGCCTCCACTACACAATCCCAAGTGAAAATCACGTGAGCACGGGCTACAATTACCTTGGTATTGGCCCACACTGCGCAGTCCTCATTGGCATAACTCAATCCCATTGATTGTGCAAGATCTCATGCACAACTATAGTCACAACTGATAACAATCTCAACCTATAACACCTATCTCCACTGAACTGTCCATGCACTGAGTTAACTGATGTATCCTTCAGTTGCTTTATGAGTTAATAATTAGTGAATTAATTAATCACACAACTCATTACTAGAGTATTCTTTAGTTAGACTGAATACAACTAGTTCAACCAAGTCAAACTGAACACAACTCCATCAACTCCACCAAACTCAACCACATGAGTTCTAACTGATGTCCTGCATGCAATAGCTCAACTGACCCACAAAGAAAGCGGATTTCCTTTTGACAGCTGCATGTGCCACATCTATAGCTCAAACTGAAGTGCTCCAAGAGGATAAGATAATGTTTATAGTCCAAATATTATTATGAGCTAATAATATTCGACTGTTCTATTTTTAGCCTGGCAGTCTAAAAATAGAAACTGCCCATATGTCTAAAAATAGAAGTCCATCTATTTTTACCAACATGACCAATCATCCACAAATAGCATCCTGCAACTCATATACCATGATCCATATGTCTAAAATAGACATAGTCTAAAAATATACTTTGCGCCAAAAATAGCCTGCGGGCCCACTTAGTGAAGGCAGCTCCTTTCCACTAAGCTCCATCATCTTGTTGCATTTTCAACAATATAGACCTAGGTAATTTTTCCAACATGACTGGAATCTATCACAAGTTTTTGAAGGTGAGAACAAAGGTTAGCAACCAAAATGGTGTGATTTGGGATATTTCCCAGAGAAAGGATGCACCCAAATTACATGAGTCCATGCATGAAGAAGAATTTTACTTGACGCATGATAATACATATTGTTTGAAGATAGGGAATTATGGTTCCAATGAAGGATTGAGTGAAATAGATAAATATTATTTGTCTCTCAACTTAAAGATGAGAATTTTGTTCTTGACCTTAGATCTATTGAGTAGTGTCCATTCAACATTGAACAAGTGATGGAGGACAGAGTTCCAAGATCACAATCCAATGTTGATAACCTTGCATAGCTTGATGTGGGAGCTAAGTTGTTTATCAAAAATTTTGGGAGTGAATTAC
The DNA here is from genome assembly GCA_031772625.1 of Pinus tabuliformis. Taxonomy (NCBI): domain Eukaryota; kingdom Viridiplantae; phylum Streptophyta; class Pinopsida; order Pinales; family Pinaceae; genus Pinus; species Pinus tabuliformis. The sequence continues at coordinate 987,944,382 of CM062814.1, forward strand.
ATGCCATGATTCCAAAAATAACCGAATTTGTAGATATGCCCCTTAGTGCTTTGTACAAGGGTCATAGAACACAAACAATGAGCGAAATTACTCCCACTTCATTACATGCTTTAAGGATGGAGGCAATTTCATCATAACCTAGATGAACACAAGGATTTGTGGTGCTAATGTTTGTCTTTGAAATATTTTTGAAGGATTCCCTTTATGCTATGAGAAGTGGTAGGGATTGCTTAGAAATTGAAGTGGTACCTCCTTGGCTTGAAGCATTTGGCAGTTGAATTTGATAACTATGTATTTGATATAAACCTTGTTGATAACAATTATATGAAAAACTACATTGACCTTCATAAACCATGTTTATAAAAATTATATGCAAACTACATTGAACTTCATTAAGAAACCTGCAACCAAGACATTAACTAGTATTGATGTGTACCTATCACCTACATGCCTGAATCCATACCTGCTAGGTATGTTGAAATGGCATGGTAGGGGGCCAAATAGGGTTATGGTAGCATGTGCTCTTAAATTCAAAATTACAAATTATGTCATTCCTATCTCAAATGCTCAACTTTATACTTTATGCCTCAAACCAAATTTGTAGCAACAATTATGTGAACAACATTATGTAATCCTAGGTGGCAGCAATGGAAATTTTTTGGAGTTGGGAGACAATTTATGGATTGAAAATAATTGTTATAGCCTTGTGTAGTGTTGGATAAACAAATCATATAATAGTCCATGACCATATTCATAAATACTAAAAGATATCCTTTATTATCAGATCCCTAAGTGCATTTCAACTCAACAATGATTGAGATTCCATCCTACAAACATTGAAATTCCAATGTTTCTCTATTTTGTACATTGACCAAACACGGAGGAAATGGACACTATATTGATGAGGTGCTAAGGTTAATTGGTTCTCTAATTTCACTGAGCACCACTCTCATCTTTCACATGGTACAATAGGGTAGGAAAGGAATAAGCTTCTTTGAGCATTAGAGTAGCATGAATAAGACCCATTGAGAACTAGATTTAGTTTTCATGTTGTCATAGTCATTGATGGCTTTCCCTTTGCTTTGTAAAATTAATTTTTTGTTATATGTGTGGTGTTTTTTGGATTTGGATATAATCTATAACATGTACATGTCGCGATTCTGAGTTTCTCATGCACTCCCAAGAAGAGAACATGTCCCCTAGTTGGAGCTAGATATTATCCCTTATTGAGGTACTACTGATGAATTTCTTCACTACCCTTTGTGATCATCATAACCCTTGGATATTTGGAGGCATTCACTTGGTTCCATGGAGTACAATGAGCTAGGGGTTTCATGAAATATTTATTGATCACATGATGATGTGTTATTCTTTTGGGGCATTGGCTTCATCCATACATTTTCAATCTTCACAGTTCCCAAGGAACCTTCACATATCTTAAGGCATCTCATGATTCCCAAGGCATTCATCAAAATTGTTTGGAGGTATTTTCCAAGTACCGTAACTTCTCATGCCATGCCATGTTCTAGACTTTGATCTCACCTTGTTTTCACATTTTGAGGTTTGTGTCACATCATTCGAGGTGATGTCCCCATTGGAGGTTGCATTGGGGTTTTTGTAAGGTATGGGTGGGCTTATCTATCTCTCCCATGACTTGATGAAATGATTTTGAGGAGAATTATGAACCTTTAACACTTGACACATGACATATTGGAGTTGATTTTGAGGAGTAGTCCACTCTTGAGGGATTTTACTCATGATTTATGGATATTTTCATCTTAGAACCCCATGTGTCCATATTGGAGGAGATTTGGGAGCCTTTCATTATGCACTTTGTGGAAATTGAGAGGTGTTTGGAGATTAGACATTGGAAATTTGACTCCACTTATTCCCTTATTAATAGAGATGTCCCTCTTTCTTGGAGCTATTTTACTTGGATTATTGTATATGTGGTTTCACCACCTCACTTTTTATGTATTTTGATTAGATAATTGGAGGAACATCATATTTTATCCCTCTCTATGCTAGATCTAAGGATCCCACATGAGATATTGTTATTTTATTGTAAAGGGAGTTGAGAATCACTTTATATAAAGAGGTTCCTTCCTCATCATCTCTCATGGTTCTATTTTTCGAGCTTCCACTCCTTGGAGCTTAATTGACATATCTTACTTGGAGGATGTGGTTGTGTAAATGTTTCTTTATTTGTGTATGATTGTTTCCAATTCCTAAAGCTTCTCTTTCTTGGATTTGGTGCATAAATATTCACAATGAAAATTTTCAAGTCTTATACAAGCTAACTAGATTGACCCATTGTAGGGATTTTTCTACCATTAAAGGGAAGATGTTTTAGATCAGATCCTTTTCTTCCTCCTTTGTTAGTTTTATATCTATTTTGTGCCTTGACTATCCATCTTGGAGCCCTAGAAAGAAGTATTGAGTAAGGTTTATCAAGCTATAGTTGATCTTGTTGGGAAAGGTTGCTTCCTTGAAGATCCCTTCTTGTAGGACCTTGATTTTCATTGTTAATCTTGAGTAGATGAGGGATTTATCTTTGGTTCTAATCCTTGAATGATAATAGACCAAATCTTAAGAGAGGTTTTCTTCTTGCCTCCATAAGCCTTTTAGATTCATCTTGTCTCCATTTCCCCAATTAGATTTGACATTGATCTCTAATTCCTTCTATAACCTCTTTTAAAACCCTAAGTACTCAAAAAAAATTATTTTACTAAATATACTATCACTTAATTTTGTGCCTCAATGCTCAACTTTAGTAATCCTAAAAGGGATAACCTCCTTGATTCGAATGAGAACCAACCTAAAGTGAATAGGATAGGTTTCTAAGGTTATAGTGGTGACCATGCTTAAAGTTTCCCCTTGATTTGTACCTAGTGGATTAGGGAATTTGTTATTAAATACAAATTTGGATGTAACATGAAGAAAGTAGGAAACAATTTCATAATACTTGTCCTCATTAGTACTTGATCTAGACTTTTAAAGCATGTGAAATCCAACCTTAAGAAGATATTTTAAATGACAAACTTAGGTTCTTTGCATTATTTCCTTGGCCTCCAAGTATTGAAAACCAAGGAATAAATACCACTTTCCCAATATAAGTATGCATGATACCTTCATCATTGCTTTCACTTGAAGCATTGTAAGCCAACCCCATCTCCTTTCCAGTTTGGAGTGCAACTAGTTGCCACCCACCTACTACAACCAAAGCAAATTCCACTTTATACCATTAGTTAGTTGGTAATATTTAGTATTTTACTCATTCCCATCTTGAGATTTCCTTTGATGTTGGTATTTTTCCCTAATATATTCAATCATCCCTTGAGAACCATTAGGAGGAAGAAAAAAACATACTTCGGTATATATGGGGTGTAATTTAGTTTGGGATACATTAAGGGGGAATTTTTTTGTTGGTTGGTTTCATTGATTCTAAATGGGTTGGAAACTTGAATGATTAGAAGTCTACTATAGGATATGTTTTCAATCTTGGTTCCAAAATTGTCCCTTGGGCATGTAAGAACAAAAAGCTATTTCTCTTTCTTAGAAAAAGTAGTGTATTGAGGAATGGTTAATGCATGATAAGAATCCTTATTTTAGAGTTGGACTCCACCAACAACATCCAACAACCCTTTGGTGTGATATTCAGAGTGCCATTAAGCTTACCAAAGTTCTAGTCAACATCGATGTTATAAACACGTTGGGTTACACATGCATCTCATCAAGAACATAATTCAAAATCATGTTTTTGAAGTGCTATTTTTCCCTATAAATTATCAAGTTGAAAACATGTTCACAAAGTCTCTTATAGGATTGAAGTTTCCAAAATTTTATATATGTTAGGAGTTTAGGAATTTGTCATTAAGAGGGGAAGGCTGACATACCTCCTTCCCATCACCTATTATGTCACCTTTGTAAATCCTTCAATCTTATACCAAGTTGTTATTAAAATGGATTGTTCTTAAGAGGGAATTCAATATGATGATGTCATCCTTAGGGGTAAATATTTTTTAGGGAAACAATAAAAACCACTTTTTGTAATTGTCTTTTTGGCTTATCTCCTTATAGGTTTACTCAAATGTCAAGTGTGGACACACGTTGGATGCAGAATTAAATTCCACATCCAAAAAGTCCAATTTTTTTTGGTGTGATATACTTAGAAGTATGTAAAGTGGACACTTATGTGGAATTTAATTTTGCATCAAACAAGTGTCCACACTTGACATTTGAGTAAATCTATAAGGAGATAAGTCAAAAATACAATAAAAAAGTAGTTTCATTTCATTTTATTTAAAAAATCATAGCTATTATTTTATTATTTTAACTATTATTTTATTCTTTTCCTTAGGAGGCCCATTTTAGACCTCAAAATTCCCCTAATGGGTGTGACTCCCCTTGTTGCAACAATGAATTGGAATTCATTGAAATACCCCTAGTTGTTGGAAAGTCATAATAATTTAAATCTTACTTTTGATCATTCTATTGATTGATACCTTGTCATAAATAGATTCATTGCAAATTCATATAATTCAAATAAGCATTAACATCAAAACAATGAAATAACAAAACAGCTAATAACAATTTACACAATGAAACTATAGAGCAAAAAGCATCAAGATTAAGGAAGAACCAACTCACAATTATACTAGTACTTATCTCAATCTTGGATCTTATTTGGATTTCAACATTTCATTGTAGTGTTTCCTAGATATTTAGATCTAACTTTAGATTTAGATCCCCCCTGAATATTTATTTCTATTTCGATATTGAGGAGGTTATCTTACAAATAAGGAATTTGTGCTTAGACTATCTAAGGTTTTCGACCTCATTTCTTCCAATAGCAAGGATGAAACCACATCACCAACCATTAATATGGTTGCATTATTTCCAATAACTACAACTAAACTATTTGATTAATCCGACAACGAACACATGAAAATAATGCACTTATTTTAATTGGAAATTCTAATATAAATGAAAAAAAATAACTTGTCATAATAATAAAGACATCTATATGCTTTTCCACAGAGGTTCCATCATTCATCCTTAGAGGGTACAACTTCTTTTAAAGGAAAATTTTGTTTACCAGGGACTTAAATTGATAAAAATACCCTAACATATCCTTCAATACCTTGCCTATAGCTGCTCTTAAGACATTCAATAACACTGAATCTAAAGAGAACCAAATTGTACTCTTTTCCTTCTGATTCAACTTCATCCAATTTTCTATTGACATAGTAATTGTAGGTGCAGTACTAGGATCCATATTAACCCATTATTGTTTTCCTACAAGAAGATCCCCCATCTTGATATTCCATAGCTCAAACCCTTTCCGATTAAATTTCTCAATCTCGATATTATAACTAATTACCATTCTCTTTCAACACAATAATCAAGATTGCAAAGCTCTTTTTTCGAACCAAGTTGATTGCAGACCCAAGATAAACTTTCTCTATGAGACAAACCCTTAGTACCAAAGGTGTCCCTCTAAATCCAATAATATAGCTTTGACACCAAATGTAAGTTTTAAACCTATGAAGTGAAATAATTCATATGGATTCCTAATAAAAATAGAGAAACAATCAATGGAACACAGAAAGTACACAAAGATTTAGTCTATAAACCTTCAACTTGGAAAACCAACAGACCTTAGAGCCACACCTATCTCTTCTTATTATATTAATTCATTGTTCACAATACCACTGCAGAATGTGGTATCAAAACACTAATCTATTTACTCAAATTAGATTACAACCTTAATTTCCTACCTAGAATTAAATTACAATTGGATGAAAACCATTGGATGAAAAATACCAAAAAATAACCCAAAAATGTTTCCCTATGGCCTCTACCCTCGAACCCCTAGATAAAAAGGGTTTGAATCAACACCTCAAATTTATAGAAACAACACATGAGGGTAGTTGTGCAAATAATATAACACATCCAAAGAATATAGCCATGTAGAGACCACTGGAAATATTAAGAGGGGGTGAATCAATACTTCCCAGATTTTTACACAATTGGTTAATTTATTAGATTAAACATTTAAAGCATAAATAAAAACAACATCACATTAATGATAGTCCACATAATATGTCATTTAAACAAGATTTTTTTATGTATGGTTACATACAAATTTACCAGATGAACTGGAAGAAAATGAAATACTCCCCAAGGGTTTTACCAACAAGCTAGAAGGAAGCTAATGCTCCCCAATTCCTAAAGAGTTTCATAGATACAAGTCTGTAGGAGTCTTCATCTTCCCTTACAATAAATAAATCAATCACTTCTACCTCATTGCCACAACCATCTATTGCTTGTTGCTGCTACCACTGTCTACTACCTTTTCCCACTGCTATTAATATTATTGTTGCCACCGACTACTACTGCCACTCATTTCTACTATTGCCCAATAGTTCCCTGCTGCTATTTTTTCAATTTATAACTGCTCTCATGTTGCAAATGAAAACATCCTCAACACTTTCATTGTTCAGGCATCATTGTCACAGACATCATTGTTACACCATTGACATTGTCACAATCATCACCATCATCATTGTTGTCAAGTCACATCATCATCACTACCTAAATCATCATAGTGTTATCAAGATCACACATAGAAATATAAACAATGTAGGCCACTTAAGTTACTTCCATCTAGGTTTTTGTTACCACTGTCCACTCTTTGCCACTACCACTACATTTCAACTAAAATACTTTGTCTCATAGCGTTGTCAGTCTACAAACTTCAACCTTTTATTAATTAGCCATCACATCATACCCACATAATTTCTACTACAAACCCTAGCTCGTCAAACAAGTCTTGGAATCATATCAACACGATCCAATACCTATCACTACCACCTGAATATTTCTTAAGGTCTCTATCATACTTACTGTCATTCACTAATACAATCATATATGCATCTTGGTCTCATTAAGTCATCAAGGAAAAATGGTCACTTCTTATCATAAGTCACTATATTTATGTAGAAAGTATCATTATCATCAAGTCATTGTCATCATGTTTCATGAACAAGTTACTATCATTGATGCATGTTCATTATGCAAGATCATTGTTGTTATGTCATATCAAATATCATTACTATTCACACAAGAATATCATTGTCACCAGGTCACAAAAAGGATCATTGTCACAATGTCACAAAGAGGATAATTGTCATATATAAATTTCCGTACATCAGAGTTTCACTGATATGCTAAGGTTATTGTAACTGTTATTCATCTAGGTCACTATCTTAATACCAACAAGGTTACTTTGTCATGAAGATAATGCCATTTATATCATCATCATGGAACTACAAGGGTACAATAACTGGTTTATATCAAAGGTTTCTAGACTATAGATCATTTTTATATACATCTTTGTCATGTTTCAAGATCATTGTCACCATTGAATATCATTGTCACATAGTTACAAACCTTAGCAATGTTTCATTCACCTTACTTTTAAATCATGTGGCATACAACATAATATGTATAACATACAAATTCATACCTACTAAGCATACTTCAACAATGCTTCAAAAATCATTACTTGGATGCATCAATATGCTTATGCTTCAGATCTAGAAGATTGTGCCTATTCTAGAGTGGAAAAATAATGAACTGATACAGTACTATAGAAGACCTCAAACGTATTGTCTTTTCAATAAACAATAGAAAAAACCTTTACAAAAAAAAGAAATAAGTTGTAAACCCTTAAGGCTTCGTTGTTTCACAGGATCATCATGCACATAAATGAAAACGCCAAGTCTCTTCCATGATCTATTTCCACAAGGCCTCACACTTGAATTAAGGTAAATTCATCTCAAAGTCGAAATATCAATGTGTTGCTTCAAACATTTCCCTAATGCAAGGTCGTGAGTGTTAGCGCTTGAAATTTCACCTCAGGCTGAGAAAGGTAAACCTCAAGGCTACATCAAACCATTTAGCCTCGTAGCTAGCCCTACGGGGCAGGAGAAGGCTCTCTCCGGTCAATCTCGGCAGATCTTCAATGGGATGAGATGACCAACAAGGTAACACTAATATTAGGCTAGTAAACTGATTAAAAAGGTTGATTTGGGGTTTTTTGGGTTTTTGGTGGCAAATTGAGGAATTGCAATTTTGGGTGCAGGGATTTGACACAGTTTCTGCAGGGGGTTCTTTGGGGCGAGGTAGGAGACCATATTGATGCTTTTGTTTGAGGTGAGTGGATGGAAAATACCGGTGAGGAGCTAAGGAGAGAAAATAATACTTTGAATTCTCCTTAAACAGCAGAAAACATAGAAATTAAACAAACTTAAAAGCAGAGCATGGCAAGCATGAATTCTTACTTTAACACTTCATTTGTTTAATGTGCAGAAGTAAAGAAAGGAAATGAATCACATAACAAAGCTTACAAGAACATTGAGAAACACACCATCAACACATGAGTCCACAAGAATCCCAAAGATGACTGCAAAACCTTGGTCTTCCTTAGCCAAAAATTGCAGAGATACAAGTAAAATAATACAATGATAGCTTCTCCCTCAAGAGTCCAACCATGAAAATGAGCAAGAAAGTACATAATATAGATGATCTAACCTCTTTCCCTGCCTCCATGGGTCGAGCTCACTATCCTAGGAGCTGTTTCAACCACTTCTAAACTAAGCACTACAAACTAGGCAGTCAAAACAACTTGCCTCTATAAACTTGGAAACCAATTCATACATTACATATTTACCCATTTCATGAATGAATCTTATAGAAGTGTTAAACAAGAGTAAAAGTGTCTTAGAGTTACAAAAATTACATCAAAGATAATCATCTTCAACCCCAAAAAGTCAAACTGAGTCAAATCTGCGTTTTCTGGGTTGTACAGTGCAATCTGGCAAAATCTGCTCAACGGGTCGCGCCCCTTTGGAGCCACTTTTGGGGCACTTCCAGGTGTCAGAATTGGGTGCCGGATAGCTCGTTGGAAATGTTCTTTGAGTCTAATTTCCAACCCAACTAGAATTTTGCAATTTGGAGTTCATTTTCCCTGTCAAAAATCAAATCTCCCAAGACAGCTTTTTGCAGTTCAAAAAAGTGGCAGAAAGTCAAATTTTTCATGTATTTTGACCTTCTGGAGGCCCAAAACTCCATAAAAACTCAAGTCCATCCATAGGCATATGTAACTTTTCATGAAAAATCTAGAAATGCTGAGTTTTTGCAAAAAGGAGTTGCCATGACAAAGGGTCTCACCGGGGGTGAGACCCGTTAAAGAGCCAAAACCTGTAAATTACCAAAAAATGCCAAAATTACCCAAAATTATCAAATTTTTTTGGGATTTGAGCTGTGGCTATACTATTGAGTTCCATGATCTTTGAGTGAAGCCTCAGCCAAGATACGGAGGGGACTGGTCTTCTTTTTCCATTTTTGTGCCTTGGCCAAACTCCTTGGATCCGGCGACTGTAATTTTGGCATTTCTCTAAAACCATGACACATGTGCAAAAAGTGAAGGAGGTTTTTCTTCTTTGGAATGTTATGGAAAAAAACCTCTCTCAGTTTTCCAGAATTCATCTTTTATTTCTCTGAAACACCATTTGACTGCAACTTGTCCCGATGTGTGAAACAAGGGATTTTGTCGAAATGGAGCGAAATGAAGGGGATAGGGGGCTTCTAAATTCTTGGGGAAATTTTTGGAAGTAGGGAGGGAAGTTAGGAAGTAGGGGAAAGTGGAATCTCAGAGATTGAGTGAGGGGAAGGGGTCCAAAAGGGAAAAACATAGGCCCAACCTAGAAAATTGCCAAGTTGTAGCTAGAAACTAGGGTTTGTGCAAAATTGAGGAATTTGGCGGATCTAAGGGATGGGAAGTGTTTGATAAGGTACTTTAAGGATAGGGGAAGGTGTATGAACATCAGGAAACAAGTTTTGCCGATGATTTGACCGTCCAAGAGAAATTGGCTTTCAAAACCCTAGGAGAGGGAAATGACCTTGCCAAGGCACAACTGAAGCATGAACAAGATGTAAAATGACTCATTAGACACTGACATGACAATGAAAACCCTATGAATGATGATAGAATCAGCTGAATGATGACATGGACCGCCATTTGGACAACTTTAGAAGGAGTAAAAGCAAACCCTAGACCTAATGCCTAGTGACCAAATTTTGCTTGAAGACTCACTGAAATGACAAAATTTGACCTTGACACTTCAAAATCACTTTGTAAGAGCACATTTGATCACTGGAGGAAGGCTGGAAAGACTGACACTAACAGTGAGCACTTTAAATATCTTACTACACAGAGAAACGCAAATGAGGCCAAAATAGTGTAAGACAAGTGACGAAATGACTTCGCTATTACACCTCATTAATCTCCAAAATAACGATAAGAATTCAGTCACTAGGCTACAAGGATGCTTAACCACCAAATGCAAACAGTATAGTGCTCTAGGTGTTAGTCGCATGTGAAATGTTACTTGTTTAGTACGTCCACAAACCAAGGTGAGGAATATATCACTTTAGAAAGTAATTATTCTAGACTGCAAGCTAATTTTAGAGACCAAAATTTTGTCTTGAGGAAGAGAAGAGCATGATCTTCAATGTGTTTTGTTTAGGACTAGTTTCATTTTAGAATTACCTGCAAGAATGAAATTAAGCCCCAGCGAAACCCATAAACAAGAAACCCAGACCAAATATTCTTGTCAAAAACTAATTCAATCCTATCACATTTCACAGAGCCAAATAATTTCTAAGCTCATATGATATCACTTAATTACATCCTATGAAGGAGCGATGACATGCCCTTAAATAGGTTTGAGATGACATTTTTAGGATAGCCGACTTCACTTTGAATTTAAAAAGAAAAAAATCCCTCCAATTTAAAAATTAAAAGCTTATCGTCCTTCTAAGATTTGATCATTATGAATTTGAGGTTTTATTAATTAAAATTTATCCCATATAAAATCATCCATAATGAAGGATTCCATGGACTTCAATAAATAACGATGTCCCTTCCTTAAGTCATCTTTAAGGAGACTAACCAACATAGTGTTGCCATTTCATTCAACCAATAATATGATGTCGTCTCAACAATGTTTGGGGTTTTTTCCCACATCAAGGGACTTGGACCTTTGACCAAGAATATCTATCCAAATGTGATGCTTCTCTTGATGATCCACATACCATTGGGATAAGCATGACAAGGAGAATCATCCTGTAGAGATATCATGCCAAGAATCATGACAACACAATCAACAAATGTGAGGCAAGTACTAGGTATGTCTATCGTCTATGGAATCTAAGCCCTAGAGCCAGGGTTTCATCAGGGTGCATCATCCTATGGACATCACCAAGTTGCATCATCATCACATCAATGACCTCCAATTGTACTCGATTTGACATCAATGGCAACATACTCAACAATATCCCCCTTTGTAATGACAACACACCTAACATGACAAGGAATGATGCATCATGCATCTCTCTCTCCCTTGATTCTTCCAAGATTCTCTCCCCCTTTGACATCAATGGAAAAGGGTGGATAACATGTCCTTGATGATATCTCCAAGTGATGTGCCTACCCCTGATAAGATACTTTCATGTTGTATCATTTCTACAAGCTCCCCTTGACAATGTGCTTTCATGTCGCATCATATCTTCCATTACATAGACTCCACCTGACAATATTATCCCCTAAGACATCATCTAAGTCTGTCATGTAGCTCCCCCTATCTCCATATTTCAAATCTTCCAATTATGCAAGAATTCATTATGAAACTTGATTTCTTTTCCAGGCCCTAGTGGTCTTGCCTTCCTACCTGGTGAATGCTTTTGCTTCCTAGTTTTGTGTAGTCCATGTTAATTTGCTTATACAATATCATACAAAATGGAAAACATTATGACATAATATGTGGTTTGAGTAATGGAGAAAAGGTGTTGTAACTTCTGTTGTCAAGGGCATATGGGATTTATTCTTGTCTTCTAGAAAATATCCTTCTAGGGTTTTAATAAAACCCTCTATCAATATTCCTTCTATAATACTTGCACTCTCCAAATCTATTTCCAATGTTAGAACATGAATAGCAATAACCTTAAAATGTGCCTACATACCTAGGTGTATGGGGTGATGATCTCGTAAAGGTGTCTCGCCCTTGAGAAAGGATTTTTTGCTCTCCACTTCTAAATGGTATTTTATGATTTGATTTCTTGAATGCATCATATTGAAATCTTGAGGCATTTGTATTCCTACTTTCGGTGTTTGTTGACTTGTGCAAAACTTTGACTTTTGGATTCTGTTTATTTTTGGCATGAGGCTTCTTTCATTCTTTGACGAGTGGATTTTCTTCATCTTTGGAAAAAGGATTCTCTTCATGAGGCCTCTTTTCATATTCATTATGTGGCATCTCTTATTCTTTGACATATTTATCCTTGCAGCATGAGGAGTCGCCAACATATCCAAGACCTGTCTTGATAAGTGGTGATCTTGAACTCCTCAATTTTTTATTCAATTTGTCCAGTTCTATTCTCAAAAAGATAATTTCCTATTCATGTTTCATGAAATCCCCTACATTCTACTTCAACTAAATTCTTAAGACTTCCTCAATTCTTTTGGCTTCTTCAAGTTCCCTCTTCAAGGAGGTGATAAGTTCTTTATCTTGCTTGTTCCATTTATTGGGTATTTCCAACAACTTCAAGGGTTTTAGATATTCAACATATTCACAACTATTATTAACATTCTCCTTTGACTTCCCTATACTAGATGCTACGAATTTTCCTTCAAGTGGTTAATCATCAAAAGAGGCACCCGCTCTCATACCAATTGTTGGAAATACTAAGAGGGGGGTGAATCAGCATTTCCCTAATTTTCACATATTTGGTTAATTTATTGGATTAAATATTTAGAGCATAAACGAAAACACCATCACATCAATAATAGTACACATAATATGTCGTTCAAACAAACTTTATTTTGTATGGTTACATACACATTTACCAGATTAACTGGAAGGAAGTAAAATAATCCCCAAGGGTTATACCAACAAGCTAGAAGGAAGCTAATAATCCCCAAGTCCTGAAGAGTTTTGCATATCCAATTTTGTAGGAGTCTTCAACCTCCCTTACAATCAATCAACAAATCAATGCTAGTGGTGAGCCCTAGTATTGCGCCAAGAATGTTGCAATTCCCAAGGGCTCCTCAACTCAAATTATCAAACCGGGGTTTGTACAAACTTCGAGGTGACAATGTTATATGCACAACAGATAGGATTCCACATTAGATCAAAAAGTTATCAAAGACCCTTCCTCCTACTAAATTAGAATGAAATCTTGATAAAAGGGTAATTGGAAATTTCTTCTAGCTATAAAAATAGAAATGCCATGACTCAACTTGTAAAAAACTAATTAATAAATTCATGAAAGGAAAAAGGATAATCTACTTGCAAAAATGAAGCTATGTTATCTTGCAGAATCCATCAAATTAACTCATCTACTTGTAGAAAGGAGACTAATTTATCTTGCATAATTCATCATACTATCAATCAGAATTGAATGTACCATCTACCTAGTTCATACTTGCTCATAAATCAATAACCTACTTGCATGATAAAGAAGCTAACTCTACTCTATTTTTGTAGTGAAGGAAAGGAAGTTTTGGAGTGGCCTAGGAGCTTTCCCTGATCATATTATCACAGTTGGGGGTCATTATGTATCTATGTTAAGTAAAATTTATAGTGGGGATCGAAACTGTTGAAGGAAAATGTGGTTATAGGCGAATGCTACAAGAGGCATGTAATGCTACACGCAAGCCTGTAATGCTACATGAGGGCATCCAAGTGGTTTTCAAAGGTGAGAACACTGTCTTAAGGGTATGAAGAAGTGGATAGTAGTTGAAAGAAATTAAAGGAGGTTGATCTGAGCCCCTAGCCAAGCTCAGGACCTCTCAGAGGACTGTCTTGCACTAGGATGAGTGCTCTTGGTGAACTAGGAAGAATGGCTTATAAAACATGGTTTATGTACAAAGTTTGGAAGTGGAAGAAGATTATGAAAGAGGTTAGGATGGAATTTGTAAAGGTGCCCTTCCCTGCAGATAAATCATCCCTACAATCAAGCACATGTATTCATCCATTTATCATTAACAATATGAAATAATTTTTGATGGAAAATATGAGTTTAATTTAAATAACATTTAATTCATGCAATACCACTGATCTAATCACTAAACTAGCTTCTAAGCTACAGAAAGAAAGTTTAAAATAGGACAACTAACACTAGTATATTTCTAAGAAATCATAAACACAATCTTTTTGGGTTGTGGGTGTGAATCCTTCCACTCATTCTCCCACAAGAGAGATGATGTAGAGGCTACAACCACAAGATTGTATAGGTTAATTTCTACTGAAGTGCAAGAAACTATGAACTTCTTGGAATCAAGAAGAAACATAAGTACAAGAAAAGGGACCAAAGCCTCTGGGTTAGGCCCAAACCTAAGGGTCTTATCCCTCTGAAACTAACTCAAAAGCAGCTTAAAATCTAACTTCTCATTATAAAAAAGTTTAGGTCTAATACATCGCATAAAAGTTGAAAATAGCAATGTCAAGCTTGGAGCTCAATATATACACCTAGATGAAAAAAAACTTTGAATCCTAATGAGATCTTCTTCTAGTTTATTTATATAAAAGGGAAACTAGAGAAACTCCCTTGAAAGTAGGAATGGTTCCCTCCTTGATCTCAAAAATGGTGGATCTTTTCCTTCTTGATCTTCACTTGGAATAAGAGTCACTCAACTACCAATGAACTCAAACTGGTGAGGGAGGATGTGGTGATCCCAAGCTAAGTTTAGGGAGTTGAGGGGGTGGACAAAACCCATAGATTCTCTTGTAGTTGTCTCCATTAAGCACCTGCATAATAATAGCCTAAAAAATTATTCATTTTCATGCAGTTAAACCACATTAGGCTACATACTATGACAAACACCTTTTATTCCTCTTACCAAGCATAATATAACTAAAAATTTGAATTAATGCAAGAGAAGGATAGTTTTAAGGTTGGAGGATGGCATATTAATCTTCAAAATTTACCTATTTATGGGACTCATAATCACCCCCATGTTGAAGGTGTTTCTCATCCTCTAAGCAACTCAGTCATCCATGTGTAGCTCCTTCATGGTCTTGGTGGCCTCCTTGACATATCGAGGCTCCTCAGATGGTTTTCCCTCTTGGGGATAAAAACATCCATATCTCTCTATTTCTGTCCATTCCTTCTGCTCTACTGCTTCATCTCTTCCTTCTTGTAAGCCTACTAGCAAGGGTGGACTGAGCTTGAGTCCTATCCACTTGATTTTCATCCTCTACATGATCCTCTTGTATAATGGTTTTCTCTCCAAGGCATTCCTTATCCTTTCAGGAGAGTGATATTCTATGATTTGTAGACTGTGGGGTAAGGCATGCCATCTCCTCTGGAAATCTTGCAGACTTTATGTTCCCAACAACCTGAATGTGTCTTCAAAGTGTAGAATGGCTTGCTCTTGGGTAGCAAGGTATTTAGGTGCTAAAGCAACATCATTGGAGATGAGGCCATGATTGCTAATGACAACCCTTGGGCTCACTAGCTCTGCCCTGATATACAATGGTTCCTTTTCTTCCTTTGTCATTACCCTTTTCACTTCCTCAACTCTTGTCTCCTCATGAGTCATCCAAGATGCTAAGGCCATCAACTGCATATCTCCCAATCTTGAATTGGGATCCCAAAAATTCATATTTGTCAAAGTGAGGTTGTGCATGTAAAATTTAGCCAATTTTGCTTTGTCTTCCATGTTAGCTTGGCTGCAAAATTCAATGAATTGTTTGTAATCTTGAAAGGGCATAGATCCATGTTGTGCCAAAGTTTTGATTTGGAACTGCAACCATTGTTCTTTGAGAAAGAGGGCATAAGACTTTGATGGTTGTCTGCATTGCAGTGCTTCCATGGAGAGACTTGCCATGGTGGAAAGTTGTGTTTCTTTCTCCTGCAACCTCTCTCTTAACCTCATATTTTCTTCTTGTAGTTTCTCCCTCATTATAGACTCTCTCATTCTCAACTCACTTAATTCTTTTCTCATTTCAGTGACCTTTTCTTCCATGAGGCATACATCCTCTAGCTTCTTAGATTTAGTAATTTTCATCCACCTCTAGGTTCTACCTCTCTCAGTCTCCAGCTCATAAAGGAGTGGAATTGCAATTTTTTCAGGAATAATCCTCCCTCCTTCAATGAATTTGTAGTAGGATCTCAAGCTAGGTTGTGGGCTAGGTTCTTAGAGCTCTTGTAGATCATTTCCAACAGACTTTAAGGTGGTGGCTACCTCTTGTGAGTCTTTCTTGGGATCCTATAGCCTCCTCTGTCTTGCTTGTAGCAAAATCTTCCCCTCCTATAGCAAACCACGATCCTCCTATAGACTCTCTTTTTCCTCTTCCTCAAAGGAAAATTGTGTCCTTGGATTATTCAAGGTGATAGACCTTGTGGTAGGCCTACTCATAGGTGTTATGGGTGACTTGGTTTTGGTTTTAGGAGGGGTGACCTCCTCAGTTTTTCCCTCACTAAGTCCTATTTCTTTGTTTTTTCTTGGTGACCCGTTAATAATTATAGGAAACATTATAGGAGTTTGTGGCTTTCCTTGTCTAATTTTAGTGATCTTCCTAGTTCTGAAATAAATTTTACTTTGTATTGATTGCTTCCTCTTGGGCTTGATAGGAGTGCCCAATGTAGCTAAGGTGCAACTACTTCCTGTTCGGTGTCTTTTGTTCCTTGGGGTGGAAATTAGGGGAATTTTGAGGTCTAAAATGGGCCTCCTAAGGAAATTATAAAATAATAGTGGAAATAATAAAATAATATTAGATTACATCATGAAAGTTTAGAGGGAAAAAGTAAAAACTATTTTTTTAACTCATATTTTCAACTTATCTCCCTATGGGTTTACTCAAATTTTGAGTGGCAACACACGTTGGATGTAGAATTTGATTCCTCATCCAAGGAGTACCCATGTTTCATACTTTTGATGGACCCTACTACACAAAAAATGAGAAATACATGAAAAACGTGATTGCAATCACGTTTTTTCATGTATTTCTCATTTTTCATGTAGCAGGTTCCATCGAAAGTATGCAACATGGGTACTCCTTGGATGAGAAATTAAATTTTACATCCAACGAGTTCTCCTACTCGAAATGTGAGTAAAACCTTAGGGAGATAAGATGAAAATGCGAGATGAAAAAGTAGTTTTATTATTTTATTATTTTGTAATCCTTTTACTTTTTTACTCCAAAAATGGTGAATCATCCCCCATGGTTGACATCATCATATTGAATCCTATTGGTTCTTATAAAGTTTATTTTCATTGTACATTTTTCTTAGGGGGCCCATTTTAGACCTCAAAATTCCCTTAATGGAAGTCTTCTCAGGGCTTATTCTTTCTTCTCCTCCTCTTCTCCTTTCATCTATGCTTCTCCTTCCTCTATCTCTGCTGCCTCTTTTTCCTCTATTTTTCCTCCTTCTTCTTTTGTTCTTGCTACTTCTTCCTCCTATGTCTTTCTTTATTCTTCTTCTGATTTTGCTACCTCTTCATCCTCTGTCTTTTATCCTTCTCATTCCTAGAGGCAAGGTGGTCACTCTGCTGATAGTTTCTAGACTAAGAGAAATGGCCAACCCCATGACAATAGTTGTGGAACTATCTTCCCCTTGAGAGTGAAATTCCATGGAAAATTCACAACCAAGATCATCATCATACCCTTTTAGTAGCTCAAAGAAAACCAACCACTGGTGGTTTATGAAGATGTCAACTATAGGAGGGTGTTGGTGAATTCTCCTGTTGTGTGAAGGTTCCAATCTGTTAAATCCCCCCCACCCCACCCTCGCCTCATATCTTCTCTACCACTCCTTGATGCTATGTAGATGTGGAATCCAAAAATTCAAGTAGTCTCAGTGGTGAAATAGTGGCACAATGCTTGGTGATAGTGAGGAATAAGGGTGCTCAAATTTATATCCACCAAGCTATTTATTTTATCTTAACCACAACAACTTACAAAAGGATCCATTGTTGATCAATTAATTGTTATAGGCTCTTAATTTCAGCAGACTGTCCATGAAATTGGGTGTAGAAATAAAGAAGTAGGGCATCACTTACTTCTTATTAGAGAAATTTTGGGTGTGCATGAAGGTTTTGAGACAATATCGAGCCACTATGACTCCTTTTCCTCCTCTCAATTCCTCTTGTAGCTCCTATCGGCCTCCTGTAGAAATTGCAGGCCTACCTGTAGCTTTCTCCTATAGCACTGTGCATGTAAGGGTTTGAAACTCCTCTATGGAACTCTAGCTGCTCGAAGCACTAGCTCATCCTTCCTCTATCGGTTTTTGGAATGAGTGATGGTGCAAATGAAGTCGAGCCAACACATAATATCCTTTTTTGGTAAAATCTTGGAGCATTATAATGGATTGGAATTAACACAAGTTTCCTCTTTTGGACTGTTGTCCCCACAAACTGTAATCATCTCTCCCATCTTGTGATTATCACCCCACTCTTCGAGGACAAGACTTTGTTTTGAGTTGAAATTTCCACATTGCATGGGTTACTTAACCCACACTTGAGTTGACTAGTCAAGGGTGGCCAAGTTCATTGGCCACCTCTAGCCTATTAAAACACCTTTTCTCACTTAAAACACATTTTTGTCATTTTTATGTATAGGGAGGAGGTTAGGGTTTCCATACCTAAACCTACCTATGAATCAAATTGTTGTAGATATTTTCATGCTGGAGCTGGACCATACATCATTATGATCAAGGGAGTTAACCTCTTTAACTTATTTCTTGTGCATGTCTTCATTTTTTATGCTAGTTTGACTGTTGTTGTTGTTGTTGTGTGTTTACAAGTGCCTCTTCTGATATCCAAGTTGTTGTTGGTGGTGGAAATCCTCACTGACAATGAGGCGTCTCTTCAGAGCTGCAAACAAAAATTCATCATCCCTTCTGGTGGTGGAAAAGAACATGATATCAATGATTATTGTGTGGATGTACAAGATGCTATAGGAGGAGTTTCTTCTTGTAGCAGTCTTTTGTTCTCCCCTTGAAGACTTCATTTTCCATGAGGGAGATGATGGATATGATGATAAGATATGAGGATAGGGTTAGAGTCATGGAGAAGTAGTGTAGGCACTGTAGAGATAGAAAATGGTAGCTTCTATTTTTTTTTTTTTTTCCTTTTCTCTGAAGGTAGGGAAAAGTGGAGTATTTTGAGCAATGTTTTGGTAAAATGAGTGGATGGATGATGGATGGGTGATGGAAAAGTCATAGGGGGGCTTATTTATCATTTCTCAGAGTTAATATGGTATTTTGGATTATTTTCCTCCTTGAATATCCCTCCTGTAGCTCCACAAGCTCCTCCTGTAGCATTACAGGACCTTCCTATAACAATACAAGTCATTCCAATAGCATCACAAAGAGGAGGTGAATTTCAAATTTCTTGATGATGGGATGGTGGAGAGAGATGGTAATGTGAATGGAGAGGATGGACATGAGTTGTATGGATAGAGGAATGGATTGTAGCTTGTAGATCTTGGCATGTAGCCATGAAATATGCCACTCTGTATAACTATGCAAAACAAAAGAAAGGTTACAAATATGATATAAGCTCCTTCCTTATTCTCTTTTTCTCTCTTTTTTTATTTCTTTTTATTTTTCTTAAGACACACAAGTTTCCTTAGAGGAGGTTTACAACCTGCATGTCTACCCTAGGTGCCTCAAGGGAGGTTTTCACTTGGGGATCTTTATTATTTTTTTCTCTTTTCTTTGCTCCTTGTCTACCTTGGAGAGGTTTTCAACCTTGGAGTTTGCCTCATATGCCTCATAGAGGTTTTCATCTAGGCCTTTTATTTTTAATTTTTAATTTTATTTTTTATTTTTATTTTTAAATTTCTAAGAGTGTTGTGGACTGGAAGCTATAAAACTCCCAATCACATTCAATTCTTCGCTGAATAGACTGATAAATTCCTCCTTGGACATATGTATTCTATATAACTTCAACCTATAACCATTTACAAGCAAGGGAATGCCTTCCTCATCAATGATTCTGATATGGATATACCCATTTTCATTACACTTTTCCACTAGGTATGGGCCCAACCATCTTGTCATTAACTTCCCTTTAAAATATTTGAACATAGAATCATATAACAAGGCCTAATCCCCTTCTTGAAGAGTATTTTACTTGATATGCTTGGCATGTAAGAGCTTCCTTTGCAGTTGTATGACTTTAGAGTTTAAGAGAGCTTGCATTCTAAACTCATCTAAGCCATTCAACTGGAGCAACCTTTCTTGATATGCTATGGTGACATCTAAGTCCAACTGAGCTTCCATTCTCAAAGTGTTATATTCAAAATCAATAGAAAGTAGATCTTTATTCCCATAAACCAAATCATATGGAGTGAACCCAGTGGTGGTTTTCAAAGTGGCATTGTAGGCCCAAGTGACCTCTACTAGTCTATCTTCCCGATCTTTCCTACTGCTATTAATAACCTTTGTGAGAAAGATCTCCAGTGCTATGTTTGTGACCTCTACTTTCCCATTTTCTTGAGGATCATAGGTAGTGGATGTCTTATGCTTTATATGGTGCTTCCTCATGAGATCCTCAATCAAATTGGATGTGAATTGTGCTTTGTGATTAGTGACTACCTCCCTTGGATACCCAAACTTATATAATATGTTTTCTCTTAAAAATTATGCCACTTTATGCTCAATTGTTTCTTTGACTACCTTTGTCTCAGCCCACTTTATCAAGTAATTAAGTGCACACAATGATGTACTTTTTCTCCCTGATGGTGGATCAATTGGCCCAATGATATCCATCTAAGGCCACTTGAGGCTGTAGGGTCATTTCAACCTTGGGTGTGGGTTTACCCATCCTTTGGAACTGATCACATCTAGTGATATATCTCCTTTCATCTTGATGCAACGTGGGCCAATAGTAACCAACCTATAAAAATTTAAATGTTGTCCTTTCTGCAGTAAAATCACCTCCACAAGGACCATCATGACATGCTGAGAGGATGTCAAATACCTCCTCCTTTCTTACACATCTCCTCAAGATTTGATCTGGCCCCAATCTAAAAAGATTTCCCACAATCCAAGTAAAAGGAGAGCTTTTTCTTACAATCTTGCTTTTCTCGCTGGATGATAGATTAGGAGGGAACCTCCCAACAACCAAGTAGTTTGATATGTCATCAACCAAGGAGAAAGAATTTAGATGGAAAAGTGGTGCTCATCTAGTAGTTGACCATCCACCATCTCTTCATTACCTGCAGGCAAGATTACCCTAGACAAAAAATCTGCAACCACATTTTCTTTTCTAGGTTTCCCAATAATAGTCAAATCAAATTGTTGTAACAATAACAACCACCTAATTATCCTTGCTTTAACATCAATCTTGTTCATCAAATATTTAATGTTTTCATGATCAGTATGAACAAAAGTTTGGTACCCAGTGATATAGTGCCTAAATTTGTTTAAAGAATGCACTACAACTAAGAGCTCTTTTTCAGTGACAGTGTAATTCAGCTCATCCTTAGAAATATCTTACCAATGAAGTAAATAACATAAGGAAACTTATCCTATACTTTTCCTAAGTTTCCCCCGACAACTTTATCTGATGCATCAGTATGGATATGGAAAGGCAATTCCTAGTTGGGACCTCTTAGGATGGGTGCAATGGTCAACTTTTCTTTCAACACTTCAAGGGCCTCTTGACAACTACTGGTCCAATAGAAATCTAAATCTTTTGCAAGTAAACCAAACAAATGTTAAGCCACTTTACTAAAGTCTTGGATGAATATCCTATAATACCCTGATAGTCCCAAGAAGATCCTGAGATCCCTTTGCTTCTAAGGGGTAGGGACGCTTTTGATGATGGAAATTTTGTTTGGGTCTACCTGTATCCCTTCCATGGAGATGGAATGGCCAAGGAAAATCCCCTCATTCATCAAAAACTCACATTTCTTAGGGCTTACAGAGAGATTCATTTCAATGAATTTTTTCAAAACCTTGCATAGATTAGAGAGAGCTTCATGGAAGTCACATCCATAAGGAGTGAAATCATATGTGCATATTTCAACAGAATCATGAACCAATTCAGTAAAAATACTCAAAACTACCCTCTAGAAAGTAGTAGGGGCATTGTACAAACCAAATGGAAGAACTCTATAAGAAAAGGTACCCCAAGGACATGTGAATGTGGTCTTGTCTTGGTCTTCAGGGATAATCTGGATTTGATTGTATCCACTAAATCCATCCAAGAAGGAGAATAATTTCTTCCCTGCAAGGCCATCTAGGACTTGGTCAATGAAGGGCAAGGGAAAATGGTCCTTCTTTGTAGCCTTGTTGAGCTCCTGGTAATCCACACAAATTCTCCACTTCCCATTCTTCTTAGGAACTAACACAAGAGGTGACACCCACTCACCATATGAAATAGGGTATATGAACCCTGCATCCAGTAGTTTTTGTAGTTCTTCTTTCACAATGTCCTTAAGAGTTGGGTTCATCCTCCTCTGGCGTTGGTGCACATGCCAAAAGCATCTAGGTGTTGCCTCAACACTTTGCACAATTGTTCTTCCTGTCTTCCCGA
This sequence comes from Pinus tabuliformis, assembly GCA_031772625.1. Classification (NCBI taxonomy): domain Eukaryota; kingdom Viridiplantae; phylum Streptophyta; class Pinopsida; order Pinales; family Pinaceae; genus Pinus; species Pinus tabuliformis. The sequence continues at coordinate 987,967,000 of CM062814.1, forward strand.
GAGAGAAGGGTTGATATTTAAGGTTCTGGATGGGCCAAAATCTGCAATATTGACATGGTCTTGACTTAATTCAATAGGGCATAAACCTACTCAAGGATTTCTATCATATTCTTTCATCAAATCATCAATGGGCATGGGAGTGGGAGGTTGATTCTGAAGGATATGGCCAATGAGATCATCTTCATCAGGTTTCCTCCCTCCTATAATGATGTTTAGAGTGCATATTGGGTGGGGTGTGGTGTGATACAATTCATCTTCTTCCTCCTCTTCTAACCACAAGGGTAAGTCATGCTCAATAGAAGGCTGAGCAAGAGGATACAATACCAACTATTTAGACAAATTTCCATTCTTAATGGTCATGTTCCCAACCCTACAACTAATGTAAGCATCAACAGTGGATAACCATGGCCTTCCCAAGATGAGGGGATAGCCACTAAAATTGGTTTTGGGCTGGAGAACCAGAACATTCGTTTGATATTCCAAAGAGTCAATGAAGACCATAACATCTTCAAAAACTCCCTGAGGAGCTACTATGGATATGTCTGCAAGATGCAGCACTATGGTGGTATTTCTTAAATCCCCTTGGAGGTTTAGCTTTAGCATGGTTTCCTTAGTCATCACATTGATTAAAACCCCAAGATCAATTAGGGTTTTAGGGACTATAAGGCCATCAATGTGCACATCTACTAAAAGGCTTCCATCGTCTACATATTATGGGAAGATCACCCTCCCAAGCATCAAATCAGATAATTTCCCAATAACATTTATGGTGGGGGTGTCTCTTTTTATTCTCGTAGGATTTTTGAAACATTTCTCCTTGATGAGCTTATTATAGATGGGAACATCTTTAATAGCCCAGAGAAGGGGTATTTTAACACACAAATTTTACAATTCTTCCAAAATTTCAATCTCTTTTAGGGGTGTGTTGGTTAGGGTAGATCAACTTCTCAGGAAAAGGAGGTGGATTGACTTGAGGAACACTCTCTTCCTTCTCTCCTTCAATCTCTTTAGGTGGAGAAGGTGGGTGGTTATCTGGAAGAACTCTCCTAGAACGAAGGTTGATCTCCTGGATTTCCACATCATAAGCAGGATAAGGTATCTCTCCACTATATAATTTTTGTACTTGCTTGTTGTTCGGGTTCGAATTTGGTTTAGTAGGAATTTGAGGTTGCTTAGGTGGAGTAGGATGAGTGAGTTGTGGATGAGGTTGGGGTGGAGGTAGTAAAGTAAGAGGTTGGTTAAATTGAGGTCACCACCCTTGTGATGGGTTGCCCCATTGAGAAGATTGGGGTGGATATGGCTGAAAAGGATGGTTGACAGGTTGAGGAGGATATGGATGAGAATAAGGCCAATAAGGAGGTGTGGACCAAGATGGGTGAGTGGAAGAGTACCAAGGTTGCAAGGGTGTATTCTGATTTGGATTATAATAAGAGTAGTGTGTGCCTTGCATGCCCTTTTGATATGGCCGAGGTCCTTGAGGTCTTCTTCGATTGATGAAATAAAGTTGCTATGACCCCCCTTCTTCTCCTTGATATACAATTTTTAGTCCTGGCAAAGAAGGGCACTTGTTTGTAGCATTATTTTCTTCATAGTCTAGGTAGACCTCTATGAAATTTAATGGGCACTGTTACACTAAAAAATGTCACCTTGACTACTTACAGTTAGTATGGCTCAAATCAACAGTCATGCTACCCTCTTAGGCAAGTCTCATGCGTCTATTATCCATCTCAAACTCAAAGAAGAGAGAAAGTCTTGTAAAAACTATGTTTATCTCTGGGGTCGCAGGTTCTCTCTAGCCTTACCTGCGGGGACGCTGACCATGTTCACAAAATCTGCGTCCATGGACGCTCTGTATGTTAAGGGACAGGTGCGTCCCTCTGTAAAAGGCAAAATGCGCGAGTTTTATCTTTAAAAAGTTACTTGTGGTTACTTCTAGAACATTCTAGAGGTCGGTTTGATGAAATGGATGCGCCTCCAGTTGGTTCATGTATCTCTATTAAGGGGGAACTTATCCCATCAATAAGGGAGCTATCCCACCCATAGAGGGGGATGATCCCATTGATAGTGGACCTGAATAACCTCTTTACAGCACTATAAATAAAGACATTGAGCCAGAGGGAGAAGAGGTTGGAGCTATACATTTTCTTTGGGTAAATGCTGCAGGATTTAGGTCTTCCATTAGAGCCTTTGTGAGGAGAGATTGTCTTTACTTGATTCTACTTGGAAGAGGGTGAGCTTTGTCAAAGTAGAGGAAAACCCTTGATGGACCCTGGGAGGAACTTGCACAACACCAAGGCCAGGTTGTAAGAGTTTCTTTGTTCGTTATTAATACAAACTGGTTTATTTTTCTCAATAGCTTGTGTTAATGAGTTATTTCATGTGTTCCTTGGTCTGCATGTTGAATATATGTTTTATTATATGAAATGCAAGTGCTTGGTAATTGTTTGATTGTTTGTGGTTGCAGGAATTGACTTGAAGGAGGAGCTCATCCGGATCGTCAAGAACGGGCTTCAACAACAGCGTTTTGGAATAAGGTAAGCCTAAACACTTGTAGTTTTCATGTTGTAAAAGGTGTATTTAGAGAAAGATCACTCCATTTTGTCTTGTTTGTCATTAGAACGTCTTAGACTTCTAGGAAGGTCAGTCGTGTCCGCACCCTTGACAAATTCCGTGTGACAAATTGGCGACTCCGCTGGGGAATCCATTAATGAGAGAGTCTTTTCCTTTATATGAACTTTGCTTTGAGAAAATCATTTTTATTTTCTGGTTTTTGACTGTGAGAATTAGTATTTGGGTGGCTTAGCTTTAGATTTCGTTAGATTTGGTTTTTCTTCATTTTTTCAGCAGGACGCACTCTCTGAGTACTGCACAGTGCGTCTTTGGACGCGCTGTTGCCGTTTGCACAGAGCGGGGCCGCACCTGTGACAACGGGTTGCCTGCGTCTTCCTGTAAAACTTAAGAAAATTCCATTTTTTGCTTTAATTGCTTTTAGATTTTGATTTTTCCTTGTATTTTCTGCCCAGATCCTTTAGTACCCTGTCAAGAATTTTCACCTGAACTTGTTTTGTGAGCTTTGAGTGTTTTAGTGGTTTTCAACGAAGTTTAGACCTAGGGTTTGATTTTTGGATAGGTTTTGTAGTGACTTTGATAGTAGAAAGTTGTCCAACCTTAGATCTCTCTGGTTAGTCAACCTTCTTAGAAGTCGGGCCTGTCGTAAAGTCTCCTTGTGTGAGCAGCTTGCCATTTAAGTTGTTTTGGGTCAAATTTCGAATTGCTTGTTTATAAAGTATTGATTTCCATTTTACAAAAAGAACAAAAAGATTAGAGTTTTGTTTTGACTAGTTTTTGGTTCTGCAATAAACTAGTCCTTGATTTGATTGTGATCAAGTAAAACACCTTAGAAATAATCATTGTTAGTTTTGGCCTCGTTAAGATTGCTTAGAGTAAATTTGCCTTTAGTTTGCTTATGAGTGGATTTTCATAGATTTTAATAGTTGTTAAGATTGATTTTTGGTTATATTAGATTTATTTGCTTTATTAAAAGAAAAATACAAAAAACATCTTCTTTAAAAGTCTTGTTTCAAGTAGCTTTTTGTTTTTGAAAGAAGAAAAGAGTTTTTTCGTGCATGTAAAGAGAGGTTATGTTTTTATGCTTGGAAAAGAAAAACGAATTGTTTCTTTGATTGTCTTCAATTAAGAAGTTGCTTTTATAAAGATTGCATTCTCTCAACTTTTTAGTTAAGCAATTCATCGAAAAAGTAAAGTAGTGGATAAATCATTCTAGGTGCATTTTGTAGTGGTTTCGAGTCGAGTCAACACACCACTGGTTTCACTTCCATCACCTTTTGACTTAAGAAACAACCTTAAAAGTAACGCTTAAATTAAAATCAATCTAGTAATCTTTATTTTTCTAGGGCTCTGAAACACCAACATAGCTTAGGCTAGGGTCTTGGAGTAGGTGAGTACTTAACTCTCCAAGACTACAAAACCAAACAGATAGTCTATCTTGAGTAGAACAAATCCAATTGTTTCAGTTACATTCTGGGAAAGCTCCTCTTAAAGGAGAAGCACGAGCTCGTGTCCGAACCAGTGAGGGGATCATTCCTCCCTCGTTGGGAACGACGCCAGGCAGTACGTATTACAAACGGTAAACCTCGGATTAACCATTGTCGAGGAGCCAGGGGTCACTTATCGGTAAACCTTGGATTGTTGTCAAGGAGCCGGTAAGGGGATTGGAGCTTGCTACTCTGCCCTTGCGTGCTGTCGGAGTTTAGACTGTTCCCCCAGGTGTAATTGTTGTGATTGGTAACCTTAGTGGCCATAATATCTAGGATTCTACCCAAGGTGACGGTGGAGGGAAGGTCCCACTGTACCTGGAGCAGACGTCGGTTATACTCACTTGGATTTTCTGGGGGGTTCACTTCACTTCGAGACGGTTAAAGTGGAGGAACTTGTCCAGTCTATTCATTAAGCAGGTTGCCGGGGTAACTGTTCCACCCGCCATTTCTGTACTGAATCCTGCGAGGTTGGGCCTAATCACCAACTAGCGCTTTTGGTCCGGAAGACTACTGTTTGTGTGTGGTTTGACGCTCTAGATTATTTAGGCGTGTGCTTCAAATTTGTTTGGTTCTTTAGAAGACTTTAGGTGGTTTGATTTGAAATTTTTACTTTGTTTTCGTGTGTTGTAGTTAAAAATCTTTAATTGTGGCGGAATTACCGAGAAGGTCCCGTCGAATTGCGGGCCAGTCTCCTGAAGTTGTTTCTGTGGCCGAATTGTTGAGAAGATCCCGTAGACTTAGGGGATCCCCTCCTCGAGACGACCCAGGTAATTTAGAAGGGTTAAAGGTCCTTGTAACTCCTCCTAGTGGCAGTAGAGTAGGTTCACCTGAAGAAGGAGAATCTTCCTTGGTAGTCCATCCAGATTACCAAAGTTTAGAAACAGGTTACAATCCCGAAGCTGTTACAGTTTCCGAGCTTGCTGGTAGTTTTTCATCTGCCAGTGAAACAGGCGAAGAACCTGAAATTTCCGAACCTGTTACTCCAACTCCTAGTGTTCCTGATTCACCAAGAATAGAAAGAATTATCACCGAAAATCTTCCTGTTGGATTAATTGCTATAGAAGAACTTGTTCCAGAGGAAGAAATAGGCGTTTCTGATTCTGAAGATCTAATTACCCTTGATCTAAGGGAGCGTGAATCCATCTTTTACAGTCCTCCTAGAAGTGAATCTTGGTACCTTGCATTAACCAATTTTTTAGACAACTCAGTAGGTTTTTCTACACCTCGTACTCCTTCCACCTAGAGGAATTCATTCTCCTGTAAATATGTCTGGTCAGTCATCTGTGTTTTCGCAAAGTCCTGAATCATTTTTACATGGCGGTCCTTCTGTTCCTACTGGGTATCAATCACTTTCTGGTACCTTTGCGGGAGCATCTCCTCAACCCATTGATCATGGGTTATTAGTTGGAAACAGTGGTAATGTACCATTGAGTATAGGTGACGTTTATATGATGTCAGGTTCAACTCCCATTAACCAACCTCAAGGTGGCCAATTACCGCCTGGGGGGCAACCTTCGTTAATGCCTGGGGGGCAACCTCAAGGTACTTCATTCGTGACTGGGGGGCAACCTCAAGGGTATCAACCCCAAGGGTATCAACCCCAGCCTCAATATGTACCCCAAAGTCAACCTCAGTATCAATATCAACCTCAAGGATGGCAACCTCAAGGATGGCAACCCCAAGGGTATCAACCTCAAGGATACCAACCCAAGGTCAAGGTCAACCCCAGTACTCGTATTTACCTCAAGGTTATCAACCTACGGGTCAATACCCTGGTCAAGGTTATCAACCACCTCAAGGGCAATCATATGGGACTGCACCTTACAGTTATCAACCCTATCCTCAATACGGCTATGGATCTCAGTATCCTCAACCTGTTACGAGTCAATACCCTGGAATGTTAACATGGGATCCGTCACAGGGTCAACAGATGTCGCAACCAAGTATACAGTCGGTACCTCAAGCAGGACAACCTGCAGTTCCTGGTCCACCCCAGCAACCGCAACCTGTCCAGTCAAGTGTTCAGACCCCTGTAACTTCCGTAGTTACTCAGCCGCCAATTGCACCTGGTACTCCACCTCACACGGCTGCAGCAACTACCGCTTCATCTACCATGCTTACTTCTGGAGTATCGGCAGCTCCGGTTTCTACTGTCCCTGTAACCACTCCTCAGACATCTGTACCGTTGTCTGGACCTACGGTTCAAACCACAGTCCAGATGCCTGCAGGCCAACCTGGTACAAGTACGGTTGTTACTACTCAACCTCAATTTGTTCAACCTCCGTACCAGGGACAGTATCAACCTGGGCAAGCTGCCCAACAACCGGTTTACCAGTATCAACCGTATCCTGGGTACACTTATCAACAACCTCAGCAACCCCAGTACGGTCCGGTTAATCCTGGTTTTCCAGGAGGATATAATATCCCAAATGCGACTCCTGTTCCTAGTTATCCTGGATATCCTCCTCCTGGGGCTGGTATTGTGACTCAGAATTTTAGAGATCCTAACCGGCAGTTACCGTTTATTGCGACTTTAGATTTACCCGACTTGACGCGCCTAACGAACGATCCAATTCAATATCTTCAGTTCTGGCCGCCAATGCCAAATAAGTTGCCCAGCGATATACCCAAGTTCGAAGGTAAGTCTGGAGAGGATCCGTCTAATCACGTGATGACTTACCACCTCTGGTGTGCATCAAATTCCATCTCAGATGATTCCATCCGCTTACGTCTTTTCCAGCGTACACTCATTGGTCTCGCAGCCAAGTGGTACATTGAGTTACCACGGGCCTCTTTTTACAACTTTAGCCAGTTAGCTACCTCGTTCTTAACTCATTTTCAGTTACCAGTCAGATACGATAATGGTACAGAATTATTAACTTCGCTAAAACAATCGACATCCACGTACATTTCTGATCACATCCATGAGTGGAGACGTCGAAGAAGATTAGTGAAAGTTTTTATCCCGGACCAAATCTTAGCTGAATGGTTTGTCAAATCATTATTACCAAGAATTACTGAAGATGTAGCTAAGGCCGGAGTAGTTACTGAGGAGCAAGTCATTGCTCAGGCACAATACCTTGACTTAGTTTACACTCAGTCGGGTACGTTACACGAGAAAATTCCGGATCTTCCAAAGTCAAACCAAATCGCTGCTGCTCCTTCGGGATCTCATGCCGCTGATGGTATGATTGGTATCGTGACTACGAAGAGTAAGAAGAAGTCTTCCAAGGCCTCCAATACTCCAATTATCACTTTGCCTGATTCTCCGACAGGAGAGTCTTCTCCTCCTGAACTTACCGCCGACATTCACGCTGTAGAGTCATCTACGGCCAAATCAAAAAACGGTGGAAAGAAGAAAGGAAAGAAGAAGGCTAAAGCAGACAAGGCTCCAAAGGAGAAAACGGAAAAGTCGGAAACCAATGACGAAAAACGCAAACCTCGATATCCTTGTCTCATTTGTGAAGAAGATCATTTTACGAGAGACTGCCCTCATCGGGCCGAGGTAGTGAAAATAGTCAAAGGTTCTCCCACTCCTGCTGTGTTAAAAAATCCATTTCCAGAGCAGGAGAATAAGATGATAGGTTCTTCTTCGAATGCCAGTGAAGAACCCATTTTGATGATGTCTCATGTCAGGATTGCGACTCGATCGCAAGATTATGGTAGTAAGGCTCCTGTTGATGGTAAGGAAGCAGAATCTTCTCACTCTAACCCATCAACCTCAGCTCCTGGTTCCGATCCACTACAGATCGAAAAACCTAACCCAGACTTAGTGATTAAGCCGCCCGCCAAGGGTGTACTTCGAAGGTCTGCTTTCAATCCACATGCGAGAGCAGCCCAGAATTACAACATTGTTGAAGACTTAGCTGTTTCACCTTCAGCAATGTCGGCACTCGAAGTGCTGCAATCATGTCCAGCGCAACGAAAATTGCTTTTGTCGGCTATCGGAGCTGTCGATGTTCAGGACCCGAACCTAATGATCTTTGATCTAGAAAATAGTACACCGCGTCTCCCCCATCAAATGGCTTTCCAAATCCCAGTGATAGTCAAAAACAGGCCTATTCATCGGACTGTGATTGATGAGGGAGCTTCTACGTGTATTATGTCGATTCAATGTTGGAGATCGCTTGGTTCTCCTTCGTTGAACCAATCCCCCACCATCCTTAAGGCCTTTGATGGCCGTGGGTTCCGTCCGTTTGGTATTCTACAAGAATTGCCTATAGGGGTCGAAGGTAAAACCGTTAGTCTGGATGTGGAAGTGGTTGATGCCCCTCTAGACTACAACCTTCTTTTGGGTCGAAGTTGGTCATATGCTATGACAGCGGTCGTTTCATCGGTCTTCAGAGTCATTAAGTTTCCACATAACGGTAAGATCGTGACTATTGATCAGCTGACATACTTTTCATCCGACCCAACCTCTTCAGAAACTATCCAACATGTTGGTAAAACGACAATCCCTTATAGGGACATTGGTGTAGGTTTAGTTAAGGATTCCGGTTTACTGGGAACTTTTCCTCTCCCTCCACTCAATGTAGACCCTTCGTTTGCAACGATTCATATGATCACGTCAGAAAACATTATTTATGATGATCCTTGGTATGTTCCATCTGACTCTGAGCTAGACTCACTCGGTGATGTTATGCCGTTGAGTCCGTATGAGATTGCTTATGAAGCTCTTATGTCTTTTACCGACTTTCATTCAACCGAAACCGACCAAATGAATGTGGTCAGTGAAGAGTCACTTTTCACCTCACCCTTAGAACGGATAACGTTTCCCGAAGAAGTGTCATCTGACGAACAACTTCGCGAAATCCTAAGTGTAGATGATCTACCATGGGAAGATCTCCATCACAGATCTTCGTTTTTACCTAAGGATGATGCATTTGAAAATGATTTTTCATCTATCTTTACCGCTGAATATGTCAAAGACGCTCAGGATCCAACGAAACATTCTGATTCAGAGCTGAATTTAGGGAATATTTCTCGTACTATTCCCATTGATATTTCAGTGAAGCCCGGAATCGAGGAGAACATTCATATAGGTGCCGCATGTACTGAAGAAGAAATCCAAACTTACAAGGCCCTATTCCAAGAATTCCGCGACGTGTTTGCCTGGTCTTACGAGGAAATGCCAGGAATTGATCCTGCCATTGTTGTTCATGAAATCAAAACCTACCCGGATGCTAAACCCATTCGGCAACGGTTGCGTCAGATTCACCCTCGAAAAGCGGCTGCAATTAAAGCAGAAGTCGAAAAGCTGTTGAAAGCAGGTTTCATTTATCCGATCCCGTTAACGGATTGGGTATCGAATATTGTTCCCGTCAATAAAAAACAAGGAACAATAAGAATCTGTATCGACTATAGGGATATCAATCGAGCTTGTCCAAAAGACAACTATCCTACGCCTTATATCGATCAAATAATTGATGATTGTGCCGGAAGTGAGATGTTTTCCTTCATGGATGGTTTCTCAGGCTATAATCAAATCAATATTCTACCTGCCGATCAACCAAAAACGGCATTCATTTGTCCATGGGGGACATTTGCTTATTGCAAATTACCTTTTGGGCTTAAGAACGCCGGCGCTACTTTTCAACGGGCGATGTCTTATGCATTTCATGACATCAAGCACATTGTGCAACCCTATCTCGATGATTTGCCTGCTCATTCTTTACGTCGAGCTGATCACCTTGTCCACCTACGAGCAATCTTTATGAGGTGTAGGCATTATCGAATTCGGTTGAATCCCCACAAGTGTGTTTTCTGTATAGAAACAGGTCGATTGCTGGGATTTGTTGTTTCAAAAGCCGGCATTCGCGTCGATCCCTCGAAAGTCGAGGCTATCATCAAATTGCCTCCTCCTTCGAGTTTGCGCCAACTCCAAAGTTTGCAAGGGAAAGCGAACTTTTTACGCCGATTCATCCCAAACTACGCCGAGGTCACTAAAGGTTTTACACGGTTGTTGAAACAGAACGCACAATTCTTTTGGGACGAGATTGCCCAACAATCTTTTGATGCATTAAAACACGCGTTGACCCATGCACCGTTATTGCATCCTCCCAACTACAACCAGGACTACTTCTTATACCTCGCAGCTTCGCATTCCACCATTGGAATGGTGTTAGTTCAAGAAGATGAATTCAAAGCAGAGCATGTGATATATTATCTTAGTAGAACCTTAAATCCCACTGAGTTAAAATATTCGCATGTGGAGAAATTGGCCCTGGCAGCCGTTCAAGCTGTCCAGCGTTTTCGTCACTACATTCTTCTAGAAAAACTACGGTTATTTCGGATTGCAACCCTATGATTTATATTTTGACAAAACAACTGCTAGGGGGCAAGTACTCTAAATGGATTGTTATCCTGCAAGAGTTCGACTTGGAGTTCGAGAAGTCCAAGTCTAAGAAATCTTTAGTTTTTGCGGAATTGATGTGTGATTTCCCGAGTGCTGACACAGAGACTGTGGCAGAGGAGTCCATTGCGGACGAATCTTTGTTTCTTATTAGCACTTTAGATCCGTGGTATGGGGATATAATCATCTATCTCCAAACCCAAACCTTTCGGCCTGAAGCTTCCAAGGAAGACCGTCGAAAAATTCGGTTTCGATCCCAGCAATACAGAATTATTGGAGATACACTTTATCGCCGGGGGGCAGACTTAGTTTTTCGACGTTGTTTAACTCACGACGAGGCTGAGAGAGTTTTGAATGATTGTCACTCTGGAGCATGTGGCGGTCATATGTCTGGGTATGCCACAGCTCAGAAGGTGTTGCGCGCTGGCTATTTCTGGCCGTCTATGTTTAAAGATTGTATCCTTGCCGTCAGAACATGCCACAACTGTCAAGTGTTTGATCGAAAGATGCGCGCTCCACCTGCTCCTCTCCACCCTATAATTGCCGCTGGTCCATTCGCCAAATGGGGCATTGACTTTATTACTTGTAACCCTCACTCGGCCGGGGGGCATGCGTATATCATCCTCGCGGTTGATTATTTTACAAAATGGGCCGAGGCGATGCCTACATTCGACGCAAGCGGCAAGACAGCTGCAGTTTTCGTATTCAATCATATCATAACTAGGTTTGGTGTCCCACAAGCAATCATTACTGACCATGGGAGCCATTTTCGAAACGTCATGATGACTGAGCTTACAAGCCAGCTTGGTTTGCGCCACGATAGCTCTACTCCTTATTATCCGCAAGCCAACGGTTTGGTTGAGTCAATCAACAAAGTTCTAGTCATCATGATTCGACGGATCATTGGTATCCATCGAACGAATTGGCATAACATGTTATTTTCGGCGCTATGGGCATATCGAACTTCAGTGAAAAATTCAACAGGTTTCACCCCTTTCCAGCTAGTTTATGGCTTAGAAGCTGTGTTACCTATTGAATGCGAAATCCCATCACTTCAAATGGCTGTCGAATTACTTCCAGCTACTTCCGAAGAGGAGAAACGGTTATTATACTTGGCTAAATTAGATGAGACTCGACGTGACGCTACTTTAGCTATCGAGACTCACGCGAAACGAATGAAAGCTCAGTACGATAAAAATGTAACCCCTCGAAGTTTTTCGGAAGGAGACCTAGTACTATTATATGATCAAGCTAACGATAAGCTAGGTGCCGGAAAATTCGTTCCCATGTGGCATGGGCCCTACATTGTAAAGCGAAAGCTAGCAAAAGGGGCTTATGAGTTAGTTGATTTTGATGGGGACTCTTTGGGTAAACCCAGAAATGGACTTTACCTAAAGAGGTATTATGCTTAAAATGATGGGTATGGAGAAATTTTTAGATAGGTTAGATTTCCTTTCTAGCTAGCAAGTGTGTTAGTTTAGTCAGTGTGCTTAGCTTAGCGAGTGTGGTTTTTCGTCATTATTCTGGCTTATCTTGGTTTTACTCTTGATATTGTAGATGTCGACGCCTCTCCAAACATACATTGGATTTGCTGATGGTGCTTGTCGTAATACACGGAATATCTCTTCCGCAGCTTGGGTTATCTATTCGCCCTCTGACGAGTTAGTTTCTATGCATGGGGTAAGCCTCGGTCAAACAACGAATAACATTGCAGAATACAGTGCAGTGGTTGAATTATTATCCGAATCTATTTCATTTGGAATTCGACGTTTGATAGTGAGGTTAGATTCTGAACTTGTTGTATTACAGCTTAATAGAGTTTATGCCATTAGAAATCCTGTGTTATTAAGGTTGTTTTTGAGAGTGCGTCTCTTGGAACGTGAATTTGATTACATTGAATATCAACATATTCCAAGGTCCCTGAATACATTAGCAGATGCAATTGCTTCTCAAGTGTTGGACAGACATTTATAATACTCATGCAAGTAAATTTAAAACATTTCATCATACATGTTAAACAAGATAAGCCGGTAATAGTGATATATATAGGTAGAAGTGTGTCAAAAATATATACATCGTCTTCGATCATAGGTTGAAAACACCTTATGATCGGCAAAATGATAGTACAAAAAGTCAAAAATGTCACATGTGACTACAAAGTGACTAGTCAATCACTGGTGGTGCTCTCTGTACGACACCACTGCGCGGGCTACCTTACGCAAAAATCTCCTAAACGGTCCAGGGACCGCGACTACGAAACGCTGAAGCCTGATAGGAATGTCGTCCATAGTAGTCTCAGGTATATCTGCCGTGAGACGCTCTAGATCATGCTCCAACTCAGCTAGTACGTCTGCAGCCGCGTCCTGTGGGGCCGGTACCGGTGCAGCTGGATGTAGTCTATCATAAGGCCGGAGGTTGGCTGGACGCTGTGGACCAACATCTGCATTTTGAAAAAAATTTACTATTAGTTTTGAGACGATATATATAAAAAATACAAAAAATACATAACTAGAAAACTTGTGAAAATAAAAGTACCTCTGTCGTCCCATTGTTCTCCCTGTGGAAGAACCATGTCCGGATCACCTCTGAAATCCATTCCGGCATACGGAAAGTCCTGTATCACAAAAAGCTGGCCCTCTAACCAGTCAAAATAACTATCTGAGAATCGAACTACTGTCGCGCCCTCGTCAGGATGCCGGGCCATCACCGCAACCCATCGTATCAGCTTTGGCTGCCGAGGACCCAAGATATCAACAGTGAGTTGCTGAGGGATCAGCATTGGAATTCTCTCCAAGGCAAAGCTCACGACTATAGGCCCATATCCAAAAGTCTTTAGTCGTCCGTTCTTTGCCTTGGTCAGTTGGCTCTTCATATGAGCCGACACAGCTTCACACCAGTTGAAAATGGTGCCTTGGTAACAGTCAATTGCCATCCGCATTTGGGATCCGGAAGCAATGTGTAAAGCGGCCGCGCCGCAAATTCTGGTAACCGTGAACGCTATGACTTTGAGTTCCGGTAGAGTGATGTGTTTTATCTCTATGCCTTTTGAATGGTGAGCCCCACGTGTGCACCAATCCTCGCGGAGACTATCAAGGGATTGGCCACCCGGCCTAGTCCCCGCAAGACTGAGTTGCTCACCTCTGTTTGGCAAGCCAGTGAGAAAGTATACATCCGAGGGCTCTATCTCGAGCTGGTGCCCTCCTATGTAAAAGCATTGTTCTTGAACGTTCCATCGCTCAACCAGCCATTCCAAAAATCTTACCTGGCCCCTCATGCCCGGTATGGTCCAATATTTGTATAATCCGCATGCTCTTAGGGCATCCAGGGAAGGTTGATGATTTATTGCAGCTTCATCTTCCTCTACATGCTCTCTTTCTCTCCAGTCTAACATGATTAATGCCCTGCATATCAAAAATAGCAATTAGAAATTGATTTGGGAATTTTTGGTGGTTTTTTGAGAGAGTTGGGGTTTTGAAATGCGCGTTTCTCGGAAGACGCACCCCGGCTTTGTAGCACAGGGCGCCCGGACGCAGCTGGCCTGAAGGCGGGCTGCGTCTTCCGACCGTTTTCCCGTATGAGAAAAAGTCGGGGGACGCAGGTCACCCGAAGGGCACCTGCGTCCGCCGAGAGGCGCATTCCAAAACCAAAACCCCCCCAAAAATGAAACTAAGACCTAAAAATTGATTCTAAACGGATAGAAATGCAGAGTAGGATGTGTAAAATACCTGGATGAGACGGCGTTCGATTCCGACGGTCAGATTTTCCGCAGCGACCACGGGAAGTTTCTTGTCAAAAGCTCCTTTTTCAACCTCAACAGTGAAACGGTAAAAATGACATGGTAAAAGGTCTTTTTATAGGTTTTTTGGATGAATTAGTTCATTTTTTACCATGAAAAGATGTTTTTGAATGTATTTTTGCCTATTTTAAACAGGTATGAGTAATGTGTTGCTTTTGTGCAGGACAAAGGGATTTCGAGGGAAATTGTAATTTTTCACAAACAAAAATATCAGAGTCATCTTTTAAGCCCTTTTCTGACTCCTAAAACATGAAAAGATCGCCGAGTGTTTCTTTTACACTCGTTAAAACGGAATTAAAAGACGGTCCCCTTTTAGCTCTTTTCTGACCGCAAAATCAGGAAAAGATTGCCGGGTTTTTGTCGTTTCAAACTCGATAAGGAAATAAAACGACGTGTCCTTGATCGCTTTTTACTTTTCAGGTCAACGACACTATTATGAAAGTACTCCTTGGTCGCAAGATCAAGCGGTTCCCCCAGGTATTATTTTATACTTTTTCGGGCTTGAGGGACACAAATATACGAAAAAGTTCAACGTGGAGTCTCCTTTAGTTTTTTCAGACTCTCTAAAATTGAAAAACGCCGAGTTTCTCCTATACTGGGCTCGTTAAACTTTTACAGTAGAGGACCTGTTCAATTACAAACAGGAACGAACCACTCCTTCCTAGGGTTCGAATTTAAACTAGGTTGGACTCGTCCGAAGGATGAGCTTATAATCAAGCATATGTTATCCTCCTCAAGCTTGTTAAAAATAAAGAGGTACTTGCCAGAAATGGTGGGGGAAAAGAGAAGAATGAACCTATTTGTCACCTTTTGTCTCAGAAGAAACTTTATTACCGCTCTTGAACACGACACTTTTTATTCACCTGGGTTGGGAAATCTTTTACCTCACAGTTGACCAAACCACTTTGAAAGTCTTTAACCGGGTTCGGGGATTAACTTTGAGTTATTCGTCACCAAGCCATCTGTTGTGTCGTTATGTGTTCAAGAGGTCTGCAAGCAAAACTTTCATCTGCAAAATACTTGTCATCCATTTGACCATCCCTGAGTCAGTCCTTACAGCAACATTTCTTCAACTTGAACAATGATTTCGTGTTGTGGGCTTGCCTGCAACGGGTCGCTTTCTATCGACATCGACACATTATCTAGAAAGATGACTTAGGAATCGACAGTACCTTGAAGTCTGCATGCATCAATGGCAGGTTTCTCGCCTTTGACGTCAGTTTACATCATTGACTTTCGATCAAAGGATTCCGTGAAGTGTTCGACATCAAAACATCTATTCACATTTCACGGGTTGTGCTTGGTACTTTGAGAACCATTGACATTACTGGTGGTCTCTCTCATGCTTGTTAACAGTTTACATCATCGACTGGTAATCAAGTGGTTTCTAACATGTTCGACATCGAATCATTTAATCACATGGCTAGAATCGTACCAATTCGGGAAGTAGAAGTGAAGACCCTGGATCTAGTTTCTACCATCCAGGCTGCGAGGAGTTTTGTATTCATTATCTATGTAGACTAATCATAAACAGATGGCTGCGTCCATACTGTGTCTACAAAAGTCTATAAAAATGATGTACTGCAAGATCATTCCTGTATCAGAATAGTTAGTCCATTAGTTAAAGTTTTGAATCTGAGTATGGGAATGCCTACCTCAGTGATGATATAATCTTATCCATGTATTTTGTGTTGAAAATTGCAGGTTCCAACCAGGCCATCCACAAGACAATCCTTGAAATGATAAAGCGCTTCACCCTTCCTAGAATTACAAAACCCTACTCTATTCCAGGCTTCGCACTTTAGGGGGCAATCTGTTACACTAAAAAATGTCACCTTGACTACTTACAGTTAGTATGGCTCAAATCAACAGTCATGCTACCCTCTTAGGCAAGTCTCATGCCTCTGTTATCCATCTCAAACTCAAAGAAGAGAGAAAGTCTTGTAAAAACTATGTTTATCTCTGGGGTCGCAGGTTCTCTCTAGCCTTACCTGCGGGGACGCTGACCATGTTCACAAAATCTGCGTCCATGGACGCTCTGTATGTTAAGGGACAGGTGCGTCCCTCTGTAAAAGGCAAAATGCGCGAGTTTTATCTTTAAAAAGTTACTTGTGGTTACTTCTAGAACATTCTAGAGGTCGGTTTGATGAAATGGATGCGCCTCCAGTTGGTTCATGTATCTCTATTAAAGGGGAACTTATCCCATCAATAAGGGAGCTATCCCACCCATAGAGGGGGATGATCCCATTGATAGTGGACCTGAATAACCTCTTTACAGCACTATAAATAAAGATTGAGCCAGAGGAGAAGAGGTTGGAGCTATACATTTTCTTTGGGTAAATGCTGCAGGATTTAGGTCTTCCATTAGAGCCTTTGTGAGGAGAGATTGTCTTTACTTGATTCTACTTGGAAGAGGGTGAGCTTTGTCAAAGTAGAGGAAAACCCTTGATGGACCCTGGGAGGAACTTGCACAACACCAAGGCCAGGTTGTAAGAGTTTCTTTGTTTCGTTATTAATACAAACTGGTTTATTTTTCTCAATAGCTTGTGTTAATGAGTTATTTCATGTGTTCCTTGGTCTGCATGTTGAATATATGTTTTATTATATGAAATGCAAGTGCTTGGTAATTGTTTGATTGTTTGTGGTTGCAGGAATTGACTTGAAGGAGGAGCTCATCCGGATCGTCAAGAACGGGCTTCAACAACAGCGTTTTGGAATAAGGTAAGCCTAAACACTTGTAGTTTTCATGTTGTAAAAGGTGTATTTAGAGAAAGATCACTCCATTTTGTCTTGTTTGTCATTAGAACGTCTTAGACTTCTAGGAAGGTCAGTCGTGTCCGCACCCTTGACAAATTCTGTGTGACAGGCACTCATTCCTAGGATGTCTTTTGGTGCATCTAGGGAAAAAAAAAACTAGAGCCCTTTATGCTTCCTCCTACTTTCTTTTGATTTGCATGGCATCCATTTTCAGTGCAAAGGTATGCAACATTTCACTCTTGAAATCCTCCAACATGTTACCTATCTCATTCTAATGGATGTTGTGGAGGGAGAGGAACTGACCAAGCCTTGAATATCCCTACCCTTCTTCCTAGCAGCCCTAAAGTGAACATGTTGAGGGTTTCCAACATGACTTCCCTAATCCCTCGAAGAAGAACTAGTTTGAGTGATTTAGGATCAAGGGTGCAGTTAACCCTCTTATAACTGAGTTGAAATCTCTCCTCATAGTCTTCTATGGATTCATCAAGTCCAAGAGTCATCCTAAATATTTCTTCCTTGGTTTATTTGGACCTACAGTAGTCCTTGTACTTGTTATTGGAGGCTTCTTACATTTGGGCCGAGTAGTGATGCTACCCCCAGGAAGACCCATAAACCAGTGCAAGGTTACATCTTTAAGGGTATAGGGGAATAACTTCAGCTTCTTCTCATCAGAGGCATAGTCATAGGTCCTACAGACAACAAAAAATTCAAACATGAAGGTATCAAGATCCTCAAAGTTTAAGCCATGGAAGTGTGGAAGGGTAGAAGGGCTTATGCTCTTCATTCTAGCCTCTCCATTGGTCTCTCTGATAGGGAAAATCTCACTGTCCCCGTTTTCAACCATATTTTGGGTAGGTGAAGTGGAATCTTCTTCTTCCCTAATAGGTTCTAAAAAAAATTTAGGTTTCTAACCTAGAGGGTCTTCTAACTCCCCTGTAGTCAGAGAGGGAAGTTGACAGTCACCGAAGAAGAGTGAATCTTGACTATTTGAGGGTGTGGGGGTTTTTGGTAAGAATTTTCCTTGATTATCCCTACTCCTACGAGGCATGAAATAAAACATTTCTTGTTTTTTTTTACTTTTCCAAAAAACAGTATGCAAAACAGAAAATAATGCTTAAGAAGAAACAACATCTACTTAGACACCTTCTAGGAAACGATGACAAAAAGTGGTAAGCCCTAGTATTGCACCAAGAATGCTTCAACTCCCAAGGGATCCTCAACTCAAATTATCAACCCAGGGTTCATACCAACTTCAAGGTGATAGTTTTATATGCACAACAAATAGGATTCCATTCATGCCACCCTCAATTATGACATTATATCAAAAAGTGCTCAAAGACCCTTCCTCCTACTAAATTAGAATAGAACCTTGATAAAAGGAAAATTACAAATTTCTTCTAGGTATGAAATTAGAAATGCCATTGACTCAACTTGTAAAAACCTAATTAATCAATTCATGAAAGAGCAAAGGCTAACCTACTTGTAGAAATGAAGCTATGTTATCTTGCAAAATCCATCAAATTACCTCATCTACTTGCAGAAAGGAAACTAATTTATCTTGCATAATTCATCAGACTGTCAATCAAAATTGCTTGTACCATCCACCTAGTTCATACTTGCTCATAAATCAACAACCTACTTTCATGATAAAGAAGCTAACTCTACTCTATTTTTGTAGTGAAGGAAAGGATGGTTTGGAGTGGCCTAGGAGCTTTCCTGATCATAGTATCACAGCTAGGGATCATTATGCATATATACTAAGTTAAATTTATAGTGGGGATCGAAATTGTTGAAAGAAAATGCTGCTACAGGTTTGCTACATGTGATTGCTACAGGAGGCCTGTAATGCTACAAGCAGGTCTATAATTATACAGGAGGGCATCCAAGTGGTTTTTGAATGTGATAATGTTGTCTTGAGGGTATGGAGAGGTGGAAAGTAGTTGAAGAAAATGAAAGGAGGTTGATTTGAACCCCTATCCAAGCTTAGGACCTCTCATAGGTGCGTCTTTCACTAGGATGAGTGCTCTCAGTTACCTAGGCAGAATGGCTTATAAAAAAGGGTTTTGGGATAGAGTTTGGAAGTCGAAGGAGAAGATGAAAGAGCTTAGGATGGAAGTTGTGAAGCATCCCTTCCCTGTAGATCAACTAGCCCTGTAATAAATCACATGCATGCATCAATTTATGATTAACAAAATGAAATAACTTATGATGGAAAGGATTAATTGAATTTAAATAACATCTAATTCATGAAATACTACCAATATAATCACTAAAATAGCTTCTAAGCTACAGAAATAAAATGTAAAACATGACAACTAACACTAGTATATTTCCAATAAATCATAAACATAATATTTTTGGGTTGTGGGTGTGAATCCTTCCACTCATTCTCCCACAAGAGAGATGATGTAGAGGCTGAAACCATAGGATTTTATAGGTTAATTTCTACTAAAATGCAAGAAATTATGAACTACTTGGAATCAAGAAGAAACATAAGTACACAAAGAGGGACCAAAGCCTTTGGGTTGCACCCAAACCCAAGGGTCTCAACCCTTCAAAACTAACTCAAATGCAACTTAAAATACAACTTCTCACTAGAAAAAAGTGCAGGTCTAATACATAACATAAAAGTTGAAAATAACAATGTCAATCACGAATCTCAATAGCTACACCTAGTTGAAGAAAAAATTTGAATCGTAATGAGCTCTTCTTTTAGTTTATTTATACAAAATGGCAGCTGAAGCATCTCCCTTAAAATTAGGAATGGTTCCCTCCTTGATCTTCAAAATGGTGGATCTTGTCCTTTGTGATCTTCACTTGGACTAGGAGTCACTTGGTTTCCAATGAAATTGAACTGGTGAAAGAGGATATGGTGATACCAAGTCGATTTTAGGGAGTTAAGGAGGTGTAAAAACCCCATAGATTCTCTCCTAGTTGTCTCCATTAAGCCCCTACATAGTAATAGCCTAAAAAATGCTTCATTTTCCTGCAATTAAACCACATTAGGCCACATACTATGACAAACACATTTTACTCTTACTAAGAATAATATAACGAAAAATGTGAACTAATGCAAGAGAAGGATAGTTTTAAGGCTAGAGAATGGCATATTAATCTTCAAAATGTACCTATTGATGGGACTCATAAACTACCTCATTTCTAGAACCATCTGTTTCTTGTTGATGCTACCACTATCTATTGCTTCTATTTTCTGCTACTATTGCTACCGCTGCACCAACTACTACTGCCACTCACTATTACTGTTTTCCAATAGTTCCCTGCTGTCACTGCTACAATTTATAACTGCTCTCATGCATCAACTGAAAACAACCTCAACGATTTCATTGTTTAGACATCATTATCAAGGAGACATTGTCATCACCATTGTCACAATCATCATTGTTACACCATCATCATTGTCATCGTTGTTGTCAAGTCAAATCATCATGACTACCTCAATCATCATAGTGCTATCAAGATCACACATAGAAATATAAACAATGTAGGCCATTTAATTCACTTCCATCTAGGTTGTTATTACCTTGTTCCACTCTTTGCTACCGTCACTGCATTTCAACCAAAATACTTTGTCTCATAGCACTGTCATTTAGTAAACTTCAACATTTTCTTAATTAGCCATCACATTAGACCCAAATATTTCTACTGCAAACCCTAGCTCATCAAACAAGTCCTAGAAGCATATCAACGCCATCCAATACCTATCACCGCCATCTAAATATTTATCAAGGTTCCTATCATACTTACTGCCATTCACTAGTACTGCTATCAATGCATGTAGGTCTCATTAAGTCTTCAAGGCAAAAGGATCAATTCTTATCATAAGTCACTATATTTATGTAGCAAGTATCATTGTCATGAAGTCCTTGTCATCATGTTTCATAAACAATTTACTATCATAGATGCAAGATCATTCTTGTTATGTCATATCAAATATCATTAATATTCACACAAGAATATCACTATCACCATGTCACATAAAGGATCACTGTCACAATTTCACAAAGAAGATCATTGTCATACATAAACTTCCATACATCAGAGTGTCATTGCTATGCTAAGGTCATTGTAATTGTTATTCATCTAGTTCACTATCCTACTGTCAACAAGGTTACTTTTTCATCAAGATAATGGCATTGTTTTCATCATCATGGAACTACAAGGGTACAATCATTTGTTTATATATCAAAGGTTGATACGCTATAGGTCATTGTTTCAAGGTCATTATCGCCATAGAAGATCACTGTCACATAGTTACAAACCCTAGCAGTGTTTCATGCACCTTACTTTCAAATCATGTGGAATACAACAAAAGATGTACAACATATAGATTCATCCTTACTAAGCATACTTTAACAATGATTCAAAATTCATGACTTGGATGCATCACTATGCTTATGTTTTAGATCTGAAAGATTGTGCCTATTCTAGAGTGACAAAATACTGAAGCAATACAATATTGCAGTAGACCTAAAATGTATTGTATTTTCAATAAACAATAGTGAAAATCTTTACAAAAAAACCATTATTCCTTGAAACCGATAAGCGATAAACCCTCAAGGCTTCATTGTTTCACAAGATCATCATGCACAAAAATCAAAACTTCAGGTCTCCTTCAAGATTTGTTTCCACAGGGCCACCCACTTGAATTAAGGTAAATTCATATGAGAGTCAAAATATCAATATGTTGCTTTAGACATTTCCCTAATGCAAGGGCCATAAGCACTTTAAAGAGCTTGCTCCACAAAACAATTCAAATGAGGCCCAACCAACGTAAGACAAGTGACATAATGGCTTAGCTATCACACATCCATAAGCCTCCAAAAGAACAATTAGAATTGAATCACTAGGCTATAAGTATGCTTAAACAACAAACACAGATCGTATAGTGCTTTAGGAGTTAGTGTAGGTGAAATGTTCCTTATTTAGTATGCATGCATACCAAGGTGAGGAAGATATCATTTCAGAAAGTATTTATTCCAAGCTGCAAGCTAATTTCAGAGACCAAACATTTGTCTTGAGGAGGAGACAAGCATGATATTCATTGTGTTTTGTTTAGGACTAGTGTCATTTCAGAATTACCTGCAAAAATGAAATTAAGCCCCAGCAAAACCCATAAACAAGGAACCTAGACCGGAAACCCTTGTCAAAATTAGTTCAATCCTCTCGAATTGCATAGAGCCGAATAATTTATGAGCTCATATGATATCACTCAATTACATCTTATGAAGGAGCAATGAGGTTCCCTTAAATAGGTTTGAGATTACATTTTTAGGATTATTTATGTCACTTTGAATTTAAAAAAATATCCCTCCAATTTAAAATTCAAATCTTATCTTTCCTCTAAGTTTTGATCATCATGAATTTTGGGTTTTATTAATTAAAATTTCTTCCATATAAAATTATCCATAAGGAAGGACACCATAGAATTCAATAAATAACGATGCCCCTTTCTTAAGTCATATTTAACTAGACTAACCAATATAGTGTTGCCACATCATTCAACCAACAATATGATGCCTTTGGGGTTTTTTCCCACATCAAGGGGCTTGGGCATTTGGCCAAGCATATCTCTCCAACAACGAGGCTTCTCATGACAATCCACATATCATTGGAATAAACATGCTAATGAGAATCATCTTGGAGAGATCTCATGCCAAGAATCACAACAATGAAATCAACATATGAGGGGAAAGTACATGGTATGTCCATTGTCTAGGGAATCTAAAACCTAGAGCTAGGGTTTCATCAGGTTGCATCATCCTGGGGACATCATCAAGCTGCATCATCATCACATTAATGACCTCCAACTATAATCTCTTTGGCATCAATGAAAACATACTCAACAAAGACACACAACAATTCTCAACATTATCCCACTTGTTTTCTCTACAAATAAAGGGTGTTGGATTTGAAAGATAAATAATTTGAAGAAACAATGCCCATGGCTTCTCTATGAAATTTTCAATACTAATAGACTTCGTTAATGAGTATGCAACATTTTTCAATTGTCAACCTTCACTAGCAACACCTTTTAGTCCTCGACCATGTCTCTTATAAAGTGGTACTAAACCTCGATATGTTTCATTTTACATTGATAAGTAGGGCCCTTTGCCAACAAAATTATACTGTAAATATCAAAATGTAACTTTACAACTTGATCTATAAAACCAATACCTACGTACAATCTCTGTAATCATACTTCCTTACTTGCTTGAAGGGTTGCCATGCATTCAAATTTTATATTTGAGAGTGTGATTATGACATATCTCTTGCTCATTCAACTAATTTCTCATCCAAATAGGTTAAACACATAATCACTTATAGATCTTTTGTGATCCATATCTTTAGCCCAATGTGTTTCAACAAAGCCATGTACATCTAACACTTTATTTGGTCCAAATTGCCCTTGTTGGCAAATTACATAATCTATAGTGACTTGTAAATACCTAAAGACACTCTTTACAATTGTGGACCAATGATCCTTCCCTCATTTTGATGTATACCAACTTAAAGTTCTTAGTACATGGGAAATGTTTGATTTATTACAAACTATTGTATACATCAAACCAGCAATAATACTAATATAGGGAGCATGATATAATACCTACTTCCTCTTCATGTGTCTTGGGACACTGATATGTAGACTATTTTTCACCCACAAGAATAGGGACCTTCACTAGTTTACATTCCTGCATATGAAACCTCTACAATGCTATCTCAACATATGTCCTTTGATTCAACTAGAGTTTCTTTTTTGCTTTCTCTCTTTTAATTTCCACGTCCAAAATAAGAAGCGTTGATATCTTTCATATAGTACTCAAAAGGAAACTAAGTTTTGACATCCTTGACGATTTCCTTATTGTTCCCAATAAACGACATATCATCAATACACAATATCACATAAATAAAATGATCACCAACTAGCTTGGAATAAACATAGTGACTGACTTTGCTTCTTGAAAAACCAAGTCCTAATATACAAGTGTCAAATTTTTTATATTACATTCTTGAAGATTGTTTTAGCTTATACATGGACCTTTTTAGCTTGCAAACTGTCTTTTTCATTTCCCTTCACTACAAACCCCTTTGATTGCTTCATGTAGATTTCTTCTTCAAAATCCCCATGTAGAAACATTGCCTCCACATTCATTTGATCTACTTCAAGATCAAAAGTAACAAAAATAGACAAATTTAATATAATAGAAGTAAATTTAGCAACAAGAGAAAAAATTCACCAAAATCAATTTCCTCTATCTAGGAATATCCTTTTGCTACTAATCGAGCTTTTTACTTCTCCACTTTACTTTATGCATTCAACGTCAAACACCTATTTACTACCAATGGATTTTCTTATAGATAGCAACTCAACTAGATACCAAGCACTATTTTTTTCCAAAAAAAACACTTCAAGCACGACCTTCTTCCAAAGTTTATCATTCTTTAAATCCATTTCCTCCCTAACAATTATGGGATCAACATCAATAATTAGATAATGAAAAACTAGAAAGAAATTTAGGTGTAGTAAACCTTTTTGGTCTCCTTCTTTTCCAAATCGATCTCCTCAATACTAGACTATGAGGTTCTTCTTCTTTCGATTTGTGTTCTTTTGTTGAGTTAGATTCTTCATCCTTCAACTCAAACTCTATTATCTATAGTTCTTTTTCCCTTTTTAGGAATTCTTGTTTGTGAACATGTATAACCTCTCTAAAAATAACATCCCAATTGTATATAAACTTCTTAGTTATTGGGTTCCAAAGTGTATAGAATTTTATTCCAGCTTTATAACCAATAAAAACACATTTTAAACTTTATTATGTACTTTTCTCTTGGGAAAATGTATATAAGCATCACAAACAAAAATTTTGAGATGTTTAAGAGAGGGTTTATTACTAGTTTATACCTCATGTGGATTTTTTTTTAACCAACACTAATGAGAGTGATAAATTTATTAAGTTAAATGTAGTATCCATTGTCTCTCAAAAATATCTATCCCAATTTGGCACCACTTAGCATCTTCTTTGCCTTTTCCATCAATTTCCTATTCATTCCTTTTACAACTCCATTTCTTTGAGGTATGCATGGAGTATTATTTTGCCTTTCTATTCCACATTTATTATAAAAATCCGTCAATTCACTTCTATAGAATACTCCACCATTATCTTTCCTCAACAACTTTATTTTCTTCTTTGTCTAATTTTTTCTTCTTTATTGCCTAACTATATTACATTTCTAGCATTTCCTTGTAGATATTGTATATTTAGATCTACCATTAGATTTAGATTCACCCTCCACTTGACTTCCTCTACACTCATCAAAGATTTTCTTTTATTCTATCATGGGGATGACCTTGTATAAACAAGACAATTATATTCTAACCATCCATGGTTTTCCTCATTTCTTCCAATAGAAATTATGCAAGAACATCATCAAAAATCAATGTATTTGCATTACTCCCAATAATTAGAACTAGACTATTCCATGAATCTGGTGAAGGACACAATAAACTATTGCACTTCTTCATCAACTTTTTAAATATGAATAGACAATTAACTTACCACAATATCAAACACGATTATATGCTCTATTGCAAAGCTTCCATCATTCATCCTTAGGATTTATAGTTTTTTGCAAAGGAAAATTTTGTTTATAAGGGGCTTGGACAAATACAAAATCCCTAATCCCATAATGCCTTGGTTGTAGCTTCTACTAAGACATTCAATAATGCTAAATTTGGAAGTGACAATTGGATTGTAATAATGTTACCAACTTAATGAAAATTATAACTTGAAAACAAGAACTCTACTCCAAGAAAATCTTATTTTTGCGCAAAAAAAACATGAAAACACCTTGAAATCACAAAGTGGTGAAATGACATCACCCCTTTTTTCAGGGTTAAAATTTCAACATTTTTTAACCATGACATTAAAAACTAAAATCATGATCATGTAAAACATTAAAATTCCAACAATTTTCAACCATAACATTAAAGATCAAATAGCATGACTCAAAAAAACCTTAAAATTATAACATTTTTCAACCATGGCATTATAAACCAAATATTATGACTATAAATCCTTAAATATAAACACCAAAATCAAATAGTCATTCTACCAAAAACAAATTTTTCCCCTCTATAAAGGCTTAAAGTATAGCTCTATTGAAATCTTAACCTAAGACAACTTGACCCCTTTTCAATAAGGCACTCAAATTGCAATATTTTTGTTAACTATGGCCTATGAAATTATTATTAGCATAGACAAAATCATGAAAAACACTTTTTTTTTTAAATGACATAATGCAACGATAGCTTGAAGAGAGGAGAGATGAGTGGCGACTATGGTTTTTACAACTCACTGATCCATGGTGAATTCTAGTGATTCGGAGAAGAAATATGTTTTTATTGAAGGAATGGCACTCAAGCCACAATTTTGTATAGTACCATGCTGAAATTCAAGTTTGTTCTTTCAGTTGTCTAGGAAGCTTTGAACCTTAATATTCCTATGGAAACAGGTTCCTTTAACGCTTTTTCTTTTTTCATATCAAGGTTTGGTATGCAAATTTAATGGGTGTTGGATGTGATTTTCCAATTTACACAAATGGATCGTTGAAATGTGGAAACCCCTATTGATGGATGATCTGAATATTTATCCTTTGACTTGGAGTTTTTTGTTGTAGTTTGATAATATTAAAGATGAGCAAAATATTTGTGAATTTGGGCCTTGGTTTTGGCGTAATGTTGGCCTTTGTATGCAGCCATGGTCTCCCACCTTTGATCTAGTAACAACATCAATCTCTACGACTCCTTGTTTGGGTGAGGATTTTGAACCTTCCCCTACATTTTTGGAACCTCCCAATGTTATCTTCCATTGGTAATGCGTTAGGGAAGTTTTTTGTTGAAGCCCAGAAGCAATTTTTTTTATAAAACCACTTATGCTCAAATATGTCGTGAAATGGATTTCAACAAGGGTTTTCCTACTAAGATTAACCTAACGGCTCCACACTATGTTGGATTAGAAGATTGATTACAAAAATGTATCATTTTGATGTAGAGCATGTTATGAAACAGGACATGTAATGCCCAAAGCATCTGAAAAATAACAAACCTCAGCGAAAGCTGGATCTCCCTCTGAATCCCTAAAAAAAAAAAGCTCGAAAATCAACTTCGTAGGAAAACTAGGAAGATAAGGAAGAAACTGAAGACAAAAAGGCTCATTTATCAAAGGGTGATCCATATAAAATGTGGATTGGATTAAAGTGGGGAAGAAATGCATCACATAAATTTTGAGGTAAAAAATGGGTCTCAAAACAAAAATATACAACCAAAATAAACTTTATAAAAACCAATATGATTTAAGATGATGATGCCACTATGGTGGATGATTCACCATTTTTGGAGTAAAAAATTAAAAAGATTAAAAAATAAAAAACTATTTTTTCAACTCATATTTTCAACTTATCTCCCTGCGGTTTTACTCAAATTTTGAGTGGGACCACTCATTGGATGCAAAATCTAATTCCTCATCCAAGGAGTACACATTTTGCATACTTTTGATGGACCCTAATACACGAAAAATGAGAAATACATGAAAAACGTGATTGCAATCACGTTTTTTTCATGTATTTCTCATTTTCATGTAGCATGGTCCATCGAAAATATGCAACATGGGTACTCCTTTGATAAAGAATTGAATTTCTCATCCAAAGAGTCATACCGCTCGAAAGTTGAGTAAAACCATAGAGAGACAAGTTGAAAATATGAGTTGAAAAAGTAGTTTTTTTTTTGCCCCTCTAAAATTTGACAGTGTAATCTAATCTTATTTTATTATTACCACTATTATTTTATAATATTCCTTAGGAGGCCCATTTTAAACCCCAAATTTTCTCTGATGGAAAGAAATTTATTTCGCCAAGAAAAACCAAAAGTTAGTGAAAATTAAATCAAAAGTAGTGGAATATGGAATGTAAATGCATTTTGATTTTAGGAATATTTTGCAAAATTTTTAATTGGAATGAGATTGAAATTTTTGTTTCATGGGGTAATCACTTGAGGGATTGGATTGAGCCTTTGTGCTCAATATTGGATTGAGCCTTTGTGCTCAATCTCAAAATAGCAAGAAATATTGGCACTTTTGAAGAAATGTAATTTTTTTTTAAAATATCAATAAAAATATATAAACAAATAAAAAAGTTTAAAGAAATTTTAAAAACAAATTCAAACAAAATAAATAAATTAATATAGTAAATTGAAAAAATTATAAAAAACAATAATTAACATAAAAATAATAAAAAATTATCGAAATTAATTTAAAAATAAAAATAAAAATATATATTAATTTTTCCAAAAATTTAAAATAATAAATTAAAATAAACCATTAATTTTGGAAAAAAATTACTTTGGGAAAAAATTAAAAATAAGAGAAATATAAAATATAAAAATATAAAAAATAAAACAAACCTATTAAAAAAACATATTTAATTAAATAAGTTGAAAAAATAAAAACACATTTAATTAAATAAGTTGAAAAATAAAGGAATTTTAAGTGTTGATATATTCTTTTAGATTTTTTTAATTAAACTTACATTTATTTATTATATAACTTTAAATTTTAGTTTTGTTTTTTATTTTTTTTAAATATATCAATAAATTTTTAAAAATATGTTTTTTTTGGTTTTTAAATAAAGTTTTTCATTTTTTTAAAAGAAGAATCCAAAGGTAATTTATTTATTTATGTTAGAAATTGATTTTATTTTTATTTTTTATTTTTTTAATTTTATTTTTTCTTTGGAAAAAATTATTTACAATTTTTTTCTAGACATTCTTTTAATGTAATTAAAAAAAAAATCAAAACAATTTTTTTGGAGAATCAGTTACTTCGAAAGATCTGATGCAACTGTTACACTAGATACAAATATTTCATAAATTGCCACAAAATGGCCTTGTTAGAGCATGCCTCTCGAGCCTCGAACTAATGGAGTTGAGGAAATGAATTGTTCACCGAACTTGCTCGAGCTAAGATCCTTTGACAAATTTTTTTAATGTAAATTTTTTGTTTACTAGGTCATGTGAGTCGTGAGATGACTAACATGCCTAACCTATGGCTTGAGTAGTTGCAACCTAGGGTTATCCAAGCCATCAAAATCACCCAGGGATCGCACCCGACCTAGGCCACACTAGCCCTTAGAATGGCTGGATTTTTGCCTACAGAGTTTCAAGCCAATGACCTTTACACTATGGAGTGCCTTAATGAAACACCCTATCATCGTTTGCTCTATGATTCACGAACTTTTTAAATGTAAATTACTAAAAAACTAATTAATAATAAATCATAAATTATGTAATTCCACTTTTCGATTTATAGTCGTCTTTATGTTTTGTTATTTTTTATGGTACCATTGTTCAAGGTCGTAATGGCAATTAATTGATCATTTTTACCCCAACAATAAAACAAAACAAATTATAATAAAAATTAGACAAATTTGAAAAACACTAAAAAAAAAACATTAAGAAAAAATAGGTAAACAAACTTTAAGTGCTGAATTTTAGGGTTTTTCATAGTTATGATAATTGATTTATAATGCCATTGTTGAAAAATGTTTGAATTTTAACCCAAAAAAAAAATTGGTGATGTTGCATCACCTTTTTTTCACATTTTTTCATTCCAAGGTTTTTTTCATGTCTTTTGTAGTCATAATATTTGGCCTTTAACACCATAGTTCAAAAAATGTTTGAATTTTAATCCTAAAAAAAGAGGCGATATTGTATCATCACTTTTGTATTTTAGCATGGTTTTTCATGTCTTTTGTAATCATGATATTTGTATTTTAATACCATGGTTGAAAAATGTTGAAATTTTAAACGTGAAATGAAAAAAGGGTGATGTCTCATTACCACTTTTGAAAATCAACATGAAAATCATGATTTTGATGTGACCTCCAAAAAAAATGAGAACTTGATAAAGTTCTCGTTAAGTTGGTAATATTCTTTTGTAATTTTTTCCTTCCTATCTATCTAACTTCATCCAATATTTTGTCAACATACATGTAGGTGTAATAATGAGATCCAAAATAATCAATTGTTCTTTGTTTACTTGAAGATCCTCCATCTCGAGCTTCCATGGCTCAAAGATATCCCCTTTAAATTTATCAATCTCAATTTAATAACTTCTTGCATTATTTTTCAACGTTAGGATAAATATTGTGGACCTACCACTAAATAAAACTTGCTTTATAAAAAATGAGCCAAACCCTTACTCGCAAAAGCATCTCCTTGAAGCCAATAATACAACTTTGATACTAACTATTTTAATCCTATGTAGTGAAACAATCCATATAGATTTTTAGACAATAGAAAAGCAATCAATGGCATACACATAGTACATAGAGATTTACTGTAGAAATCCTTAATCAAGAAAACCAAAAAACCTTAGAGATGCACCTCTATGTTCTTACTATATCAACTCCGCTCTTCACAATACAATGGGCCAAAACCATTCACAAAAAATACCAAAAAAACCCAAATGTTTTTCCTCATGGGTTCCACCCCCAAACAAGGGGGACCCAAACCAATACACATGAACAATGTATGTGGATAACCATACAAGAATATATCACTGCAAAAAATATAGACATTCAAAGACATGTAACACATCCCCAACATAAAAGTAATGTACATGCACCATAAGTAAGACAATTGCCAAGTTAGCATAGTAATAAACTTCTACATATTTTATAAATTCATTAACTGTTTTAGTTTGTACTAACATGATTAAATTTGATCATTGGACTTGGTAAATTCATCGACCTTGTAAAATATAACATCCCATTGATGATTCCAAGTAATATAGATTTGATATGGCACAATGGTGTGCATGTCGAAATGTCGGATATGCCACATGGATTCCTCACTAAATAAGTACCAATGACAAAGTTGTTGCTTAAGCATGGGTTGTATTCCAAATAAAGAAATAAGGAACATAAATATGTTGTAGCAAATCATATTATGAGTTATCCATTTGATAAAGATAAAAGTTGGATCAATGCATGGATCAAGAGGAAATACAAATTGGACCTTAAGGACCCAACAATGATTTTAGGGCTTAAGTCATGGAATTTTCTCCTAATCCACATATTTTGGTGTTAAAACTTGTTGTCCTTTGAGATAACCTAAGGTCAATTGGCTATGCCAAAGCATCTAAAATGTTTTGTTGATTTTAATGGTTTGGATGACTAGTGAACTGTTTAAACAACATGTGATTTAAACCTAGAAAGATCCTTAATAAAACAAAAGGTTGTTCTTTAAATACATATGATTATTTTGATTTAAGTGGAATGATAAGTAGAATATAGAGAAGTATAAGTGATTTAATATTCAGACTAAGTATTTAACCATTTATAAGCAAAAATCAAGAAAACAGTGATTCCTAGATCAACATAATATAATTAAACTATTACAGAAATCTAGTGCAATCTAAGTTCAAAGAGGAATTTATAATAACCGATAGTCTTGCAAATTAATCTCTTATTTAAATGCAATTTCACAGCGGATTCAAAATGAAACTGAGATTCAATTAAATTTTCAATCGGATGATTGTAAAAGAATTAAATTATATGAAGAGTACATGATGAAAACAACTCACTGAGAGACAAGCCATATGAAGTAAATCCAGAATCTTTTATTTAATAAAAAAATTCTCCGGCTTAATACAAATCTGTGTGATAACTGGTTCAAGGGTGCAACCCTCAATACTTCGATACGCTGAAGTATTTAAACAAAATTACAAAATATTACAATAAATGCCTGAGTGACACAACATTATATTATTACTTAAAACTAACAGAAATAGAAGTAATTCGATCAAAAAGAATGAATCTGAACACCTGGCCCTCTTTTGAAGGAAATTTGTTGCTGAATGGCCACTATTCGGGTGTTTCACTGGTGAAGCTGATCTGTCCTCTAATCCTGAAATTCACACAGCTTTTCCCACCATTCTTCATCTGGTATTGCTATCTTGGTTACCTTACGGTAGATTTCATCTACCTTAGTAAACTGGGAAAAGTGGGTTTTACAATGAAAATATGTTTTATCTCATGTTGAATAAAACATATGTTGTTGATGGCTTCGTAAAATGCCCTACATGTCATGGAACCTTTGATGTTGGAGGACTTGGCTGTATCCCTGGAAATATCCTGAAGCTTCTTCATGTAGTCTTCCTTGGTCATTAGTTTATCATTGATTACAAACAGTGAAGGCAGACCCTTCTTGTTCAATGCATCAATCCTTGTGAAAAATTTGTTGACTGCTACTTCAAGAGTGTGACACTTCTCTATCAATTGTACAACTAAGTTCTTCTTGGTCAGAACTTTCTTCACCTCCAGGATGGTTTCAGTCCTGTCATCCACTCCTAGATCATCCAGTTCATATCTATTCTTGGAGTTGAGGAACTTTATAATGATGTTGGTTGTAGCAGGCATCTCTCCTAGTTGAGCATTTATATTGGCAATGGTCTGCTTTGCCTTTTCCATCAACTCCTTTTGCTCAAAAATAATCTGGATACATGGCCAGATTTCATCTATCTCCTCAATGATGTTGTTCCATATGATTTCCTTGACATGACCCAGAGTGTGGCCAATGGAAGACTCAACTGTTGAATTTTTCCATACTTCTATCTGATTCTGAGTTCTCTGAAGCACTGTTGCATGAAAATCTCATATTTCTGTTGATGATCCTCTAGAATTTTCACTTGATCCTGCAACTTCTTTATTTCCTCAGTATGAAGAGACATATTTTTCACTGCATTGGCCAACTGGTCTGCAGTGTCTCCTGTACTTTTCATAGCTGGGATGGCCGTATGAATGACTGTGATAGGAAGTGCATCTAAAGGGGTAGTCTTTTTAGCAGTTTTCTCCTTTTCTTTGATCAATTTCTCCATCTTTGTCTCCATTTTCTTAACCTATGCAGTCTGCTCCACGATGAGATTCATCATATCTTCCTTTTGAGTCTCTGTCTCTGTGATATCCTTAGCCAGAGGATCTTCAGTAGCTGGCAGTTTTAACTGCTTCGTCAACGCTGCCATATCAAAATTCTTCTTCTTGACTAGTTCCTCTGCAACATTGAGGTTTGCAGGATCATAACTCAGTTTGATTACCAAATACTCCAGGGTTTTAATCCTGGTGTCTTTGGAAAGTGCAAATACCTTCTCCATATTTAGCTGTGATTGGACATTTTCTAATGTAACCTGTAATTTGGACAAATTCAAGGCAATGTTAGTGACAGTAGAGAAAATCATTTCCCCAGTCTGCTTATGCATCTCCATTTGGTCAATGGGATGTATATCATTTACATCAAACTCAAAAGCTATCTTTTGTAGTTTGATGCTCCCTTGGGCTAGGGAACTTGTGCTTAGAGGAATGCCTTTTGCATTTTCCCTTTTCTAAGTCAAAGGCTAACAGCAACCTACTTTGGGCACCAGAAGTCTGTTTGCAGAACTAGTTGTAAGTGTTAATCTTCAAGGCTTCATTTCTAACATTTATCTCCTTGAATATGTTAATTATGCTCTTCTCTGACTCGCCTGAAGTAGATGTACATATCTGCATTATTTTCTGTTGCTCTTGTGAAGTTGTGGAGATGGTAGGAGATTGTGTGGACTGATCACCCACTAATGAGGAAACAAGTGGCTCATTAGTGGTGATAATGGTCTGCTACTCTGAATCTTTGCTAAGGCTCAGTCTAGAACTATTCTTGGCCTTCTTTCTATACATTATTTTAAACGCTTCACTGAAGATGTCAATCCCTAAAGGGGACTCTTCCTCTCTGCTCCTCTTGCCTGTATTCTCCTGCATGGTAGGAGTCTGCACTGTAGATGATGATACATGTTGTTCTTCTACCTCCTGTAAGATGTTCTCAACCCACTCTAACTGATTTTTGTACTTTTCTATTTCTGGTCTGGCTGTGTGAAAGTAAGGAGTAGACTTGGTTTCTACCCTTAATCTAGAAATTATTCCTAATGGATCATAGGACCAGGTAAAACTAAGGTTGAACAACATTTCCTTCAAGAGATATCTACCTCTTCCCCCGCTGCCCTGTTGTTGCAAATGAAAGGGCCACCCTGTGTTTTTATTTTAAACTAGGATTTCTTCTTGGGAGCAACAAAGTGTATTTCATCCATGTTGATCATCTGCCTTATGTACTCCAAGGCAAAAATCCTCATTGGGAGGAATTTTGGCATCTTGTAAGGTGGGAGCTCGCATCCAAATATTCTTATTTTTGTATAATTTTCATAAAGGTACCAGTCCCTCGTCTGAACTTGATTTGACAACTGCAACACCCTTTTTATTTCTTCACTAATCCTCGGTTCTATTCTGCTTCTCAGGAGACCTATTGTTGGGTGAACAAACATCTCTGTAAACTGTTTATAAGTGTACTCTTTCTGCTCTTTCATGACCAAAGTAGTCCAAAAGATGACTGATTGCTGGTTTCCTTTTTCATCTAGTTTTTGCAAAGTAAGGTTAATGTTGTCCCCCTGAAAGTATAGAAACATCTAATCCAATGCAGAGGCATATTTGAATACCTCCTTAGTTGGAAATTTAACAAGTTGCTGATGAATGGATTCTGCAAGAAAATGGCTAAAATTAAACACAATGGAGGGCTTAGAATCAGCAGAGAAGATGGACAAAAATCCTATAATGGCCTCATCTACCCATTGATTAGAGTAGTAGCCAAGGAGGTATGAAAAAAAGGTGATAATTTGCTTGGATCTCTCATGGAAAATGGAGGAGGGATAAGGAGGATTTTTCTTTGGTATTGAAGCATCTTGTGTCAAAAACAACTCAAGAGTTTAGGCTCTCTTGGCAAAGTCTAGTTTCTGGTATAGTTCAACCAGTGCTTCATAGGAAAATGGGGTAGCATTCTCTACTGAGGGGGCTTGCATCATCTGATCAATGGCCTGAGGGGTTATGGTAAACAAAATTTCTCTAATGGGAGTCACTAATTGCCCTTTGGCTTGGCAAATAGGATGCATGACATTTTCTAATAAAATCAGGGGTGTTGTGGGTACAAGGAAAGATGTAGTGAGGTAAATTTGATTCCCACGGCTGGATATCATCTTATTTATCTATATACTTGTCTTCGAGCCAACATTACATCTCGAAGAGATCAAGTTCATAGAGTGTCTCATGGATTTTGTAATCTCTGTCAGCCATAGGGACGTGGTGAAGATCTATAGGAGGAAAGATCAAATGATTGACAGGTTCCTTTGGTCTTTTATCCTTTGGAGGCATATTGGCTATGGCCAAGAACAAGAGTGAAAATGACTGGAGGGTTGAATGTAGCAGAACACAAAGAAAAGTCAGGCTCTAGAGATAGAAGCAGAGGTACCAGGCAGATAATGATTGAACAGAGATGTCGTTGGCAACTGAAACTATTGTAATTGAGTCCAACAATACCTGTAAGAAATCAATTAACAATGACAGAGCTTGAATTCAGTAACCGACTCTCAAATAGAAAATAGGTTTATATAACGAATTTGGTTTTTTGTTGAAGGTGGCATGGGTCCATTGAATTAATGGCTAAGCCAATTGAATGCTTAACAAGTTAATTTTGGAGGGAATAAATGTGATTTGATGGAGTTTAATGGATAGATGAGGTGGCAGAAGGTGAATGGCGGGAACACAACGGATAGGAAAGCGGTATCAGGAGCGATGGAATCAGTTTTTCGGGGGGTGGGGGGAGGAGAGTGGTTAGTGGTTTCACTCGAGGGGGGTCTGAAATGCTAAGGAGATGACACATAGGGGTGGGCATGGTTTGGTATACCACCCATTTTGGACCCCCCCGGCAGTAAAGCTCAGATGGTGGGGGGGGGCCCGAAATCGTATACGGACCATTGAATGTGGGAAGATAGGTGAAGATGGAGCACGATGTAATTGAAGGTTAATCGTGATGTGATGGGGCCATTTGGTGTGGTCGGGAAATGAATGATAGGTAATATATCTGATATATGAAGAGTATATCGACTTAGGGGTAGTGGGTGAAGGGAAATATGAGTGGAAGGATAATGTTTTGGGATTTTAAAACTTAGGGATATGGATAAATACCAAAATAATTGATATATAAACCTTTGAGTAAACCTTTACGCCTTTGCCTTATTCTTTGTACATGAAAATATCATTTGATAATTGACTTGTGGTGCATTTATACTAGTAGCCTGTGCATTTATGAAAGCATAAAATGAAGCCTTTCTTTTCTTTTTGCTTCCCTAGCATTTTATTTTCCTTTTTCCTACTTTATTTAGGGAAGCTACCACCTAACGTTTTATTGAAATGGATGCCTATAAAACATAAAATTTTCCTAACATTTTAACTTTTCTTTCTTTTGCATCCATATCCTAACTTAACATTTTGAATTATTTTGACTAATATGCTAACTTATCAAAACAAAATAATGTTACAACATCGGCTCTAGTTGGGGACTGCTTCCCCCTGTGGGATGCAGAGAACAAGAATATCCAAATGCCTTCTCCTTAGGCTATTGAGCCTTTCCTGAAATAGATACTCACTTGCAATTTTTTCAGAAATTAAATAAACTCTCCAGATATTTACAGATGATAAATGAATGGAAAATCAATACTGAATGTAATGTTTCAAGTATCTCCCACTGACTCGCAATGAGGAATACTCTCCTTCCAAATAATGTAGGATGAATGTATTGTTCCCTTTGACTTTTGCAATGCTAAATGGACCAAACCAAAGGTTGTCAAATTTTGCATGCTTGCCTTTGTCTTATCTCCTTGTATCCCATTGAAGCATTAGGTCTCCCTTCTTGAAATTTCTTTCTCTAGCCTTTCTGTCAAATAGTTCTTTCATCTTATTTTGGTATTTCCTTAGCTTGTACTGAATTTCATCCCTATCTTCATTCAACTCAATAATTTGATTAATCCTTCTTGAGAAATCATCTTTTTCTTCATAGGATTCTTGAAGAAATGTCATAATAGGTAAAGCTAAATGAGTAGGAAAAACAACTTCCTTGCCATAAACTAACTGGAAAGGAGACTTGCCTGTTGATCTCTTAGGAGAAACTATGTTAGCCCAAATTGCATGGATTAGATGGTTGTCCCAACTCTTTTTATGGTCTTCAAGAGTCTTCTTAATAACCTTGAGTAAGCTCTTGTTGGAGGACTTTGCTAGCCCATTTCCCTATGGAAAGTATGGTGTAGAATGGTGTAAAAGGATTGAATATTTTTGACAGAATTCAATCATTTTAACACTATTGAAAGTTGTTGCATTATTTATAACACTCTGTTGAGGACATCCAAATCTTGATAGTATGTTTTCTTCAAGAAATTTTATCACAACAGTATCAGTTGCATTTTTAACCGGTATGGCTTCTACCCACTTGGTAAAATAGTCTGTAGCAGTCAAAATCCATCCATGTTGATTACTAGAATATGGATGAATTTCCCCTATAAATCCCAACCCCCATTGTAGAAAAGGAGCATGGATAAATATTGGGACCAAAGGAAGTGCTGACAGTTTCTGTTTTCCTGCAAATAATTGGCATGGTTTGCAACTTCTTACTCTTGCTCCAACTTCTTTAAAAGGTGTGGGCCAATAGAAACATGCTTTTAAAATTTTGTAGGTTTTTTCTCTCCAAGCATAGTGTCCACCACAAAACCCTGCATGGAACTGATCTATAATTCCCTCTGTTTCATTTTCAGTTAAGCACATAAGAAGGATATTAAGAGGTTGTTTCTAGTATAGATTATCATTAATAATTCAGTATTTCAATGCTTTAAGCTTCAAAGCTTTGCACTGTTTCAAATTAAGATCGGCTGGACATTAAAAATTTCTAAGAAACTGCACAATATCAGAATACCAATCAGAGAGTAGATATTTCTGATCTATGTGAACAAGAATGGCTTGATCTAAAGAAAGAGGTTCTTGTGGTTCTCCCCTTCTATAAGAGGAAGAGGTTCTTGTGGATTCTCCTCTAATGCCAAGGAAGGTTCTTGTGGATTCTCCTCTGATACCAAGGAAGGTTCTTGTGGATTCTCTCCTAATATTAAGGAAGGTTATTGTGGATTCTCCCCTGATAACATTTCAGAAACCAGATTAATCCCCAATACTTTGCAGTTGGATTTAGTTAACAATTTGGCCAGACCTTAGCCTTTTACTAGCTTTGTGGTTTTAATTTCAAGGTCAAATTCAAGGATTTTAGCAATCCATCTCCCTCTTCTTCCATCAGTATCAGGCTGAGTCAAAACAGTTTTGACAACATGATTAGGGACATAAGTTGTAATGTGTGAATGCAAGATATAGGTTCTAAAGGATTTGAGGGCTTGAATTAAGGCATAAGCTTGTTTTTAAATAATATCATACCTAAGTTAAACATCCCTCATAACTTTGGAAAAGAAGGCTATAGGCTGGTCATCACCATTTGTATTTTTCTGTAAAAGTACAACAACTAAGGTTGTTGAAATCAGTCTTTCAGATTAATCACATCGTTAGGATTTGGTCGATGTTTCGAACCAACTAAAGTGGTTCATCCTCAAGACAAGGTGAGAAATCAATAGATTTGAGGGAATAAATAGCAAGGATGCATCATTGCCCAGAGTTAGCCATTGAAAATTAGTCGTCAGGTAATTTCTTAAATTGTTTAATACTTTAGCTAGAAACTAGTCGTTATGTAATAAATAAATATTTCGATATTATAAATAATATAAAATTTAGTTAGAAACTAGTTGTTATGTAGTAAATAAATATTTCATCCCGATATTATAAATTGATTATTAATATTAAATTCTAGAAATAATTCATTTTTATAATATAGTTTATTAGGGTTTGACTCATTAAATTGTTTAATATTAGGAATTAGCAGTTATGAAGTAATTAAATAATTTATTTCGAAATCATAAGTTAAATGTTTAATAATAGTATTATCTATAACTAATTAAATTTAAATAATATAATTAGTTAGGGTCTGACCTATTAAAGATAAAGGGGTTAAAGACATATTGATTGGAATCATATTTTAATTCACTTATAATATTATCAAAATAAAAATAAAAATAAAAAGACTTTAATCTGCTAGAGAAAAACTAACCATTTAAGAAAGTAGGAAGGCTGGGATAATTATTCTTAAAAGCCAGAATAAGCTTAGATCAGAAAATTAATACAGAACAAAGGGGATAAATCTCGAAGGCGAGAAGGGAAAAATAGAAAGAATGAAAAGGGGAAAGGAGAGGGAGGGAGCAAGAGTCAGGAGGAGAGAGCTAGAATCTAGCTTTTACTTAATTTCCATCCATCATCCCTATTAATGTTTCTGGGATGCATCTCTATTTCAATCGCTTCCCTGAGTTTCATGCGGTGGAAATGATCAACCCTGGCAATGACTTTGGATTCCTCAATGCATACATGGTGTTTCGATTTTTCTGCATGTTCGGCAAGGGATGATGTGCGAGAGCGATTTTCTCTAATGTTAGATGCAAAATAAAATATGCTAAAAGGTGAGGAATAGTCAGGGCTAAATAATGTAGGGGCCTCAGATATGGCCTTTTTGATCTGATCAAAAGCATATCTAGCAGGGATTGTCCATTTCACTTCATTATTTATATTAAGCATATATGTTATATCTTTAACCATCTCAACATAATTTGGGATGAACCTTCTGAAAACATTAATCTTTCCAATGAAGGTTTGTATCTCTTTCTTATTCCTTGGCAGAGACAGGGTCTAAATAGCTGAAACTCTCCTTGGGTCAATCACAACTCCCTCCTTGGAGATTATATGCCCTAGTAATTTCCCTTCCTTCAAAGCAAATAAAGATTTATTCAAATTGATGGATACACCAAATTTCCTGCACCTGTCAAAAACCTTGCTCAAGTGTTTTAAATGACTTTCATTAGAATCAGAGAAAACAGTTAAATCATCTAAATAAATGACAGTAAATTTAGATGTTTTACCTACAAATGCGAGGTCCATGGCTCTTTGGAAAGTGGCTCCGGCATTGGTTAACCCAAATGGCATTCTAGCATACATGAATGTACACCAAGGAGTGGTGAAGGCAGTGTTATCTTGGTCAGCTTCACTTACCATGATCTGGTTATAACTAGAAAATCCGTCTAGCGTAGAAATCCTATTAGCCCCCTAAACTATCAGAAGTAGATGATCTATTCTGGGCAATGGATAGTTATCCTTTAAGATGATTTGTTCAGATTTCGAAAATCTACACATAGCCTAATCTCACCGTTTTTCTTTCTGACAAGAACTAGGTTGGCTACCCAATTAGAATACCTTAAGGGCACAATGATATGAGCATCAAGAAGCTTTTTAAGTTCTTTCTCAATGGTTGGCAGTAGTATGGGATTAATTATTCTTAGCTTTTGCTGAAAGGGTTTTGCTTCTGGTTTCAAAGGAATCTTATGCTCAATCAAAGATGTATCCTAAGTTTTTACCTCATTATAAGACCAGGCAAAAATGTCTTTTTCGTTTTAAGAAGATTCGAGTATTTGGTTTTTACATCTGAAGGTAAGGTTGATGACAATTTGATATTTCTCACATCATCCAAAGTCCCAATATTTCATTCTTCGATTTCTTCTTCAGGTGAGTGAAACAAGGGATTTTTAGAGACATCATTATTATCAAATAATTTTTCCAATGGGACTAATCCTTTAGGAATAAAATTATTAGATAATTGGATAATATCATGATCATGAATTTTAGGACTAAATGAAGTTTCTGGATTTTGCTGATTTATTTCTGGAATATCGTTTTGATCCCCTTCAATTTGCATATTGTAGAATTCATCAATAACTTGAAGGAAAGATTTCAACTGTTCATCATCTTCAAAAATCTACCAATGTTTAAGGTTATCCGGAATTGATGGCTGATATTTGACTTGGATGTAGTATTCTAATGATATTGGCTCAGGGATTTTGAAAGAGCTTGCTGAGACACCTAGTGAATCAGCATGCATGTTCTCATCTTTGGGAATAACATTTATGTTAAAACCTTGGAAGAAATTTTCAATTGTGTCCTAAGCTTCATTTCTGTAAGACCTAAGCCTTGGGTGTTTAGTTTGACACAGATTTCTAACCTGGTTCACTATAAGCTTAGAATAAAAAAATACACTCAAGTTTTGAACCTTTAAACTTCTAGCTAACTTAAGACCAAGAAGAAAAGCCTCATACTCAGCCACATTATTGGTAACTTCAAATTCAAGTTTACATGACCGAGTAATGTTTTCCTTATTTGGTGATATTAGAACAATTCCTTCTCTTGCTCCTTCTTTTGAGCAAGAGCCATCAAAATAAAGTTTCTAGATATCTGATTCTACAACTTTAGGCTGGGAAACAATATTTTCAATGGCAAGTTGAGTGTTTGATGCATTTTGTGAAGACAAGTGAAAGCAACCAAAATCCTAATCTACTGCATAGATAGGGTGGTTTTTTGCTTGATCAGACCTACAAACAGTATGAAGGAATCTAACTTCCCTATATAACCTTAAATGCTCACCTCCATAGACTGGGATAGTAGCAAAAGACATGTCCATCTGAAGTGATCCTCCAAGTTTAGCACAACATGATCTAGATAGAAGCATGCCAAACTTGGCAGGAATATCAGTGACAACTATGTCTAAAACTATACTTTTGATAGGTATTTGAGCTAAGGTCACAACTAGGTCTTTGATCAATCCTAGGCATGGTACTTTCTTTGAGTCAAAGGTGTAAAGGTCATGATAAGAACGGGTGACTTGTAACTGAAGCTGGTCCATAACTACCTTTGGCATAAGGTTATGAGAGGCTCCAGAATCTAGCATGCAGTTGTACAAAAGAAAATCATGAGCTTTTAATGTTACATAAAATGGTGGAACGATTTCATCAATCATATCCGAACTAAGGCCAAATACAACTGAGGGTCTTTCATCCTGCAGACTAATAACATCTCCCTTGACATCTACACTAGAAGACTGTATCCATTTAGACACTTGATTTTTGTAACCAAGATTTTTGGAAAGCTCGGCTAAAGGTATAGGAATCTTGACCCTTTCCAATTCCTTTTCAATGTTAAAAGTGGTCAAAATAGTCTTGTAAAATGAAAGGGTTTCAGTGGATGACTCTGTAATCTGAGGTGTTGGAGTTTGTGTTTGAATAGTTTTCATTGCAGGTTCAATTACAGTGGTAGATTTTGGAGGTCTTCCAGGTCTTGATCTAGGCCTTAGATCATACCTTTTATAATTTTGCAATCAAAAATTCAGAGAGTGCTAAGTATTTTGAAAGTTGAGGATCTCCTGGTTCTTTTTCAAAAGACTGAGGTGAGGATGAAGGAACTATGGCCATTTGTACTGCTGATGAATCAATATTATTGACATCTTCAGTGATTAAAGAGCATGTATCTCGTGACTATTGATCATCAATCATCAAAGGTGGTTGAATGTTTTGGTCAGATGCTGATCTTTGAATAATTTGCATTTGAGGAGTTCTTCTGAATTGAGTTTGAGCTTGAGGTCTGACAGCGATTTTCTGAACAGTTCTAGGTGGTGTTTCAATTTTGGAAATGTTGTACAAGAGGTTCTTGAGCAAAGATGTAATTTCATCAATTTTCTGATCTTCAAGTTTAGATTTGGAGGAGGATGAATCATCAATCTTAGATTTTAGTTTTCTTTCTTCTTTTCCTACTTTAGCTTTAAGTTTGCCAAAAGCTGACCTATTGCTTTATACCTCTATAGCACTTGTCTGCATGTCTTCTAATGTATTAGAAAATATTTCCCTTAGCATGATTGCAAAGTCATCATCCAATGCTTTGGAAATCTGACCTTTGTAGTTGCTACTGGTGGTTTACAACCAACAGGCATCTTATGATAGAGTTTGTTAAATCTTTTGATGAATTCAACAACTGGTTCACTAGGGTTTTTCTTTAATTCTTCAAATTCAGTAAGGAAGAAAACGTGATCTTTCTTTACCCCACATTGATTTTTGAAAATAGTTATGAGCTCATTCCAAGTTCTGATAGAGTTAGCTCTGAGCTGCCTAAACCAGATCCTAACATTTCCTTCTAAAGATTGTATAAATAATCTCATATAAACATTTTCCTCTTCTATGTTCATATTGTCAGCAAATCCAGGAGGGCTAATACATGATCCTCTATTGAGTGACTTGATTCTCCATTGAATCTTGGAAGATATTTTAGATAACCATCAACAAAATTTCCCAAGTTTGCAGGGAGAACTAGAGAAACATACCTAGCTTTCACAATGGGTCGAAAAGCCATAACAACAAGAGGAGTATGGGGTGTCTGAGAGGATGTTGATGAGGAAGTGGAAGATGATGAATATGAAGATGAAGGAGATGAAGATGAGTCCGTAGGTGTATTAATATGTGGAGAAGAGGGAGGAGACCTCTTTAAGGATTTGAAAGGGGTTTTGATAACCAATTTCTGGACTCCTAGTGGGAAGTCTTCATTATTTCAAACAAAGGATTCGAATAGATAGAAAATGTCTCTTCAAGATTAGTTGAGGATGATGGAATAGAATAATGAGTTGATGTAATGAAACCTTGAGTTTTGAATTCAGGTAAATGTAAACCCAATTCTTCCTCAGATGAAAGTGATTTGATAGGAATGGATGGAACTTGATATGATTCAAGTGTCTGTATTAAAAAGGTTTATGGAAGGTCTACTCCTCTGGAAATAAGATCAAAAACCTAGGAGGAAGTTCGGTCCAATCAGGATGGGCTGGTATTAATGAAAAGGGATCTATAGATGGAATGTCTTCAAGGTGTAAAGCTGAAGAAGAAGAAGGTGTTCTACGTATTCTCCTTGAAGAGGCTCCCCTGATGAGTCTTTCTGGGTCTGGTAGATGGTTAACAATCTCAGAATCAGAAAGTGATCTAGTATGCTTATAGGGAGCCAACTTGGACTAGTGGAATCACCAGGTGAAATATTTTGACCTATAACCTTATCCTTTATTCACCTTAAAGGAAAGGGAAAATCGTTGCCCTAGGGAAAATTTAACTTTCAGTTATTCGCTCCCCGGCAAACGGCACCAGTCTGATGTTTTACTTTGATATAACCTAAGGTCAATTGGCTATGCCAAAGCATCTAAAACGTTTTTTTGATTTTAATGGTTTGGATGACCAATGAACTGTTTAAAAAGTAGGTGCTTTAAACTTAGAAATATATTTAATAAAACAAAAGGCTGTTCTTTAAATACATATGGTTATTTTGATTTAAGTGGGATGGATAAGTAGAATATAGAGAAGTATAATTGATTTAATATTCAGACTGAGTATTTAACCATTTATAAGAAAAAATCAAGAAAACAGTGTTTCCTAGATCAACAGAATATAATTAAACTATTACAGAAATCTAGTGCAATTTAAGTTCAAAGAGGAATTTACAATAACAGATAGTCTTGCAAATTAATCTCTTATTTAAATGCAACTTCACAGTGGATTCAAAATGAAATTGAGATTCAATTAAATTTTCAATCAGATGACTGTAAAAGAATTAAATTATATGAAGAATACATAATGAAAAACATGATGAAAACAACTCACTAAGAGACAAGCCATATGAAGTAAATCCATAATATTTTATTTAATAAACAATGCTCTGGATTAATACAAATATGTGTGATAACTAGTTCAAGGGTGCAACCCTCAATACTTCGACAGGCTGAAGTATTTAAACAAAATTACAAAATATTACAATAAATGCATGAGTGACACAACATTCTATTATTACTTAAAACTAACAAAAATAGAAGTAATTCGATAAAAAAGAATGAATCTGAACATCTGGCCATGTTTTGAAGAAAAGTTGTTGCTGAGTGGCCACTATTCAGGTGTTGCGCTGGTGAAGCTGATCTGTCCTCTAATCCTGAAATTCACACAACTTTTTTCAATGTTCT
Source organism: Pinus tabuliformis (assembly GCA_031772625.1). Classification (NCBI taxonomy): domain Eukaryota; kingdom Viridiplantae; phylum Streptophyta; class Pinopsida; order Pinales; family Pinaceae; genus Pinus; species Pinus tabuliformis. The sequence goes on from CM062814.1 coordinate 988,011,882, forward strand.
TCATCTAGGATTGCTATCTTGGTTACCTTATGATACATTTCATCTACGTCAGTATACCGGGAAAAAGTGGGTTTTACAGTGAAAATATATTTTATCTCACATTGAATAAAACATATGTTGTTGATGGCTTCGTAAAATGCCTTACCTGTCATGGAACCTTTGATGTTGGAGGACTTGGTTGTATCCATGGCAATATCCTGAAGCTTCTTCATGTAGTCTTCCCTAGTCATTATTTTATCATTGATTACAAATAGTGAAGGCAGACCCTTCTTGTTCAATGCATCAATCCTTGTGAAAAATCTGTGGACTACTACTTCAAGGGTGTGACTCTTCTCTATCAACTATACAACTAAGTTCTTCTTGGTCATAACTGTCTTCACCTCCAGGATGGTTTCATTCCTACCATCTACTCCTAGATCATCCAATTCATATCTATTCTTGGAGTTGAGGAAGTTTATAATGTTGTTGGATGTAGCAGGCATCTCTCCTAGTTGAGCATTTATATTGGCAATGGTCTGCTTTTCCTTTTCCATCAACTCCTTTTGCTAAAAAATAATCTGGATACATGGCCAGATTTCATCTATCTCCTCAACGATGTTGTTCCATATGATTTCCTTGATACGACCCAGAGTGTGGCCAATGGAAGACTCGGCTGCAGACTTTTTCCATACATCTATTTGATTCTGAGCTCTCTGATGCTCTGATGCATGAAAAATCTCAAATTTTTGGTGATGATCCTCTAGAAGTTTCACTTGATCCTGCAACTTCTTGATTTCCTCAATCTGAAGAGACATATTTTGGACTGCATTGGCCAACTAGTCTACAGCGTCTCCTATACTTGTCGTAGCTGGGATGGCCGTAGGAATGACTGTGATAGGAAGTGATTCTAAAGGGGCAGTCTTTTTAGCGGCTTTTTCCTTTTATTTGATCAATTTCTCCGTCTTTGTCTCCATTTGCTTAAGCTGTGCAATCTGCTCTAGGATGAGCTTCATCATATCTACCTTTTGAGTCTCAGTCTCTGTAATATCCTTAGCCAGAGGATCTTTGGTAGGTGGTAGTTTTAACTACTTCCTCAACGTTGCTATATCCAAATTCTTTTTCCTGACTAGTTCCTCTGCAACATTGATGTTTGTAGGATCATAACCCAGTTTGATTACCAAATCCCCCAGGGTTTTAATCCTGGTGTCTTTGGAAAGTGAAAAGACCTTCTCCATCTTTAGCTGTGACTAGACATTTGCTAATGTAACCTGTAATTTGGACAAAGTCACGGTAGTGTTAATGACAGTAGAGAAAATCATTTCCCCAGTCTGCTTATGCATATCCAATTGGTCAATGGGATTTATATCCTTTACATCAAACTCAAAATTTGTCTTTTTGCAGTCTGATGGTCCCTTGGGCTAGGGAACTTGTGCTTGGAGGAATGCCATTTTCATTTTCCCCTTTTCTGAGTCAAAGGCTGACAACAACCTGCTTTGGGCACTAGAAGTCTGTTTCCAGAACTAGTTGTAAGTGTTAATATTCAAGGCTTCATTTCTGACTTTTATCTCCTTGAAGATGTCCATTATGCTCTTCTCTGACTCGCTTGAAGTAGATGTACTTGTCTGCATTATTTGTTGCTGCTCTTGTGAAGTTGTGGAGGTAGTAGGAGACTGTGTGGACTAATCACCCACTAATGAGGAAACAAGTGGCTCATTAGTGATGATAATGGTCTGTTGCTCTGAATCTTTTCTAAGGCTTGGTCTGGAACTAAGCTTGGCCTACTTTCTGTACATTATTTTAAACCCTTCACTCAAGATGACAGTCCCTAAAGGGGACTCTTCCTCTCTGCTCCTCTTGGCTGTCTTCTCCTACATGGTGTGAGTCTGCACTGTAGATGATGATACCTATTGTTCTTTTGCCTCCTGTAAGGTGTTCTCAACCCACTCTAATTGATTCTTGTACTCTTCTATTTCTGGCCTGGCTGTGTGAAAGTAAGGAGTAGACTTGGTTTCTATCCTTAATCTAGAAATGATTCCTAATGGATCACAGGAACAGGTAAAACTAAGGCTAAACTACATTTCCTTCAAGAGCTTATTTGCCTCTTCCCCTTATACCCTGCTATTGCAAATGAAAGGGCCAACCTGTGTTTTTATTTTAAACTAGGATTTCTTCTTGGCAGCAAGAAAGTGGATTTCATCCATGTTGATCATTTGCCGTATGTACTCCAAGGCAAAAATCCTCGTTGGGAGGAATTTTGACAGCTTGTAAGGTGGGAGCTCACATTCAAATATTCTTATTTCTGCATAATTTTCATAAAGGTACCAGTCCCCTGTCTGAACTTGATTTGACAGGTGCAACACCCTTTTGATTTCTCCACTAATCCTCGGTTCTATTCTGCTACTCAGGAGACCTATTACTGGGTGAAAAAACATCTCTGTAAACTGTTTATAAGTGTACTCTTTCTGCTCTTTCACGATCAGGGTAATCCAAAAGATGACTGACTGTTGGTTTCCTTTTTCATCCAGCTTTTTCAAAGCAAGGATAATGTTGTCCCCCTGAAAGTATAGAAACATGTAAACCAATACAGGGGCATATTTGAATACCTCCTCAGTTGGAAATTTAGGAAGTTGTTGATGAATGGATTCTGCAAGAAAATGGCTGAAATTAAACACAGTGGAGGGCTTAGAATCAACAGAGAAGATGGACAAAAATCCTATAATGGTCTGATCTACCCATTGATCAAAGTAGTGGCCAAGGAGGTATTAAACAACGGTGATAATCTGCTTGTCTCTCTCAGCGAAAATGGAGGAGGGATAAGGAGGATTTTCTTTGGTAATGAAGCATCTTTTGTCAAAAACAACTCAAGAGTTTGGGCTCTCTTGGCAAAGTCTAGTTTCTAGTATAGTTCAACCAGTGCTTCATAGGAAAATGGAGTAGCATTCTCTACTGAGGGGGCTTGCATCATCTGATCAATGGCCTAAGGGATTATGGTAAACAAAATTTCTCCCGTGGGAGTGACTATGACCTTTTGGCTTGGAAAATAGGATGCATGACATTTTCTAATAAAATCTGGGGTGTTGTGGGTACGAGGAAAGATGTAGTGAGGTAAATTGATTCCCAAAGCTAGATATCATCTGATTTATCTATATACTTGTCTTTGATCCAGCAGTACATCTTGAAGAGATCAAGTTCACAGAATGTCTCATGGATTTTGTAGTCTCTGTCAGCCATAGGGACATGGTGAAGATCTATAGGAGGAAATATCAGAGGATTGACAAGTTCCTCTAGTCCTTTATCCTTTGGAGGCATATTGGATATGGCTAAGAACATGAGTGAAAATGACTGGAGTTTTGAATGTAGCAAAACACAGAGAAAATCCAAGCTCTGGAGACAGAAGCAGAGGTAACAGGCTGATAATGATTGAACAGAGATGTCACTGGCGATTGAAACTATTACAATTGAGTCCAACAATACCTGTAAGAAATCAATTAACAGTGACAGAGCTTGAATTTAGTAACCAGATCTCAAATAGAAAAGAGGTATATATAACGAATTTGGTTTCCCGTTGAAGGTGGCACGGGTGCATTGAATTAACGGGTAAGCCAATTGAATGCTTAGCCAGTTAATTTTGGAGGGAATAAATTTGATTTGATCGAGTTTAACAGATAGATGAGGTGGCAGAAGGTGAATGGTGGGAACACAATGGATAGGAAAGCGGTATCGGGAGTGATGGAATCAACTTTTCAGGGGGTGGAGAGTGGTTAGTGGTTTCACTTGAGGGGGGTCCAAAATGCTGAGGAGCTGACACGTAGGGATGAGCGTGGTTTTTTATACCACCCATTTCATACCCCCCCCCCCCCCCCCCCCCCCGACGGTAAAGCTCAAATGATGATGGGGGGGGTCAGAATCATATACAAATCGTCAGATGTGGGAAGATAGGAGGAGATGGAGCACGATGTAACAGAAGGTTAATCGTGATGTGAAGGGGCTATTTGGTGGGGTAGAGAAATGATTGATAGGGAATATATGTGATATATGAAGAGTATATCAACTTAGGGGTAGTGGGTGAAGGGAAATATGAGCAGAAGGATAATGTTTTTAGATTTTAAAAATTATGGATAGGGATAAATACCAAAATAGTTGATATATAAACCTTTGAGTAAACCTTTACTCCTTTGCCTTATTCTCTACACATGAAAATATCATTTAATAATTGACTTGTGGCGCATTTAGACTAGCAACCTATGCATTTATGAAAGCATAAAATGAAGCCTTTCTTTTCTTTTTGCTTCCCTAACATTTTATTTTCCTTTTGCCTTCTTTATTTAGGGCATCTACCACCTAACATTTTATTGATATGGATGCCTATAAAACATAAAATTTTCCTAACATTTTAACTTTTCTTTCTTTTGCATCCATATCCTAACTTAACATTTTGAATTATTTTGACTAATATGCTAACTTATCAAAACTAAATAATGTTACAACATCAACTCCAGCTGGGGACTGCTTCCCCCTGTGGGATGCAGAGAACAAGCAGATCTAAGTGCCTTCTCCTTGAGCTATGGAGTCTTTGCTGAAATAGATACTCACTTGTAATTTTTTCAGAAATTAAATAAACTCTCTGGATATTTATAGATGATAAATGAATGGAAAATCAATACTGAATGTAATGTTTCAAGTATCTCCCATTGACTGGCAATGAGGAATACTATCCTTCTAGATTTTGCAGGATGAATGTATTGTTCCCTTTGACTTCTGCAATGTTGAATGGACCAAACCAGAGGTTGTTAAATTTTGCATGCTTTCCTTTGTATTCTCTCCTTGTATCCCATATAAGCACTAGGTCACCCTTCTTGAAATTTCTTTCTCTAGCTTTTCTATCAAATAGTTCTTTCATCTTATTTTGGTATCTCCTTAGCATGTACTGAATTTCATCCTTGTCTTCATTCAAATCAATAATTTGATTAATCCTTCTTGAGAAATCATCCTTTTCTTCATAGGATTCTTGAAGAAATCACATAACAGGTAAAGCTAAATGAGTAGGAAAAACAACTTCCTTTCCATAAACTAACTGGAAAGGAGACTTGCCTGTTGATCTCTTAGGAGAAACTATGTTAGCCCAAATTGCACGGATTAGATGGTTGTCCCAACTCTTTTTATAGTCTTCAAGACTCTTCTTAATAAACTTGACTAAGCTCTTGTTGGAGGACTCTGGTATCCCATTGCCTTAAGGATAGTATGGTGTAGAATGGTGTAACAGGATTGAATATTTTTGACAGAATTCAATCATTTTAACACTGCTGAAAGCTGTTGCATTATCTGTAACAATCTGTTGAGGACATCCAAATCTTAATAGGATGTTTTCTTCAATAAATTTTATTACAACATTATCAATTGCATTTTTAACCATTATGGCTTCTACCCACTTGGTAAAATAGTCAGTAGCAATCAAATCCATCTATGTTGATTACTGGAATGTGGATGAATTTCCCCTATAAGGTCCAACCCCCATTGTAGAAAAGGAGCATGGACAGATACTGGGACCAAAGGAAGTGCTGACAGTTTCTATTTTCTTGCAAATAATTGGCATGGTTTGCAACTTCTTACTCTTGCTCCAACTTCTTTAAAAAGTGTGGGCTAATAGAAACCTGCTTTTAAAATTTTATAGGCTGTTGCTCTCCAGGCACAGTGTCCACCACAAAGCCCTGCATGGAATTGATCTATAATTCCCTTTGTTTCATTTTCAGTTAAGTACAAAAGAAGGATATTAAGACGGTCTTTCCAGTATATATTAGCATTGATAATGCAATATTTCACTGCTTCAAGCTTTAGAGCTTTGCACTGTTTCAAATTAAGATCAGCTGGACATTGAAAATCTCTAAGAAACTGCACAATATCAAAATATCAATCAGAGAGTAGATATTTCTAATCTATGTGAACAAGAATGACTTGATCTAAACAAAGAGGTTCTTGTGGATTCTCCCCTTCTCCAAGAGGAGGTTCTTGTGGATTCTCCTCTGATATCAAGAAAGGTTCTTATGCTCCTGATATTAAGGAAGGTTCTTATGGATTCTCCCCTGATGACATTTCAGAAACCAGTTTAATCCCTAATACTTTGCAGTTGGATTCAACTAACAATTTGGCCAGGCCTTGGCCTTTACTAGCTTTGTGGTTTTAATTTCAAGGTAAAATTCAACGATTTTAGCAATCCATCTTCCCCTTCTTCCATCAGTATCAGGCTGAGTCAAAACAGTTTTGACAACATGATTAGGGACATAAGTTGTAATGTGTGAATGAAAGATATAGGTTCTAAAGGCTTTGAGGGCTTGAATTAAGGCATACGTTTGTTTTTCAATAATATCATACCTAAGTTTAGCATCCCTCATAACTTTGGAAAATAAGGCTATAGGCTAGTCGTCACCATTTGTATTTTTCTGTAAAATTACAACAGCTAAGGTTGTCTTAGATGCAAAAGAAAATATGCTAAAAGGTGAAGAATAGTCAGGGATAGCTAATGTAGGGGCCTCAGATATGGCCTTTTTGATCTGATCAAAAGCATATCTAGCAGGGACTATCCATTTCACTTCATTATTTTTCTTAAGCATATATGTTATATCTTTAACTATCTCAACATAATTTGGGATGAAACTTCTGAGAAAATTGATCTTTCCAAGGAAGGTTTGTATCTCTTTCTTATTCCTTGGCAGAGACAGGGTCTGAATAGTTGAAACTCTCTTTGGGTCAATTATAACTCCCTCCTTGGAGATTATATTCCCTAGTAATTTCCCTTCCTTCAAATCAAACAAAGATTTCTTCGAATTGATGGATACGCCAAATTTCCCGCACCTGTCAAAAACCTTGCTCAAGTGTATTAAGTGACTTTCATCAGAATCAACGAAAACAGTTAAATCATCTAAATAAATGACAGTAAATTCAGATGTTTTACCTACAAATGTGAGGTTCATGGCTCTCTGGAAAGTAGCTCCGGCATTGGTTAACCTTAATGACATTCTAGCATACATGAATGTACCCCAAGGAGTAGTGAAGGCAACTTTATCTTGGTTAGCTTCGCTTACCATGATTTGGTTATAACTAGAAAATCCGTCTAGCATAGAAATCCTATTAGCCCTGAAACTTTTTGAAGTAGATGATCCATTTTGGGTAATGGATAGTTATCCTTTAAAGATGATTTGTTCAGATTTCGGAAATCTACACATAGCCTAATCTCATCGTTTTTCTTCATGACATGAACTAGGTTGGCTACCCAATTAGAATTCCTTAAGGGCACAATGATATGAGCATCAAGCAACTTTTTAAGTTCTTTCTCAATGGTTGGCAGTAGTATGGGATTAATTCTTCTTAGCTTTTGCATTTGGTTTCAAAGGAATCTTATGATCAATCAAAAATGTGTCATAATTTTTTAACTCATTATAAGACTAGGCAAAAACGTCTTTGTAGTTTTTAAGAAGATTCAAGTATTTGGTTTTTACATCCGAAGGTAAGGTTGATGACAATTTGATATTTCTCACATCATCCACAATCCCAATATTGCATTCTTCGATTTCTTCTTCAGGTGAGTGAAACAAGGGATTTTTAGAGACATAATTATTATAAAATAATTTTTCCAATGGGACTAATCCTTTAGGAATAGAATTATTAGATAATTGGATAATATCATGATCAAGAATTTTAGGGCTGAATGAAGTTTTTGGATTTTGCTGATTTAATTCTGGAATATTGTTTTGATCTCCTTCAATTTGCATATTTGAGAATTCATCAATAACTTGAAGGAAAGATTTCAACTGTTCATCATCTTCAAAACGCTATCAGTGTTTAAGGCTATCAAGAATTGATGGCCGATATTTGACTTGGATTTGGTATTCTAATGATACTGGCTCAGGGATTTTGAAAGATCTTACTGAGATAGCTAGTGAATCAGCGTGCAGGTTCTCATCTCTGGGAATAGCAGTTATGTTAAAAACTTGGAAGAAATTTTCAATTGTGTCCCAAGCTTCATTTTTGTAGGACCTAAGCCTTGGGTGTTTAGTTTGACACAGATTTCTAACCTGGTTCACTATAAGATTAAAATCAGAAAATACACTCAAGTTTTGAACCTTTAAACTTTTAGCTAACTCAAGACCAAGAAGAAAATCCTCATAGTCAGCCACATTATTGGTAACTTCAAATTCAAGTTTACATGACTGAGTAATGTTTTCCTTGTTTGGTGATCTTAGAACAATTCCTGCTCCTTCTCCTTCTTTTGAGCAAGAGGCATCAAAATAAAGTTTCCAGATATCTGATTCTACAACTTTGGGCTGGGAAACAATATTTTCAATGGCAATTTGAGTGTTTGGTGCATTTTGTGAAGACAAGTCAAAGCAACCAAAATCCTGATCTATTGCATAGATAGGGTGGTTTTTTGCTTGATCAGACCTACAAACAGTATGAAGGAATCTGACTTCCCTATATAACCTTAAATGCTCACCTCCATAGACTGGGATAGTAGCAAAAGACATGTCCATTTGAAGTGATCCTCCAAGTTTAGCACAACATGACCTAGATAGTAACATGCCAAACTTGGTAGGAATATCAGTGACAACTATGTCTAAAACTATACTTTTGACAGGTATTTGAGCTAAGGTCACAACTAGGTCTTTGATCAATCCTAGGCATGGTACTTTCTTTGAGTCAAAGGTGTAAAGGTCATGATAAGAACGGGTGACTTGTAACTGAAGTTGGTCCATAACTACCTTTGGCATAAGGTTATGAGAGGCTCCAAAATCTAGCATGCAGTTGTACAAAAGAAATTCATAAGCTTTTAATGTTACATAAAATGGTGGAACAATTTCATTGATCATATCTGAACTAGGGCCAAATACAACCGAGGGTTTTCATCCTGCAGACTAATAACATCTCCCTCAGCATCTACACTAGAAGACTGTATCCATTTAGACACTTGATTTTTGTAACCAGGATTTTTGGAAAGTTCGGATAAAGGTATAGGAATCTTAACCCTTTCCAATTCCTTTTCAATGTTAAAAGTAGTCAAAACAATCTTGTCAAATGAAAGGGTTTCAGTGGCTGACTCGGTAGTCTGAGGTGTTGGAGTTTGTGTTTGAATTGTTTTCATTGCAGGTTCAATTATGGTGGTAGATTTTGGAGGTCTTCCAGGTCCTGATCTAGGCCTTAGATCATACCTTTTATTTAATTCCACAATAAAAAGTTTAGAGAATGCTAAGTATTTTGAAAGTTGGGCATCTCCTGGTTCTTGTTCAAAAGACTGAGGTGAGGATGAAGGAACTATGGCCATTTGTACTGCTGATGAATCAATATTATTGATATCTTTAGTGATTAAAGAGCCTGTATCCTCTGACTGTTGATCATCAATCATCAAAGGTGGTTGAATGTTTTCTCAGAAGCTGGTCTTTGAAGAATTTGCATTTGAGGAATTCTTCTGAATTGAGTTTGAGCTTGGGTTCTGACAGTAGTTTATTGAACAGTTCTAGGCAAAGATGTAATTTCATCAATTTTTTGATCTTCAAGTTTAGATTTGGAGGAGGATGAATCATCAATCTTAGCTTTTAGTTTTCTTTCTTCTTTTTCTGCTTTAGCTTTAAGTTTGCCAGAAGCTGACCTATTGGCTTCTACCTCTATAGCATTTGTCTGCATGTCTTCCAATGTATTAGAAACTCTTTCCCTTAGCATAACTACAAAGTCATCATCAAATGCTTTAGAAAATCTGACTTTTGCAGCTACTACTGGTGGTTTAAAATCAACAGGAATTTTGTGATAGAGTTTCTTAAATCTTTTGATGAGTTTAACAACTGGTTCACCAGGATTTCTATTTAATTCTTCAAATTCAGTAAGGAAGTAAACATGATCTTTCTTTACCCCCCATTGATTTTTGAAAATAGTTATGAGCTCATTCCAAGTTCTGATAGAGTTAGCTCTGAGCTACCTAAACCAGATCTTAACATTTCCTTCTAAAGATTGTACAAATAATCTCATATAAACATTTTCCTCTTCTATGTTCATATTGTCAGCAAAATCTAGGAAGGTTGATACATGATCCTCTGCTGAGGGACCTGTTTCTCCATTGAATCTTGGCAAATGTTTTAGATAACCATCAGGAAAATTTCCCAAGTTTGCAGGGAGAACTAGAGCAACATACCTAGCTTGTACAATGGGTCGAAAAGCCATAACAGTAGGAGGAGTATGGGGTGTCTGAGTAGATGTTGATGAGGAAGAGGAAGATGGTGAAGATGAAGATGAAGGAGATGAAGATGAGTCAGTAAGTGTATTAATATGTGGAGGAGAGGGAGGAGACCTCTTTAAGGATTTGAAAGGGGTTTTGGTAACCAATTTCTGAACTCCTGGTGGGAAGTCTTCGTTATTTTCAAACAAAGGATTCGAATAGACAGAAAATGTCTCTTCAAGATTATTTGATGATGATGGAATAGAATAAGGAGTTGGTGTAATGAAATCTTGAGGTTTGAATTCAAGTAAATGTAAACCCAATTCTTCCTCAGATGAAGGTGATTTGATAGGAATGGACAGAACTTGATATGATTCAAATGACTATATTAAAAAGGCTAATGGAAGGTCTACTCCTCTGGAAATAAGATCAGAAACCCTACGAGGAATTTCAATCCAATCAGGATGGGTTGTTATAAATGAAAAGGGATCTATAGATGGAATGTCTTCAGGGTGTAAATCTAAAGAAGAAGAAGGTTTTCTACGTATTCTCCTCGAAGAGGCTCCCCTGATGAGTATTTCTAGGTCTGGTAGAGGGTTAACAATCTCAGAATCAGAACGTGATCTAGTATGCTTATAGGGAGCCATCTTGGACCAGTGGAATCACCAGGTGAAAGATTTTGACCTATAACCTTATCCTTTATTCACCTTGAGGGAAAGTGAAAATCGTTGCCCAAGGGAAAATTTAACTTTCAGTTCTTCGCTCCTCGGAAAACTGTGCCAGTCTGATGTTTTACTTTGAGATAACCTAAGGTCAATTGGCTATGCCAAACCATCTAAAATGTTTTGTTGATTTTAATGGTTTGGATGACCAGTGAATTGTTTAAAAACAAGTGCTTTAAACTTAAAAATATCCTTGATAAAACAAAAGGTTGTTCTTTAAATACATATGGTTATTTTGATTTAAGTGGGATGGATAAGTAGAATATAGAGACGTATAAGTGATTTAATATTCACACTGAGTATTTAACCATTTATAAGTAGAAATCAAGAAAACAATGATTCCTAGATCAAAAAAATATAATTAAACTATTACAGAATTTTAGTGCAATTTAAGTTCAAAGAGGAACTTACAATAACAGATAGTCTTGCCAATTAATCTCTTATCTAAATGCAACTTCACAACGGATTCAAAATCAAACTGAGATTCAATTAAATTTTCAATCAGATGACTGTAAAAGAATTAAATTATATGAAGAATACATAATGAAAAACATGATGAAAACAACTCACTGAGACACAAGCCATATGAAGTAAATCCAGAATCTTTTATTTAATAAAAATGCTTTGGCTTAATACAAATTTGTGTGATAACTGGTTCAAGAGTGCAACCCTCAATACTTCGACAGGCTGAAGTATTTAAACAAAATTACAAAATATTACAATAAATGCCTGAGTGACACGACATTCTATTATTACTTAAAACTAACAGAAACAAAAGTAATTCGATAAAAAAGAATGAATCTGAACATTTGGCCCTGTTTTGAAGGAAAGTTGTTGCTGAGTGGCCACTATTCAGGTGTTGCGCTGGCGAAGTTGATCTATCCTCTAATCCTGAAATTCACACAACTTTTCCCACCGTTCTTCATCTGGGATTGCTATCTTGGTTACCTTACGGTAGATTTCATCTACCTCAGTATACCGAGAAAAAGTGGGTTTTACAGTGAAAATATGTTTTATCTCATGTTGAATAAAACATATGTTGTTGATGGCTTCGTAAAACGCCCTGCCTATCATGGAACCTTTGATGTTGGAGGACTTGGCTGTATCCCTAGAAATATCCTGAAGCTTCTTCATGTAGTCTTCCCTGGTCATTAGTTTATCATTGATTACAAACAGTGAAGGCAAACCCTTCTTGTTCAATGCATACATCCTTGTGAAAAACTGTTGACTGTTATTTCAAGAGTGTGACGCTTCTCTATCAATTGTACAACTAAGTTCTTCTTGGCTAGAACTTTCTTCACCTCCAGGATAGTTTCAGTCCTGTCATCCACTCCTAGATCATCTAGTTCATATCTATTCTTGGAGTTGAGTAACTTTATAATGTTGTTGGCTATAACAGGCATCTCTCCTAGTTGAGCGTTATATTGGCAATGGTCTGCTTTGCCTTTTCCATCAACTCCTTTTGCTAAAAAATAATCTGGATACACAACCAAATTTCATCTATCTCCTCAATGATGTTGTTCCATATGATTTCCTTGATATGACCCAGAGTGTGGCCAATGGAAGACTCAACTGCTGACTTCTTCCATACTTCTATCTGATTCTGAGCTCTCTGAAGCTCTGCTGCATGAAAAATCTCAAATTTCTGGCAATGAACCTCTAGAAGTTTCACTTAATCCTGCAACTTCTTGATTTCCTTAGTCTAAAGAGACATATTTTCAACTGGCTGCAGTGTCTCATGTACTTGTCGTAGTTGGGATGGCCATAGGAATGACTGTGAGAGGAAGTGCTTCTAAAGGGGCAGTCTTTTTAGCAAATTTCTCCTTTTCTTTGAGAAATTTCTCCATCTCTGTCTCCTTTTGCTTAAGCTGTGCAGTTTGCTCCATGATGAGCTTCATCATATCTGCCTTCTAAGTCTTTGTCTCTGTAATATCCTTAGTCAGAGGATCTTCAGCAGCTGACAATTTTAACTTCTTCCTCAATGTTGTTATATCCAAATTCTTCTTCTTGATTAGTTCCTCTGCAGCATGGATGTTTGCAGGATCATAACCTAGTTTGATTACCAAATCCTCCAGGGTTTTAATCTTGGTGTCTTTGGCAAGTGCAGAGACCTTCTCCATCTTTAGCTGTGACTGGACATTTGCTAATGTAACCTGTAATTTGGACAAAGTCATGGCAGTGTTAGTGACAGTAGAGAAAATCATTTCCCCAGTCTACTTATGCATCTCCATTTGGTCAATGGGATGTATATCCTTTACATCAAACTCAAAAGTTGTCTTTTTGTAGTCTGATGCTCCCTTGGGCTGGGGAACTTGTGCTTGGAGGAATGCCATTTTCATTTTCCCCTTTTCTGAGTCAAAGGCTGACAACAACCTGCTTTGGGCACCAGAAGTTTGTTTCCAGAACTGGTTGTAAGTGTTAATCTTCAAGGCTTCATTTCTAACTTTTATCTCCTTGAAGATGTCCATTATGCTCTTCTCTGACTCGCTTGAAGTAGATGTACCTATTTGCATTATTTGCTGCTGCTCTTTTGAAGTTGTGGAGGTGGTAGGAGACTGTGTGGACTGATCACCCACTAATGAGGAAACAAGTGGCTCATTAGTAGTGATAATGGTCTGCTGCTCTGAATCTTTGCTAAGGCTAAGTGTTGAACTAAGCTTGGCCTTCTTTTTGTACATTATTTTAAACCATTCACTGAAGATGTTAGTCCCTAAAGTTCTTCCTCTCTGCTCCCCTTGGTTGTCTTCTCCTGAATGGTAGGAGTCTGCACTGTAGGTGATGATACCTATTGTTCTTCTGCCTCCTGTAAGGTGTTCTCAACCCACTCTAACTGATTCTTATACTTTTCTATTTCTGGCCTAGTTGTGTGAAAGTAAGGAGTAGACTTGGTTTCTACCCTTAATCTAGAAATCATTCCTAATGGATAATAGGACTAGGTAAAACTAAGGCTAAGCTACATTTCTTTCAAGAGCTTATTTGCCTCTTCCCCTGCTTCCCTATTGCTGCAAATGAAAGGGTCAACCTATGTTTTTATTTTAAACTGGGATTTTTTCTTGGCAGCAACAAAGTGGATTTCATCCATGTTGATCATTTGCCTCATGTATTTCAAGGAAAAAATCCTCATTGGGAGAAATTTTGGAAGCTTGTAAGGTGGGAGCTCGCATCCAAATATTCTTATTTCTGTATAATTTTCGTAAAGATACCAGTCCCCTGTCTGAACTTGATCTAACAACTGCAACATCCTTTATTTCTTCAATAATCCTCGGTTCTATTCTGCTGCTTAGGAGACCTATTGTTGGGTGAACAAACATCTTTGTAAACTGTTTATAAGTATACTCTTTCTGCTCTTTCATGACCAGAGTAGTCCAAAAGATGACTGGTTATTGGTTTCCTTTTTCATCCAGCTTTTGCAAAGCAAGGTTAATGTTGTCCCCCTGAAAGTATAGAAACATGTAAACCAATACAGAGGCATATTTGAATACCTCCTCAGTTGGAAATTTAACAAGTTGTTGATGAATGGATTCTGCAAGAAAATGGCTGAAATTAAACACAATGGAGGGCTTAGAATCAACAGAGAAGATGGACAAAAATCCTATAATGGCCTCATCTACCCATTGATCAGAGTAGTAGCCAAGGAGGTATGAAACAATAGTGATAATCTGCTTGGCTCTCTTAGGGAAAATGGAGGAGGGATAAGGAGGATTTTTCTTTGGTAATGAAGCATCTTGTGTCAAAAACAACTCAAGAGTTTGGGCTCTCTTGGAAAAGTCTAGTTTCTAGTATAGTTCAACCAATGCTTCATAGGAAAATGGGGTAGCATTCTCTACTGAGGGGGCTTGCATCATCTGATCAATGGCCTGAGGGGTTATGGTAAACAAAATTTCTCCAGTGGGAGTGACTATGGCCCTTTGGCTTGGAAAATAGGATGCATGACATTTTCTAATAAAATATGGGGTGTTGTGGGTACGAGGAAAGATGTAGTGAGGTAAATTTGATTCCCACAGCTGGATAACACCTAATTTATCTATATACTTATCTTCGAGCCAATAGTACATCTCGAAGAGATGAAGTTCATAGAGTGTCTCATGGATTTTGTAGTCTCTGTCAGTCATAGGGACGTGGTGAAGATCTATAGGAGGAAAGATCAAAGGATTGACAGGTTCCTATGGTCCTTTATCCTTTGGAGGCATATTGGCTATGGCTAAGAACAAGAGTGAAAATGACTAGAGGTTTGAATGTAGCAGAACACAGAGAAAAGTCAGGCTCTAGAGACAGAAGCAAAGGTAACAAGCTCATAATGATTGAACATAGATGTCATTGACGATTGAAACTGTCGGAATTGAGTCCAACAATACTTGTAAGAAATCAATTAACAACGAAAAAGCTTGAATTCAGTAACCGGTTCTCAAATAGAAAATAGGTTTATATAACGAATTTGGTTTTTGTTGAAGGTGGCGCAAGTCCGTTGAATTAACGACTAAGCCAATTGAATGCTTAACATGTTAATTTTGGAGGGAATAAATGTGATTTGATAGAGTTTAACGGATAGAGGAGGTGGCAGAAGGTGAATGGCGGGAACGCAATGGATAGGAAAGCGATATCGGGAGTGACAGAATCAACTTTTCGGGGGGGAGAGTGGTTAGTGGTTTCACTCGAGGGGGGTCTGTAACGTTGAGAAGATGACACGTAGGGCGGGTGTGGTTTGGTATACCACCCATTTTAGACACCCCCCCCCCCGACGGTAAATCTCGGATGGTGAGGGGAGGCCGAAATCGTATATGGACCGTCGGATGTGGGAAGATAGGCGGAGATGGAGCACGATGTAATGGAAGGTTAATCGTGATGTGACGAGGCTATTTGGTGGGGTCGGGAAATGAATGATAGGGAATATATGTGATATATGAAGAGTATATCGACTTAGGGATAGTGGGTGAAGGGAAATATGAGCAGAAGGATAATGTTTTGGGATTTTAAAACTTAGGGATAGGGATAAATACCAAAATAATTGATATATAAACCTTTGAGTAAACCTTTACTCCTTTGCCTTATTCTCTGCACATGAAAATATCATTTGATAATTGACTTGTGGCGCATTTAGACTAGCAGCCTGTGCATTTATGAAAGCATAAAATGAAGCCTTTCTTTTCTTTTTGCTTCCCTAACATTTTATTTTCCTTTTGCCTTCTTTATTTAGGGCAGCTACCACCTAACATTTTATTGATATGGATGCCTATAAAACATAAATTTTTGCTAACATTTTAACTTTTCTTTCTTTTGCATCCATATCCTAGCTTAACATTTTGAATTATTTTGAATAATATGCTAACTTATCAAAACCAAATAATGTTACAACAAAACTCATATATAGGACCCTAACACGTGTTATCACCCAATTATAAAGCTATCTTGAGAGCTTACAACTTCAACGGGCCTTAGTTTCATCAATTCTCTAAATCACTCATATAAAGTGTATGGCATAAAATAATTCTCTAATCTTGCAATAAACCAATAAGCTATCCAAACCCACCACTTGTGCATGACAATTTTTCAGTCTCTTTCTCACCATATATGGCATCTTTGGGGATTGATGAGGTAGTGTGTATAGTCAAGTTAAAATTATGCTTAGATTTTATCTAGATTGGTCCTTAGGTGTGCAAAATAATGAATCACCAGAGACCATAATTATTTTGTGTGAGAATTCCATTTTTGTCACTTTTAGATAAGTGACTAGTTCTATTTTTTTAAATATCCTTTCAGAAGTGTAGCAATTAATGTGCAAGGGTTCATGCTTCTAAGCACAAGGAGTGAAGTTCAAATTGATAGCCAAGTTCGGAATAAATCTTGGTGTTTCTCCTTCCCTAGTTTTGATTCTTAACACCTAGTCTCACACAACTCAAAAGGGGTCTTCAAAACCACAAGCCAATTTTGTTCAAATCGGACCTATTTGAAGTGTGTAGAGATGACTTCAATCTTGTGTCAAACCCATATTCCTTAATTCAAACCCACCACTTATGTAGGATAATTGTTGAATGCCTTCTCCACACTTCATAGTCCATCTTTGGGACTAACCCTTTCAGACAATTCAAACTAGGTCTTTGATATGCAAAATAATGAACCACCATAATATAGGCAATCTTTGGGATGAATTAGAGCCTTATAATGTTATACATTGCTATTCAAATATTTATTCTTGCATTTAATCTAGATTAGCCATTCGATCTGCACAACAATAGATCAATACACAGTATACCTTACTATTATTTTTTTACGTGAACATCCCATATTGGTTGCTTTGAGATAGGTTAATGGTACCTTTTCCTTAAATTTCCTCCCACCTCCCTTGTCATGTTCGTTGTGCATATTCACTTGTATAGTGTGTGTGTAGCCATTAATGAGTGGATGTATTTTATTTAGACACAACGAATGAAGTTCAAATTGGTCACCAAATTCAACAAGTGTTTTTGTTTCTATTTCTCCATTTCTTGACTGTAACACATGGTCTCAGGCAAGTCCTTCAAAGATCTTCAAAACGACAAGACAATTTTGTCCAAATGGAATCATATTAGATCTTCAAAACCACAAGACAATTTTGTCCAAATGGAACCTTATCTAATATGTTGCGTATCAATTATCAACAAAATGAATTAAAAACTAGTAATCTCATAATACAATTGTAGGTTTTTGCCTTATACTATCAATTAATAAATTAGATGATTTACTATTTTCATGGGCTACTAGAGTTTTATATGCCTAACATCTCAAGCCATATTTGCAAATAAATTTTATATGGTAAGAACATAATATTATTTTGGACTTAAAAAAAATATGTAATTTTAAAATTATTATTTTATATACTTAAAAAATGATAAACATTTTAATATTATTTTTGTTTCACACTTAAAAATTATAATCACAGGTTATTGTTTTTTATTTTATAATTGAAAATTATAAAATTAAAGTGGCATTTCTCTTCTTTTTACAATTATATTTATTGGTTTTACTATTATAATAATAATTTATACAGTATCATAGAATAGTAAATAATTAATTTTTTTAATTATACAATAATTTAAATTTATTATTATTTTTTAATTATAAATTGTTTTAAGCCATCTAAAAATACATTATATATACTAATATACACTACTCACAAGTGAATTTTATATGGTTAACATCTCATGTCATGTCACAATTGTAAATAAGTTTTGCATTGCAAGAACATAATATTAACAACACATCATTTCGGATTAAAAGAGAAAAGATAAAGTTAGAAATTTTAAAAATGATATTTATTTTACTAATATTTTTGTTTCATTATTTATTTCAAAAATAATATCTATTTTAATAATATTTTTGTTTCGCACTTGAAGAGTTATAATACTCTTAACATTATTAATTTTGTAATATAATTATAAAAATTAAAATCCCGTTCTCTTTTGCCACAATTATATTAATTGATTTTACAAAATGTAGAGTGTTTTTACATCACATTATTAAGCATTTTTTAAGATACAATAAATTTAAATTTATTTATTTTTAATTACACAATACATGTTTTATAAAGATTTATATAATATATTTTTTTCAATAAATTTGTATATGAAACCCATTTAAATTTAAAAGAATAGTAATCTTTAAAGAGGCTTCATAAATTCAGGTCACGATCCAGTCTCTTTTACCATACTAACAATTACGCCTGGTTCTAAGGGTAATATGTGTTGGTACCAATTATGTCATGAAACGGCAACGACCAATTCATAAAATCAAGGTTAAAAATGGGCTTTTGGCGGCTAACAATATCTAACCAAATTAATCTTTGTCGTGAATGAATAAAATAATAATGTCATGTTTCAGTATATTCCACTCCCAACATGTAAAACTGCCGTCTGTCGTGTTTATAAAACGGGTTACTCGTTGAATCATCTTTTAGTCTTTTTCATTTACCCTGTTTTTCTTGCCAATGCCGGGGCACTATTCCGACCTTGATTGGGCCATGGCATTAACAAAAAAAATGATTTTTTTTTAACAGAAATATAAAAAATTTACCTCATGGTAAGGGTAAGAAGGGTTTTTAAATTACTACTTCAAATCGCCTTCACTCTTATTTATGTTGCTCACTAAACAACGTCAAATCATATACAAGTCTCTATCACATGCGCAACACATATGTTGCCTTGGTACATGTATGTGACAGTTGAACAATCGCTTCATTGCAAAGAATAGTTTTTATAGCAATAAATAATAAATAAAGAGCGTTATGTTGATATGGCTTACAAATTGATCTTTTGGAAAAGCTGGCCGGCAGGAGCCATTCTACATTTTGTTTTCGAGAGCAGGCTTTGACTTAGAAATGAATAAAAAACTCTGCAGAATTAGGAGACTCGTTGAGTTACCAGACATTTGCCTTGTCAACCAAACATTTTAGCTGAAATGCTGGATCCCGCCCAGGCTAGCGTGGACTATTATCATACAGCTCGGATTTGCATTTCTTTGAAAGGGTGGCTCTAACAGAATCAAAGCTAAACAAAGTCAGCCATGTCAAACACATGCCATGCATAAAGATGCTTGACAAATACCTATGGTACATTTCCATATACAAACATCGCCTGTCAATGACATAATGTTTGTCCATGATGAACCCAGTGGGCAAAGCTGCTTGAGAACTCGGCAGGAGCTTCTTGAGCTATTGCTTCTCCTATACTCTTGTCTATAGGATCAAAATTAGCCATTGCTAAATTCGTTTCCAATGCACTGTTGCCCAGAATTTCTGATTTGTTTGAACCTTCGTTACTTTCCTCCGTTCCATTTGTTCCCTGAAATATTTTTTTGACGATTGTCAAGTGAATGTGTAACTAAGATTGCAAACAATGTACAAGACTATGCAAAATATAGACATGTAGCAAGGAAATGGTTGAACCTCTGATGTCTGGTCATATTCTTCAACCGTGTCGTTCGCACTATAATTGCGACTTGAATTTATATCAAATGCAGTGGTCATTGAACATCTGCGTAAATTCAAGACCACATAAGCAGGATTTTGTGTAGTTGAAAAGAAAATCAAGGTCTAAGATTAAACAATACAATCAATACGTTTCAAGGCACTGCTTGGATTTGAAAGCATGAAAAGAAAATGAAAGAAATCAGTTCTTTTGTTTTAATATTTGTTTTATTAAATTATAAATCCTAGCAACGAAAGAGAACTACAAAAGAGAATCGCCTCATAGTTATAGACGCAACATAAATTATGGGTAAAAGCATGGATGAACCTAGCCAGCAATCAGACAATATAATAGAATGGGTATGCTATCTAACTACACCTTAATCATGCGTCCTCTTTACTTCTGGACCAGCAGAAACAGAAATGAGAATATAGGCTCTTTCCAACCAATTGATTGTAGCCTTACTGTCATTCACTGCTTGGAAGCCAAATAACACGAACAAACGATATGAAAATGCATAAAATGCGTATATAATGATTTAAGCAATTTACGTCATTGATTATGTTCTGAAGAGATCAGCAAAACATCAGAGTTTGTTCCTAAATGTTTGTCCGAATTGAATGCAGTCCTCAAGTCCATTGCACCGGATATTTTACTCACACGAGCATCTATATGCAAGAAGGATGGGGTAATGAACCTACCCAATGTCCTTCTTGGATATGTGTATACACAGCAGATTCAAAATTCCTTCGCTCACTAGCCAAAATAAACTCATTAATGTAAATTTTTTATTGTATTGAAATAATGTGAAACGTATGGTTCTAAATGCGGATTAGAAAACATAAAGCATGACATGTAAATTGAAGTCATATATTTTTCAGCAAGAACCTAAGTTGCATGATACAGGGAAACAGGTATGCATTTCCTAAACCGAAACCAACTAAAATGTTGCCCCCCAAATCTTGGAATCAGGTAAATGTGATATATATATATATGAAACTAGAAAAGAAATTATTATGAATAAATGACCAGAAACATTTCATTGACAAGCAATGTTCCACGATCACTTATATGGGGATTCTCATCATTAGTATCACCCCTTGACAGTAATGTACCAGATAAAAATTCACAATTTCCTTAAAAAATTCAAACTTTCTCCATAGAGGACTTTTAACAAACGGTTGTCATGCAAACACTGTCACATACTAAAAGAATACTTTAGCAACACTACAAGAATTTTGTCAAACAGATAGAGAACAAGCTCAATATTTGTGACAACAGATAAATATGCACAAAAAGAATTTTCCCAAAATATCTCCATCATTCTACTAGCTGGAATAATTCTTTATACAAAATATTGGAGTGCTGAACCTGGTGAATGTTTTTGGCAACAAGATAACCAACTCAGCCTCCCTGGAAGTGACCACGGCCTCCACAAAACTAAGTAATTCAGCCCCTTTCAGCTTGATACCATTCAGCCTCCAAGGAAAAAATACTCTGCCCTCTAACAGATAAGAATTTTGGCCCCTTGAGGGAACTCAGCCCACCCACAAAATCAACCTCTGGAACAAACAATTCACCCCCCAATAAATTCGGACTCCACCTTAGGACTCGGCCTCAAGACTTAGAGAGGAAATCGGCCCACAACAAAGGAACTCGGCCTCTTCAAAATTTACTTAACTCAGCCTTAAAGATGGTCAACTTGGCCTTGGAAAAGGAATAATTTGACTCCCCAATTCGTCAAATAATTCCGCCCTTTCCACAAGAAGGATTTTGCCCCCCTAAAAGTGAACTCGACATCCCTAATAATTCAACCCTCTGTTGGAAACACTGAGAGTGGGGTGAATTAATATTTCTTAGCAATCAACACTTTTTAATCTTTTTTAGGGCATTAGTTAATCTTCAATTATTATTATTGTTCTTCAGATGATCATAAATAACAATCAACTGTAGACAACACCATACCACAATGCAAAAAGATAAAACAAATGACACAAAAATTTTAGGTGGAAAACCCCCTCCAGGTCAAAAACCACCAAATGCTTCTTTAGTAATTGTCTTTTCCCTGTTAAAAGAAAATTGATTATATCAAGATTTCAGCTACAACTGAGGGAGGCATCAACCCCCTAATTCACAGGCACAACTTGTAGGATGCTACTAAACCCTAATATCCTGCTGCAACCAAAAGGACACCCCAATGCCCTGTAGATCGGGCCACAACTTGATGAGTGCCCCAACACTCTATTTACCGGCCGCTGTCGGAAAGGATGCTTCGCTGCCCTATTAGTTTATCATCCACAATTGAATGGATGCAACAACGCCCTGTGCAAGCCACAACTTGCCCTAGCACCAACCTACCACCCTGAAGTGTTCTCAGGCCACAACCTAAAGGTGATTCCAATCACCTGCTTTGCACCACCCTGCCACCCTGACAAGCCAGAAGACCATGTTTCACAACTTTCACACTAGATCCCCTATACTCTGAATCAATGTAGAATTGTTGCAAGGAAAATGTAGAATATATATTGAATCCTGGTATCCGTTGATCATTGTTCCCACAAACTGGTCGTTGTACGCTGCTACACATCAAGCTATCACTGTACAACTGCACATCACTGTCACTACACAACTGTCATTATTGTTACTGCAAATCACTGCATAACTATTGGCTACCACTGAATGTCACTTCACTAATGAATAGTTATCAATGCTCAAACACTGCTATCATCAGGCTGCACATGATGCCGCAACCATCTGACACTGCTATCAAATGATGACACAAACAAAGGTGCCTTAGGTCATCCCTATGACTTGCTCTCAAACTTTGCCCTCGGAGAGCTACTAGCATAAGTGTAAACACTGCTACTCAACTGGTCAAGCCTTGCTATCCATCTTTACGTCAATATGCTTGTACAACTGGATGATAATGCCTTCCCTGCAAAGTTACAGTTGTGTCACTTGTACACTCTCTCTAGGTCATCACTACAAGACAAATCCTTAGGTCATCATTGTCATAGGTGTAAGTACCTCAATATACAGATTAAATCAAAGTCAAGGTGTCAATTCACTGTCAATGTCATATCTAGGTGTTTAATAGCTAAGAAACCAGATTCGTTCCCCTGGCCCCATGTGTCCCAAATCAGACTAATCAAACACGATTCGGTGGGACACGTGTCCTCTAGATTGTGTCCGATCGTGTCTTGATGAGACATGATCATGTCCCGATTCCAGGACATGTGTCACAATTTTTTGCCTTCCACACGGCTATAAAAGTGCGATTTGGCCATTCTAACTTCACCAAAGTCATTCTCTCTTACTGTGGGATTGTTGTGGGTGTGTGAGAGCTAAGAGCAAAGGGTGTGGGAGCATTTTGGAGGCGATTCAAGCAACAAGTAAGTGCATTTTCTCTCTATTTTGTTTGCATTTTTATCACAACAGTTTGCATGTGCATTTGTTTTACAAATTTGTGCATTTTTTCTATATTTTTTTACAGCATGGCTCAATCAAGGGCAGCATGGAAGGGGCAAAGGAAGGGGAAGAATGTCCCCATTGGAGATACCCCTCCTCTTCCAATTTCATCAGGGTCTGCAAGTGTTCCCTTTATTGCAAACGAGGCTGCAACAACAACTTCAAATGTTGAGGGAAGATAGTAGCCTCAAGATAACAAATATCCCTTGTGGAAATATGGCACAAGAGAGCAAGGGTCAGGCAACAAGATGAAGGGAGGAGGCAATGTTGCTTGGAAATGAAATTAATGCAAAAATCATTTCATGAGCACATATGTCCTTGTGAAAGCTCATTTGTTGGCTTTACTAAGTTGTGGAATTGCAGCATGTACACATGTGTCTTTAACTAAGAGGAAGGAAATGGAAAAAGAAGCCAACGTTGGTACGGCATGTTATCCTCCACAATGTCCCAAGGCTGAGAAAGGAGATCGACGGAGGTAACCTCAAACCACTTAGGGTTCAGCAGCTAGCCCTGCTAAATCAGAAAGGGCTCTCTCTATGAGCTCACAACCAATGATGACTGGAGTGGGAAAAGATGTTAGGCTAGTTATTATAGCACTAGGGTTTTGTAGATTTAGGGTTTGCTGGATCAAAGGTACAAATCAGGGAACTAGATTAGGTCTTCAAAGGTTCAGTTGCATGAGATATAAAGGAGCAAGGTAAGCATGCTTTTGTGATAGCTTAGAAGTTGGTCAATGTAGGGTAGAGTTGAATAGGTAAGAAAATCAAGACGAGCATGTGAACCATGAATTCATCTATCAGAAGATTGAACACATAAAATGAGATTCCTAACAAAACAAAGCTTAATTACAAGAATTTTGTTTAATAGCTCTTAGGAAAATCATTGAAAAGCATAGATATAGAAAGGAAACTAATTTATCATTCATATAAACGTTTGACAGGAGAAAAACAATACCACAAACTCACACCACAAAATTCCTGAATAATAGCTGCAACTTGGCCTTTGATTTCCTGTACAAATATGAAGTACAAGCTACAAGATTTCCACTCTCTAATGCCCAACCCTCAGTCTGATTGAAAACTAGATACATAGAGACCAAAAGACAACTTCCCCACTCTCAGGGGTCGAATCCTTAAGTGTAGGAACTGATCACAAGAATATCTCCAACAAGACCTAATGACTAGGGAGGTTAACAAACTCTCCTCAAAATAGAAAAACTAATACATTTGACTTTTAACCACCATTAATGATGATGAATCTACATCAAAATGACTCTAATAAGACATATTTACCATCATTTACATCAATTCAACTCACAACATGAGGAATTATATCATAAAATCCAATTTTGACTGAAGAAAACTCGAAATTTGGACAAACTGAGGAGGTTTTTGAAGGCCTTTCATTGCTCCAAATCCAACTCTGAATATACCAATGGAAAGCTTGGGATGTCTAGTTGTCATTAGACACCTCAAGCAAGAAAAATGGACACTCCAAGACCAAGAAAAACTCATTCTCCCACAACTAC
The DNA here is from genome assembly GCA_031772625.1 of Pinus tabuliformis. NCBI lineage: Eukaryota > Viridiplantae > Streptophyta > Pinopsida > Pinales > Pinaceae > Pinus > Pinus tabuliformis. Next base: position 988,036,716 of record CM062814.1, read on the forward strand.
TCCAAAAGTGCAGCGCCTAGTCCAGTAAGGTGGCAGAAAGTGGTTTTTTGACCTGTTTTTGGGCATTTTCTTCAAACCTGTTTGCTGACAAGGCACCAAAAGTGGATAGTTGGCATGTATAGGTCATTATCTATCCATCCATATAAACTTTTTTGCATTTGGAGGTCTGAGGAAAAAGCGCAGCACCTTTTGGCTAAATTGTTCTTCCTGTTTATGCCAAAAGTCACAAAAACTCAAAATTGTTCAAAATTTCTTCAAAATTGCTTCAAGTTTGGTCCATGAAGCTCTGAAATGAAATGTCAAGCAAGGAGGGAGGCCTCAGCTAGCAAGTCAAGTTTATCTTTCTCTTTTTGCCTCCTTAGGGTTTGCCTTAACTTCTTTTTCAACTGCTTGATTTTGACTTGGGAGACCTTGTTTCTAGTACAGTAGTGCATGGCCATATGCCTATGAAGTTTAGTGGCCCTGTTGGCCCTCTTAAGGAGCTTTTCCAAGTGGCAATTGACTCTATCAAGCCAATTTTCCTCAAAATCTTCTTCAATGGACTTGTCAATGTTTTGCTGCCTCGATGGAGAGGATGTTTCAGTGATTTTCTCTTCTTTCCTCTTCAAACCTTTTGTCTTAGGCCTTCTACGTTTCAACTGAAAACCAGTGGCTTCAATCTCTTCGAAATTTATCACTGTTTTACCTTTGGCACCATCCTTCTCTAAATCTGCTTTAGCTTTATCAAGCAAAAGTTGCTTGACATTGAGCTGCTTGTTTTCTTGCTCAAAGAAATAAATCATAAAATCTGCCTTGGACAACCTACTCTTCAACTCTCTAATCTCGGCCTTTTTCTCCTGGATGATCTACTTTGAAGATTTGACCTCCTAATGCACATCTAAATCTGCCATATCAGTGTCAAAATGAATCTGTGCTTCTTCATCCAATAGTGTCTCATGCTGCTGTGATGATGTAGGCTTGGCCCTTTCAACGATGTCTAGAGCAAACACAAGCCTTTTCCCTCTTGTGTAGGTCTTGGCCACCTCTTGTTGTGCTGGAGAAGACAAAGGAGTAGAGTGACTACTTGACTGAGCTGGAGAAGGCAATAAAGATGCTGAATAGATGAAACCATCCCAAGACAAATTGATTTGTGCCAGCTAATGGCAAACCAGGATCTTCACCAAGCCATGATGAAACAAACTGGCATGATGATCTTCTCCCAACCTATGCACCTTTTCTGCCATCTTAACCATGCTTCTATAAAGGTAATGAGGTAGGTTGAGAACTTTTACACCGGTGAAATGCATCAAAAGCCTCACATGGTACTCATACAATCTTGAGAATCTACCCTCACATGTAAAATACTTCATGATCATTTTCATGAGAGGGGCATACTTGTCTAGCAGATGTTTGAAAGGGAAGATGTGTTTTGGAGCAGTTTTATATGGAGGTTTCAGATACATCTTGTAATTCTCAAGGTCGAGGTCTCTGTTCTTGAACCAAAATTCTCTAGTGTTTGGGATCCCTGTAGCTGTAGCAATGGTCTCTGCTGAAAGAGTGAACACCACTCCATCAATGGTCACCTTATCTCTCCTTAAACTAGTGGCAAAAGTGTTGGTGAGTTTGTCATTAAAACCAAGTTCTTCAATCCTTTGGCAAAAGGCAAGGCAACCAACATCCTGGAAGGATTTCTTGAGAAAAGGAGAAGACATGATGTCATGTGCTGAAGTTGGCTCATACCTGCTAATTAGACCTCCCTTATGCCTCCTCTGCTCAGTAGCTTCAGAATCCATAGCAAACCCTAGCTCAATGGGAGGGGAAATTAGGGTTTGGTGTAGGGAAAAACAGGGGATTTGGGCAGTTTTTGAAATTGAGGGAGATGAAGGGGTTTTAGGGTCTCTAAATTATTGGGAAAATTATGGGGGGTAGGGATATATGTTATGGAGTGAGGGGAAGTGGAATTTTGGGATTTGAGTGATGGGAAGGGATGCAAAACTAGGAAACACAGTCCTAGTCTAGAAATGCATAGTAGGGACTAGGGTTTGTGAGGAAAAGCGATGAAATGAGGAATTTGATGAGGGAGAGTATGGAAGATGGTGTATGAAGAGTGTAGGAGGGTGTATGAGCTCAAAACTAAGGCTTTTGCTCAACAAAGAGACCAAATTGACAATGAAACTAAAAGCGCAACAAACCCTAGGAGAGGGTGTTTTTGCAAGCTTTTAGAGCATGAAATGAAATACTAAAGAGGTGAAACAGAGGCTAGGTAGGCCCACTTACTTGCCCTTGCTGTGTTTGAACCTATTGTTGATGAAGAAACTATTGGAATGACGTTTTTGTCCCCTTGAAGAAAACGCAACACCTTTGGCAAAAGGGCAACACAACAAATGATAAGGCACTTTAGGAGCACAAAATTGTTGTTTTGAGGATGCAAGAGCTCTTTGAAAGTGAAGAGATGTTTTTTTGCAAATGAAATGAGCAAATGAGAAGCTCTTTTGGTCTTTTGTAGCTTTGGAAATCGATTTTCTCCTTTGATGGTGTAGTGGCCCCACCATGTCCTTTCACATTTTATTTTGAAACTGCAGCTTTAGAACTTTTTAGGATATATTACATCATAATGGAGATATAAAATCACTTTAGAACCTTTATTGAAAATTTTCCCTATCACTACTCCTTCAAGTGATGATTTTGGTTGTGAAATAATTTATTTTCATGCTTTTGACCCTATGACCTAATGATGACACTACATGAATGAATGAGTTGAATGATGACATGATGACTATGACATCATTTCAACAAGGGATGACCTGACCATGTTGATGTCCATTGATCATAAAGGTGAAAGGAGTAGTGATGACCTACCTAACCTAACCAGTGACCAAATTTTTATTAAAAACCTATTTGAAACCATAAAAATTTGCAGTAGGACCCTATTAAAAACTTTGTAAGAGCATATTTGATCACTGGTGTCTAACATGTTGATTTGTGGTAGCATCAGATGTGCTCTAGCCTTGAAAATTGGTGGAGAGGCTAAAGCACATGAGATCTCCTAGACTCGGAAATGGTTTGGGTAAATTCCACCCGGTTAGAGAGATATTAAAATAATTGATATTTTTAATGGGGTTCCTAAGTCTAAACTTACAAAAATTAAAATATTAATGGGTATTAACATAAACTGGGTGAGAAGGTTCTAAATGACATGGATCAAGCCAAATCTAATCCTAGCCGTTGATTAGACACTTAATCTCAGCCGTTGAAGACTCAACAGGGAAAGTATAAGAGGAGGCTTGAGGGTTAGTTGGAGACACACCAAGATTGATCAGTCAGTTCGATTTTCTGGAGCGGGGTTTGCTGAGAAAATTCGAACAAGTGATTTGAGTTGCAGCAAGGGGTAGTGAGTACATAGCAGAGAGGCAGAGATAGTGCCAGAGGGCTAGCGCAGTGACTAAGGAGGCTACGCTGAGGCGGCAGGAGCTACGCAGAGGCAACTAGAGATTGCGCAGAGGCTGAGGGGCCTGCGTGGGTGACGCAGAAAGCCAGAGAGCTGACGCAAAGAGGCAGAGGGTTCACGCAAGGGGTTCCAAAGCTACGTAGAGGCTAGCAGGGAAAACGTAGATCCTTGGAGAAGCGCCGGAAGGATTTTCGTGGGGCAGACTAGTGCTGAGAAGCTGAATATCTGCTTCCAAGAAGAGGTATTGCTACCATGTAGAAATATCTATTGGGTGAGCCAGTTTGGCACCCTAGTTGTACTCAAGAAATCTGCATAATAATAAAACCCTCAAAACTGCTGCACCGGTTTTCCCGCATTGGGTTTTTCTAGGGATGATTGTCCAAAAATAACAGTGTCCCTTGTGTGTTTGTCTATTATTTCAGTTGATAATCTGTATATGAGTTGAGGTTGCATTTGTGTTTATTTTCAGTATTTATATGAATAAATAACTTGTTAAGGAATAAACAAGTAGGTGAAATAAACCAGATAATGCAATAGGGATTTCTAATGGGTAACATTTAGAAATTTCAACATGGTATCAGAGCATTGCATATCACAAGAGGACTAAAGGCACCATCGTAATCAGAAGTATTTGCAGCAGTAGCAGCTGCCCCGAGAGACAGAGCTACTCCTAAGCAGAAAGCAACAAAGGAGTGACGTAGAGGGCCTGCGTCATCATTTCGAGTCAGAGAGAGGGCCAATGCACAGGGAAAGAGAGGCAGAAGAGGCTCACAAAGAGCCACGTCATCCTACTCAGTCAGGTAGGCTTGACGCAGTTGGCCAGAGGAGTGATTCAGCCCTACCGGGATTGCGCAGAGCTAGAAGGCTCAGTTTCTTCAATTGATGGGGCATAAGGAGTTGTGGGTAGATTGTGGATTAGGAAGCTGGTGGGGTGTTGTTGCTGTCAAAGCAAAACAGTACCTAACAGGACAGAACCAAGGTAGAGGGAATCACTACCTAGACAGATTTCTAGCCAAGAAATCCAAATCCGAGTTGCAGTTGCAAAGAGGATCGGAGAGGAGCAGATTGACAGTTGGTGGGAAGATTTCCAACAGGGAAATCAGGACTTAGAGGGAGATTTCCAGGAGGGAAGTCGAATCTCAGAGGGAGTCCAGAAGGAGGAGAGGAGATGGCAATGAACGGATTGAGGGATCAGGATAGGATGGACGGGGCCTCCAACTATGTTATCTAGAAGGCCAGGATCCTATCTATTCTGGACAGACATTGCATCAAGGGCTTCACCTTGAGAACGTGGCTATCCCAGTTGACACAACTGATAATGAGAAGTATGAGGATGCAATGGCAAAGGCAAAGTGCATAATCCTTGATGGGGTCAAGGATCATGTAGTACCACATATTGCTGAGAAGAACACGGCAAAGGAGATGTGGGATACTTTGACGACATTGTATCAGGGCACTTCCGTTCAGTGAAAGATCCTATTAGAGAATCAACTGCAGTCGTATCAGATGCAGAAGGGGGAGCAGATAGATCCATACGTCAGCAAGTTGCAAGAGATTCGAGACCAACTTACTTCCATAGGGGCCACACCGGATTAGGTGTTCATGGTGAGGATAGCCCTGAATGCAGTCTCTGAGGATTGGGAGACATTTGTCCAAAGCATTTTGGGAAGAGCTAATCTTCCAGGATGAGAAGAGATATGGGCAGCTCGTCGCCAAGAAGAGATTAGATAGTAGCAACAAAGGAGGTCGAATCAAGAAACAGGAGGAGGAGGATGCGGCTCTGGCATCTATGGGACAACAGGGGAAGAGGAAGAAGGACATCTCCAAGGTGAAGTGCTTCCATTGTGGGGAGCTGGGTCATTATTCAACCTAGTGTCCCAGGAAGAAGAATAAGGGAGAGGCTTTTGGCTCCAAGGAAGCTCCAGCTAAGGCAGAGAAAGAAGTCGAGACTGATGACGACTATGCCATGAGTGCTCATGCACCTCTAAAGAAGAGGTGGGGTGACATTGAGCTATAGTGAGGAGGACTACAGAAGATGAGGAGCAAGCTCCTTGAGGTACCCAAACTCTTGGATTATATCCGGCTACAGGAGTCCCGAATGAGAGTAGCAAGATGACAAATGTCGGTAGAAGCAAGATGCGATGGAGCAACAAGGCAGTGCTAGAGTGTAGAGGTCTACAACAACGCAGTGGGGGTTGCAGCAATGCGAGAGGCACATAGGTGGTTGCAGTAGTGCAGAGAGGCACAAAGATGGTTGTAGCAGTGCGAGAGGCACAAAGGTGTTTGCAGCACTGTAGAGGCAACAGAGGGAGCACAAAATAGCAGCAGAGGTAGCTTCAGCATCAGGAGGCTTCTGGACTGATAAGGATGTCGGTATTTGGGTAGATCAGTAACTAACTTCTCGGTAACTGAGTTGTAGTGCAACAGTTAGCAGTGGTAGTGCTATGGGCAACATGATGCAGCATGTTGAGAGAGAGTTGCAGTGTAGATGCAGTGTTGGGAGGAAGGACCAGCAACAACACGGATGCAGAGGGAGCTGCAGTACAGATGTAGTAGTGGTAGTGGCAGAGCCATGGGCAGTTGTGCAAGAGGCAACAACACAGTGGATGTCGAGCTGCAGATCAAGCATCAACACAGATACCGGTGCGGAAGGATCAGTGTGATGTTCAGTGGTGGAGCATTACTAGAGCACATTCCTCGCTAAGAGGGAGTGTTGATTTGTGGTAGCATCGGATGTGCTCTAGCCATGAAAATTGGTGGAGAGGCTAAAGCACATGAGATCTCCAAGACCCATAAATGGTTTGGGGAAATTCCACCCGGTTAGAGAGATATTAAAATAGTTAATATTTTTAACAGGGTTCCTAAGTCTAAACTTACGAAAATTAAAATATTAATGGGTATTAATATAAAACTGGGTGAGAAGGTTCTAAATGATATGGATCAAGCCAAATCTAATCTTAGTCAATGATTAGAGACTTAATCTCCGTCATTTAAGACTCAACAGGAAAAGTATAAGAGGAGGCTTGAGGGTTAGTTGGAGACACACAAGGATTGATCACTCAGTTCGATTTTCTGGACCGGGGTTTGCTGAGAAAATCCGAACAAGTGATCTGAGTTGTAGAGAGGGGCAGTGAGTACATAGCAGAGAGATAGAGATAGTGCTAGAGGGCCAACGCAGTGACTGAGGAGGCTACGCTAAGGCAGTAGGAGCTACGCAGAGTCAGCTAGAGACTGCGCAGAGGCTGAGGGGCCTGCGTGGGTGATGCAAAAGGCAAGAGAGCTGACGCAGAGAGGCAAAGGGCTGATGCAGGGGGTTCCAGAGCTACACAGAGGCTAGCAGGGTTGATGCAGAGCCTTGGAGAAGCGCTGGAAGGATTTTCATTGGGCATACTAGCACTGAGAAGCTGAATATTTGCTTCCGAGAAGAGGTATTACTACCATGTAGAAATCTCTGTTGGGTGAGCCAATTTGGCACCCTAGTTGTACTTAAGAAATTTGCGTAATAATAAAACCCTTAGAACTGCTGTATCGATTTTCCTGCATTGGGTTTTTCCAGGGACAATTGTCCAAAAATAACGGTGTCCCTTGTGTGTTTGCCTATTATTATAGTTGATGATCTGTATATGAGTTGCGGTTATATTTGTGTTTATTTTCAATATTTATATGAATAAATAACTTGTTAAGGGATAAACAAGTAGGTGAAATAAACCAGATAATGCAGTAGGGATTTCTAATGGGTAACATTTAGAAATTTCAACATGACAGGACTGACAGACACTAACATGACAAAAGTGGTTGCAAAGTCTAAAAAAAACAAGAATGAAGACCCCCTTCCATTCTTGAAGAAAAACAACAAAAAATTTACATTTGAGAGTTTTGTGGGGGACAAGCAATAAAAAGAAAAGCAATGGCACTTGGTCCAATGGACAAGATTTTTCAGAAAGAGAAATGGGAAGAGTTTGATCTCACCATTGCATTTTTTTCTATAAGAACTTCATATCCTTTAATGTTGCAAACTCACCTTTGTTTATTGAGATGTGCTGAGCTCTAACTCAAGGGGCTCCATCAGCGTATGTGGCTCCTGGGTTAGAGAAGCTTAGAACCACATTGTTGATGAAGGCAAAGAAAGAGGTGGACAAAATGCTTGAGCCTATTAAAATAACATGGCCAACATCTAGGGTTAGCATTGTTTCTGATGGATGGACAGATCCAGCACGATACCCACTCATCAACTTCATGGTGTCTTCTTTGAATGGTCCAGTTTTCTTGAAATCAGTGGATGCACTTGGACAATACAAAGATGCACAATATATGAGTGAGTTGTTTATTAAAGTTATTTAAGATGTAGGTGTTGATTCTTGTGTGCAAATCATTACAGATAATGCACCTGTTTGCAAGGTTGCTGGCATGATTGTGGAAGCTAAATATCCACAAGTATTTTGGACACCTTGCATTGTCCATTCTTTGAATTTAGCACTTAAATATATTGCTTTTGATGTGCTTTGGATTGGAAGCATTATTGAGGATGCAGGATATATCCACAAGTTTGTACAAAATCATACAATTGCCCTCACTATCTACAAGGAGTACACCAATCTATCATTTTTGAAGATTGTGGATACACAGTTTGCCTCTTCATTCATCATGTTGAAGAGGTTGAGGGAGGTCAAGACCGCTCTTGGGGCCATGGTTATTTCAGAGTTTTGGTCTTTTTGGAGAAACATAGATCAAACAACCTCAAAAAGAGTGAAGGACACAATGTTAGATGATGCCTGGTGGAAGAGCGTAGATCTACTTATTCAGATCATGGACCCTATCATTTCTTTGCTTCGATTTGCGGATACAGACAAACCCATCCTATGAGAGGTTTATGAGGGATGTGATTCCATGATTGAGTCTGTGAGGAGCATTATTTTACAAAGTGACTGCCCTGAGTATGAGACATCATCAAAAGCCTTCCTCAACACCATACAGGATATTCTTGTCAGCAGATAGGATAGGAATTTCACACCTTTACATTGTTTGGCTCACTCATTGAACCCAAAATACTACAACCATGAGTGGCTGAATGGTGGACCTTCCCGCAGATTCCCTCCTCACATGGATGGGGAAATTTTGTAGGGATGACAGTTGCATTGAGGCAGATTTTTTAGGATAGAGCATCCCTTGATGAGGTGGAGGATCCCTTTGCGGAGTTTTCCACTGACACTGATCGATTTGCAGTATATGATGTGATTAGCGACAAGGGGGCTAAGAAGCCCTATTCTTGGTGGGCAACTCATGGGGCAACAAGCCCTCCTCTACAACAATTAACCATGAGGCTCCTTTTTCAGGTGACTTCATCCTCTTATTGCGAGAGGAATTGGAGCACATATGGGAATTTATATAGTGTCAAGAAGAGCAGGGTTGAGCAGTCTAGGCAGAGACAATGGTGTATGTGCACACCAACCTTCATCTTATTTACAGGTAGAGGGATGAGTGGTTGAAGGGAAAGACAAAGATGTGGGATGTCTTTCCTGATGATATGGGTTTGGACAACAATGTTGAGTTGGCATTGGCCAACATGGATCTTAATGAGCCAGTGTTAGAGCCTGTCACTTTTGATGATGGTGATACTGTAGAGGGGTCATCCTCCACACCAGCAGATGCAGAGATGACATTGGATACAGAGGAGGAGGATGCAGCAGAGGAGAGCAGTGGTGACCATGATGATGAGTACAATGATGCTGATTTTGATTATGAGGATTGATGACTCATGAGCTACCTACTGCCTTTAGGCTTGTAGTTGTTTTGTATTTTCTATTTCTATTAGCCATTGGCATTGCTACTACCTATCTAACACTCTACACATTTTCATTTTGATGACTTAAAAACTACAGTATTGTGATGTCCCAAATGCAGAAAATTTCGAATAGACAGTGATATGCAAAAGCAAATGTGATTCATACATAGAAAAATTAAACGATCAACAAATGCTCAATACACTACAGAAATGTGAACCAACTGAGCCATTTTATTAATGGAGTGGTGCAAGTACAATAGTGCAGAAAATGCAACCGGGCTTGCCTCAAGGGCAAGCTTGATAGAACTCAGGTGTCAAACAATAATCTCAATGCTGGAAAGAACTGCTCCTCTAATGCTCTGCGCTGCCTAGAAAACTACACTGCTGGTTGGAAAGGAACTACAAGAAACTACACTTTTGTTGCTCGGAAAATGCTACAAATTCAACCCCAAGCTCCTTGACAAAAACCCACAAAAACCCAAAAACGGTTTGGCTCAATTTTGACCTCCAAAAATCGACCCCCAAAGGCACTGTGCAATCCCTAACAATTTTGCACTGTCTGCTGCAAGATACGGCTGAAAACCCCACTTCTGGTGCTCAGAAAATTTTGAAACTTTAAATCTAGGATCCTTGTCAAAAACCCAGAAAACCCAGAAATGGTTTGGCCAAATTTTGACCTCCCAAATTCGACCTCTTCTATGGCCCACGCCCTCCAAACAGCTCCAGAAATATGGCTTGCAAGGAATGACCACAAATTCCTCCTCCAAGCTCTAAAATGGAAGCAAACACCACTCCAAATATCTCCTCTAACCTCCATGGCAAAGCTCAGCCTCAAGGACTGATACTCTACCCACCAAATGAGCTCCCACACACTGCCTCTGCACTAGCCCAGGTAGTGCGAAAGTCACACTGCCAAGCCAGAAGCTCAATCAACTCCCAAACTCTCCTAGATGCTGACAATCCTCCCTAGCCTCCTCTCCAGAAAATCTCACGTCAAATCTCCACTGCTAAGCACCACCAATGAACTCGGCCTCCTCTCCACTGCGTCCCCCAGTAATACGCACAACCTGGAAGGGAATGCTACTGCTAGGAATCACAATGTGATCCTCCTCTTGAAGAAATGAAGAAAACCTTCCTAGGGTGGCACTCGAAGTCCCCCGAAGAAAGGGTGAGCTCTTCGCTTGAAGAACTCGTGCTAAACAACCAGTGACTCGGCTAAGTAGCTCGAGCAACCAAAGAGAAATCGATATACTCCAATAAGATGAATGAAATGAGGAGAGCTACCTTCCTTATATAGATTTCGTGGATCACTTTACCCTCCAATTTTACCTCCATCGTGGGCTCTCACTTAACCACCTACATGCAAACTTAACCACCTTCAAGCAAACCGAACTAGGAAATGTGTCTTTCCCTAGTGTGGGTGGCCCCCATGTGTAATTTATCCATAAGAAAATAACTTCTCCTAAGTCTAATCTCCTAATAAAAATCAAATGGGCCCCATCACCTCCAAAATCGGCCCCAAAATATAGAAATTAATAGTGTTCGAAAATAATTTAGGAAGGGACATTACAAGTATCTTGTCTTTTTCCTATTGGATCATTGATGAATACGTATTATGATTTATCATTTACGTCACAATTGTATTTGTATGCATAATGTTACTTTCTAAAACTTACATCTAGATGGAGATCTATGTTTGAATCAATGAATTTGTATCATGAATGAGAATTTGTGTAAGAAATATGTTAATTTTAGGTATGTTCTATGCTTAGAGAAATTTATTTCAATTTTCACAGTTAGCTCAATATCTTTTACAGATTAACAATCACATCAGCATTAAAGTAAATAATAGATAGAACATAAACAAAGATCGCAGAAGACAAACCAAGACAAGAGGACACAAGATGTGGCACGAGCTAGGGACAAACCCCAATGTGGGGAAACCCTTGATCAATTCTTCTTATATGTTCTTCAATAGTTCAACAAAGAGAAAGAGAGAGATAGTACATATACAACAGAAGTCAACACTTTGACTTATCTAAATAAGAGCATAGATCATCTCTAAGAAGACAATACATGAGATGGTTGAACTCAGTTGAAGACACGCTACTTCAACTGATTCTCCAAGATGACTCCTTCACCTATCATTGCGCTGCATCTCGTCATCACGCTGCACCTCACCGTGCTGCACCCATCATCGCTATGCTAGACCTCATGAGCATGCTGCACACATCATACTGCTGCACCTTATGCTGCCACTGTGAAAATCCTATCACTGCAGCAACTGATTTACTTTTCCTACTTATTCCACCATAATTTATTGATGAAATCACTTCAATAAACATTAAAATAAATACTGCTGTAGATATCACACCGTAATACAGAAAAAAAAACATATGCACAAGAATCAACACATTGACACAAATATTTTGGACTAATTTCCGCAGAAAAACCCAATGTGGGAAAACCGATGCAACAAGGGAGGATTTTATTATTCAGCAATTTTCTCATACAACTGGGTGCCAAACTGGCTTACCCACAGATAGAAAAATTCTCCAGCACTTCTTCTAATCCTAGCGTCAGCCCTGCTAACCTCTGCATGGCCTGAAACCCTCTGCGTCAGCCTGTTGAGACCCTGCACAACCTCTTTAAACTTCTGCGTCACTCCTACAACTTCTGCGTGGATGACACAGGGCCTACTGGTTCTGTGCAGTCTCTGCTGCCTCTACGTGGCTCCCTCTAGCCTTGCGCTTGCCTCTTCTGCCTCTGCATTGATCTCCTGTTTCGCTGTTCCGTACTTGCTGCCTACTGACTACTCACCAGACCACTGGTTCAATTTCTCAGCTAACCCCGCTCTAGAAATTGAACTGACTGGTCTCCCTCAGTGTGTTCTCCAAGTGACCCTCAAGCCTCCTCTTATACTTTTCTCGTTGACAATCAACGACCGAGATTAAGTCCCTAATCTAATATTAGCTCTGGCTTGATCCATGACTTTTGGACCATTCTAACACAGTTTCATATTAATTCACATTAATATTTTATTTTCTCTAAGTTTAGACTTAGGAATTACATTAAAAATATTAATTATTTTAATATCTCCCAAACTGTCTAGAATCTGCCCAAACCTTTCTGGGTATTGGAGATCTCATGTGTCTTAGCCTCTCCACCAAGTTTCGTGGCTAGAGCACATCTGATGCTACCCCAAATCAACACTCCCTCTTAGTGAGGACTGTGCTCTGGCAATACTCCTCACTGAGCATCACCCTGATCATCTGGCATCGGTTCCTATGCTGATCTTAAGCCTTCCTTCCCAACATCCTCTGCACTGTTGTATCCTGTACTGTTGCCCATGGCTCTGCGACTGCCGCGTCTGTACGACAACTCCCTCTGCATCTGTGCTGTTACTGGTCCTTTCTCCCAACACTGCATTTGTACTGCAACTCCCTCTTCATTCGTGCTGCTAACACACTCATTTCTACTTCTGAAAGGGGTTCTTTACCATCCCCATCTTTTCTCTGAAGTAGTCAAATTTTGACTTTCCAAGAGCCTTGGTGAGGATATCTGCCACTTGTTCCCCTGTAGGAGTGTATCTCAATTGTACAGCTCCTTGTTGGACAGTGTCTGACAAAGTGACACCGGATATCAATATGTTTCGACCTATCATGAAACACTAGATTCTCAAAGAGTTTGATGCAACTCTGATTATCGCACATGATCCTGGTCGCCTCCATATTTTTTTGAATAAGTTCACCAACAGTTTTCTAAGCCATATGGCCTCACAGGAAGTTGTGCTTTCTGCCATATAGTCTACCTCAGATGAGCTCAGAGCCACGGACTTCTATTTCCTACTGCACCAGGAGGTCATTCTTGATCCAATGTTGAAACAATACCCAGAGGTACTTTTCTGATCCACTGAACTTCCTGCCCAATCTGCATCAGTAAATCCACTCAACCTGATATCCTCCCCCTTGGTGTATAAGAGGCCATAATCAACTGTTCCCTGTAAATACCTAAGAACGTGTTTGGCTGCTGCCTAATGTGCCCTCTTTGGTTCCACCATGAACTGACTGAGGGTGTTGACAGCGTAGCAAATATCTGGCTTGGTATTGACCAGATACATCAAGGATCCTATGAGCTGCCGGTATAGGGTGGGATCGACATACTTGTCTTCTGATGCATCAATCTTCTTCCAATTCGTGATCATTGGCGAAGCCATAGGTCTACAGTCTCCCATCCCGAATCTTTTCAGGATTTCTGTAGCATACCTCCCTTGCCCAAGGAAGATTTCTCCTTTCTGCTGCCAAACTTCCAACCCTATGAAGTAGTGCATTCGTCCTAGATCCTTCATATCGATCTCTGTGGCTAGATTCTTCTTGCAGTCCTCAATGAGTCTGGATGATGATTGATCCTAATAGAAAGAGATCATCCACATATAATACTAATATAAGCACTCGTTCTCTACGACCAGATAGTAGAGATTCAGATCCGCGCCACTCTTGACAAACCCCATCTTCTGCAAGTAGCCATCTATTCGACCATACCATGCTCTCGGTGCCTGCTTCAGCCCATACAAGGCCTTTTTCAGTTTGCATACATGAGACTTCTTCTCATGAGTTTCAAAGCCCTCTGGTTGTTCAATGTATACCTCTTCTTCTATTACCCCATTCAGAAATGCCGTCTTGACATCCATTTGGGCTGCAAGAGATATCACTGTCCTAATAGATGTATACCTAGCTACCGGGCGAAGGTTTCTTCATAGTCAATCCCTTCCCTTTGAGCATACCCCTTAACCACAAACTTGGCCTTGTATTTCTCAACATTGTCGTCCGCAACATATTTGATCTTGTAAATCCATCTCGAACCTACCACAAATCTGTCTTGAAGTCTTGACACCACCTCCCAAACATCTGTTGATTTGGGGTAGCATTGGATGTGCTCTAGCCATGAAAATTGGTGGAAAGGCTAAAGCACATGAGATCTCCAAGACCTAGAAATGGTTTGGGCAGATTCTAACTAGTTTGGGAGATATTAAAATAATTAAATTTTTAATGGAGTTCCTAAGTCTAAATTTAGGAAAAATAAAATATTAATGGGTATTAATATAAAACTGGGTTAGAAGGTTCAAAAAGTCATGGATCAAGCCAAATCTAATCTTAGTCATTGATTAGAGATTTAATCTCGATTGTTGAAGGACCAACGAGAAAGGTAAAAGAAGAAGCTTGAGGGTCAGTTGGAGAACACACCAGAGTGATCAGTGATTCATTTTGCTAGAGTAGGTTTTCTAAGCAAAGTTGAATCAGTGATCAACAACAAGGGGTAGTGAGTACGAGGCAGAGACGATACTGAGAGACCAGTGCAGAAGCAGAGACAACCAAAGCAGTAGCTAGTCCAGCCTACGAAAATCCCAGCAGAGGCAGCGCAAAGCCCAGAGAGACTGCGTCATCCACGCAGAGGGCAGAGGGAGTGACGCAGAAGCCTCCAGAGGTTGCGCAGTGCCTCAGAGCGCTGACGTAGGTCAGCAGAGGGCTGACACAGTGGCCATAAGGGCTAGCACTGTGCTTAGATTGTGCCAGAGAGGGTTTCGTGGGACAGGTTTTCTGAATACATGTTTCCAGATATAGAGCTGTTGCTGCCGTATATTTTTCTATGTTGGGTGAGCCGGTTTAGGCACCCAATTGTACTCTGACAAACTGCATAATAATATAACCCTCGGAATAGCTGCACCGGTTTTCCCGCATTGGGTTTTTCCGGGGACATTGGTCCAAAAATAACGGTGTCACATGTGTGCTCGTTTTCTTCTAGTTGATGATCTGTAGATGTTGATATTGTACTTGTGTTTATTTTCAATATTTACATGGTAAATAACTTGTTAACTAATTAAACAAGTAGGAAGAAATAAACCAAATAGTACAGGAAGAATTTCTAACAGGTTAAACTTAGAAAATCCAACATGGTATTAGAGCCAAGTTGCAGATAACAGGAAAACTGAAGGCATCAGCCGAACAGAGCATTTGCAGCAGATTTGGCTATCCCGAGTGACAGAGCTGATCCTTGCAGAAGGCAACAGAGGAAGGAGTGACGCAGAGAGACTGCGTCATCATTCTAGGCCAAAGAAAGGCAGCGCAGATGCTAAAGGAGGCAGTATCAGGCTCACACAGAGCCACGAAGAGGCCAGGAGGGTTGACGCAGTTGGCTGGGGGAGTTAATTTGTCGGTGTCGGGATTGTGCAGAGCGAAGTGGCTCAATCCTTCAGTTGCTGGGGTATAGGAGGTTGTGGGTAATTTGCGGAGCGCAGCTAGTGGGGTACTATGGTCATAACAGTACCTAACAGGGCAAGACCAAGGTGAAGGGAGTTGTTGCCGAGGCGGATTTCTAGCCAAGGAATCCAGATCAATGGTGCAATTGCACAAACGATCAGAGTGAGGCAGCTTGACGTTGGCAGAGGGATTTCTATAAGGGAAATCGAGACTCAGAGGGAGTCGAACCGAGAACTTCCAGACAGGAAGTTGAGAGACTCAGTAGGAGTCGAACAGAGGACTTCTAGGAGGGAAGTAGAGAGACTCGGAGGAGTCGAAAGAAGAGCAGTGAGATGGCCGTGAATGGGCTGAGAGATCAGGATAGGCTGGACAAAGCGTCCAACTTTGTGGTCTGGAAGGCCAGGATCTTGTCCATTCTAGACAGACATCGCCTCAAGGGCTTCGTCACGAGAGTGATAGCTGTCCCAGTTGACTCGATAGCTAATGAAAGATACGAGGAGGCAATGGGGAAGGCTAAGTGCATCATCCTTGATGGGGTCAAGGATGATGTGGTACCACATATTGTCAAGAAAGAAACAGCAAAGGAGATGTGGGATGCCTTGAAGACATTGCATCAGCATACTTCCGTGCAGAGCAAGATGCTCCTGGAGTATCAGCTAAGGGCATACCAGATGCAGAAGGGAGAGCAGATAGATGTCTTCCTCGATCGCTTGAAGGAGATTTGTGACCAACTACCTTCCATAGGCGCCACACCGAATGAGGAATTGATGGTGAGGATCGCACTGAATGCAATTTTCAAGGATTGGGAAGTATTTGTCCAGAGCATACTGGGCAGGACGAGTCTTCCATATTGGGAAGAACTGTGGGCGGCTCTTTTTCAAGAAGAGATCAAGCAATTGACCAAGGCGGGGAGTAGCGGCAAAGGGGTCAGAATCAAGAAGGAGGAAGAAGAGGATGCGGCTCTAGCATCTGTGGGAAAGCAGGAGAAGAGGAAGAAGAAGGACCTCTCCAAGGTCAAGTGCTTCCATTTTGGGGAACTGGGTCATTTTGCGAACCAGTGTCCTAGGAAGAAGAGCAAGGGAGAGGCTTCGAACTCGAAGGCAGCGCCTACAAAGGCGGAGAAAGAAGTCGAGGAGGAGGACGATTGTGCCATGAGTGCTCATGTGCCACTTGAGAAGAAGTGGGGAGACATCGAACTGTAGTCAGGAGGACTACAGGCAATGAGAGGCAGGATCCTAGAGGTACCCAACCTCTTGGATTATACCTTGTTACAGGAGCCCCGAAGAGGAGTAGCAGGATGGGCAGATGTCGAAGAGACAGATGCGGATAGAGCAGCAGAGTGTGCTATAGGCAGGAGTCCTAGGACAACGCGAGGTTAGCAGGACGCAACAGTGCGAGAGGCACGGGAGTGTTGCACCAGTGCAGGATGGCACATAGAAGTGTGTAGCTGTGCGAGATGCAGGAAGTTGTTGCAGCAACGCAGAGGTCAGTAGAGGGAGCACTTGTTAGCAACAGAGAGAGCTTCAGCATCAGGAGTGTTTCTAGATTGACAAGGATGTCAAGAGTTGGGTTGATTAGTTACTTCTCAATAACAGAGTTGCAGTGCAATAGCAGTATGCAGTAGCACGATGCAACATGATGAGAGGGGATGCAGTGCAGATGCAGATGCAGATGCAGTGCTGGGAGGATGGACCAGCAACAACACAAATGCAAAGGGAGCTGTCGTACGGATGCAACAATGGCAATGGCAGGGCCATGGGCAGCAGTACAAGATGTAGCAGTGCAGAGGATGTTGGGCAGGGAGGCCTAGTATCAGCACAGGGACCGGTGCTGGATAATCAGTGTGATACTTAGTGTGGAGTATTACTAGAGCATAGTCCTCGCTAAGAGGAAGTGTTGATTTGGGGTAGCATCGGATGTGCTCTAGACATGAAAATTGGTGGAGAGGCTAAAGCACATGAGATCTCCAAGACCCAGAAATGGTTTGGGCGGATTCTAACCGGTTTGGGAGATATTAAAATAATTAATATTTTTAATGGAGTTCCTAAGTCTAAACTTAGGAAAAATAAAATATTAATGGATATTAATATAAAACTGGGTTAGAAGGTTCCAAAAGTCATGGATCAAGCCAAATCTAATCTTACTCGTTGATTAGAGATTTAATCTTAGCCGTTGAAAGACCAACGAGAAAAGTATAAGAAGAAGCTTGAGGGTCAGTTGGAGAACACACCAGAGTGATCAGTCATTCATTTTGCTAGAGTGGGTTTGCTAAACAAAGTTGAATCAGTGATCAACAACGAGGGGCAGTGAGTACGAGGCAGAGAGGCAGAGACGATACTGAGAGACCAGCGCAGAAGTAGAGATAACCAGAGCAGCAGCTAGTCCAGGCTATGGAGAGCCCAACAGAGGCAGCGCAGAGCCCAGAGAGACTACGTCATCCACGCAGAGGGCAATGGGAGTGACACAGAAGCCTCCAGAGGCTGAGCAGTGCCTCAGAGGGCTGACGCAAAGGGTCCTAGGGCTGACGCAGTGGCTAGGAGGGCCAACGCTGTGCTTTGATTGTGTCGGAGAGGGTTTTGTGGGACAAGAATTCTGAATACCTGTTTCTAGATATAGAGGTATTTCTATCGTATATTTTTCTATGTCGGGTGAGTCGGTTTAGGCACCCAATTATACTCTGATAAACTGCATAATAATATAACCCTTTGAATAGCTGCACCAGTTTTCCCGCATTGGGTTTTTCTGGGGACATTGGTCCAAAAATAGCAGTGTCACTTGTGTGCTTGTTTTCTTTCAGTTGATGATCTGTAGATGTTGATATTGTACTTGTGTTTATTTTCAATATTTACATGGTAAATAACTTGTTAACTAATTAAACAAGTAGGACGAAATAAACCAGATAGTACAGGAAGAATTTCTAACAAGTTAAACTTAGAAATTCCAACAACATCATTCACCATTATGTAGTTATACTCCTCTACCATCGCATCTAGCCAGACCTGATGCTGAGCTGCCTCCTTGAAACTGGTAGGCTCTCCATCCTGAGCTACTAACGCCTGATATATGTCTGGTTGTTTTCGCTCCCTCTTACTGTTGCTTGGCTCACCGATGAAGTTCTTTGCATCATGCAGAATCTGACGATGTTCCCTGCTAATTCTTCCTCTGCCAGCAGGCGCTTCTGTTCGCTCCTCCTCCTCATCCTGAGAATCTTCCTGACATGAGGAAGAATTCTTCACTTTTGTTTGTTGAAGAGGCATGATCAACAGATCCTCTTTCGACTACTCCTCAGAAGGCATTTTGTGAGATCTTCTGAAAGCTCTATCCTCCATGAACTTTACATCTCGTCGTACTACTACCTTCTTGCTCCCTGGAAGATAGATCCTGTATGCCTTAGCGTTCTCGCTATATCCCACCTGATATCCCTTTTCCGCAGTCTGATCCAGCTTCTTCCTCTTTTCTTCGGGTATGCGACAATATGCTAAACTCCCAAATATCCTGAAATGGCTGACTTCAGGCGTCTTCCCGGTGAATACTTTCTCTGGAGTAATCTTGCCCAATGCTTGATGAGGAGTCCTGTTCTGAACATAGACAATTGTGTTGCATGCTTCCACCCATAGAAATTTTGGCATATCCTGAACATACAACATGGCCCTAGCTGCTTCTACAATAGTCCTGTTCTTTCTTTCTGCTACTCCATTCTACTCCGGATTGTAGGGAGCTGTCCACTGTCTTCTGATGCCCTCCTTAGTGCAATAATTAGTGAAGTCCTTATCAACATACTCTCCATCATTATCTAAGCGTAAAACCTTTATTTTCTTCCCAGTCAGATTCTCCACTAGAGCCTTGAACTCCATGAATCGACAGAAAACCTCATCCTTGGTTTTCAAAAAATAAATCCAAGTTTTCCTTGAGTGGTCATCAATGAAGGTAAGGAAATACTCAGCACCACTGAGAGCTTTGACGAACATAGGTTCGTAGATATCTGAGTGTATCAGTCCTAGTACACTCTTGGCCCTGTGTTTGCTCCTAGGAAATGTCACCTTGGTATACTTTCCTAGAGCACATCCCCTGCATACATCATCTCATTCCGTACTCAGATCTGGAACTCCTGTTACAGTGCTCCTGAGAATTCTCAGAGCTCCATGGTGCAAGTGATCCATCCTTCTGTGCCATAGTTTGTTCAAGTCCATGACTGCCTATTAGTGCCATTGGTGATTCTAGTTGTAATCTATACAACCGATAACTTTTGATCCCGATTTGCACTTTTGTTTTCCAGCTCGGGTGTTTGACGTATACCTTTTCCTTGATGAAGTAGACGTCATAGCCCTTGCCTTGTAGTTGTGACATAGAAAGTAAGTTGATCCTTAATCCTGGTACATGCAACACATTTGTGGCACAGAACCGCTCTCCCGATTCTATCTGAAAAACTATGGTACCCTTCCCTACTGGAGTACACTTTGCCTTGTTCCCCATGGTGATCTGAAAGTTCATTTTCTCTTCTCGATATTCCGAGAAACACTCCCTGATTCCCGTCATATGCCACGAGGCTCCACTGTCTATAAACCATACTTTTGATGATGCAGCACTAGTCATACACGCCACTTCTTCTTCCAGCCTAGAAGTCAACATAGAGAAATCAAAATCTCTTTCTCTTGTGCAATCTTCTGAAAATTTGGGCGAGTCCCCTGAGGTGGATGCTTTTGCATCGTGGTCTCGACCTATAACTGATTTTCCCTCCTTGTCTCTAATTACTTGCTCTGATACCATGTGAAAATCCTATCGTTGCAACAACTGATTTGCTTTTCCTACTTATTCCACCTTAAGTTATTCATGAAATCACTTCAATAAACATTAAAATAAGTACTACTGCAGATATCACACCATAATACAGAAACAAACATATGCACAAGAATCAACACATTGACACAGATATTTTGGGAAAACCAGTGCAACAAGGGAGGATTTTATTATTCAGCAATTTTCTAGTACAACAGGGTGCCAAACTGGCTTGCCCACAGATAGACAAATTCTCCAGCACTTCTTCTGATCCCAGTGTCAACCCTGCTGACCTCTGCATGGCCTGAAATCCTCTGCATCAACCTGTTGAGACCTTGCGCAACCTCTCTGACCTTCTGCGTCACTCCTGCAGCGTCTGCGTGGATGACGCAGGCCCTGTTGGCTCTGCGCAGTCTCTGCTACCTCTGCGTGGCTCCCTCTAGCCCTGAGTCTCCCTCTTCTGCCTCTGCAATGATCTCTCGTCTCTTTGTTTTGTACTTGCTTCCTTCTGACTGCTCACAAGACCACTGGTTTAATTTCTCAGCTAATCCCACTCCAAAAATTGAACTGACTAGTCTCCCTCAGTGTGTTCTTCAAGTGACCCTCAAGCCTCCTCTTATACTTTTCTCGTTGACAAATCAACGGTCGAGATTAAGTCCCTAATCAACGACTAAGATTAGATATGGCTTGATCCATGACTTTTGGACCATTCTAAGATAGTTTCATATTAATTCACATTAATATTTTATTTTCCCCTAGCTGATTACATTAAAAATATTAATTATTTTAATATCTCCCAAACTGTTTAGAATCTGCCCAAACCCTTTTTGGGTATTGGAGATCTCATGTGCC
Source organism: Pinus tabuliformis (assembly GCA_031772625.1). Lineage (NCBI taxonomy): Eukaryota > Viridiplantae > Streptophyta > Pinopsida > Pinales > Pinaceae > Pinus > Pinus tabuliformis. Next base: position 988,057,810 of record CM062814.1, read on the forward strand.
TTAGCCTCTCCACCAAGTTTCGTGGCTAGAGCACATCCGATGCTACCCCAAATCAACAGCCATTGCTGTCCCATGTGCCATTGTTGCACCATGCTACCACAACTGTTCCATATGCCATTGTTGTTGTTCCACTGTTAGTGATATTTCCATTCCATGTTTGACATACTGCTATCCCATTCGCTATGCTCCAACAAACATCATAGCATTGTTGTCCCATTTGCTCGCTGCACCAGGCACCAATGCTTAGCTGTCCCATTTGCCATGTTGTACTAAACCCACTTGCCTAGTTGTCCTATTTGGCATGTTGTACCTTGTTGCTGCCCTAATGAGTTTGCAGCACCATGCTTGCTGCTGTCCCATTGAAGCCTTGTTGTACCATGTCATTGCTTGCTGTCCTATTTGCTATGCTCCACCAAGTGACCTTGCTGTCCCATGTATCTAGCTGCGAACACACCATACAAATGCTCTCCAATAAGCATGTACTAGGTCACAATTTTGAGGTCTCTTTGGTTGCAGCAAACTAGGTCTGCTTAGGGCACACAACAGTCCTTAACCAGCCTTCTTTTTGTGCCCAAAAACACTCCCAAGAAATGTGGCTGCCTTTCTTTGAGGGGTCAAGGGTGGTTTCTTCAGTTCTGGGCTGCCCTAGCCCTTGTCTACCCTTCGGCCTGCCTGTAATTTACTGCGGCACCCTACAACAAGACTATGTAGGGTTGCGGCTGCATTTCCATGGATCTGCACCCCTCCAAAGTGACCTCAAAACTGTCCTATGGTTGTGGCTCTTCCAGCAAGGGAACTTGGCCCCTTCTCCACACTTCGGACCCTTGGAATAGACCTGAAAACAGTCCTCCTTTTACATGTTGTCCCTGCCTTTTCTTGCTGCGGCTACCACACGGAATTATCCTCCTTTAACGAGCTCTCTTCCTCCACAAATGGATGCCTAGAGCTGTCATAGGCTAGGGCTTGCTAGGATTGCGGCTAGGGCTGCTAAGACCTCCTCCATAGCTGCATAGATCCTCCTTCTTAGGACTGCATTAGGGCATCCTCCTTAGGACTGCGTTAGGGCTTGTAGAAACTGCGCCTAGGGCTTCATACTAGGGCTCCTTTACCTACTGCGTTTTAGGGCTTCCTCTCTTAGATTTCTCTTCCACTAAACCCCAGAACAAGTGAAGAGAAATCAAGAGTGAAGTGTGTGTGTAAAATGACTCTCAAGTCATCTCCTTTTATACTAAAACGTTGAGCACATGTGGGGTTTATTTGATTGTTGGCTAACCTTGACGAATTGTCTATTAATACAAATATATTCATAACTCCATGAATACTTATCGGAATCGGATGATCTTTAGATCAATCCTACACCTCTCGATGAGAGGAATCCATCAAAAATATCAGCTGCCATAATTAAGATGACCCACATGGATTTTGGCCCTAGTTACCAATTTTAACAAAATATCTAATTTTTAATATATATATATATATATATATATATATTAATAAAATATATATATATATAAAATAAAATAATATATAACGTGTCCTGTTCCGGGGGATCAAAGTGTCCGTGTCTGACACTCGAATCCCTGTGTCCTTGTCAGGTGACTTAGGTTGATAGTAATGCATCACTGTCATATAGTGTCACAGTCAAGTAAAGTCAAAGTCAAGTGTCTCACCATGGAATACTCACTAAGGGATCACTTATCTTATAGTTAAGTTAATGTCAAGTCTAACTATAGTTTACTGTAACAGATATATAAATCACTGTTATCTTATTTCACATTTCATGCTTTTGTCTGTTTAATTTTGTCAAGTCCAAAAGTCAGATCATTATGTTATTGTTATCGTCAGTTTCAATCATTACTATTAGTTCAAGTCAAATTAAGACAGGTCTATTGTCTAGATGTTAAGTCAAGTGTCATGTCAAATTAACAGTCAAATTCATCATATGCTTAGCTGTTGCATCCAATGTCATTGTTCACTCTAGTTGTCACATCAAGTCTAACTATAGTTTACTGTAACACATACATAAATCACTGTTATCATATTTCACATTTCATGCTTTTGTGTGTTTAATTTTGTCAAGTCCAAAAGTCAAATCATTATGTTATTGTTATCGTCAGTTTCAATCATTGCTATTAGTTCAAGTCAAATTAAGACAGGTCTATTGTCTAGATGTTAAGTCAAGTGTCATGTCAAATTAATAGTCAAATTCATCATATGCTTAGCTGTTGCATCCAATGTCATTGTTCACTCTAGTTGTCACATCAAGTAAAGTCAAAGTCAAGTGTCTCACCATGGAATACTCACTATGTACATCATAATCAAGGTACTTATCATTAAGGGATCACTTATCTTATAGTTAAGTTAATGTCAAGTCTAACTTAGTTTACTGTAACACATACATAAATCACTGTTATCTTATTTCACATTTCATGCTTTTGCGTGTTTAATTTTGTCAAGTCCAAAAGTCAAATCATCATGTTATTGTTATCGTCAGTTTCAATCATTACTATTAGTTCAAGTCAAATTAATAAAGGTCTATTGTCTAGATGTTAAGTCAAGTGTCATGTCAAATTAACAGTCAAATTCATCATATGCTTAGCTGTTGCAACTTGCATCCAATGTCATTGTTCACTCTAGTTGCCATGTCAATGTACCTAATAACACTGTCCAAAACACTTCCAAGTTCCAACTCAAATCATAGTCAATATATTAATGTCAAATAATTATGAGGGGTATTCATCAAAGGTCTATCTTATGAGATGTCAAGTATGTAGGTGTCATTTACTTACATATCAGATTGTTTGTAAAAACTTGTATGTCAAAATAGTGCTAAGAGTCTTGTTAACAATATCACTGTCAATTTTCTATGTCAATATATCAAGGTTACTGTTATATTTTTACTGCTTATTAAGTCATGGAACAAACCCCAATAGTCACTGTCTTATTGAGATACATTAAATGAATCTTCCTTCCAAACTGCTATAACACATGCTACCAGTGAGAACGTCCTAAAACAGAGAGTGCCAAAAACTCTGCATAAAACTTTTATTTGCTATTGCTACATCAAATGCTGTGTATGAGTGTCACTTGTAGCTTACAGAGATAGTTTATTAGGTTTAAACAAGTAGTCAAACTATTACTCACTGAAATATCTAACAAGACTATTTCACTGTGGCTACAAATAACTATACCTTGTTTTCAAGTGCACCAGTTCTCATACGTTAGGATTGTTGTTTACATTCATACCTCAAGGTAGATTTAGGCCACAATATTGTTGTTAGGATTCATACCTCAAGGATTGTTGTTAGGATTTTGTTTACATTCATACCTCAAGGATTGTTGTTTACATTCATTTCTCTTAAACCACGAGGAACCACGGGGCGTACCACATATCAACAAAAACATCTCTTCGAGGAGAATACAATGTCCTATATCTCCAATACAAACTCAATGGTTTGACCCTTCAAAAACCCTCGACAAAGTTGGGGCACATCCTCAATCCAAGGAACCCAAACCCTAGGACTTGGGTTTTCAACCATCCAACAATATAGCTGCCATCTTGATGTAATCTGACAATTACTAAGAAGCATTCATTAACCATTTGACATCAATGACTGGTGTTTTTGGTCAAAGTCAAACCCAATCAACTCCATGGGTTGACATCAATGACAACACCATCCAACAATCTCCCCCTTTGTCATTGATGGAAACACATGTATTCCTCCTGTGAGTACAACTCCCCATGACATCATGCTTCACCTCCTCGAGATTTCAATCGCCTTCTCAGGTTTTTCTCTCCCCCTTGAAAATCAATGGCAAAGGGTTACTCCCCATGAGAATTTGCTTGCTTCATGTGGGCTTGTTATCTGCTTATGCTCCCCCTAACGAGAAGCCTTCTTGTAATACTCTGTCAATGACGAACCCCGTGGACTTGTGTCATGTATGTGCTTCCCTTGAAGATAAACCTTCCTTTGTGAACCTATAATCCTTCAACTATTCTATTCCCCCTGAGCCTGTTATGAAACTGTTATCTTGTTCAAACTATCTGCCTGTCAATCGTAGACTTGTGCCATATACTGTTGCATAGACTCCCCCTCTACAAACTTCAAGGAGTCAACGAGCCAAATTGTTCAAAATAGTGATTCACATAACGAGTCATCTTGACTCGATTCTCACAACCTGTTACGAATGCTAAAAGCATGATTGTTGGTATTTTATTGTCTTTCTGCACTTGTTGATCTTGTACTTGTTTTTCCTGTATTTGTTCATCTTGTACCTGTTTCCTCTTCCAAACCTTCTTATTCTCGTCATCAATATTCATGATTGATTCCATTTTGTTCCTGCAGTGACGAGCTATGTGTCCATAATTGTGACACTTGTAACATTCCATATCTGAATGGTACCTGCATTCTTGAGCTATGTGTCCATGATTATGACATTTAAAGCATTCAATGTCATCCATAGAAGATGCCATCTAGTATCTGTCTTGAGAACCTGCAAACTTGCTTCTAGGGTTTTGCAAATAATAGTTGTACCTACCAAAAACTTCACAATCCCTAGCCATATGTCCATAGTTAGCACATAAAAAGCAATAACCATTAAATAAATGTATGTACCTAAATGGGTCATTTGGAAACGATGGTCTTTGATAGTTGTACCTGTCAACAACTTTACAATCCCTGGCCATATGTCCATAGTTAGCACATGAAAAACAATAACCATTAAATAAACAAATATACCTGAAAGATTTTTCATTCTTCTTTGGAGGCGGTGTTGTAGTCTATTGTTGTCCTTTGTTCTTGACTAATTTGGTCTTGTTCTTTGGAATTGAAACATTCTTCTTTGGCTTTTTTGATCAACTTCCTTCTTAGAATCATCCTGCAAAGATGTGGAGCTTGTACTTTCATCAACTGAAGCTTTACCAACTTTGATTGCCTTCATTTTTGCTTCTTCATCTGTCTTATCTTGTAAGTGTTCTTTTTGCGATCCCATGAGTTTGTTGATCTCATCGTTGGTTGCATTAAGTTCTCCTTGCTTTTGAGCAAGGTCTTCCTGAAATCTGTCTTGCAACAATTTCCTTCTTTCCTCTGCTTCTTCAACTTGTAGTTTGATAAGAGAGGCCATTTCAACTTCTCTGTTGAGTACCTGTATCTATTCCTTTTGCTTCTTAGTCTAAATCCCGAGCCTACTTAGTTCAGCTGAAGAGGTTTCCAATTCATTTCGCTTTTGGTCAATTGCGAATATGTATCTTTGATCAGATTCCTTCCTTTCAATTTCAGCTCCCTGCATCTGTGGTTTGAGCCTGCTAATCTCTGCAAAGGTTATGTCGAGTTCTTGTTGCTTCTATTGGACTTCTCTCTTGAGATTTTATGTCTCTGTATTCTTGACTTCTTCCAACTGAGTTCTAACAATGCTAATCATCTTCCCAGACTCTTCATTTTCCTTGATGAGTTCTTTTGCTGTTTTCAATTCTGCTTCCAAAAGTCTTGTTTTTTCCTTTTGACTTTTGAGTTCCTTTATCACCTTGATCACTTGATTTTGAAACTTTGTCTTACTCATTTCTCCAATTTCTTCATCATAATCCAAAGCAGTGTTACTTGGGAGCAGAAGCGGGAGCGAAAACGGGTGCGGGAGCAACATTTTCAGAAGCTCCTGGTTTGGGAGCGAATCCCAGAGATATATATAGATATATATATATCTATAGATATATCTATATATATATAGATATATCTATAGATATATATATATCTATATATATATCTATATATATCTATATATATAGATATATATATAGATATATATATATCTATAGATATATCTATATATATATATATCTATATATATATATATATATATCTATATATATATATATATATATATATATATATTATTTTTTATATTTTGGTACATATATGCCAACAAAAACATGTAGAATGATGAATTAGTTATAAAAAACATAAAAAAACATAGATTGAACCATATAACAATAATCATCTAGAAGTTATAATCTTCATCAACCATGTCCACAAGTTAGTAACATAGTAACATACAACATATTGAGTCTCATGATTCATCAATCTTAAAGTTTCAAGCTTTCAAAATTCAATATATAACATTTATCATCATTGATCACCAAAGTTGTACTTGTAAGCTAAGTGTAACCATTACAACAAATAATATCTAACATGAAATGAAACAACTTTCAACTTTCATGAAGCATCATATTCATAATTCATTACTAATGAGTTATAATTGCCAACTTCAAACTTAAATTGTCATATATTGTTTAAAAAAATATCATAATAAATATGAAAGAGTCAATAGTTATAAAAACTACTAGAAACTAGAAAAGACAAGTAAATCTATTATTTATTGCTTATGCTTGGGCCTCTTGCCACCACGAGAAATGTCTAATTTTTTAGTCTTGTTGGAAAATTAGGATCTTTGTCATTAATATCACCCTCTAAGCATCAATATCCAGAGGTATCTTTGTCATTACCTCTGTATTTGTATAGGGATCTTTGTCATAATATCACCCTCTAAGCATTAACATAAGATAGAAAAAGCATAGCATGTCAAGTCAAGATTTTGTTTGAGTGATGCGTACATTTTTAGGAGGGTCATGATAGAGGAGTTCGACAACCAATGTCACTAACATCATGGTACATAGAGGGATTGGCGATCTTGATTAAATACGAGTTCCATACCCTAATACATGACAAAATTCAATGGAAACATTGCAATCCCCCAATCCTGAAATCCTAAAAAACTGATAAGTTTGCTGGACTTTGAATGAAATCTAACGTTCTACTTTCTCCATATGAAATCCAATGAGGTCGGAACCACTCTCAAACATCCTGAGTCATTTCATGGTAATGTTAAAAATTTATGTAAAAGGATGAAAATGAAGATTAAGGAGAATGTCACTTTTACTTTAAGAATTTAACATTACCATGAATTGCATATCAATACTAGGGCCATAGGCTTGATCATTAAGCTGCCCCACTCAAAACTTATTTCTTTCTTTGAAAAAAATTTGCATTTGGAACATTATTGCAAAAAAAAAAAAATTTGCAAAAAAGGCTAAATGCTCCCAAAAGGCAGGGAGCATTATTTTAGGGAGCGCGCTCCCGAAAAGGCAGGAAGTGTTTTTTTAGGGAGTGCACTCCCAAAAACGCTCCCTCCTCGAGAGCATTTTTGGGAGCACGCTCCGCAGCCGCTCCTGCTCGGAGCGCGGATTGGGAGTCGGAGCGAGAGGAGGGGGGGTGCTCCCCCGCAACGAAGGATCCAAATTTTCAATAACATCTTGACCTGATTGCTTTGTTGAATGGAGATTATGAAGCTTTTCCCAAAGAGATTTAACTGTTCAACATTGACCAACTTTTGTTTTCATGGAATTTGGAAAAACATTCAAAAATTACATTCATGGCCTTTGAATTGTAACTTTTAACTTTGTCGGTAGATGTGTCTCCAGAAACAACTAATTCCCATACTCCATGTGCTTGCAAATGTACTTCAATCCTGGATTCCCATATCCAGTAATTATCTACATCAAAATCAGGGGTTGGTACACAATACTCACTTTCTTCAGATAATGTTGTACCTGTACCTTCCTTTGAAATCCTTGCAACCTGCTTCTTTGACTTTCCCATCTCTATGCTTTGAAAACTACCTTCCAGCAGTTAAGCTATTACTGAAGGAACCAAGCTCTAATTCCATGTTGGAAAATCAGAAAGGAAATAAATATTTTCTCGATCTTGATAATTACTTGTGATGTTTCTTATTATTACGATTCTTTATATCTTCTTTCTTTATTTCATCAAGCAATTACCAAAAGCAGGAGCACATAAAACAATGAACACAAGATGTAGGCACATGCCATGGAAAAACCCCCCCTCGAGGGGAAAACCCAGTCAAAGTAATTTTTCTTTTAATAGTATTTTTTGAGACTCTTCACCCTAGAACTTGACCAGACCTTCCCTGCACACCAAGTCAGCGTTCAGAAGATTGACCTCTTCCCAACATTTCGACTATGCAACAACTTGCAGCAGTTAATAGCTTCCGGGAGCAGTTCAACTTGGAAGACATCGATCTCCCAATCTAGAGCACGAAACAGAGAGAGACCACCACAAAAATTTCGATTTTTCTCTTCTCCTTAGACTCACCCAAATTCGCATTCACTTCGACTTCCTGACAACAGACTTTCCCAACTTCCTACTTCACACTTTTGCCCAGCGAACAGATTTTCGCACTTTGACCCAGTAGAGAGAGAATGAGAAGTGATGCTCCAAATGAATTCGATGTCGTTCCTTTTTATAGGCTTCTTGTGGGGTTGAATAGTGTCTTAGACCAACTTGATCTTCCCTTAGGCCGACATGGTGTGGAGGTTCCATAATTCATATTTTACTCAATACTAAACCTTTTTACATGATTCAAAAGCCCAAGAAGGGTCTCTTTAAATGTATAATAATTCTATAGACTCAGAATAAATCCTAGAAGTCCTCAATGGGGACTTTGACCTAAACCATGGTGACCCAAGCATGAAACCCATGCTTTAATAAGTCACAATAATAATAATAATAAAAATTATTTTCTTTATTCTTTTGACAAGTACATTACATAATGACTCAAGTACATTATTGAAGACTGAACATAGTTACATTTTCCAACACTCCCTCTTAACTAGGGAGGTATTCATAATGTACATATACAATGGAAGATCTCAAACTATATGAACCATGAAGAACTTTAGGCACTGCAATGCCATGGACTAGATTCCTGACCAGGGCAATCTATCCAACTAGTCACTCAACAATTTATACATTGCAATGCCATCGACTAGATTCTTGACCAAGGAAATCTATCCAAGTGGGACTAAGGTGGACTCGAGCTTCCAGCCCCTCTAGGTACCATCAGACTTACTTGCTAACCACCAACCAAACATACAGGTGTGTATCCAAAAAAAAGCTCAATAACAGCACCACCTTTTCAATTCCAATATTCCATACATCAATAAAAAGTGTCGGCCCGATGTATCCCCAAGCAATGCTTCACTTGCAAAGCCTCACCACCCCTTGATCTAGCAGATCAAGAATGACCAATCTCTCCCAATCAAACTGACTTGTAATCAACATGCTATCAAATCCTTCGAGAGATTCACCTGTACAAACACAACCCCAATCAATAATATACTTTCACATGTACATAATCAAATATAAACCTTCGGGGTCTTTCAGGCAACAAATGTTGCTTCTCATCTTTCCATAGTAGGATTATCAACCGAATCTTTGACAGAAGATTCCTCAATCATATGTTTTCCTTCCTACTTCTCATGCAACAACATATCCTCCGAAATTCATTCTTCAATTAATACCAAGCTATGCCCTCCCTCTCAACCAAGAAGCACCTCTTTATCTGGACTCCCTCTTAATCTTAGGGATATCTCTTCTATTCATGCTTCCTCCGAGAGACCAACTTCTTCTTTTCGACATCGGAGAATATTTCGTGGCTTCCAACCATTTCATCAGAGTTATCATCATTCTCATCATGCTTATCACATCAATGAGCATCTTCACCAAGTTGAAGATTATGTACCTGCACAACTTTCATAGCAAGTACAACCAAAACTATAGAAGCACGATGTTAGCCATATCAAAATTACGGAAGCATTTCAACTTTATTCATATCAGATACCCAAACAAGAGACATATGCTCTTCAACCTTTTGTTAGGGACTTTATACTTCCTAGGCTATTTCATAACAACATTCATTCCATCTAAGGTTTCAATATATCTTCCAAAGGTATGACATACCTTACTACAATATATAGCAAACCCTATAAACCATTTACACACATATAGATCTTCAAAGTTGTCTTGCTCTAGGAAGGTCTTAGAAGGGGTTGGATTCGGGTTTTTGAGGAAGCTGCAAGGTTGAAATTGCAAGACTAAAGTTGCAGGACAAGTTGCAGTATTGAAGCTGGCAGGTCGAAGTTGCAGTATTGAAGAATATTGGTGTAGAATCAAGGAAGGACTTGAGGAAGGTCTGACTTGGTACTAGAAGAAGGATTGGTCTAGGGTTTGGGTCTTTGTATCTCATTTGAAGCAGATTCTAAGAAGAGAATAGTTTCCTAGTTTTCCCCTTGGAGGGGTTTTTCCCTGGCTGAAAGCCTAATATCTGTGTCCTCTATTGTTGATATTACCGTTTTTATATTGTTTGATGAAAAGATCTAACTAAAGAACATAAAGAAGATAAATAAGATTCACAAGCAAATATCAAGTTTAAGGAAAATAAGGTTAATAGTTGCCACTATCAATTTTCCAACATGGAATCAGAGCTAAGGTGAACAAGAAAGGCAGATGGAAGGACACTAGAAGGAATTTCTTGTCAAGGGGAAAGGAAAAGGAAACTCTCAAGAAAAGACTGAAGAAGAAGACTTCAAGAAGGATTGAGGACTCATTGGTAGAAGACCTAGTAGGAGGGTTTCTACTGAAGAAGATCAAGACTGCATCAAAGGAAAAGTACAAGAAGGGTGTTACTCTCTCTTAAAAGAAGATCAATTTGGAAGGCATATTTGAAGAAGGCATCAAGGATCTTGGAAGCTGTTGTTGGAAGAATCCTAGGAAACATCTTTCAAAGACATTGTTGAAGACACTTCAAGGATCTTGAAGGCATCAAGAAGATTGAAGACATCATCAAAGAGAATCTTGGTCTCAAGTAAGTATCATATCATTACATCATGTCTGAATCTTCAAGTCATATGGGTTCTTTCGAGAGAAATAAGCTCGTTGGGGCATCAACTATCTAGCATGGAAGAAAATAATTGACTTGATATTCACAGAACAAGTAATGGAATATGTTACTGGGGAAATCACTGAACCAAGCAACAACAAGACACGAACTAGAAAAGTACAAGAAAGGGGAAGTAAGCGCTCAAAGGATCATAATTGAATCAATTAAGGATTCTCTTGTTCTATTTGTTGCAAACATGAGGACTTCTAAGGTCATGTATGAAAAGCTAGTGAAATTGTACCTTGTAAATACAACAAGACAAAAGATGTCTTTGCGGAACAAGTTATATAGAATGAAGAAATCAAAGGATGAGGACGTGGCATCCTTTCTCATGAGACTCTCTCAACTAAGAGACCATCTACAAGGACTTGGGGAACCAATTACTGATTCAGAAGTAACCATCTCTATAATAAATGCATTGCCACCAGAATGGAATAGCTTTACAACAAGCATCTACTCCAAGATGGATTCAACTCCCTTTAATGAGTTGTGGGTTCAGTGCATACTGGAAGAATCAAGGATCAAGGTCAAAGATGACATTGGATCAGATGAGTAGTCTCAAGCCTTTCTAGCCCAAGTCAAGAAGCCGAGGAAGGGAAAGTTTGGAAAGTACAAGAAAGATATGTCCAAGGTTCAATGATTTAAGTGCAAAGAGTTTGGACACTTTAAGAGGGATTGTCCAAGCCTACATAACAACAAAAGGAAGGAAAGGAGTGAAGTTCAAGTAGCCGAGGCAATGGGAGAATCTGAGAAGAAGTTGAAGAAGTAAGAAGTGAAGGATCTTTACTACTAAAGAAGGTTCACTAACTTCCAAGTTCTTTATAGGGATTAATCTTTCTTTTAGGATAGTATGTTTTTCATAGCATCATAGAAAGAAGCATATGATAGTAGCATGTCTAGAATTTACATGATTAAGTTGCTTTGTAGAGATCATCTAGATAGATGAATAGATAGACCATTTTGCATATTAATCATCCAGGCATTATCTAACATTATGTTAGAGGAAGTCATCTTGCTTAGGTGGATCATCATGATCCTGGAAGAACCATAATTATGAAAGGTTCTTGGAAGAAGCACTATGACAAAGGTTAGTAGACATTCCATGTAATGTGGAATCAATACTAGTAAAGGGATGAAAGAATGCAATGGGTCAAGATGCAGGTTCTTTGTGAGATATATGGATAGCTAGATGATTAGATGAAAGCATAGGAATGCATGTTGGATATAAAACTTTGGATAAGATTCATATGTGTAGAATCTTGTGGAAAGAAAGTTGGTCATAAAATATGCTTAGGTATATGGATATATGATGCTTGAAAGGAATAGGAACAAGATTTGACTTACTTAAGGATGTATAAAAGATTAAGACTTTCTCTAGAATATGTAAGATAATGATTAACATCCAGTATAGTCTCCGGAAGAAAAGTTGTAACTTGGTAATCAAGTTCGATCCTTGGGCACTCTAATGCATGAAGGAAGATTCATATGGAGATGGACCAAGAGGATGTTGATGGAACAAGGTCACCATGATGAGGTAAGTCTAATTTTTCATTACTGTTGGTTATCTAGTTAAAATATTATTTTGCTACCTAGAAGAATGTTGTAGGAATATATGATGGCAATTGAGGCAAGATCAATAGTATGAATGGAGAATATTGAGGGAAGCTCAATATCTGGTACTTAGCAACTATGAAATCAAGATATGGACATCTTGGGATTAAAAGGTAGTAGTGTGAGAAGATAACCTAAAGGTCAAAGGAAGATCACTTTCAAGAGGAAGCTATGATCAGCTTGAAGTTTGGAAAGGCTCAATACAATGCCTTCATCTATGATGTTGAAGATGAAAGTGATGAGCAAGAAAGGTGACCTAGAACCTGTCACAAGATTGAAGAGAGAAGGTGGCTCCATGATACCTTGAAAGAAAGAAAGCTTGATGATACAAAGGAAAGAGGGAGTCAAGAAGCTATGAAGAACTGGTAGTTGATACTCTTATGAAGACAAGTTGTAAGGCTTGTGATGGTGACTTCCCAAATAGAAAGGAAGTCTAGATCTCCTCTAATTTTGAGAGGGAGTAAAGGAGTCTCTTTGTATAGGAGCAAGGTTCTATTCTCAAGATTAAAGGAGAATAGGGATGTCCTCTCTGGTTGAGAGGGAGTGATGTTGGACATCACATGTGCATTCTCCTCTTCAGGTGATGAAGAGAGAATGACAGAGGATTGGATAAGCATTTGTGGTTTCCTTGAGGATAAAACATCCAAGAAAGGAAAGGTACTGACACTGTTTGAGGATGTGACAAGTATCCTATTGAAATTTTCATGTACTATGCTGTTACAATCACTTAAATCCATAACTTCTTTATGCTTCAAAATAAGTTAAGTAATTGTAGATAGAACATAAAGCATATAAACCATATGCACAATGAAAGACAACCAAGAACTCAATGAGACACAGAGAAGTTAGGTCAATGACCAGGGAAAAACCCACAAAGGGGAAAACCCTACCAGATTCTTCTTCTATTAGAAATCAATTGTTTAGCAGAGACACAAAGTACAATGAGAGAATGAAGAAGTTCACCCAATCTGAAGAATATCTCTAATAGCAGTAGCTGATGCAAACACTAAATCACTTTGGCTCTCCAATATCTGCTCTTACTCTCCCATTCTCTCTCTCTCACAATCTCCTTCAAGCCTCTCCAACTCTCTCTCAAGTTTGAATTCACAATGCACAAGTGAGGTGAAATGATATGAGACTCATATATATAGGAGGAGCAATGAATTATTGACATAAGTGAGGGGCAATATGCACACCTTGAGGAGGAGTTACATATTCCAAAATAGGATTGTAACTTATGCCATAAAGGAGAGGAGTGTAACTTATGCATTTAGGAGAGTAAGTGTAACTTACGCATTAAAAAGGTGTAAGAGGAATATTTATATGACGAGTCATTAAAGTGTGTAAGAGATTGTAAGAGGTGCGTAAGAGCATTAAAGAGAGAGGAATGAATCCATTAAGGGAGAGAGTGTAACGTATGCATTAATTGAGGGGAGTTACATATGACATGAGTGAGTCTCATGATTGAGAGACTTGAATTTCCTTTTAATAATAATATAATAATATCATAAGAATAATGATAATAATATTAATATTAATGATTAAGTCGGAATTGAACTATTAGGTTTGATTGATGATCAAAAGGGATTTTCCATCAACAATGCTTGATTACCAATTGATGTAAGGTGATTTACAATTTTCAACACTCACTCTCAGCTAGGGAAGAATTTCTTTTTGCAAAAAAACCTTTGCTTTCTCTACTCATCTCTATTCATCTTTGCTTTGTATCATCTAGAACAATGATATCTCACTCTAATGAAGAAGAATCATCATAGGGGAGATTCATCTATCACCCTATATTTCCTTGGGGACAATGCCACTTAACAACATATGACAAGGATCTCACACAACCAAGTCTTATCTCTTCTTAGGGGGATCCACTTGTCAACACATGACAAGGATCTCGCACATCCAAGGCTCATCACTGCTTGGGGGGATCCACTTGTCAACACATGACAAGGATCTTGCACATCCAAGGCTCATCATTGCTTGGGGGGATCCACTTATCAACACATGACAAGGATCTCGCACATCCAAGTCTCATCTCTGCTTGGGGGGATCCACTTGTCAACAAATGACAAGGATCTCGCACATCCAAGGCTCATCACTACTTGGGGGGATTCACTTGTCAACATATGACACGGATCTCGGACATCCAAGTCTCTTTAAATGTCAAGTGGTGGAACACCTACATCCTAGATAGGTCACACAGACAAGTCTCACTACACCTATTGGCCAGATAAGTGGCTCTTCCCACGTCCCAAATTGTGGGTCGAATGCATACTGTGGCCTACTCATGTGGCACACACTACACAAGAGGTATCTCATCCTCAGTAGCTTTCTGACATCATTCCTTAATCCTATGAGCTCTAACAAGGGGAAAAGGCAGCTTAGTGTTCTCGATCAGTTGTCACTGTTTCCCAGAAGGGTCATGTCCATAAGTCCAAGTTTCTCTCTAAAAACGAAGAACTTTCCTTTCGGTAAAGGCTTGGTAAGAATATTATCTATCTATTCATCAGTCAAAATATGATGGGGCCTCACTGCTCCTTTCTGCACCATACCCCGGATATAGTGATATTTGATCTCAATGTGCTTGGACTTGTCATGGAACATAAGACGAATCCCACTCTTATTGTCACAATATATAACTGTTGTGTCTGGAACTTGCTCAAATAGCTCTCCAAAGAGCTTCCTCATCCATATTGCCTCACAGCTAGCCATGCTAGCAGCAATGTACTCAACTTCAGCTATACTCAGTGCAACAGACTTCTGCTTTCTGCTCATCCAAGAGATCTTGGCAGATCCCAAGCTAAAGCAACACCTAGAAGTGCTCTTTCTATCAGCAGAGTTACCAGCCCAATCAACATCAGTATATCCATGAAGTCTTACATTTTTAGCAGTATATCTCAATCCAATATTGATGGTCCCATGCAGGTATATCAACACATGCTTTGCAACAATCCAGTGTGCATGTGATCGCTTAATCGTATATTGGCTCAGAGTATTGACTACAAAACATATGTCTGGTTAGTGTTCACTAAGAACATCAGTGCCCCAATCAGTTGATGATACTTAGAAGGATTTGCCAAATCAAGACCTACAGCTTCACCACATAGCTTCTTGAAATTCATTTCCATTGGAGAATTCATGGACTTGCATTATGTCATACCAAATCATTCCAGTAGCTTGACAACATGTTTTCCTTGAGAAAGGAAAATCTCACCAGGTCTTTGCCATACTTCAAGACCCAAAAAGTAGTGCATCAAATGAATATCTTTCATTTCAAATTCAGAAGCTAACTCCCTCTTACTAGAGGATAAGTGGTTCACCACTAGTCAGAAATAAATCATAAACATATAATACCAAAATCAAAAGGCATACCTTGGACTATCTTGAAGTAAAGATTTGGATCAGCATTACTTCTAGTAAAACCAAGCTTCATCACGAAGCTACAAATGCGGGCATACCAAGCTCTTGGAGCTTGCTTCAAACCATAAAGGGCTTTCTTCAGATTGAACACGTGATTTTTTCGGTCATGTAATTTTAAATCCTTGTGGTTGCTCCACAAATACTTCTTCCTTGAGGAAGCCATGTAGAAAGTAATCTTCTCATTCATTTGGTGAAGGGATCATCCTTGGCTAGCAGCTAGAGCCACAATAGATCATATGGTTGTGCAAAGATTTCATCATAGTCTATTCTCTCTTTCTGAGAGAACCATCTAGCCACAAATCTAGCTTTATATTTTTCAATACTACCATTAGCACCATGTTTAACTTTATACAACCATTTAGAAGACACAACATATTTACGTTGGGGTCTTGGAACCACTTCCCATACATCATTATGAATGATGGACTCGTAATTCTTCAACCATCACAGTTTTCCACACTTGAGCCTTCACAGCTTCTTCAAAAGTACATGGTTCAACTTGAATAATGTTGCTCATGGCTACAACATATCCCTGGAGTCGGCATGGTCTCTTGCTTTCTCTAAAGGTTCCTTTGGGCATAGCATGTCTATCAGCATCCTGTAAAGTGTCACGAAACCATAATAATCTTTTTCTAGCACATGGAGAAGGATCCAAGGACTCCATGGGACCCATGGGTTCATCAACAAGATCAAGCTCAAGCTTGGGATCTTCTTGTGCATCCAAGGCATCATCCTATCTTTCGAGGAGCGTTTATGGCTTTTCAAAGAGTCGCATCTTCATCAAATGTTATATCTTTTCTAAACTCTATATTTATTTGTCCAGGTACATATATTCTATAAGCTTTAGAATTTTCACAATAACCAACAATCATACCTTTCTTACCTGAAGCTTCTAGCTTGGTACTCTTTTCCTTTGGCACATGAAAGTAGACAGGGCAATCAAAGATCCTTAACTGCCCATTTTGATGGGTTATATAGTATGGTGGTCTCTTTCCTGATTCCAACTTCTTTGCATAAGTATTGAGCTCTTGTCCACTTCATGTCCACTCAAGTCATGGGATGGCTCGACACCTTCCTCAATCTTGACACAAAGGACTTGGTTCTCACATTCATCAAATGTACTTGTTGATCCCAAAACAAGAGCAAGAGATATAGTAGCAAAGTAAATAAACATCATAATCAAGTATACCTGGTGATGAAGCAAGTATTTCTTTCTTTTCTAAATGTGAGAGTGTCTCTTTCATTATCCTTGCACCAGCTTCCTCTTGGAGTTTACTCTTCCTGCACTATTCTGCACCCTGATGATCTTCAGGATATGTTTTTCTTAATCGCATTCTCATCAAGAAGTTAGTGAAAGAATCATTCAAATACTCATGCAGGAAAAATAACCAATGATCTATAAAGATAAATCTAAACAAGAACAGTGACACAAAGAAACAACATAAGACTTGAAAATACTTTGGGATTGAAGGAAGTTCTTAGCTCCCTCTTGATCTGACCTCTATAGGTTACCACTATCCATAAGTCATATGTCATTGGTAGAAGAAATGCATCTTCTTGATCACCACTTGGCAAACTCCATCATGATCCACTCTAATCTCAGGTATTTCGGAAACCATTTTTCTCACATGAGGTAATGCTTTATAATGAAGATGAGTGAACTTTTGGTGCCACAGTTTATATTGATAATTACTTATCATGAATCAATGCATGGATAGGTCTTCCATTGATTTTATACAAATCTTCAAATCTTGATCCCAGAGTGAAGGCATGTAATAATAATTATACATATTGACTTCATTGTCTGCAATGATATTAGTTATAATCCATCTTTGATCGCTGCAAAAGAGGTTAATTTAGAAAATTATCATTCCATCTTTTGCAAAAGTCATGATTCTTACCTACAACCACTATTGTTAGTAAACTTTAATATCAAAATTACCAAAACCCATAAGATTATGACCATTCTCATATAATGTGAGAGAGTCAAATCCCCCTATCTTCAACATTTAATTTCTATCAGTTATTCTTTCATAACTTTCTATGCATTATACTTCTTTTCAAGACAACGCTTTCTTGCACATGCATAAACAGAAATAAAACTAGTTTTTACTTTTGCATGCATTAACAATTACCAAAACCACAACTATTAAACACATGCAACACCTTAATTACTATCTGCAAAATTACTATCATATCTTGGGTTCCTTGAAATATTGGAAGAATGGTAACAGTAAAATTTCAGCAACAAAATTTCAACAGTAAAATTTCAGCAGTAAATTTTAGCAATAAAATTTCAGCAGTAAAATTTCAACTATAAAAATCAACGATAAAGTTTCAGCGGTAAATTTAAGCAAAAAATGAGCAGCAAGTAGAAGGAACAACTAGAGATATTTCAGCAAAAAAAATGCTGCAAATGGAGCAAACAACAAGATATATTTCAGCAAAAAAAGAGTTGTCAATGGAACAGACACCAAGAGATATTTCAGCAGAAAGAGAGTTGCAAATGGAGCGGACAGCAAGAGATATTCCAACAGAAAGAGAACTGCAAATGAAGTTTGTCTTCTTGAGTGTCTTCACCAAAGCTCTGATACCATGTTGAAATTTTGATGTTCTATGTTGTTACAATCACTTAAATCCAGAACTTCTTTATGCTGCAAAATAAGTTAAGTAATTGCAGATTGAACATAAACCATATAAACCATATGCACAATGAAAGACAACCAAGAACTCAATGAGACAAGAGAAGTTAGGTCAGTGACCAGGGGAAAACCCAACCAGATTCTTCTTCTATTAGAAATCAATTGTTCAAGAGAGATAGAAAGTACAATGAGAGAATGAAGAAGTTCACTCAAATCTGAAGAATATCTCTGATAGCAGTGGCTGATGCAAACACTGAATCCCTTTGACTCTCCAATATCTGCTCTTACTCTCCAAGTCTCTCTCTCTCACAATCTTCTTCAAGTCTCTCCAACTCTCTCTCAAGTTCGAATTCACAATGCACAAGTAAATGAGGTGAGATGGTATGAGACTCATATATATAGGAGGGGCAATGAATTATTGACATAAAGGAGGAGCAATATGCATGCCTTAAGGAGTTACATATGTCAAAATAGGATTGTAACTTATACCATAAAGGAGAGGAGTGTAACTTATGCATTTAGGAGAAAAGTGTATCTTATGCATTAAAGAGGTGTAAGAGGAATCTTTTTATGACGAGTCATTCAAGTGTGTAAGAGAATGTAAGAGGTGCATAAGAGCATTAAAGAGAGACGAATGAATCCATTAAGAGAGAGAGAGAGAGTAACGTATGCATTAATTGAGAGGAGTTACATATGACATGATTGAGTCTCATGATTGAGAGACTTGAATTTCTTTTTAATGATAATATAATAATATCATAAGAATAATAATAACAATAATAATAATATTAATGATAATATCGATAATTAAGTTGAACATTGAACTATTAGGATTGATTGATGATCAAAAGAGATTTTCTATTAACAATGCTTGATTACCAATTGATGCAAGGTGGTTTACTATTTTTGGAAAGTCACACTTGAGACTTTCTAGTTTTAGAAATTATATTTTTATAAATTCATCCCTGAGCTGCCAATTTTCAACATATCCAAGAGAAGAGTGGTCGAAGAGGACCAATATTCTTTAAGGAATTAGGGTAAGAGATCCAAGATAAGAATAGAAATAAAAGGACATACGTTGTAGACATTTGGATGGGGTTTGTACCTTGTAAAGGTAGTGCGGTAACACACGTAAAATCCTCCCAACATAATGCTCTTGATTAAAGAAGAGCTTGCCTAGTTAGGCTTTGAAGACAGTGCTAGTCATGATGATGATGCTTATATGGCTTATCAATCTGACTCTTTTTGTAAGAACTCTTTAGTTTGAGATATGATGTTGTATTGGTTGTACAATTATGAATACCTCCCTAGTTAAGAGGGAGTGTTGAGAAGTGTAACTAGTTTTCATCTTCATAATTGTTGTACTCTTTTAAATATGTATCCTATGTAACAAACAAGAAAAGAAAAGTAAAAGTTATTATTATTAAAGCATGGGTTTCATGCTCATTATTGATGGTCTTCTAGGTAAAAGCATGTTTTTTGTGCTTCTAGGGTTTCTTAGGTCTTGCGATTTATTGTCACGAGTCAAAGGAGTCAACATCATGTTTATAAGACCCTTCTCGGGAAAATGTAATTGTAAAAAGAATTACTTTTTAGTCTAAAAGTCCTGGAAACTCCAAAAGTACAAGTCGGCCCTGGCAGGATCAAGTCAACCTAAAGGAAGGAATTTGACCCCTTGAGAAGGTTATATAGAGAAGCAGTTCAGCCACATTTAGGACACACTCACTTACAAGTTTGACCTATCAAAAAAGAGTTTGATCGGAAGCTAGGAGAAGCAGAAAAGAATAGTGAAGAAAGAAGGATGAAGTTTCTTGTTTTTGGCTCTATCTCTCTCACAAATGCGAAATTCTGGGATTTTTGGGCTCTAGAAAGAGGCCGAAGTTGCAGTAGGACGAAGTGCAGTAACTTGTAGCTAGAAGAGAGAATACTCTATCTAGACCTCATTGACCTTGGGGAGATTTGTCTTTCTCTAGGAAGGTCTTAGAAGGAGGTTGGGTTAGGGTTTTTGAGGAAGTTGCAAGGCCGTGTTGATTTCTGATAGCATCAGATGTGTTCTATGCCTAAAAATTTGCAGTGAGGCTTGGACACATGTATTCCACAATATCCAGAATCGTTTTGGGAAATTCCACAAGAAATCAGTTTTATTAAAATAATTAATTATTTTTAATGGAGGCCTAAGTCTAAACTTAGGGAATTAAAATAATTAAAGGGTATTAATCTAACTGTGGGTGAAACTTCTAGAAGACGCCGAGGATCAAGCCAAAATGATCTACATTAATTAGGATCTAATCTGGGTCATTAGTTCTCAACAGAAGGATTATAAGAGGAGGTTTAATGGGCATTTGGAAGACACATAGAGTGGCGATTAGAAGATCGAATTTATGAAGCACAATAGTTGCCGGGAGAGAAATTCGAAGTGATATTTTGTAGTGAGGGGCAGAGTTAGTATTTGGTGGGGAGTTTTCTTGGGCTGGAGAGTACAAGGAAGAGACGGCAGAACGACGTCCAAAGAGGTTGACGCTGGGCCACGCAGATTTGACGCAGTGGCAACGCAAAGCCTTAAGGGAGATCGAATTCCTGCTGAGGAAATTGAGTTTCAGAAGCTAAAAGCTAGGGTGTGATACCAGGAGGCTGAGAGCTGAACTTTCCAACGAATAGAGGGTCGAAAGGAAGAGCAGTGCAGGCCCCAACAAAGGTGACGTAGAGACTGTGTGGGATTGGCGCAGTTCTGCACAGAGGCTCACGCAGAAAGGACGCAGATGCTCACTTCCAACAAATCAAAGCCGGATCTTCCAGTGACAGAATGAGATCATCTCACTATTTTGTCTTGTCCAGTTTCTCTCTGTATTGGATAGCCAGTTGGGCATCCAACGAATTGTACTTAGAAATACTATTTTATAATAATAAAACCCTCAACTACTACACTGGTTTTCCCGCATTGGGCTTTTTTCCGGGACTTTTGTCCAAAAATAATTGTGCAGATGTGTGTCATGTTTATTTCTCTCATGTGCCGTATTTAGTTTTCATAGTTTTATTTTGGTGCAGGTTGCAGTGTATCTATTTCAGTGTTTGCCGTAGAAAACTGCAAGTAACTTGTTCAATTTATTTAACAAGTAAGTGAAATATAATCAGTTTGTTGCAATAGGAACTGGGTAATTGATTTTTCACACGGTATCAAAGCACAGATCGTGAGCAGAAGAGCTCAGAAGCAAAAAGGAAGAGGAGTTCGAATTCACTGCAGAGGCAACAATTCAAAACCACAGAGGCAATGCAGTTTGTGGGCTAATAAGGTCAAAGTTTTGAGAAGAATTTGATTTCTTTGAATGAGTCGACAAAGAAATTTGATCTCTAGATTGAAGCTTTCCAGAGGCCGAAATCAGCAGCCTATTTTTCCTTGCAGAGCAAATCTTCAGCTGGGACACAGACATTTTGCAATAGTTGTTGGCAGAATAACGTCAGTGGGAGAGAGAAAGACACTTGAGGGAATTTTCTTCCTCAGAGAATTCCTAGCTAGGGAATTCGAATTCTCATTTCATGAGCAGCAGCAAGGGGAAGCAAATCTATTGACTCTAGCAGGGAGTGCGTAGGCTAGCCTAGCAGCAGTGCAGAGGTGAGAGGACTTCATTCGACTTTTTCGATTGGTAGAGATGGCAGCCAATGGGTTGAGAGATCAGGATCGGTTGGATGGTGCATCCAACTATGTGATCTGCAAGAGAATGTCATACCTTCTGGATGAACATTTTCTCAAGATCTACGTCGACAGTGTGGTAGCTGAGCCCATGGATCTAGATCCAATCAAAAAGTACAAGGGAGAGATGACGAAGGTCAAGCGGATGATCCTCGACGGAGTGAAGGATCATGTAGTATGTCACATCTCAAGCAAAGAGACTGCCCAGGAGACGTGGGATGCCTTGTCCAAACTATATCAAGGATCTTCCAAGCAGTAGAAGATGTACTTGGAGCAGAAGATGAGATCCACGCAGATGCAGAAAGGTGAACACATTGATCGGTTCCTTGCAAAGCTTAAGGACATCCATGATGAGTTGGCAGTTGTGGGGTCAACACCTCAGCCTACCAAGATGGTGAAGCTAGCTCTAAATTCAGTCTCAGAAGAATGGCAAGTGTTTGTCCAGAGCATCCTGGGTAGGGAGAAACTTCCAGACTAGGAAGGAATGTGGGTCGCTCTTCAGCAGGAAGAGATGAGGAGACACTTAGTCAAGTGCAAGCTTGACAGTAGTAGCAACAGTAATGGGTCGAAGCCCAAGGAGGAGGATGAGAATGTAGCCCTCGCATCTAAGGGGCAGCAGGAGCAGCGGAAGAAGAAGAAAGATATTTCGAAGATCAAGTGCTTCCGATGTGGCGAACTGGGTCACTATGCTACACAGTGTCCTCTCAGGAAGGAGCACAAGGATGAGAAGCATGATCCGAACGCTGCATCCGCACAAATCGAGGAGAAGGAGTTTGCCATGATCACCTAGAGGTGGGGTGATATAGAACTGTAGTTCGAAAGAACTGTAGATGGGCAGGATCCTTGAGGAGTCCACCTCTTAGATCAATACCTTGCTACTGGAGCCCAAATTAGTAGTAGCAGGACGGACTGGGTCAGTTGATGCAGAGGAGTGTCAGAGTGACAGTTGTAGTGGCTAGGAGCGCCAGAGACTAAGCAGCGCAGAGCTAGAGTTGGTAGTAGTGTAGTTGGCACAGAGCAGAGTCAGCAACAGCACAGTGGCTTTAGAGAGTCAGCACAGAGACTAGCAGCAGTCAGAACTCCAGCAATAGATGCATCATACTGAACACCAGTTTAGTAATTTCGGATGCCTTTTTGTTGCTGATGCAATAGCAGCAACAATTAGAGAAGGATGTAGTGCAGATGCAGTATTGGCAGTGGCAGGGCCAGCAGTAGCATGGATGCAAAATTTGAGAGGGAGTTGCAGTAGAGATGCAGTGTTGACAGTGGCAGTGTCAACAGCAGTATAGATGCAACATTTGCGTAATAGTTGATGGGCAACAATGTCAAACATTAGCAGCGCAGCGGGAGATGTTACAGAGAAGGGTGATGCTTGAGCAGGTTGCATTACTAGAGCACATTCCTCGCTAAGAGGGAGTGTTAATTTCTGGTAGCATCGGATGTGCTTTAAGCCTCAAAATTTGCGGGGAGGCTTAGACACATGTATTCCACAATACCCAGAAATCGTTTTGGGAAATTCCATCAGGAATCAGTTTCATTGAAATAATTAATTATTTTTAATGCAGACCTAAGTCTAAACTTAGGGAATTAAAATAATTAAAGGGTATTAATCTAACTGTGGGTGAAACTTCTAGAAGAAGGCGAGGATCAAGCCAAAATGATCTGAGTCATTGGTTAGGCTCTAATCTGTGTCGTTGGTTCTCAACAGAAGGATTATAAGAGAAGGCTTGATGGGCATTTGGAAGACACATCGAGTGGAGATCAAAAGATCGAATTTCTGAAGCACAATAGTTGTTGGGAGAGAAATTAAGTTATATTTTGCAGTGGGGCAGAGTTAGTATCCAGTGGGGAGTTTTCCTAGGTCGGAGAGTACAAGGCAGAGAGGGCAGAACGACGTCTAGAGAGGTTGATGCTGGGCCACACAGAGCTGACGCAGTGGCAACACAAAGCCTGAAGGGAGATCGAATTCCTGCTGAGGAAATCGAGTTTCAGAAGCCGAGAGCCAGGGTGTGAGACCGGGAGGCTGAGAGCTGAAGTTTCCAGCCAGCAGAGGGTCAGAAGGAAGAGCAACGCAGTCCCCAGTAGAGGTGACATAGAGATTGCGTGGGGTTGACGCAGTTTTGCACAGAGGCTGACGCAGAAGGGACACAAAGGCTCACTTCCAGCAGATCATAGTTGGATTTTCCAGTGACAGGGTGAGATCATCTCACTATTCCATTTTGTCCAGTTTCTCTCTGTATCGGATAGCTAGTTAGGCATCCGACGAATTGTACTCAGAATTACTACTGAATAATAATAAAACCCTCAATCGCTGCATCGGTTTTCCTGCATTAGATTTTTCCGGGGACTTTTGTCCAAAAATAGTTGTGTAGATGTGTGTGATGTTTATTTTTCTCCTGTGTTGTATTTAGTTTCCATAGTTTTATTTTGGTGTATGCTGCAGTGTATGTATTTCAGTATTTGCCATAGAAAACTGCAAGTAACTTGTTCAATTTATTTAACAAGTAGGTGAAATATAATCATTTTGTTGCAGTAGGAATCGGGTAACTGCTTTTTCACGGGCTGAAATTGCAGGATTGAAGTTGCAAGACGAGTTGCAATATTGAAGCTAGCAGGTCGAAGCTGCAGTATTGAAGTTGATTGGTGCAGAATCAAAGAAGGAGTTGAGGAAGGGCTAACTTGGTAATAGGAGAAGGATTGGTCTAGGGTTTGGGTCTTTGTAGCTCATTTGAAGCAGATTCTAGAAGAGAAGAGTTTCTGGGGTTTCCCCTTGGAGGGATTTTGCCCTAGCCGAGAGCCTAATATTTGTGTCCTCTATTATTGCTATTACTATTCTTGATATTGTTTGATGAAAAGATCTAACTAAAGAACATAAAGAAGATTAATAAGATTCACAGGCAAATATCAAGGTTAAGAAAAATAAGGTTAATAGTTGCCACTATCCATTTTCCAACAACTTGTACGTTTATGATTTGATAGAGAGATGGAAAAGTACCTCCCTGGAGAAGAGGGAGTGTTGGAAAATTGTAGTTGCAGTCGGTATTTTCATTATCACAGTCAAAGGAAAAATAATTTGTCTTCTAGCTGTCCAAGTTGGCCCCAACTTGACAGTTCGACCCCATCACTTGAAGGGGTTTGACCAAGGTCAAAATCCCATTGATGAGACTACTGTATATTGGCATTCGTTGGACTTCATTTAGACATCACATTCACACATCATTTTGACCTATTCTACAAGGAAATTTGCTCACACGTGAGAGGAAGAAGACCTTTTCTCTATACATTGGCAAACAAGTTTGACTTTTATTGACCTGTGTTGACTTAGATTTATTCTCTGTTATTTGACCAAGTTGTTGACTAAAGTTAGAAGATGAATATTCCTACAACGTTGATTGTTTTGATGATAGAATTTGGATTTGCTTCTGGGCATTGGCCGACAGTTGATTGCAGGTAAAACCTTGTAGTTTGACCAAGATTTGACTATGAAAGTGCAAGAGCAAATTTCGGCACTTTGAATAGCTACTATAGGCCGAAATTTATCCACATTGACCATCCATTGATTTGTGAGCAGATCATTAACACTCTCCTTTGACTCTGTTTGACTTGGCAATTAATGTGGACAATGGTTGACCTTTTGACTGGAATTCTCTAATGTACAAATTGGATGAATTGAAAAATCTCTAATAAGGAAAGCTTACTGGGATTTCCCCTTTGTGGGGTTTTGTCCCAAGAAATTTTGGTGTCTCTTGTTTCATTGTCTCATTGTGATCTCTATTGCTCTATTGTGCTTAATGGTTGAAATTTTCTTATGTGTAACTGCTTGATGATTTGAATGCTCTAAGAAGTAAAAAATGTATCATTGGAAGTAGCTATCTGAAAGAAAATTGTTCTAGTCTATCCTTCTACTAGAAAAAAAACATGCTTAAGCATTGTTTGTATGAGTTGTGGAGTAAGCAAGTTTAGAGGAATCTTTGAGGTTTGGACGTGTCCACTTTGAAGGACATGTGCTCCACAAGTTGTCCCTTGTTTGTGGGTATTGCATGTCTTTGGTTACCTTGGAAGGATAGTTGGACAATCAACTTGGCCCTTGATGATGGTTTGTGAAAGCAGGTAGTGATGAGGCCACAATGGGGACTTGTGTGCCTACATTGGAGAGTCATTATGGCTTTGAAAATCTTTCTTGCAGTCTGCTTAGGCCGCTTTGAAGTCACCTTAAGAATCAAGTAATGATCCTTAGGGCTTGTGCACCCGCACTGGGGGCAATTTGGAGTTTGGTGGTTGTTTTGGAAGACTTGCAGAAGAATCCATGTGAATTGAAGAGTATTTGGATGCTGGACACTTCACCAACAACCCTTCATTTGAAGAGAGGGTTATCCTTTGAGGACATAAGCCCCTTTTTTTGTACATGTAGAATTAGAAGCACCATTTTGTATTAATTTAATTTAATTAATTTGAAAAGATGGCCTTTTGGCCCAACCTAGGCTAACTTAAGCGATTTTAGCTTAAAAAGTATTGTTTTATTATGAAGGAAGTTGAGCTCCTTCTCTATAAATAGCAAAGTGGAGAAAGTCGACCTCGGGAATAAATTGGCAAGGGTCCAGAAATTGAAAAATTCATTAAATTCTGGAGGTTTTTGAAAAAAACAGCAAAAACTCGGCAAAATTTAAAAAGTACAAAAATATTCATTTTTTATTTTATTTTTTAGCATATAAAGTATCCACAACATGAGATAAATACATTGCCACATAAATATGAAAATATAGCTAATATATAAGAAGTATAAGAAGTCTAGTGCTACATCAAATATCAATAGTGAATCAAGTCCTGAATCCTGAGTCCTAACTCAATCTCAAGAGTCAAAATATCAACAAAAATTATAATAAATGTTTATCATGAATCATCATCATGAGTCATCTAAATGTCATAAACTTATCAGTCACTGAGTTCATTTGCCCCTTTTACGGGAATAGGGAATGGCTTTGCCTTTTCCCCTAGAGGAAGAAGGCCTT
Source organism: Pinus tabuliformis (assembly GCA_031772625.1). NCBI lineage: Eukaryota > Viridiplantae > Streptophyta > Pinopsida > Pinales > Pinaceae > Pinus > Pinus tabuliformis. Next base: position 988,084,980 of record CM062814.1, read on the forward strand.
GCCCCTGGGGCCACAAATGGACTTTGTCTTCCTCTAGAAACAAAAATAGGAAGTTGCCTCTATCCTTTGCTGCTTCACATCCTAGATGGTGTCACCTCCTCCTCCTCCTCCTGCTCTACCTCCTATTCCTGCTCCTCCTCCTCCTCCTGCTTTGCCTCCTATTCCTACTCCTCCTCCTCCTCCTCTACCTCTCCCTCCCCTGTAACTACTACCTCCTTCGGCTCCTGTGCCTCCGGATCCACCTCTAATCAATCAAGGACCGAGTCCATGATAGGCCTCTCAATCTCAATCCTCCATGCAGTAGTGGTGTCAATATGGCCAATGAGATGGCTTCCATGTCAGGGGTTTTATGGAGTTGTCTCCCCACAATCAAGTAAATCTCCTCTTCTAGCGGCAGTGACAAACACCTCTTCTCTCCACAGGCACAAGTCGCAAAGGTTAGAGTGAAAAATGAGTGGAAAATTTGGCATTTTCCTAACTTATATGCGGCCTAAAACCTCACTCACGAATTTTTGGATAAACTCCCAATTTTATCCCAAGTTTTAGGATTAAATCTTGAGCTTTTCATTTTTGAAAAAACCGTGAAAAACTCGGCCGACAAAATCGGCGAGTTGAAAAAATCGTGAGTTCTGGATGTTATCATGATTTTATTGGAACTTTTTCCACATAGATAAACCAAGGTGCACTTCCTTCCATTTTCTCATGGAGTTTTGAGGGAGAAATTGACAACAATCTGAAATTTCTGCAATTTTTCCTTGTAAAAATTTGTCCATGTGTATTTCAAGTCGAGCGAATAGTCCTCTAGAAGCAAAAATAGGAGGTCGCCTCTGTCCTCTGCTGCTTCACATCCTAGATGGTGTCACCTCCTCCTCCTCATCCCACTCTACCTCCTACTCCTACTCCTCCTCCTCCTCCTCATCTACCTCTCCCTCCCCTGTAACTGCTACCTCGTCTAACTCCAGTGCCTCCGATTCCACCTCTAATCAACCAAGGACTGTTGATTTGGGGTAGCAATGAATGTGCTCTAGCCTTGAAAATCAGTCCAAGACCCAGAAATAGTTTGGGCAGAATCTAACCAGTTTGGGAGATATTAAAATAATTAATATTTTTAATGGAGTCCCTAAGTCTAAACTTAGGGAAAATAAAATATTAATGTGAACTAATATAAAACTGAGTTAGAATGGTCCAAAAGTCATGGATCAAGCTAGATCGAATCTTAGCCATTGATTAGGGACTTAATCTCGGTTGTTGAATTGTCAACGAGAAAAGTATAAGAAAAGGCTTGAGGGTCAGTTAGAGAACACACTGAAGGAGACCAATCAGTTTGATTTCTAGAGCGAGGTTAGCTGAGAAATTCGAACTAGTGGTCTGGAGAGCAGCAGGAGGCAGCAAGTACGGAGTAGAGAGTCGGGAACAACACCAAGAGACCAGCGCAGAGGTTGGAGAGGCAGACGCAAAGACTCTCAAGCAACGCAGAGCCTGAGGAGGGCCAGCATGGGAGATGCAGAGGCTCCAGAGGCTGACGCAGAGCCCTGAGAGGCTGACGCTGGGCCAGAGAGGCTGACACAGACCTTAGAGGCTGACACAGACCCTAGAGGCTGACGCTGGGAGATTTCGTGGGAGAGATTGTAGCTAATATCTGTCTCCAACTGAGAGGTACTACTTCCGAGGACATTCTCTGTTGGGTGAGCCATTTCTAGCACCTAGATTGTATTCTGAAACTGCTTAATAATAAAACCCTCTGATAGCTGCACCAATTTTCCTGCATTGGGTTTTTCCGGGGACATTAGTCCAAAAATAACTGTGTCACTTGTGTGCTTGTTTCTTTCAGTTGATGATCTGTATGTGTTGATATTTTACTTGTATCTATTTTTAGTATTTACATTGTAAATAAATTGTTAAGTAAATGAACAAGTAGGAAGAAATAAATCAGAAAGTATAGGAAGAATTTCTAACAGATAGACTTAGAAATTCCAACATGGTATCAGAGCGTGGTTGCAGATCACAAGATAATTGAAGGCATCAGCTGAGCAGAGCAGCAGTAGCGGAAACAACGGTCCCGAGTGACAAAAGTTGTTCCTAGCAGAAAGCAGCAAGAAAGGGGTGACAAAGGGCGCCAGCATCGTCAGTTCGAGCAAGAAGGAGGATCAACGCTAAGGCAGAAAGGAGCAAACCTGACCTATGTAGTGCCCGGTCATATTTCTCAACAAGAAGGATCGATGCTGTGGCCAAGAGGTGCAGATTGTGCCGGTGTCGGGGTTATGTAGAGCTTAGAGGCTCTAACCTTCAGACTACTGGGGCATAGGAGGTTGTGGGTAAGTTGCGGAACGAAGTTGGTGGAGCACTGAAGGACAACATGAGGCAGTAGTGCGAGAGGCATAGAGTTGTTGCAACAACGCAGAGGTCAAAGAGGGAGCACTTGTTAGTGACAGAGGGAGTTTGTTGGCATTTTCCTAACTTATATGCAGCCTGAAACCTCACTCACTAAGTTTTGGATAAACTCCCGATTTTATCCCAAGTTTTAGGATTAAATCCTGAGTTTTTCATTTTTGAAAAAAATCATGAAAAACTCGGCCGACAAAATCAGCGAATTGAAAAAATCGTGAGTTCCCGATGTTATCGCGATTTTATTGGGACTTTTTCCACATAGATAAATCGAGGTGCACTTCCTTCCATTTTCTCATGGAGTTTTGCAGGAGAAACCGACAGCAATCTGAAATTTCTGCAATTTTTCCTTGTAAAAATTTGGCTATGTATATTTCAAGTCGAGCGAATAGTTTTGGTGAAGATAAGTTTTGCATCTATGAACTTTCTTTGGATTGATGAAGTGATGCTTGGATGAATAGTGCTATTTTATTGTGAAAACTACCTTCCATTTTGCTATAATTGTTGAATTAGGGTTTTTGAGCCTTCTAAAATATGCTACATCTCTTATGAACTCTATTTTCTTCATATGCAAAAGTTGTCATCAAGTATCCATCAAGGACATTTGTTGACCTTAAGTCTTTTACTTTGGAAAGTCGCTAGGGTTAGATTGAGAAACTATCCTTCTTTCTTTCCTACTGCATCCAAGGTCTTCAGACATTGACTCCCTCTGTCGGACTCCAGATGCCCATAAATTCATTAATGAACCAAGGCACTGATCCTCCATTTTCCATCACTTTATACTTATTGTAAATCATTAAATTTAAAGTAGCATCTGTTTGTGAATCTGCTTGAGCATATCCAAGGCCTATCTTGAGCCATCTGTTCTTGCATGTATTTTTCTCCTCTTGTACATGTTCATTTCTGTCTAATATAAGAAGTATTTCTTCAAAAATAAAAGATGAGTTACATGTGCATCTAAATGATATTCCAGAGACTTCAGGGTCTTGAACGCTATCCAATAAAACATGGTTTACAAGTAACCTGCAAGAAGGATTGTATGAACACCAATCCCTTGGACATAATGAGCAACAGAAACACTGCAAGACCAACTTCTAGACTAATTATTGATGCTCATTAAAGATGCATGAAGTAATTTCAATTTGATGGAGATTACGATAGGTGCTTTATGTAAGAGAAAAATCATTGTGTTCCAAATGACAATACTGCACCTCCAATGTGATAGATCATACAGTGTGATGCACACATCCACTTGTTAGAATTCATCTTGCAGCAAGTAACATTCCAGAAAATCTTTTTTATATTGCTGATAAAACTGTGGAAGAACTAAAGGCCTTTCTCTAGCTTTGAAATTAGGAAAGATTATTAATCATTCTCATTCTCAGAAAACAAAATCCTTCAACTAATCATGTTTGGTTTCTTCTACGTTATATGGATCTTCCTTTTCCATTCTTACCTTTCGCCTGAATCTTCTTCACATGAATTGCCGGAGGAAGCAAGCCAGTCAAAATCATTAAACTGTGAATTTGTTGAGATAAGCACTGCTTCCTGTTGGCCACTCTCAGTAACAATGCCACTATAAAGTGGGGACTTGATTCTTCTGCAGTCATTGAACAATTGCCTGCGAGTTGTGGATTGCCTAAACCTGAGAGAGGCCCCAGTTTGGTCAATGTACTGCATGTGTTAAAATGGTTTCAAACCAAAAATGAAATGTAATTCAGGCATATAATTCCCACATAAACCTTGGAAAAACATAAATGATGTATCATGAACCATTTTCATTTTTCATTATAAAACCAAATGGAAAAGCAATAATTTTATCATTTATATGAATATACCTGCTCTCCCAAAAGAAACTCCAAAAGGAAAAGTCCTATTTCGAGAAATTTTCAAAATGGCCACTACCTTTTGTAAGTGCGCTAAAAAAACTATGCAATACCAAACCATTATAGGGGAGAAAACAAAACTCAACCATAGGATGGAAGAGCATTTTATGCGGATATAATGTTATAAATTATGGACCTGGAATCATTAAACATCTAAAATGCACGAAAAACTCAGAACATTGAAGCCGGAGATCATTACAATCATCCCCAACAGAAATTGGAAATTAAACAGTCTACAGCAACAAAGTAAAATCCATAGATGAACAACATTGGCAGATAACATTCATGTTTCTTTGAACTGCAAATTGTGATGCTAGTGAATCATACCACTCTTGCCAGTTATAAATGGATCTGTGAACTTTGTTCACTGCAAGAAGTGGAGATCAAAGAGTAGTTCATCTTTAGGTGTCCAGAATACTATGAGAATAGAGGGACATTTCATTGTTTATACAGGGAGTTGGGAAGATTCCCATCAACCTTCTTCATGTTGTAGCTTCAGAAGGACTTCTGTGTAAGCTTGGTGTCTTAGCATGCAGAAGCTGATTTATTGCCTCTTTAGGTGCTTGCTTGATGGAGTAAGTGATTTATGTCTTCTTTCCTAAGTCTAACTTAGCAAAAATTACAATAGTTAAAGTCAATTAACTATTGTGGACTATCAAGCCATTTTCTAAGGATAGATAATTTAATTAGTTCAGTGACTTAGAAATGATCTCAACCATTGATCTCTCAGATCTTCTAGAAGGGAGATTAGGGTTAGGGATCTAGGCTTAGTGAAGATTACAAAAAGAAGCCTAAGGAAGATGTGAAGACCAATGTTTTAAAAACTGGCCAGTCTGAACCGGTAACCAGTCAAACTAGCCAGTTAGCTAGCCCACCGGGTCAAACCGGTAGAAAAACCCGGTTTGACCCTCCATTTCACCAAAAAATGTGGACAAACCGGTCCTAACCAGTCGGTTTATGACGGAACCGCTTGTTTGTTCTATCCTAAACCAGCTGGTTTATTGCCAGGGCAACTATAAACCCCACAAATTGCATTTTTGTGAGTTTTGAAGCTATTTTGAGGGAAATTTGGGGTTGTTTTCCTCCAAAAATAGTCCCTCCAAGAAAAACATGCCTACCCTCTCATTTTCCTGACACATCTCAACCCTAACAATATTGGAAATTAATCGGAATGTTAAATTCTTAAAGTCAAAATGACATATTTTTACTTAAATTTTTAACATTACCATGAAATGACTCAGGATGTTTGAGAGTGGTTTCGACCTCATTGGATTTCATATGGAGAAACTAGAATTTTAGATTTCACTCAAAATTCAACAGACTTGATGGTTTTCAGGATTTCATGGTTTGGGGTTTACAATGTTTCCATTTGATTCTATCATGCATGAGGGTATGAGATTGGCATGTGATCAAGAGCATGAAGCCCTTTAAGAACCTTGATCGTGGTGGCATTGATTGTTGAACTTAGTTGATGTCGGTAGTATTGATTGTTGAACTCCTCTACCATGGCCTTAACCAGAATGAGGAGATGAACCCTTCACTCAAACCAAAATCATTGGTTAGGCAATTTAAACCTTTTCAATTTCTATCACATTATAAGGTTGTGCAATCCAAGTCTAAATACATTGAGCAAGATGATGTTTATGTATCTCTTGTTGATGATGTTTATGTATTTCTAGTAGCATTGAATCAATGATGAGTTTCATGAGTGACCATGTTGATTAGTGATTTGTAGTTTTGATGTCTATTTTTGCTACTACTACTAAAGTTGTAGAGAAGTTTTAGGAGTAAACTCGGAGCCATATTATTTATGTAGTTCATGTTGATGATCTCTTGTCTAATAGTGGTGATGAATTTGATCATGATGAGTGATCATGTTGTTGGCCACAGATATGTAGACTTGTAGTACTTCAGTGACCCCATAGCTTAGAGAATTGTTTTCCAACTCTAGAGGCCATTTAGAGCCTCATTGATTATGTATTTTGTTGCGGATATGTATTGCACTCAATGCCATTTTGATATATTCACCTTTACATGATATATAAATGAGCAAGCCTTGCGTATTTTGTTTCTATTGGCTTGGAATCATGGTTTTAAATCTTAAAAATAGTTTTTTTTCATTAAATAATTTTTATGTAATGTATTTTTTTTTTAAACCAGTGTGTTGCGTGGATGCAGATTCTGGATTCTCACATTCCTACAGTGCAGCAACGTGTCCCCAAGTAGAGCCAGATGTTGACCACTACGTGTCAACTTCCCATAGCAAGTACACCCCCTTTTCTTCGCAAAAGGGATAGCGCTTGATTGACATGTCCGTGCCATTTGACAGTCATCGTCGACTTGATCATATTATGTTGTAAACCCAGTCTGCATGTGCGAATTGTAAATAATCTTAGCAGAGTTGAGTCATGTATGTAAATTGCCTAGGTGGACCTAATTTTCTAGTGATAATCTACATTCCGGAAGGTTTTTTGTCTCACCAATCTATGATCGGCAGAGATTTCCTTCAGCCTAACCCCAAAGCCGGAATGAATTTTGTCATTAGAATCTTAGAAGAATCCTAGTGTGTTAATCTGTTAGATTATAGTTGTGTCGCAAAACTAGGTGGTTTATGAGGGTCAATGTCAAATGGGTTTTCCCCCTTGAGATGTAAAATTGTAAAAGTCATGATGTAAAGTGTCTTGAGGGTTAGAAAATGTTTTAATCCCCTCATAAGTCCTAAGTCCTAGGTCATAGGTGATTTTTCCAAAGGCTAAGTTTGAGGATCCATTTAAAAATAAATTAAAAATTAAAAATTAAAAAATTGAAAAGATAAAAAAACAATAAAAAAGGAATATATATATATATAAAAGATATAAAAATAAATAAAATAAATAACAATAAAAATAAAATAAATAAAAATAAAATAAAAACTTAAAAATAATAAAATAATAATATTTTTGAGTAAATAAATGCAGAATTTCAATTTTTAATGCATTAAAAATTCGACGGATGAGATTAAAAGATGTTTTGATCCTCATCGACGATCAAGATCATTTTGAGATGGATCACTCGAACTAGCCGTTGGGAATTTTTCCTTTAAATAGGGTGCTAGGGGTCATTTGAGATCATTCGATCTGTGAGTCTTGTGCTAAAGAAAGCTCTCTTGTAAACTTTTTCTGGTGCAAATAAAGAAAGACTTTGGGGTTGAAATCTTGCTGGTGTTACTCTCCTAAAGTGCTGTGAGCTATTTTATTTTCTGCATAATTTTATTTTCACCCATTAGTAATAGCTTGATGTAGAGTATTGTTGAACACAGGTATCTTGTTCACTTACTAGGGTTTGAATGGTATTAGAATTTATGAAATAATGGCAGGTTTCTCGATTGTATCTAGAATCTAGTATTGTTTTTTCCCTCTTTATTGATGGTTGAAGTGAGCTGTGCAGGAAACCCTTATTGAGAAGAACAGTGGGCGTTTGGGGAAGTTCTCGTTAACTCCCGCAAGCATTCTCTTGCAGAGCCCAGCCAGTTTCGATCCTGGGTTTATCATTTAAGTTTGTTTTATGAATGCATGAGAGATTTCTGAAGTATTTCATAGTAAATCTGATATTCTGAAAATATTATGGAGGGTTACTGACAAATCTGGCTATTGCAGAGTCACAAAGTTGTAAATTTTGTAGCTGATTTAGGGTTTTAGTTTTGCTTTTTGCACATATTATTTTTGGGTGTGTCTTTCCATTACAGGTTGCAGGGTTTTTCTGAAGATCTCCGAGGGTTTAATCAACTTCCTGTTATTTCTCAGTGTTTCTTTGTATTACAGGGGCATTCTTAATTTTTTTGAAGCAGATCTGCGTGGTCACATTACTCAGCGCTGCCCATCAACCAGAGCTTCACACTGCCTGTAGGATTCGACTTTCTGTGCAGCGTTTTCTTGATCCACGCACTCTCAAACGTGCCGCCCAAGCAATTCCTTGTCTCTCTGGTGCAGTTTTATCTCCATGCAATATCATTTTTTCCATCGTAACTCCCTAAGCTACCCACGTCCACCTTTACCTACGTCCCTTCTCCTCTCATTCCATTTCCGTTTAATCCACACAGCTCCAGCTCTCATGAATTTTCATTGACCTGCATAAAAGCGTGGCTCCATGCGTTGATTTTTTTTTTTGCGTAGTCTCTACACGCTGGCCATCCCACATATACTGCGGCCTGTCTCACAAGGTTTCATTCCACAGCTCTGGCATTTTCCACACGTTTCCCCTTTCTGCATACTCATTCCATTCACCACCTCTGTCCTCACGCAGCATCGCATTTGCTTCTACGCATTCGTCCCTTGCCCTTCGCTCTAACTTTCTCCTTACCGCCGCTGTCTTGCTTGTTCCCATCACCCAGCTTCTTCAATCTGCAAGTCGCATCTCCATTCCGCTGTCCTCTGCATATTTCCGCCATCGAAACTGTCGGATCCGCGTGGTTCTTGCTTCGGCCCTTCTCCATCCCGTAGCCTCTCCTCCCTTGCTCCTTGGTCGACATCGAGCTCCATATCCGCATCGATCTTTATCTCCTTCACGCGTTTTCCATCTCTGTCATCCCGCATACACTTAACACTCAGCAATTTTTTTTAATTTATGAACAGGGTTAGCGTAGTTAAGTTCGTATTTTGGAATACCTCTGGTATAGGGTTTACATTTTGATTAAGTTAGTTTCTTTTCTTTTTTGTTAGAATTAGATTTTATTTGATTTAGGACTTATATTTCATATAATTTCATTTTTGTTATTAGTATGCGATCATGTGTTAGTGTTGTATTTAGTTTAGATTTGAATTTTGTTTATTCAGGTTTTTAGTTTGCACATTTAGAATTTTAAATAAAAAGAGTTTAGTTTTATTTTATAAATATACAAATCAAATAAAAATATATAAAAATAATAAATAATAATAATAATAATAAGGTTCTTTTAAGTTTTAGTTTTAAGCTTTAGTTTAGTTTAGTTTAAGTTTGATTTTTAAAAAGAAAACATCAAAAAATTCATAAAATAAAAAAAAAATAAAAAATAAAAAAAAATAAATAAATAAATAAAAAGGAGTGTTTCTTTTAATTTAGTTTAGATTTTATTATTATTTAGATTTTTGATTTAAAAAGTTTCATTTAGTCTTTAATTTTCTTTTATTTGAAAAATATAAAAAATATTTTTTTTTGGAAAATTTTCGCCAATTTCAGTCTTGGCTCAGGATTTGTTATGTTTGCGATATATCTTTTACGCTGAGGCTAAAATTTTGGTGTGGGAAAAATATTTATCATTTCTTTATGTGGTTAAACATGCTTAAATGTTCATTTGAAGATTAACTACATGAATGTGATCTCTGGTTAGCATTACACGTGGTTGTTAAAGCACTTTATCTTTCGAAATTTTAATTGTTGGAGTATCATTAAGTCATTGAGAATTTATTGATTATCTCATATTTGGCAAAAGATAAGCATTGATGGTAAATGATTGTTGATGAGTCCATATCTTTGCAACATTTGATAAATAATCGTTTAATCATTTATTTCATAAGGCACTGGTTTATTAACTTAATAAAATCAATTAAGTGCTTGTTTTCCCTCGTGTCTCCCAACCCAACTGGTCCGCAATTGGTCATCCATTATCCTATAGGGTCTACCCCCCTTAGTCGCAGGAGACAGGCTTAAACAGAGAGATCGAGGATCAGGGTGACAGCCCCCGGTCTGAGCATTGTCGTGACAATCTGTGCGACAACATTTTTTGGCGCCGTTGCCGGGGACATTTTATTCTCGGCATTTCAACGACAATCATCTTTTTCATTTCTTATCTTTTCATCTAGCCCGACAACGACAAGATTTTTTGGTGCCGTTGCCGGGGACATTTTATTCTCGGCATTTCAACGACAATCATCTTTTTCATTTCTTATCTTTTCATCTAGCCCGACAACGACAACATTTTTTGGTGCCATTGCCGGGGACAGAGTTTTTCTGTCCTTGGTCCTTTCCTTTCGAGCTTTTCCGTGTTTCACTTCCTGTCTGAGTGGCGACTCCACTTCACGTATTATCTACAAGAGTATATACTAGAAGACATCCAAGCAGTCTGTGCAATCCTGCCCCTGATCCTGAAAGGGCTCTCAGGGTACGATTACACAAACTCTCTTCTCGTACACTTCTTGTTAACCTCGGACAAGAAGCCCTCTCTGATATCCATTTACTTTTTACGTCCAGTTGAGCACGACATCATGGACATATTCGCCCCGTGTAACTTTGCTAATATTCAGGGTTATGAGTTATCCTAATGATACTCCAAAGCATGGAATGGATAGATTGCCTATCTTTCAGGAGATAACGCAATCAGTGCTAATTCACATCTGAAAGCTTTTAGTTCATGGCTGGGGAAGTACGCAAGGGCCGCTGATTTTAATCATGAAGATGTTAAAATGACCCTTTTTGTTCTGACCTTGGAGGGTGATGCTTTAGATTGGTTTACTGAAAAGCCTCAAAATTCATTTGATTCCTTACAATCGATTGTTAATGCCTTTAAGGAAAAGTATGGAGATAAGAGAGAAGGAAGACACCTGGTAAAAGCTATCAACATAATAAAAAAGAAAGAAAATGAAACCGTTGAAGAATTTAATAAAAGGTTTAATGATATTATTAAAGATTACCTCAAGACTATAAACCTACCGACAAATCTCTTCGAAATTTTTACATTGATGCCTTTAGTCCTGAGCCATCTTATGAATTGAGGCGTGCTAGACTTAATGATTATAGGGAGTTCCAGGTTTTAGCTATCGAGCTTGAAAAGGACAAGGCGGCATCTGGGAAGTCTGAGATCCCAGGTTTTGATAGGGCTGCTACGAAACTAAAAGAACCTAAAGGAAAAGCAGTTCAAGAGCCTGAAAGCGAACTTGTTCCCAAATTGCTCCAAAAGATTGAAAACATGTAAATTAATCATAACAAGGAATAACCACTTTGCAGAATAGGTTGATTCAAATGGAAAGAACACAAACGCAAAACTTCCAACCTCGAAATAATAATAACAGAAATAACAATTGGCAAAAGAAGGGTCAGTCTAGTGAGCAGAGACCTCCTAATCCGATAACCAATTTGGTTGATAATGCTCCTCCTTATTGTCGGGTTTGTGATGCTCTTCATGAAGAAGCCACTTGCCCTATCGTTAGAAGAATCTTGGATAATGGAATGTTTGGGATAGGTGATCAAATAAATGTAGTAGGTAACAAGTTTCCTTTGTCTATGGATGATTGGATAGAGGTCAAGGAAAATAGTCGTGACGTTATGAGTCCTTCATCAGCTTTTAGTATAAATAACCTTGAAAATGAAGATGACATTTTGGCTAGGTTATATGGTGAAAAACCCTCGCCCGAGCAAATCTTGGAAATTGCTAGAGATAAAGGTTTGACCTATCAGAGAAGGGATAAAGATCAAAGCGGAATCAAATTCCCCCTCGAACTTTTAACCCTGGTTTAAACTCTGGATTAGATGTCGATTTGGGAAGTTGGTTTAACAATGCAAAAATCTGGGTCCCTGTCTCCAAGATTGCTAAAATCCCTTCCCAAAGAGATAAGTTACTAAAAGCTATCCAATGTCCTCAAATAAATACTTCTCAAAAGAAGATTCGGGAAGTTGACTATCACGATGCTCCCATATATTTGCAAAGCTTAGATGCAGATAACAAAGAGCACCAGCCCTTCTTTATCACCTTGTTAGTTAATGGATATAAATTGAATAATTGCATGTTGGATTCTGGTGCATCAGCTTGTGTAATGACTAAAAGGGTCATGGTATAGCTTAATTTAAGAGTTTCTAGACCCTACTATAACATATGTGCCATGGATTCTAAGAAAATTGAAGTGCATGGTTTGATCAAAGATTTGCATGTTCATCTATCAGTTTACCTAGACATCATGATTGTCATGGATATTGTTGTTGTTGATGTGCCTGATGCCTGGGGTATGCTTTTATCCAGAAAGTGGGCCTCTGATCTAGGAGGGAGTATTCAAATGAATTGGTCATATGCTATGATTCCTTCTCCTAGGGGTGATGGTTTTGTAAGACTAAATAGAGAGCCCGAAAGAAAATTTCATGTCGAAGATCCTAAGAAACCTCACAACAAGATAATCAAAGAGCAATCTGACATTGGGAACTATGCCATCATGTCTAATTTCATAGTTCCTCCCAATGATAAGATTAAGGACCTTAATGATAAAGTTTGGTATATGTACTTCGATGGTGCATCGTCTAGGCATGGTAAAGGTGTTGGAATAGTGCTTAAATCTCCCCTTGATCACCTTTTCAAGTTTGCCTATCGATTAGAATTCGAAGCAACCAACAATGTCGCTGAATATGAGGCTATATAGTTGGGTCTTGAATTAGCAAAATCTTTGAAGATTAAGTTGCTTAGCATTAAGGGGGATTCTGATTTAATTATCATGCAGCTTAAAAATAAATTCACATGCAAAAATCAAAGACTAAGGAATTATCGAAATGCTGTGTGGGATACTATGGAGCACTTTGATGCCCTTGACCTCAAAGCTATCCCAAGAGAGCAAAATAGTTTGGCTGATGAACTTGTCGTAGCTGCTACTACTTTCCAATTATCTGATGAGCTAATTAATGATAAGATCAAAATGGAAGTAATATTTAGACCATCTGTTCCAGATAACTCAGAGCATTGGCGGGTCTTTAATGATGAAAAAAAGGTCATTCGTTTTCTTAATAGTCTGGATGAGTTTGAAGATTTCGGATAGATTCTCAGGAGGATGGATCTTTAAATTATGAGCATATCATAAATCCTACTCCTAGGAATGTGGTTGCCTTAGAGCAACATTTTGATCGGCATGATGCCACGAAGTTGAGAGAAGAAAATAAGATGGACCTAGGCGAATATCTCGAGATAAACATTGGTACTTCTGAAAACCCAAAGATTGTTAAAATTGGTAGAGGTACTAGTGTGGAGGAAAGAAAAAAGTTAACTAATTTACTTCGCGAATATCGAGATGTTTTAGCTTTTTCTTATGATGAATTAAAGGGCTATAGGGAAGATGTCATGGAACATACTATCCCCTTAAAAGATGAAAATGCTAAACCCTTTCGCCAGAAACTTAGGCAAATTAATCCTAAATTAGCCCCTTTGGTTCAGAAAGAGCTTGCGAAAATGCTTGCAGCAGGAATTATTGCTCAAACAAGGCATTCGACATGGTGTTCAAATCTGGTGATTGTTAGGAAAAAGAACGGTACGATAAGGCTTTGTGTCGATTTTCGAAACCTTAATCTAGCATGCAAGAAAGATAATTACCCTTTGCCAAACATGGAAACTTTGTTGCAAAGAGTAACCGGTTCTGGAATGATGTCACTGCTAGATGGTTTTTCTGGACACAATCAGGTATGGGTTAAAAAGGAAGATCGTCATAAAACCACATTCACCACACCATGGGGTACCTTTGAATACATCAGAATGCCGTTTGGATTAACAAACACTGGGGCTACATTCCAAAGGGCTATGGATTATGCCTTCAAGGGGTTAATCGGGAAATTTATTGCGATTTACCAAGATGATCTTACTGTTTTTTCTAAAGATGGTATCAGTCATGTAAATCATCTTAGGCAGGTTTTCGATAGATGTAGGGAATACGGGATTTCTTTGAATCCAGCTAAGTCTGTTTTTGGAGTAACAGAAGGGAAATTACTTGGCCATATCATTTCTAAGGATGGAATCAAGATTGATCCTGAAAGAATTGAAGCAATCCAAAAGATTCCTCTTCCTCATAATCTTAAATCCCTTCAGCCTTTCCTTGGAAAGACAAATTTTATTAGAAGGTTTATTCCAAATTACGCAGAATCAGCTAAGCCTATTCAAAGTCTTCTAAAGAAAGATGCAAAATTTGTTTGGCAAGAAGACGGCAAAAAGGCTTTTCAAGAAATCAAATGTGCTATTGCAAGAGCTTCTGTCTTAGTTAGTCCCGATTATTCCAAGGATTTCATGATTTTTTCTTTCGCTTCCGAAGATACCATTGCTGGTGTCCTGCTACAAAAGAATAAAGATGGTCACGAGCAGCCTATCGCTTTCATGAGTAGAGCACTTCAAAATTCTGAATTGAAGTACAATACCATGGAAAAGCAGGCTTATGCCTTGGTCAAGTCTCTTAAGCACTTCAAAACTTATGTGGGTTATTCTAAAATCATTGCTTTCGTCCCACATTCTATTGTTAAAGATATATTAACTCAAACCGATTGCTTAGGGACTCGTGCTAGGTGGGTTACTAAAATACAAGAATATGATTTAGAGATCAGACCCACCAAGCTAGTCAAAGGCCAAGGTTTGGCTCAGATGTTGACTGAAGGTAACGAAAAGACTCTTGGTTTGTTTGTCTTGGCGATCTATCTTCACCGGAGTTGCAAAGATTAGGAGAGCATGAGTGGTACAAGGACATAGTTTATTACTTGATGAATCTTGCATGTCCTAACCATTTAGTTGCTCATAAGAGAAGGGCTCTTAGACTAAAAGCCACTAAGTATTGCCTTATGAAAGATGGCCTTGGATGGAGAAATCCTGAGGGCATAGTGCTTAGGTGTGTTGATGGCATTGAGTCCAAGAAATTAATCTCTGAGTTTCATTCAGGATTTTGTGGTGGTCATTATGCTGCTAGAACTACCGCCCACAAAATCCTAAGAGCTGGTTATTATTGGCCTTCAATTTTTTCTGATGTGCATAAGTTTGTTAGAAATTGTCAAGCCTGTCAACTATTCACTGGGAAACAGAAGCTTGCTGCCCTGCCTCTACAACCTGTCATTGTAGAGGCACCTTTTTAGCATTGGGGTCTGGACTTCATAGGGAAGTTCCATGAAAATTCTAGCAATGGCTACTCATGGATTTTGACTGCTACGGATTATTTCACTAAATGGGTTGAAGCCATTCCTGCTAAGAATGCCACTGAAAAGGTTATTATGGATTTCATTGAAAATAATATCATTACTAGATTTGGTGTCCCTGCTAAGATCACTACTGACAATGCCAAAGCTTTTAGTTCCTCAGAGTTTTCATCTTTTTGTTTCAATTATGGCATTATCTTATCTCATTCATCAAATTACTATCCTCAGGGTAATGGTCTGGCTGAATCAAGTAACAAGAATCTCATAACCATTATCAAGAAGATAGTAGGAGATAATAAGAGATCATGGGATAGCAAAATCAAGAATGCTTTATGGGCAGATAGAATCACTAAGAAGAAAGCTACTGGTAAATCTCCCTTTGAATTAGTTTATGGGTTGGATGTAACCTTACATGTGCACCTGAAATTGCCAGCTTATCAGCTCCTTCAGAATTTTTCTGCTAATAAAGATGTTGTTCAGAATAGAATAGATCAGATTGTGGAGTTAGATGAAGCTCGTAGGACAGCCTTTGATGCTACATGTAAAAATCAATCTAACATTAAGAAAAGCTTTGATAAATTCTCTCGATCTAGATCTTTGCAGGTGGGAGATATGGTACTGCTTTGGGACCGCAAGAATGAAAAACCAGGAAAACATAAGAAGTTTGACAGTTTGTGGCTGGGATCGTACATCATTCGAGACATAGCTGGACCAAACTCATTCCACTTGAGCAGATTGGATGGCGAACCACTTGATCTACCTGCGAATGGCCAAATGCTCAAGCTGTTCTTCAAAGATGATATCTGATGCCATAGGGCATCCTTTGTATTGTATTTCTAACCCTACTCCTTGTTATTTCAACATTTTATTTCTGATTTAGGATTAGATTTACTTTCCTTGTTAATAAATGAAGAGCTTCTATCTTTCATGTGTTTAAATGTTATATGATGATTTTGAATGGACGCTACTTATTTCTGTTGTGTGTTGCGTGGATGCAGATTCTGGATTCTCACATTCCTACAGTGCAGCAAAGTGTCCCCAAGTAGAGCCAGATGTTGACCACTACGTGTCAAATTCCCTAGGCAAGTACACCCCCTTTTCTTCGCAAAAGGGATAGCGCTTGATTGACATGTTTGTGCCATTTGACAGTCATCGTCGACTTGATCATATTATGTTGTAAACCCAGTCTGCATGTGCGAATTGTAAATAATCTTAGCAGAGTTGAGTCATGTATGTAAATTGCCTAGGTGGACCTAATTTTCTAGTGATAATCTACGTTCCGGAAGGATTTTTGTCTCACCGATCCATGATCGGCAGAGTTTTCCTTCAGCCTAACCCCAAAGTCGGAATGAATTTTGTCATTAGAATCTTAGAAGAATCCTAGTGTGTTATCTACTAGATTATAGTTGTGTTGCAAAACTGGGTGGTTTATGAGGGTCTATGTCAAATCGGTTTTCCCCCTTGAGATGTAAAATTGTAAAAGTCAGGATGTAAAGTGTCTTGAGGGTTAGAAAATGTTTTAATCCCCTCATAAGTCCTAAGTCCTAGGTCCTAGGTGATTTTTCCAAAGGCTAAGTTCGAGGATCCATTTAAAAATAAATTAAAAATTAAAAATTAAAAAATTGAAAAGATAAAAAACAATAAAAAAGGAATATATATATATAAAAGATATAAAAATAAATAAATAAATAATAAAATAAATAAAAATAAAATAAAAACATAAAAATAATAAAATAATAATATTTTTGAGTAAATAAATGCAGAATTTCAATTTTTTAATGCATTAAAAATTCGACGGATGAGATTAAAAGATGTTTTGATCCTCATCGACGATCGAGATCATTTTGACATGGATCACTCGAACTAGCCGTTGGGAATTTTTCCTTTAAATAGGGTGCTAGGGGTCATTTGAGATCATTCGATCTGTGAGTCTTGTGCTAAAGAAAGCTCTCTTGTAAACTTTTTCTGGTGCAAATAAAGAAAGACTTTGGGGTTGAAATCTTGCTGGTGTTACTCTCCTGAAGTGCTGTGAGCTATTTTATTTTCTGCATAATTTTATTTTCAGCCATTAGTAATAGCTTGATGTAGAGTATTGTTGAACACAGGTATCTTGTTCACTTACTAGGGTTTGAATGGTATTAAACTCTGAAATAATGGCAGGTTTCTCCATTGTATCTGGAATCTACTATTGTTTTTTCCCTCTTTATTGATGGTTGAAGTGAGTTGTGCAGGAAACCCTTATTGAGAAGAATAGTGGCAATTGGGGAAGTTTTCGGCTGAACCAGCCAACTCCCGCAAGCATTCTCTTGCAGAGCCCAGCCAGTTTCGATCCTGGGTTTATCATTTAAGTTTGTTTTATGAATGCATGAGAGATTTCTGAAGTATTTCATAGTAAATCTGATATTCTGAAAATATTATGGAGGGTTACTGACAAATCTGGCTGTTGCAAAGTCACAAAGTTGTTAATTTTGTAGCTGATTTAGGGTTTTAGTTTTGCTTTCTGCACATATTATTTTTGTGTGTGTCTTTCCATTACAGGTTGCAGGGTTTTTCTGAAGATCTCTGAGGGTTTAATCAACTTCCTGTTATTTCTCAGTGTTTCTTTGTATTACAGGGGCATTCTTAATTTTTTTTGAAGCAGATCTGCGTGGTCACATTACTCAGCGCTGCCCATCAACCAGAGCTTCACGCTGCCTATAGGATTCGACTTTCTGTGCAGCGTTTTCTTGATCCACGCACTCTCAAATGTGCCACCCAAGCAATTCCTTGTCTGTGCAGTTTTATCTCCATGCAATATCATTTTTCCATCGTAACTCCCTAAGCTACCCACGTCCACCTCTGCCTACATCCCTTCTCCTCTCATTCCATTTCCGTTTACTCCACGCAGGTCCAGCTCTCATGTATTTTCATTGACCTGCATAAAAGCATGGCTCCATGCGTTGATTTTTTTTTTGCGCAGTCTCTACACGCTGGCCATCCCACATATACTGCGGCCTGTCTCACAAGGTTTCATTCCACAGCTCTGGCATTTTCCACACGTTTCCCCTCTCTGCATACTCATTCCATTCACCACCTCTGTCCTCACGCAGCATCGCATTTGCTTCTACGCATTCGTCCCTTGCCCTTCGCTCTAACTTTCTCCTTACCATCGTCGTCTTGCTTGTTCCCATCGCTCAGCTTCTTCAATCTGCAAGTCACATCTCCATTCTGCTGTCCTCTGCATATTTCCGCCATCGAAACTTCCGGATCCGCGTGGCTCTTGCTTCGGCCCTTCTCCATCCCGTAGCCTCTCCCCCCTTGCTCCTTGGTCGACGTTGAGCTCCATATCCGCATCGATCTTTATCTCCTCCACGCGTTTTCCATCTCCGTCGTCCCGCATACACTGAACACTCAGCAATTTTTTTTAATTTATGAACAGGGTTAGCGTAGTTAAGTTCGTATTTTGGAATACATCTGGTATAGGGTTTACATTTTGATTAAGTTAGTTTCTTTTCTTTTTTGTTAGAATTAGATTTTATTTGATTTAGGACTTATATTTCATATAATTTCATTTTTGTTATTAGTACGTGATCAGGTGTTAGTGTTGTATTTAGTTTAGATTTGAATTTTGTTTATTCAGGTTTTTAGTTTGCACATTTAGAATTTTAAATAAAAAGAGTTTAGTTTTATTTTATAAATATAAAAATCAAATAAAAAATAGAAAAAAAATAAAATAATGATAATAATAATAAAAAGGTTCTTTTAAGTTTTAGTTTTAAGCTTTAGTTTAGTTTAGTTTAGTTTAAGTTTGATTTTAAAAAGAAAACATCAAAAAATTCATAAAATTAAAAAAAAAAATAATAATAAATAAATATATAAAAAGGAGTGTTTCTATTAATTTAGTTTAGATTTTATTATTATTTAGATTTTTGATTTAAAAAGTTTCATTTAGTCTTTAATTTTATTTTATTTGAAAAATATAAAAAATATCTTTTTTTGGAAATTTTTCGCCAATTTCAGTCTTGGCTCAGGATTTGTTATGTTTGCGATATATCTTTTATGTTGAGGCTAAAATTTTGATGTGGGAAAAATATTTATCATTTCTTTATGTGGTTAAACATGCTTAAATGTTCATTTGAAGATTAACTACATGAATGTGATCTCTGGTTAGCATTACACGTGGTTGTTAAAGCACTTTATCTTTCGAAATTTTAATTGCTGGAGTATCATTAAGTCATTGAGCATTTATTGATTATCTCATATTTGGCGAAAGTTAAGCATTGATGGTAAACGATTGTTGATGAGTCCATATTTCTGCAGCATTTGATAAATAATCGTTTAATCATTTATTTCATAAGGCACTGGTTTATTAACTTAATAAAATCAATTAAGTGCTTGTTTTCCCTTGTGTCTCCCAACCCAACTGGTCCGCAGTTGGTCATCCATTATCCTGTAGGGTCTACCCCCCTTAGCCGCGGGAGACAGGCTTACACGGAGAGATCGGGGATCAGGGTGATAGCCCCCAGTCTGAGCGTTGTCGTGACAATCTGTGCGACAACAGGAAGAATACCCAAAAGCAGTCCCAGAAATTTGATTTCCTTTTCTCCTTCTTCGCACTTTTTCCTCTTATTCTTTGCACTTTTTCCTCTTCCTTGATTGAACTTGTGTAAGTGATGAGTGAGTGCTTAAATGTGGCCAAGTCCTCCTTTATATAGGCTTCTTGTCCATGTTTGTAGGTCGCCTTGTAATTGCTTTTACGCCAACTTGTTCCTTGAGTAGGTTGACTTGCTCATTGCACCATGACGAGGTCTTAGAGGGTCTTTTGACTCAACTTTGACTTAAATAAATTCTTTTTACAATATGTAACATGCCCAAGAAGGGTCTTTCATACATGATAATGACTTTCTTGACTTGTAGACTAAATGACAAGCCCTAGAAGCTCACAATGGGAGGTTGACCTATAAAATAAATTTCTTTTGAGCATGAATCTCATGCCTCAATAATAACAATAAATCTATTTTTATCCTTTCATTAAATACATAAAATCATCATTACATATGTCATTATGAACACTGAATCTAGTTACATATTTCAACAGATTGTAGGATTGAGTTGCTGAAGTGAGAGGGAGGTTGACTTGATTGGGCAGCTTGAAGGGAAGGCACAGGGTTGATTTTCTGGTGAATTCCTCGGAAAAAATTCTCCAGGTCGAGTTCCTTCAGAGGCTAATTGGGAGTAGGTTGAATTCCTTCAAATATTGATTGCTAATATGTAATATTCCTAACTAGGAAATCTCAGTAAATATCAAATACATGTACTAAGCTACAACAAATAAACTATGATGCACACAAGCTATAAATAGTAAACACCGAAAATGGGACCAAATAGTTGAGCCATTGTATTAATTTATAAAATATAAATACAGCAATGATAGAAATGGAACATGGGCCTATGACTGCAAGCTATGTTAAAAACCCAAGTGTCTGTACAATGCTCAATGTGTTGGAAAGTGCCCCTGAAGAAACTGCGCCCTGTTGTAATTGCTGGGAAATGACCCTGAGTTTCACCCCTCAAAAGTACTTAGAAAATTATGGAAAATTAACTGGAGCCTCCTCACAGGAAACCCAAAATAACCTAGAAAAATATCACAAAACCCAGTGCTAGAATGACCCCAACAAAATCTGTGCACTGCCTAGAAAATTACTATTATTACTGCTAGAATAGACCTAGGGTTTTCTACCCTCTAAACTACTCAAAGCATTTCTGTAAAATTAACCCCAAACTCCTCTCAATAAACCCACAAAAACCCATAAAGTGTTTGGGTTGAATCCACCAACTGTCGATTACCCCCAAAAAGTGTGAATTGCCCAAATCTGGCCAGAAAACGCCCCACATTATTGATACTATTGAATTATGCCCAATCCACCACGGAAATTTCTCCCAATTCCAGCTAAATTCTCCACTGAGAAATACCTTCAATCTCTAGCTCTTATCTCTCTCGGCTCCACTTCTCAAAACCCCTACGCAACACTTGGTCAATAGATTCTGTGCCCCTGCCAAAAGATAGAAAATAAACCGAGGTAATAGCCTTCAATCCAGCTCGAAAAATCGCTATCCAAACTTCGGTCTAACAATAAGGAAATTCTCTGCAAAAGCCCAAAGCCTCTAACCCACGCTTGCTCCAACAATGTGCTCCACGAAAATACCTCTATGCCCAAGAAATGCACATTGGTGAGTAAACTCCTACAATGATGTCCAATGGAAGCTCTGAATTGAGCTCCCCAAATTGCCTCACTAGGGAGACTTGAATTTCTCTGAAATGAGGGTGGAATTCTTGCTTGGAAATTCCTTGTGCTGAGCAGCACAGGTTGTCTTGGCTAAGCAATTCAAGAGAACTAGTGTTGAATTGGAAAATGACCAAATATGTCTAAATGAGAGCCTCCATGCTTTATTTATAATTGTTAGCCCCCTCCTCCTTGGTGGCCCCCACTCTCCACTAGTTCACACCCTTTCTCTTTCTCTCTCCTCCAGGAAGTGCAAATTACTCCATTGGGTTGAATTTCCTTCTCTTGTGGCCCCCATATTCCACTAGAGCTGTAATTTTCCATTTCTCTTAAGTCCCATTCGCCAAAAATGTCTCCAATGCCCAGATTACAAAATTGTGCTATGCTTAGCACCTCCCTAATAAACTCCATTAATTCCCTCAAATGAAAACTCAAAATTGGGGATATTACAGTCCTCCCCACAAAAAATTGTTTTTCCTCGTTGAGATAATGGCCCTCATATATCCACTGATACAAGATACAAACTAGGGCTTGGTGTCACCAACTGTGACCACCAATCTACCCAGAATAAGATACAATCTGACCTACTTACTCATGGTAGCCACACACAACCCTTTCAGTCAACATACCTTGAAGACATGCCCAGTCCTTTGCATCTGATCTGTAGAAACTCTAACCTACCTCTATCAATGAGCCAACTCCTTTAGGTCACTGAACACAACTCCAATCTTCCCTCTAGCTGATCATTCAACCATTAATGACTCAACACATAGGGTCTTCTTGCCAGTTGTGCACAACTTCGTTTGTGAACAACTCTAGACTACCCACTGCTGCTCCTCGGCTCATTTGTGACTTCTTCCCACTAGCTTTTCCTTAGTCCTTCTAAGGCACAACTCTTAGGGACTTTCTTCCCACTAGTGCCTTCCTGTGCTGCCCAATGAAGACACACTTAGGGCATGGAGGGCTGCCCACTGCTGTTGTAGATGTCCTTCTCTAACACGCAATCTAAGGCTAGTCGAATAGCTCCCTTTGACCTCCTTTCGTCCTTCAAAGATCAGTCACCGAGCATCCAAGTCTGCCTCTCCTAGTAGTCTAAAAATCTTTCTTTGTCCTGCACTTAGGTCTCTGAAGTCCATCCACTTGTTTCCCTCCTTACAGCCTTAGGATGACCTTCAAACTATCCTCAACGAGGACTCCCAACCATCTTGCAAAACCATCAACTTAGGAGAACATACCTCTGACTTGAAGACACCTTCCTGGTGTTGCTCAATGTCCTGTGCACACTTCAATTCTGCAACTTTTTGGGTTTGTTAGGGCAACAGACCAGCCCTCAACCAGCCCTCCAAAACACCTTGTTCTTCCCGCTTTAATGTTTGTCCCAGCTCACTGTCCTTCTAGGCATACCCGGCTACCCTTTGAGCTGCTTCAAACTAATGTTTTCCAACCAAGTAGGGCTCGACCCTACCTGTCACAAATCTGAGCAGACTCAGCCTTGTTTCTAAGGAGAATAAGCCACCATACATGCAAATATCCGACCTTTAAGCCTGCAGCTTCCTTCCAACTCCTACTCGGCCCTGCAATAGACATAAACAGACCCAAACCAGTCCCCTTTTAGCCCTCAGCCTAGTCTTCTTGAGCTGTGGCTCCTTCAGATGTCCTACACTATGAGGATTTGTCTTAGATCTTGTTGTAGATCTGATACCAAAATATAAATATACCCAAGAATAACAAGATAGAAATAACCCAAGAATAGCAAGATAGAAATAGATAGAAATGATTCTCTTTATTGATCAAAACCCTTAAGGTAGGGCAACACCATACATTCACTCCTTAAGGAAGGAGAACACTCCACAAGCCATATGCCTCTTCATACAATAATCCTTGACTATATTTCCATGTGGAGTCTCTAGTCTCTATATAGGCCTGATACATACAATACCATGGGTCATTACCATGGTTCCCTCATACCATCAACTAATACCATGGGCCCATTACATTATTATTAACTACTTGTGGTCCCTTACATGATATGGGTTAACCACCTTATTTATTACTATGGCCCATCCCATTATTACATTATTACCTTGGGTACCTCCCTTGGTACCCCATATTATCCCCCCTAGGTATATAACATTCCACCCCCCTAAGCATGTTTCGTCCCTGAAACATGGGAAGAACACAAATAATAAGATCTACTCAAAAGAGTAGTCCACTGATACCATGCACGTGCATCTAGCCATCCAAGAGAAAGGTGAACCCTCGATCTTGTTGGTGCCTCGCTCGCTTGAGATGGAAGTTGACCGTGGCAGCTCTTCTATGTTGATGTGTAGTGGGTGGATCTTCTCTCCTCGCTATCCGTCATGTGACTACTTGGTTTCCATCTTGATGGTTGTCTTGCGGGGTGATGTGGGTGATGATATGTTGAAGTTTTAACCCATGATGTCTTTTTCTTTAATTCACCCTGCTGTGGTGCCTGTTGTGGTGTTTTCTTTTCCAATATGACTTCAACCACTGAACCCTCATCAGATGTGTCAGCACCTGTTACCTTTTCGGCTTCAGCCTCTGATTGTGTTTGATTGTCGACCATCATATGCCCATCATCTGATATGTCAGTCCCTGGAACATCTTCTGCGTCAACCTCCGTGGACTCTACCTGTTTATTGATGGAAATATCCTGTAATGTAATTTTCTTCTTTTTATACCAGAGCTTCAGGAATTTCTTTTGCACATTAATATTGACCGTACCCACAGATTCCATCCAAGGGTATCCCAAAACAACATCCCTATCATCCATCTCTGAAGTATAAAAATCACCATGCAACACATACTTATCCATAGAAAGCTTCAATTCTTTATAAATTTGAACAGCCTCATCATCAACCTGTGTATTTTCAATTTGTTTTGCTGGAACTTGCAATTTTTTTACCAAATTAACATTGATAAAATTATGCTTGCAACTAGGATTTATAGAAACAATGATCTTCTCCTTCTGAATCAATCCATGAACCTGCAATAAGGATATACCAGTAGAACATAACCCCTGACGTGTCTCATTCTTTTTTCTAGCACAAGACCATTTGTCCATAAAGAGTTTTTCAAATTCTTTATCCGACAAGTCGTCCAACTGTTTGATGCCAAGTGAGTTCCACCATTTGTCAGCCTCTTCTGTCAAATTAAGTTGTACTATAGCTTTCCAACATATCCCATATTTGGACTTTATTCTTTGTATGAATTCTTCAATAGTAGGACCATTATCTTTTCCTGTAAAACATAGAGTCGCCATGAAGAGGGTTTTGAAAAAATTCACTTACTTGGAGAAAATTTGAAATTGTCACAGTTCTGTTAATATTACTCAGAATCCCTATTATGACTTGTTTTTGGAAATGGAACAACCATTCTGCATCTGCCCATGTGATAGAAATCCTGATCCAGGCACTTCTACAAAAAAGAGCTGATTTTAAATCAGCGATATCTCCCTCATCCGGACTCCGATTCGACTGATTTTTTTTTTTGAAATTGGGTAATTTTTCTCAAACAATCTAGATCTACAATTAGATTTTGCAGATCTTCCACCAGGACGTCCAGATCTGCGCCGCAAACTCGCTGCCCTGAAAAATTGTCTGCAACCCCACTGATTTTAAATCAGCGATATCTCCTTCATCCGGACTCCGATTCGACCGATTTTTTTTTGAAATCAGGTATTTTTTCACATAGAATCCAGATCTGCAATTAAAATTTACAGATCTTGCACCAAAACTTACAGATCTGATCTGCAAACTCGCCGCCCCCGAAACCTTGCAAAAAATAAAAAATAAAAAAATTTCTCCACGGTTTGCCCAAGAAAGTGCTCCGATGCCACTTGTTGTAGCTCTGATACCAATTGTTGTAGATCTGATACCAAAATATAAATATACCCAAGAATAACAAGATAGAAATAACCCAAGAATAGCAAGATATAAATAGATAGAAATGATTCTCTTTATTGATCAAAACCCTTAAGGTAGGGCAACACCATACATTCACTCCTTAAGGAAGGAGAACACTCCACAAGCCATATGCCTGTTCATACAATAATCCTTGACTATATTTCCATGTGGAGTCTCTAGCCTCTGTATAGGCCTCATACATACAATACGATGGGTCATTACCATGGTTCCCTCATACTATCAACTAATACCATTGGCCCATTACATTATTATTAACTACTTGTGGTCCCTTACATGATATGGGTTAACCACCTTATTTATTACTGTGGCCCATCCCATTATTACATTATTACCTTGGGTACCTCCCTTGGTACCCCATATTATCCCCCCTAGGTATATAACATCCTACTCGGCCCTGCAATAGACATAAACAGACCCAAACCAGTCCCCTTTTAGCCCTCAGCCTAGTCTTCTTGAGCTATGGCTCCTTCAGATGTCCTACACTATGAGGATTTGTCTTTCGGTTGGTGAGGAATGAGGCTCCTCCTCTCCTCCTTTTATACATTTCTCTAGGGAAAACGACTATCCCTTCCAAGAGGGTCCTGACTTGAACTTCTAGCCTTTTTACCCACACGAAACATTCAAAAATTAATATCTTTACTTTGACAAGGGATCTCATGGTGCTTGAAGTTTCCCCTTGCTCCTTTAAGGGTGCTCTTTCATCTCCATGTGCCAAGTCATCAAATCTCCTCATGGTTTTGGCCCCACACCTTTGGGTACAAAACCCCAAGCTTGGGTTCTTAGCCCACAAGTGACTTTATGAGGCCAATTCCTCAACAACTCTCTAGCCTAGGGTTTGAAGTACCGCCCAAGCTACAATCTCAACATGAACAGCAAGGAGGTTCAGTTGTGTGGCTATTCAGGCTTGGTTGGGCAGGAACCATGGATGACAAGAAGTCTACAATAAGTTATCTGTTCAGTCTTGGCACAGGAGCAGTTTCTTGGATCAGCAAGGAACATGTAGCTACACATTCTTCTACAGAAGGAGAATACACAGCAACAGTAAAAGAGGAGGGTGAAGAAGTTTGATCTAGAGGAGTACTTGCAAATCTGCAAGTTGATCAAAATGAGCCTGCTCTACTTTCCTGCAACAACTAGGGAGTTTTCAAGCTTGCAAAGAATCTCATATTTCATGAGTGTGTAAAAGATGTTGCCATACATAGTCATTTCATTCAACAAGTTGTAGAAGATGGAACAGTCAAGCTGAATATTGCCCAACTTAGGACTAGACTGCATACATTCTCATCAAGTCTCTTGGGCCAAATGAATTTTGTAAAATGTAGAGGCAAGGATTGCAGAGTTTATAATGGTCATTTACACTTGTTAGGCATAATAGTAAAGTCACTAGACAACTTAGTTTAACTTAAGCTGAGTGATGTATTAATGAATTTTTGCACATTAGTCCCCAAGGGCACCTCACTTGGTCAAGCATGTAACCGTGTTATGTAAAATATTTTAAGGTCAATGGTTCAATCCTTGATTAACTTGTGTCCATTTTAAGCACATGTGTGGTGCACCTAGTGGTTATAGTGGTAACAGATGGAATCAAGCCCATGTCATGTGAGTACAAGACCACCCCAATTGTCAATTCCACTAGTCAACAAAAAAAAGACTTTTCGTATATTTAAGTCATTTAGGATTTAAGCATCTAGGGTTTATGCTATTCCTTTGTTATATAGAGTTTTTTTTCTCTTTATATGTGATATCCAGGAAGTATCTCTCTTTAAAGTTATCTGGTGGTCTTAATTCCTTTGTGTGTTCAGCTTGTGTAATAATCCACAGCAAAAAGGGTTGATAGGAAAAACAGTTAGGAACTAAGACACCCAACAGAAGTAGCCAATACCAGGTCAACAGTGGATTTCTTTTCCAAATGTAGAGTGAACCTCAAGCTCTGCTTCAGGGATGCAAAATTAATAAATCAATGGAAAAGCAATGCCAAGTACTAATAAACGCATTCCTCCAGATTAATTTTTCGTCCTTCTGTCAATTAAAATCTACTGATTTGTTTCCAAACCCTAAAATTTTATATGCAATTGGAAGGCCAGTACAATAAATATCAGCATGACAATATAAATGAAAAGTCTGTTGTTACTGTTTGCATGAACTTTTGGCCATGGCCTTCATAACCATTTAAAAGAAACTGAATAATTGTCTCACATCTTCAATCAAATGGATCTAGATCATCATGATTTACCGTGAATAAGATGTTTGATTCACAGAGTCGTCTACATTTTCTAGAATGGTTCCCTCTGCTAGTAGAGATCTTTCAGTCTTTGGCAACCTTGGTTGTAAGCTTTGGCTAGTCACTGGTGTTGAAACACCAGCAGCATTTGGCATTAGCATGTTTCCATCAGAAAGAGACCTCTTGAAATATGATCTACACAAATTCAAAAGAAGAATAATAGAAGTGATCATTTAAAAGTCCACCAGAAATAATAACCAATAAGGTAGAAAAGATACAGCATATAAAACAAATGCATAGTTCCTTTCATTAGATCAGCACAGTAATTTCTATTTTACATCAACAGTGCATGCGATACTATTATACAAGGGACTAAAGCAAGATATTCATGCTGCTGTTTATATCATGGAGCTCATGCAAACAAATAAAAAATTTGAAATACTGTTATTGCATCCGTGAGGTGACTGATTTCTTAGCATTTAAAATAATCCTAAAATCATTTGGTGAATTGTTGTAGAAGACAACTATTTGGTAGATAACAATGCAAATTGCATTGAAAACAGCACTTTCTTAGCTTTTTGTGCATTTATAACGGAATAAAACTTATCTCAACTGGATGCAATCTAATAATATACAAGGAGCAAGACAGTTAGAGCAAGAGACTCAAAAACAAACCCTACTATGGACAAAAGAATCTGATCTAAGTCACATGACACGAGGACACGAGACATGGATGACACGTAAATACGAGTATTTGACACGAGACGCAGCAACCCCGGAAACAGGATACGAGGGACATGTTTATATATATATATATATATATATATATATATATATATATATTAAAAAATACTAAAATATAGTGCTTGATCCATATAGATATGAATCTTGATGATATCTATTTAGTATTTAGTATACCCTATTTACTATTTAGTAATTTACTAGTTAGTTTATTAATTTACTATATCAATAATGTTCACAGTTCAACATTCATTGTTCATGTTATAATTTTTGTTATCAACTTCAAACAGGTTTGATCATGTTCAAACTTCACATAAATTTATGAACTATAAATTTATGTGTTCAAACTTCATTGTTGACTAGAGCATTAATCAAGCTTTCCCTCCCTTTAGACCTCGAAGGTGTAGTGAGCAATGAGAACGTGACGAAGAGCTCGAATTTTTATTTCAACACACAATCTATACGTGGTCACTCGTGTATAATTAAATTAAGTTCCATAGGCTATAACACAACTTACAAGAAATTTAAGTGCTCCAAACTCTCAGCAAAGCATGCGAACGCTCGTCTCCTACATCTCCAGGTCTAGGTCGATGTGAAGATATCAGCATTACGCTCAAATCTGATGGAATTCCTCACACTGCACAACAAATTGGATTCCAGCGACGAGCAAACTCAACTTCGGTGGCGAACAATGACAAAAAAAACCCAAAAATAAACTATGTTGCAGGTTTTAAATGTCACTTTTCATGGGACACGTGTCCTAAGAACCAAAAACGTTAGGGCACGTTTTCGACACGTCCAAAACACATGTCTTGATTGGAGGACATGAAGAAAAACGTTTTCGACACGTTTTATGGCAGTTTTCATGTCCAACACGTAAAATACGGGACACAAGACCCTAAGGGACGTGTCCTGTGACTTACAATCTGATCAGTTTCTCGTGTGATGAGAATTTAACAGAAAGCTTGTAGACACTATTTTATTTGACTATAAGGCCATAAATATGCTTTTCTCTTGGTTTGGTTGCCAGATTTATTAACACCCCAAATATGGTTCATTATAAGTTAGAACAGTACCAAGAGGATACCTGGGAATTTTAAAGGCAACATAAATTGTGGAATTGAACTCACCTAATCTACTGATCCTTAGTTAACTTGCTACACTGACACAAATTTGGTGAGATGTGTGAATGAAAAGAAATCCACCCCTAGCCATACATCCAGTCTTCTGTTCAGAAACAGTTTCACACATAAGCATGAAGCAGCCCACAGTTTTAGTGTCCTCCACAAAAGACAAATAGTAGTTGGAGCAACATGTGAGATTGCTTGGCTAAGTAGGCTTCTTGGATAAACAGGTGAAACAGGAATAAGAAACACAACATTTATGTGACAATTAGTATCACTAAGATCTCAAAAACTCCAATGTTTCATACTGACACTGAACACATAGACTCTCATAATCACCTTGTAAAAACTTTCAGGAAAATAACAAGGTTAAACTAGTGTACTCCTGTACAGCAGTACAACTTGTAGACACTTTTACCAAGCTGCTCAAAAGGAAATATTAGAAAATATTAGAAATCTGTTGTATGTAAAGGCTAATCAAATGATCATTACGGGGGATGTTTGTACTTAATGACTATTTCCTATTTTCTAGGTGTCATAGGTGTCATAGGTGTCTACACTCTAGATGTTAAGAATATATAACATAAATGTAATGTTCTGTTGCATTAGGGACCTACCTAATTAAATCTTAGTTATGCGGTGAGATGGTCATTAGAAGTCAGGACAATCACTAGGCTACCCAGTCTTTATATCCTACTGAGAGGGTCCTGTTGTCGCACGGATTGGCACGACAACGCTCAGACCGGGGGCTGTCACTCTTATCCCCGATCCCTCCGTTCAAGCCTGTCTCCCGCGGCTAAGGGGGGTAGTCCCTGCGAAATGATGAGACCAACTGTCGACCAGCTGGTTGGGAGACACGAGACACGATCAAGATAAGCACTAAAATGATTTGATTAATTGAGCAGACCAGTGCCTTAAGAGATTGTTGTTAAAACGATTACTTGTTAAATGATATAGAAACATAAACCGTGAACAGCAATCATTTGTCATCAAAAGGTATCAGCTAAATCACAATGCTCTTAGAATGACCAAAACGATATCTAGCAACTGAGAATTTTGAAAAAGATGAATGCTTTAAACCACCACGAATCATAAACCATTAACCAGATATCATTTTCGCATCTCGACTTGAAAATTTTTCAGATCTCAGCATGAAAGATGATAATTCCGAAAATGACTGGATCTGGCAAACAAGAGAATTTTCCACAAAGATTTTTTTATATTTTTTCGATTTTTTTTTTTTTTTAAATAAAATCTAAAAATAAAAAAAATCTAAAAGCTAATCTAAAACTAAACTATAAACAAAACTTTAAACTAAATCAAATTTAAAATGAATCCCTTTTTATTTTTTTAATATTTTTTATGAAAATGAATTTTTTTTTTTTTTTTAAATCTAACATTTAAAAATCTACGTTAATTAAAAACTAAAGTTATAAAATCAAAAATCTGAAACATAAAACTAAATCTAAACATTAACAAAAATATAAACCTAAGCCTAAGAACTATATAAAATCCCTTTTTTTTTTATTTTCATAAAATAAAAGTCTATAAAAAAAAAAAACAAAACAATTAAAATCTAAAAATTAAACCAAAGTCTAACTAAACTAAAAATTTAATTAAAATCTAGATTGCATTTTACGCTAACGCTTTCCTATATACATATACATCAAAGAAAAAAAAAAGGGAAATACGATTTAACAAAAAAACGAAACGATAATGAGAATGCCGCCTTAATACTTACCCTCTGCGTTAAAACGAAGATCCCGACCCGTCGCAGAATAAGAAGTCGAGAGCACAGGTTGACGGAGGAGGGCAGAAGAAAAACGCATCAGTTTTACCTGTCGGCGGCCACAGAGAATTCAAAATCGGTTTTTGCAGGGTTTGCAGGTGATGGCGGCAGTGTGTGAATAGATCCGATGATGATACATGCTGATACGTGACCCCAGCCAAAGCAATATGCGTATTCGGAACAAAAATAACGTTGAACGTCTTACGCAATTTCGATTTACCTGCTCCGTCGGCTGAAACGAGATCTATGTGGAGGTAATACCTGACAGAAACCGTGAGAGCATATGATAAATAGAAAAACTGTGACAAATCGGACGCAGCCCTCCCTACGATTTCAGATTTCTTGGCGTCAAATCCGTAACTTCGTGGTTTCTGAGCACTTTGGAGCAAAAATAGCATTCCTCTGCGGATTATTAACTGGACCGAAAGCGCTGGACGATGAAACTCTATCCACAGGAGCGCTATCACCTGACAAAATTTCACGCCACTATTCGAAAGCAAACGGCGGCAAGGAGTACGCGTTGGATGAATGCATATAACCAGTAAAATTTTTGATGCCGCACAGATCAACGGCATCCATGCAGATGGTCATCGACAATTTGAATTGGGTGTATTCACGCCCGCCGGTAGACTGGAAAACGACGCAGAATGGAGAGTAAAAAAAAAATAAAAAAAGGGGTTCAACGCAGACGCAAGGAAACACGGGTTGAAGATTTTTCATGTGATGGAGTTGAGTCTGAGAGATCGTTCATAAAAATGGTATGCCAGTATGCAAAAAAGAACTTTCGGTTTCTGCTTATCGTTTGTTCTTCCTTTGACAGATTCGTGCGAGGCTGAATAATCGTGGGATAGAAAGCGTGGGTTTTGAATGGCCGATGGAGGCTGTGAGAGGAAACGTTTTGCTATACGTAGGTATGTGGAGAAAACGGCAGCGTGAAGGAGCGTTGAATGCTGTGCGAGATGGCCATGCAAATCTGCTTTCAAAAAGAGATGAAATGGTCCCTGTAACAAATTTACACACTGAGAAATAACCAAAGAATTGATTAAACCCTTGAAAGTCTCAAAGAACACCATGCAACCTGTAACTGCAATGAGAAAACAAAAACCAAGAATAATGAAAATCTGTATAAAACAGAAATTTAAAACCCTAATAAAAAAATGCGAAAAGCAGAAATTTAAAACCCTAGATCAAAAATTTGAAACCCTGAAACAACTGATTAATGTACAGATTTGGCCCCTTAACAGCCAGATTCAACGTTAAACACGGAAATATTTTTAAAGAAACAGAAATTTCAGATTGTCACTGTGAAGAACTTCAGAAAATCTCTCATGCAAACTTAGAAAAATAAACCGAATGATAGACCCAGGATCTAATCCAACTGGGCTCAACAAAAAATGCTTGCGGAGTTGGCTGGTTCAGCCGAGAACTTCCCCGAACGCCCACAAAATTCCTTCATAAAATGCTTTCTGCACAGCTCAAAACAACCGTCAATAAAGAGGGCAAAAATGCTGCTAGATCTCAGGAAGTAATGGAGATACCTGCCATTACTTCAGAAACCCTAACAGCACCCAAACCCTAGCAAGTGAACAAGATACCTATGCTCACAATACTCTACAAAAAGCTATTATTAATGGCTGAAAACAACATATACAGAAAATTAAACAATCTCACAGCATTTCAAGAGAGTAACACCAGCAAGATATGGACCCCAAAGTCTTCTTTTATTAACCAGAAACAGATTTACAAGAGAGCTTCTTCAGTCTCAGACTCACAGGTCGAATGATCTGAAATGACCACCTAAGACCCTATATAAAGGAAATGATCCCAACGGCTAGTTCGAATAATCCATGTAGAAATGATCTCGACCGCTGATGAGGATCAAGACATCTCTTGATCTCATTCGTCGATTTATTCACTTAAAATATTATTATTTTATTTTATTTTTTAAAATTTTTAAAATTTTTAAAACTTTTTATTATTTTATATTTATTTCATTTTTAAAATTTTTAAATTTGTAAATTTTTTATTATTTTTTATTAAATTTTTAAATTTTTTTATTATTTATTATTTTATTTTTTATTTTTTTTATTTTTTTATTTTTAAATTTCTTAATTTTTATTTATTTTATTATTTTATTTCATTTTTTAAATGGATCATCGAACTAAGCCTTTGGAAACATCACCTAGGACCTACGACTTAGGACTCACGAGGGGATTTAAAACATTTTCAACCCTCAAGACACATTTCATGATGACTTTTTACAATTTACATCTCAAGGGGACAAACCCACTTAATACAGACCCTCACAAAACACCCAGTTCTGCGACACAACTATAATCTAGCAGATTAACACACTAGGATTCTCCTAAAGTTCTAATGACAAAATCCATCCCGGCTTTGGGGTCAGGTTTGAAGGAAAACTCTGCCGATCCATGGATCGGTGAGACGAAAAACCTTCCGGGACGTAGATTACCACTAGAAAATTAGGTCCACCTAGGCAATACACACACACGACTCATGTCTGCTAAGATTATTTACAATTCATACATGCAGACTGGGTTTACAATCAAAATGATCAAGCTGCTGATGACTGTAGGATGGCATGGAAACGCTGATCAGGTGCTGCCCCTTTTTGCAAAGAAAAGGGGGGTGTACTGCATGGGTAGTTGACCGGTAGTGGTCAACAGGTCCAAAGAAAACCTTGCCTCATAAACCTCTGGAAAATAACTGGATTAGTTAACTGCTTCTTAACTTGCACCTTAACAGAAACTTGATCAAACAAAATATTAACTACCCTAAACTTTGGGACAAAGCCAAAGCCACTTCAGAATATCTATGATGAAGTCCCAGTCTATTCTGTTAACTTCATTTAACAAAGTTAATTTAAAAATCAAGGCATTATGCTAAGTCTCTCTGGCCTACTCATTAGCTTCTTATGCTAACACAATTTTATCATGAATAAATCTACATTTGGCAAAGCCAATCTATTCTAGACACAAAACCTGCAGAATCACAAGTTCAACTCTTCTGGCCAAAACGTTATCAATAACTCCCTGTGCTTCATCAAGATAAGTTATTGTTATTCAACCACATTGGAAATCTTTATTAGAAGCTTGAGGAATCAGTTTAATAAGAACCATGTTAATTTTCTCCCACAGAGACCCTGACTAATAGACCTTGCTTTGCAATATAAAAAGATCTTCTCCAAAAAGATATCTTTCATTGACATCTAACATCACTTTGTAGAATTCAGTAATCTACCCTCACCTAGATATTTAACATTCTTCAGGTCCCAAATTGCAGCCTTTGTCTATACAATGGGAAAGGATTTTGTCTACATAATCAAGCAATGTTCCACCAAGACTCCGGTGCGGGGAGACGCACAGGGGGGACGTGCGGGAGTACCCTCAAATTTTAGGGAAATTTCGGGGGTGCGGGGAGTCGTCGAGGTGTGTATATATATATATATATATATATATATATATTATAGTTCAAGTTCATATTCATTGTTCATTGTTCAATAATGAAAGCATAAAAATATTAAATAGACAATTGAAATTTGAATCATTGATCCATCCTCATCATTCATTTTGATACATACATCATTCATATGACATACTCAAGTGACAAGTCTCATTATTGAATTAATTATTATTCATACATACCATGAGATTCAAAAAAACAAAAATAAAAATCAATAATAAAATATTCAAATACATTGATCGATATCATTCATCATTCAATGGTTCATCATTCTACAATCTACATTGATTTAAAAATTAAATTCATCATCCATCATTCTAGAATCTAAATTGAAAGCAAAACATACTAGTATATTTTCAAAGTTTGAACACTAAATCTATATAACTCAAAGTTTCAAAGTTCAAACTCAAAAATAGTTAAGAGTGAAATGGAAATGACTTTGGGTTGAAATGAAATGAGCTTTTAAATTTAAGGTTTAGGCTTTTAAGTTTTAGTTATTTAGTTTTAATTTTAATTTTTTTCTTTTAGACTTTTAAGTTTTAGTTATTTAGTTTAAAAAAAATAAAATTTAATGGTTTTGAGTTTTGAATTTTTGATTTTGAATTTTGAATTTTTAAGTCTTATTAGACAAATTTAAAGGGGGACGCCCAGGCGCATCCTTTTTGGGGAGTCTAAACTCCCATACTGAAGGGGGACGCCCAGAAGCACCCTTTTTGGGGAGTCTTGGGGAGTCTAGACTCCCACACTGGGGAAACGCACCCCCTTGCGTCTCCCCAAGACTCCCCAAAAAGGGTGCGTGGGGAAACGCACCCCCAAGAGACTCCCCGTCCCGGGTGCGTGGTGTGCGAGGGGTGCGCGCACCCGACCCTGGGGGACACGTCCCCGTGGAACACTGTAATCAAGGAGACAGTCTACAACAGAAAGACAATTTAGTCCTACAACCTACAATTCGTTCAAAATAAGAGAAGGCAGGTTTCGGTGCTTGGTGCTGGACAGTACAAGAAGGTCTCATAGGAAATCTTTGAAAAGGGATTTCAGTTGTTCATGCTAAGCAACTCAAGCAAGGATCTACAATAAAATCACATCAACTCGAAGATCACCCAGAGGAAGCATCAATGCATCTTCAACGTGATCAAGGTGAAGATTTTATCTTCACATGTCAAGTATTTTTATTAATCAATTTGGTAAAATGACTTCATGATTGCAAGGAGATCTATAGGTTGGATGGGTCATCAAAGGTCCTTGCATGAAATAAGGAGGATTGTCATAATCCTCATAGATAAGAGAAGTCAGTGAACATATCAAAGAAAAAGGTCTCCTTTGAATTCATGGGAGGGAACTCTTAAGGTCCTCTCATCCCTATGTAGCAAAAAAGGAGACATAAAAGAGATATATGAAATGCTAGAAGATATACTCTCTGAAATGCAGTGAAGAAGGTCATATCACTTAGACCTGATTGAAGGTATCAAATAATGAAGGAATGTCTTCATCAGAAGAACAATTGGGAGATCTGGGAGAGATGATAAGAAGATAATCATCATTGTTCTGAAATGCACTAACTGATAAGCAAGGTAACAAATGACAAGAAAGTTACCTCATTCAACAACTTGTGGTCTCTATGTTAGATAGAAAAAGACAAGTTGAGGGCAAAAGTGTTGAAGGTTAAAGGACTCAAACATGTGCAGAAAGGAAAGGGAAGTTTGGTCCTCAAACAAGACAGAATAGTATAGCTAAGATTCAATGCTATGGAAAGATTATGGAAAGAAGCTCATATCACCGAAAAGATGGAGGAAGCTGAAGAAAAGGGCCAAGGAAAGAGGGAGTAACAGATCTCTACTATGATCGAGATGGTATCCCTCACAAAAGGGTCCTATCATAAGCTCCTAAATCTTTTTTTATAGATATGACCATGATAATAAGATGCATCGTGAAAGCATTAGAAACAATAGTTTGAGACATCACCATGGGAATCATGAAGGACAAAATCCATGGGAAACAAACATGAAGGATATAGCTCTTGGGAACCTCATTGGATATTGAAGGAAAGGAAGAACTCATCCAGGACAAGGCTCATCATACATCAAGTCAAACAGGAAACATCTGCCAGATGGGGATATGCAAGATCCTCAAGATTCTCTAATGGAATCCTCATCGGAGGGATCACTAATTTAGAGAAGAAGCAAGTGTTTCATCAGGAACTCCAACTTGTGGAATTCATGGATGATGGTATGATGACATGAGAAATGAAGCAGATCAAGGGATTGAAGATCTTTTCAATCAAGGAAGCTGCTGGAAGAAGCCTAGATGACCTAAAGGTAAAATGAGATATCTATGCTTGTGTTTAATATTATAATGTCATATCATATGATTGCAAGTAACATGGATCACTCCTTCTATCTTGAGAAGCATGATCAAGAGAAAAAGGATCTCCTCCTCTAAAATGATGTAGGAAGGCATAAGTCACACTAGATGAAATCAACATAATATGTCCTCATATGAAGTATGAGGTGGTTGACAACAATTAAGAAACTCTGATTGAAAGCTCCTGTGAATGGAATGTGTGAGGAAGGAAGAGATCGTGAGATATGCAACCACAATGAAGGCAATCAACATCCAAAAGACCAAGAAGATTTGACTAGGAAATCTCCATGAAAGATATGAAGACTTTGATGAAAGTTTGAAAAGATGAAGACCCTTGACAATAGATATCTTCAGGAGATGTGTCAACATGTATTCAGGATGTTGATACCTATAGGAAGATGTCATGATGAAGAGCCATCTCGAAAGGTACAATTTGATTTAATGTTATGTTTTGGTTTCTTGAGTAATATATCTATGAGTTCATGCAGTGCTACTGGAACAAGAGTTGTAAGTACAAGTACAACTGGCATTCATATGGACGATGGAAATTCCTGAAAGAAACATCATGAGGAAGAAGTATCCATATGATGAGGGTTCCAGATATGTATCAAGAAGGCCACTTTCCATGAAGAAAGGAATGACATGACGAACCAAGAAGGAATGTGATGGATGGCTAATGCCCTACAAGGAAGACGCTCAATTGAATTTCATGACATCAAGGAAAGAAGTTGATCAAGCAGCTAAAGGACCCACGAAGAAGAAGTTGCTGATGAAAAAGGAGAGTCCCTTGTTAAGAGGAAGCTCTGACAGGTCCCTAAACAAGAGGGAGCTTGGATTGGATCACCCCTAATTAAGAAGGAGTGACAGTTGTGTTTTTCTACTTCATGTGTCATGCACTAGACCAGGAATAACATCCGTAAGCCTTAGTGAAGGCCATGAAGAGAAATGTAGACACATGATTGATGTATCCTCACTTGGGAAGAAAGAATGGAGGATAAGAGTAGGCAAGATGGCTGATATTCTTTGAGGGTTGGGAACCCAAGATAAGAATAGTCCTAGAAGGTCATCCTCAGTGAACACCCAAGTGGGTATGTACCTTGAGAGACAATGACGAAGGTGTCTATAATCATTGGTCTCGCCAGCATTGTAGCTCAAGATCTCGTGGAGAGATGGAGTTGTTAGTCAAGGCCTTGCACTGTGACAATGCTGGTTGATATGATGCTATACAGATGCGATTATTAATCTGATTCTTCTTATAAGAAATTCTTCAGATTGAGAATGACCAAGTACTATTATAAATACCTCCCTAGTTAAGAGGGAATGTTGAAGAAAGTGTAACTAGGTTCGGTCTTCATAATCACATGATCTTTGTAAATGATGAAATGAAAGAAATAAAATAATTTGTGTATGCCTTGCTGCATGGGTTTCATGAGCAAGAGGTTTATTTGGTAGTGGCTCCCATTGAGAGCTTTAGGATTTATTAATAAGTTAAAGAGTCAATGTCATGTCTGAAGAAGCTCTTCTTGAGCCTATGTGTAACATGTAAAAGTCTATAGAAATGTCTAACATCCCTCCAAAGACAAGCACAATCCCTCTTGAAGAAGTCGGCCAACAAATCAAAATAAAGAGAAGTCATGTCGGCTCATATAAGGAGACACATCGGTTCACTTTGTCATGTCGGCTTAATATGTGGGTCAAACCACTATAAATAGGCACGTAAGATCATCATTACAGGAATACAATTTCGGACATCTCTGCAACTTCAGATGAGTATAGATCTCAGAAATCTCTGTAACTTATGGATGGGTACAATAGGACACAACCTCGGATGCCTCTGTAATTTCATGGGTAATTACAATGAAATAATTACAGTCTCAACCTCCTCGGTGGTGACAATCTTAGCATGTCTATGATGATGATCTCAATGCAAGGAAAGAACATAGTCACTGTCTCGGCATCATTGTGATCCCACAGTAATACACTCTCGACATACTAGACTCAGACATGATCTCGGCATAATGGCAACCATGGTATCAATTATAATCTTAATGAAGACAAGGTCATGATCAAGATCACGATGCATTGATGAAGACATGAAATCAAGATCATGATGAATATCTTGACGAAGAAAAGGTCAGTATAGAGACCTCGTTGACATGATCTCAGTGAGAGTACAACAATGATCTAGGAGAAGGTACAACAATGATGCAACTGTCATACAATAATGATTACCTCGGTGAAGCAGCAGTGATGAAGATGAACTTAGCAGTGACAAAGAAGAGGATTGGTGTCTTCGTCTGGGAGTGGCCTAATAGGTCAAGGGTCATGGTCTTGGTATTCGTCAGTTGGAATCTCTATAAGAAGAATTTTGTGCAGGCTTTCCTCTCAAAGAGTGAGAGGTTTTGGCCCTGGCAAAAAGCCAACATCGTGTGTCCTTGTCTCTTTTGTTTTGCTAGCTATCTGATGAACTAAGGATACACACTCTAATAATATCAAGAGAAGATTGTGCTCATAAGAAAAAGTTAAAAATGCCTCACAAATAGTTATCATTGCAAGAAGAATCTCATTAACTTAATTTGCACTAGACTCTTCAACAAGATTGTCCTCAGTTGGCAGCCCCTTGCAGTCACGATCTAGCTCATTGTGCCATTTCTCTGCCATCTAAGCCAGCCATGTGGTCCCTCGCCCATCTACGATGATCGTATGTTTGAATGTGGGCCTCCCGAACCTAAAGGTATGCCTTGTCATTTGCTAATTGAGTATTGTAGTTTGCTTATCATGGACACTTCTCGACAAGGATTAATGGGGGGGATTCAGCAGAAAGAATGGGCTAGGTTTGTGCTGGTGTCCCCTAGACCCCTTTTGGATATTAACCTTGCATTCTAGTCCCATGGGATCTCTTTTATTGACCATTTGGCTTTAGGGATGTTTTTCATGAGAAATCCTGATTTTGGTTGCGTGGTCCCACTCCCTTATCCGCTTATATTACACCCTTTCCACTCATTATTACCCCATTCATCATTTCTCCCACCTGGCTCCACATTCCTCCACTGAGCTCACATAAGGCTGGCTCACCCCTTCCCCTTGACCACACTTGGGGTCAGGCTTGGAATGATGCCCCAGAGGTTGATGCAGTTAAAAAGAAAGATAAAAGCATATTTGGCCACATCCAACTAGAAAATGTACCACAAATGCAAACGATGGTTGGGACAAACACATTTCGGACATGTGCAAAAGTCAATACATGAGCTCTACCCCATCATCATGGCCATCACCTTGGTTCCTACAGGTTCTATGAGCCTCCTTCATCAAAAAGGAACCCATGATTGTCCCAACCCCTGGTAGGCAATAAACAACCCTACCTTAAAAAGGGGTATTCACTATTATATCTTATGCATCAAACTCTTACCCCTTCAGCCCCGAGCAGTTAATCAAAGAAAATCATAAAAAGGCAAAAGGCATATAAAGAAGAGTGGAAAAATAAAGGTTGGGGCACCTCATGTACCGTGATTTCTCCCTCCTATACATTATAAACCCAACTATGGGCTTCCCTTTTATTGGCTACCCTTGTACCCCAGCATGTGGCCCAAGGTTGCCCCTTCTCATCCCTTACTTCATTCACCTATTTGTCACATGCTACCACCTTTTGAAGAATGTACCTGGAACATATTATCCCATTTAGAAGTAGAAACCACCTAATAGGATACTTGGTTAACCCCATTTAGAGTTTTGGAGACATTGGCACATCCCGCAGCCCATTATGGAGCGGTGACCATTATGAAGTCCCCACCTATGGTCCATGGTTGGTAAGCTCATTTACTTAATTTCTCTAATGACTTGGTGTACTCAAAGGCTAGGGAACGCATTGGATCTTATGCAGAATTGCAAATGGTCTCCATCTTGTGAAAATTCCTAAACCAAAATCCCTACTGTAGCAATTGATGATATTTCTCCTATTTGTTAATTTCCTTTAAACAAATTACTTGCAGTTTACTACGACAAATATCGAAATACATACACTTCAACTTTCACTTAATTAATTTATATGTGGAAACAAGAGACTAGGCAAGAAAGAAAATACAACACAATAACATCATTATTTTTGGACAAATCTCCGCGGAAAAACCCAATGTGGGAAAACCGGTGCAACAGATCTAAGGGTTTGTTATTATTAAGCAGTAGAAAATTATGAATACATCTCTGAATACCTCAAGGGTTATTCAGTTACAGAGAGAGAAATATTGGCACAAAGATTTGTGAGATTACCTCACACAATCACTGAGAAAAATCCCTTCTAACCCGGTCACTGGATGAGGTGCCTCTAGCAAGCCCTACGTAGTCCTCACGCAGTCCCTGCATCAACCCCTCTAGGCACTATGTCACCCAGCTAGTTGATTGATTTGTTGCCCAGAGTGACTGCTCTCAGCCTCCCAGTCTCACACCCTGTCTCCCGGCTTCTGAAACTGACTCTGCTGCAAAATTTCAGGTTCTCTCTCACCCTCTACGTGGCCCTACGTTAGCCTATGTGTGAGAGCTGCCGGATCACTCTCTGCCTCTCTCTCCTGATGATTCTCTGGTTGAGAAAATCTCTCTCTCTCTGGATGCTATCTCTGCCCCTCAACTGCAAGAATTCTACTTGATTAGAGTTTCCTCCTGAGAACTTCTCACCAATGTTGCAGGAAACGTCCCCCCCCCCAAATCTAATGCCCGAAGCGCGTACCGTACGGATGCGTCTAGGAAGCATCCCCGGAAGCACGGTTCTGAAATTCCGAAACGCGTTTCGGATCGATATGGACGCTTCCTAGAAATTCCGGAAGCGTCCCTCTGAAATGCATTTTGGAATCTTCAAAGCGCATTTCATACGACGTTTTGGTCGTATGAAGCGTGGCGCTTCGGAGGCTGAATTGTACGGTTCCGTACACGCTTCCGAAAAGTGCGTCGCGCGACCTAAAAA
Source organism: Pinus tabuliformis (assembly GCA_031772625.1). Taxonomy (NCBI): domain Eukaryota; kingdom Viridiplantae; phylum Streptophyta; class Pinopsida; order Pinales; family Pinaceae; genus Pinus; species Pinus tabuliformis. Next base: position 988,127,003 of record CM062814.1, read on the forward strand.
AACCAATTTTTTTATTTTCTGGTGAGTTTGCTTGTTAGGGGTGGGTCCACCTCGGGTTAGGGTGAAGAATGAAGGCAAAAAAAAATATAAATATAGCAGATGCTCCCTCATGGTAATGTTAAATTCTTAAGGTAAAAGTGACATTCTCCTTTATTTTTCATTTTCATCCTTTTACTTAAATTTTTAACATTAACATGAAATGACTCAGGATGTTTGAGAGTGGTTCCAGCCTCATTGGACTTCATATGGAGAAGATAGAATTTCATATCCTATTCAAAATTCAGCAAACTTAACAGTTTTCAGGAATTCAGGATCAATGGGATTGTGGCATTTCATTAGATTATCAAGTATGAAGGTACGCGATTAGCATTTAATCAAGAGCACCAAGCCCTATATGTACCCTAGTGTTGGTGGTGTTAATTGTTGAATTCCTTTGTCACGCCCTTAGCAAAAAATTACCTTTTAATCAAGTCAAAATCATCGATCAAACATGTTAAGCTTTTTCTACCATATTTTAAGTCTTGAATTAGGTAGTTTGATCAAAATTGGGCAATGTTGACTAATATCCCTAGACAATCGAAGTAGAGGCAAAGGCTAGACAAGAGGAGAAGAATCTAGATTCTAGATGGTTGATGCATCTAAATGGTTGATGCTCAAATACTTAATCATTAATGTAAAATGGATGCTATATCTATCTTGATTTATGCAAAAATATGCATGTTTTCATGTCTTCTACAACTAATTTGGTATTTGCGATGTTTGTTTTGAGTATAAATGCAAAAAAATATAAAATATATATATAGATATATATAGCAGACGCTTCGCTTACTATATTTTTGGAAAATGATGCTTCCACGTCCCCGCTTCCAAAAAACGTCCCCGTTTCGTCCCCCGCTTCGTGCAACATTGCTTCTCACTTCAGAAATTAGATCTCTTAATCTCTCTCGATGTGTTTTCCAAATGACCCTCAAGCTTCCTTAAATAATCTTCTCGTTGACATTTAACGGCCCAGATTAAAAGCTAATCAATGGCTAAAATCATTTTAGTTTGACCATCGTCTTCTACTAGAAGTTACACCCACAATTAGATTAATACCCATTAATATTTTTTATTTCCTAAGTTTAGATTTAGGGGCCCATTAAAAAATATCAATTATTTTAATAAAATTGTTTCTGGGTGGAATTTCCCCAAACACTTTCTAGGTTCTTTGGAATACATGTGCCCAAGCCTCCCTACAATATTTGAGGCCTATAGCACTCTGATGCTACCCAAAATCAACACTCCCTCTTAGCGAGGAATGTGCTCTAGCAATATACGTTGCTACATACTGCTCTGACTCTGAGGCATCATCCTTTGCATTGTTGATGTTTGACATGTCCACCAACTACTGCGCTGCTGCTGCAACTGTACTGCTGCTGACACTGCCATTGTCAACACTGCATCCGTACTGCAACTCCATCTGAAATTCTGCATCCATGTTGCTCCTAGCACTGGCACTGCCAACTGCCACTGCACTACAAACTGTTGTTGTTACTCCATCAACAATGAAAAAACATCCAAAATTATATTCCATCAACAATGAAAAAACATCCAAAATTACTGAACTACTGTGTTCAATATGACACGACGTGAATGTTGGAGCATGACTGTTGCTAGTCTCTGCACTGACCCTCTGAATCTACTACACTACTACTGACTACAGCTTTGTGCCATCTGCACTGTTGCCAACTCTGCTCTGCGCTGCTCAGTCTCTAGCGCTCCTAGACACGTCTCTCCGACACTCCACACCATCCGACACTAGTCCATCCTACTACTTCTAATCTAGGCTCCCATAGTAAGGAAATGATCCTAGAGGTGGGCTCCTCAAGGATCCTACCCATCTATAGCTCTTTCGAACTACAGTTCCAAATCATCCCACTTCCCTCCTGGAGGTATCTTGGCTATCATGGGGACCTCCTCTTCGATCTTCGCAGGTGCAATCTTTGGATCATGCTTCTCATCCTTGTCCTTCTTCTTGAGAGGACACCGAGTAGCGTAGTGATCCATCTCACCAGACCTGAAACGCTTGATCTTCGAGATGTCCTTCTTACGTCTTCGTTGCTCCTGTTGTCCCTTCGATGCAAGGGCTGCATTATCCTCCTCCTCCTTGGGCTTCGACCAACTGTTGTTGCTTCCATTAAGTTTAACCTTGACTAAGTCTCTCCTCAACTCCTCTTGTTTTAGAGTTGTCGACATCTCATCCCAATTCGGCAAGGTTGTTTTTCCCAGGATACTATGGACAAAGACTTACCACTCATCTGAGACAGAATTGAGGGCCAGTCTAACCAACTCTGAATCTTGAGGTGTATGCCCTGCAATAGACAATTCATCACGGGTCTCCTTAAGGTTCGTGAGGAATGGATCCACGCACTCCCCCATCTGCATTTGAGCAAATCTCAGCTTCTGCACCAAGTACATCTTCGGTTGCAAAAAAGATCCTTGATATAACGTAGACAATGCGTCCCACATCTCCTTAGCAGTCCCTCTTCTAGCGATGTGACAGACCACATGATCCTTCACTCTGTCGAGGATCATTCTTTATGCCTTTGCCATTTCAGCTCGATACTTCTTCAATGGATCTGCATCTATAGGCATAGCCACCATGTCGTCGACATATTTCTTGAGGGCATGCTCATCAAGAAGGAATGACAATCTAGCCTTCCAGATGACATAGTTGGATGCTACGTCCAACCTGTCCTGATCCTTCAAACCACTGGTTTCCCATTTCTGCCACAAATAGAAAGTCGAATGACCTCCTCTCTCCTTTGTGTTGTTGTTGGGCTAGCCTACACACTCCCTGCTGGAGATAGAAAAATTGTTGCCCCTTACTGTTGCTCAGCTCTAGAGAATTCGAATTCCTTGGCTAGGAATTCGACGAGGAAGAATTCCCTCAATCGTTCTTCTCCTCTTTCTTCTGACGATTTTCTGCCCAACAATCTGCATGTTGAAAATATGTGTCCTGTTGACCACTAGAGTGGCACTTGATGATTATATGAAGACTCCATGCCCAAGGATGATCCAGAGGACACTTCTACCATCAAATATCATCAGTCAACAGAGTTTTTTAACTCTACTTCTATCTTCTCATCATCTTTCTTGTACCCGGATTCCACACCCTGTCGGGAATTGTAATAAGTGATACTACTAATGATGAGTTTTGAGTCTGTAATAGGCCTAGGATGTTGAGACTCGATCTGCAAACGAGTACACCTTGGAGTGTTCTTTTTATCTGGTTAATTATCCCTTCTTTTTCAGAGGCGGATAACTTTCTGGATTTTTTCACTCACTTTTTACCCCAAAGTCGGGGTGATGGTTTGAAGATTGAGCCCCTAACACATCTTAGTATCTAGAGTCAATGTATATTACCATACTAGATCACACAAAAAATTTCGTGGAATTTGGTTAGGTCTAGGTAGTCATTTTTTAATTTTTTAGATTTTCCGCACTGCGGAAATTGCTAATAATATTGTATTTGTAATGTAATAAGTTATGTCTAGAGAAGTTGTATGACTCTTTAAACAGCGTAACAAACGCAGCCTTTTCTTGTGGGGAGCATCCTAAGCCCAAATTGACATTTTTTGGGTCTTTTTCAATTCCAAGGTTGACCGACTCATACTTCATGGATGAGCTACGCGTTTTGCAGTTAGTCGGCTTTTTAAATTTATCATGTAGGTCATAAAAGTGCTCCATCTTGACAACTGACTTGGGAATTATATTGGACTGATCTTTTTCCTCATATTCACTCTCATTCATAAGCCTATCATGCTCCTTTTCATGAATGAGTGCATTTTTGAATGTCTTTTCACAATGCAGGAACTCAAGGATTTGCTCGTCACCTTCGAACACCTGCCTTGTTATCAGGTACAGATGGTCTAAAAATCAATTCAACATAATATTTATTCTTGTTTAATCGAAGGTTAGGCAAAAGTTTTGAAGCCATACTAGCCATCAGATCGGCATCTTGGTTTTCCCCTCGAGGTACGTATGTGATATTAAAAGAATCAAAACTGTCAATTAAGCTCCACACCCCCTATTGGTATTTTACCAAGTGTGGCAAATTGCAATGTATCATTTTCCTTACCTGGTCAACAATTATCTGTGAGTCACCAAAAACTTTAAGATTTTTCACCTTCATGTCAATGGCTTTCTTCAGGCCCTGCAACAAGCCTTCGTACTCTGCGGTGTTGTTGGTGCACACGAACTCCAACCAGCTGGCCATCAAATGTTGGTTCCCTTGTGGGTCAAAGAGAATGCTCCCAACACCTGTGCCCTCTATGCAGTTAGAGCCATAAAAGTAGAGTGTCCAAAATACAGAATCTAATGTTACATCAATTGAACTGCTTTCTACGAAATTAGTCCTATCACCTACTATAATACAGGATAGTTCATAAGTTGGACTACAAGGGAGAGCTTCAAACTATGTGTTCGTTGCAGTTTCTTCAACTGTCTCTCCATGGATTTCTCCAAAATAGGTTTCCATGGCACAAATGTCGAAACTATAATTCCCAAGGATAGAGTTGGTAAACATTACAGATTCATTGGGGGCGTTTAATTCTGTCACTACATACTTCATATATCTTTCTCGATCAACTCTCAACATATCACCTTTTCCTTTCTAAGGCAACAAGAGATGGGACCAATCAGTTGAGAATATCCATTCAAATTTGCTAACCAATCCCTACTAAGAAGCATTCCATATGCCTCGGGTATGTCGACTACCACTATGTCAATGACTTGCGTGTACTAAGGTTTGGTAGTCATCCGAATCAGCACATATTTCAATTCAACAATTACTTTTACATTCGTTTTGTCCAGTTGCATAATTCAAGTTCCAGTTTTCTTGAGCATTGCATGAAGTCTTTTAGCAATAGCATAAGGCATAACAGTGGACGAGGCACTGGAATCTACCAGGCAATTGTGTACATTCATGTTGAAGATTTCAAATGTGATAAGGAAAGGTGGAGTCATGGATTTTGATTTCCTCCCTATCATGGTTGCACTGACATCTTGGGGCATCCGATTCATTTTTGACAGAGTGGCCTCCATGGCTAATGGCGTTTGGGATGTACTGGAGGTACTAACGGGTCTGGACACCGAAATTTTGGTTTGACTACTCGGATTGGTGAGAGATTTGCAATTTCGTTCATTCATAGCTTTCAAAAGAAAATCTCTCTGCTGCGTTAACTTTAACAAATCGAAGTATGTGATATTAGCTCGAGATTTCTTAAGATCATCTAAAATATTGTAATCAATGTTATAAACAGGGTAAGGCAGAGTAAACATACTGGTTTTGCCGTTCTTAGGTGGGAGTTTACCATTTTGAGTCGCCTTCGTTGCATTTTGAGGTGCATTATCTTTCTTTGGATAGTTCACGACTGGAATGCTCTTGGAATCACCACTAGGTTTATTCTTCTCAACAGGAAACTTGGGAGCGGATGTCGTCGAAGGGCGAACATCTTTCTTTGTCTGGTCTACAAGATTCATCACGCCTGCAAGTGGCCCTTTACTTCGTGTGTGGATTTCATTAGTGTGGATTTCTGTTGTACTATCTTCTTTGTCGTCGTTGTTCCCATTTGCATAGAAATCCCATAGTACATTGACTTGAGATGCCTCATCCAAGGGCTCTTCTACTTGGTACTCTTCCTCATTTTCTTGTTCTAGCCCCAACTCTACTATAGGTTCTTCTTTGGTAAGAAGGGATCCGATAAGAGCCAGTTCTTCCATATTTAAATTCCCTTCGTTGGGTGGAGCTTGGGTGGAGCAGGCAACGCAAGTTGACCATGACCACCTTCTGTCTACTTACGATAGAAAGGTTTGAAGGACTTTCTGTTGTTATAATCTCCTCCATTCCCACTTGTACTCTCTCCAGAATTCCTTTTCATATCGATGACTGTGTTCGTCAATTTCTTAATGATCTGATGCAAACCTTTCACATCTATAGTGTCCTTTTCTTTGATCTCAGCCACTTTGTTATCACTCCCATTATTCTTCTTGGATGACTAAGAGGCTTTCTTTCCTTTGGTTGTATGATGACACGTTGTGAGACTGATCATTTCGTTCTCGACTTTTACTGCTTCATCGATAGCACCCTGTAAGGTTTGTGCGTTACTCCTTTTAACCCACACCGCGGTAGGGACAAGGAGAGCAGTGATGTAGAATTCCATGAGCACCTCATCCGTAGGTCAGGCGTTAGCCAGGATTCTGTTGAACAAAGTGTTGAACCGAATGTTAAAATCCTTGACATTTTCTTTGGTTTCCATTTTTAAATGGGATAGTTCTAAAACTAAGGCCGCAAGTGTTTTGTCATCGCTAAACTTGTCTAAGAAGGCCTACTGAAAGGCACTCCATGAGGTGATCGATCCTATTCTCAAGCTAAAGTACCATGTGGAAGTCGTACCAATCAAAGTAAAAGGGAACAAGCAACATACCACATCATCATTGGCTACCCCCAACATGCGCATGGCTAGGAAGAAAGATTGAATATGGTTATCAACAGTGTCTCCCCGCTCAGGATTGAATTTAGGCAATACTCTTTCTGTGTTCTTGGGTAAGGCATGCTGCTGCCCGGCACCACTACGGCATCCTGTTCAAGCCAGGGAGGGAGTGCTCCCGGAGGGGGTGGGGGTTGATTCCCACCTAGAAGAGGCGGTGGAGGCTGATTCCCACCTTGGAGGAGGAACGTTAGCCATAGTATGATTTGGGAAGTTTTGGTTGAGGATCTCCTTTGGGCGTTCTTTGTTAGGATTTTCCAAATCAAGCCAGGGATGCCTGTTTCCTTGATTTTCTAAGCACGAATCAACTTAGAGAGGGGATCCTCAGGAATTTCCTCCCAAGGAGTGTCGATACTTTGCAGGGACTCTAGCACAATATCTTCAGGACAAAGGGTTGCAGATGTCTCTTCGTTTATGGGAAAGATCCTTGGCTTTCTTTTAGTGGTCAGAGGTAACGAATGAAAGATGGGGAGCTGAGAGAGGGAACGAGTGTAAGCACGAGTACGTACTCTGACTGGTTGTTCCTGAGTGACAAGATACTCCCACAATCTCTCTTCCTTGGGTGACCCAAACACGGGACTTAGAGTGACATCTGTTTCTTCAAAATGAGGCTCTTCCAAATGGGTGGAAGGATCTTTTCGACCTTTACGATCCATACATTAATCTTTCCGAATCCATGCGCAACATTTATAGATGAAAACCTGAAAAGCTGTGAACGGAGGTCAGGCCCTCCTTCTAGCGCCAAATTTGTTGACACGGCGAATTTTCGCTATGCCAACAAAGGGGAACCAACCCAATCGTAGACCCCGATTAGATCTGCTTTCATTTGGAATGGCTAGTTCCAACAGGTTTCAAAAGATCCCGTAAACTGTTATAGGTGTTGAAAGATTGTTCCCCGGAGGAAGACTTCCATTAAATCAACAGAAGAAACAGCTAACCTATATGTATCAAGTCCTATCTACATTGATTCTACCTACTTATGCTAGTCCTAACTATTCTAATCTATCCTGCAGGAGCATAATAAAAGAGATTAAACATCATATGTAGATTCCAAGTCCAAATGAATCAATTATTGAGTTCACCAATGAACAAGGTTGTATTTAAGCTTAATTGCAATCTAATTATTCATACAAGAATACACATTCCTGTTTCTACAAATGAAACTTGCAACTGATTTTTAATATAGCTTCGAATCAGAGACCGCTCAAGAGTTAACCATGATAACGAATTATATTCAAATAACCAAGACTAGTCATAAGCTGTCTGTTATCACTATGCACAAAAACAAAACATATATATCCTCATGCCAGTCACAAAACCCTGATTCCAAACATAAAAGAAAAAGGAAAATGAATCTAAAAAAAGTCTTCTTCTAGACCGAAACAGTCTTCTTTATTAGCATAATAAAATCGACCCCTCTTCTGCCAAAAAAAGTCCTTTACCCATATCTAGAGCTAATACTTATGTAGCAAGACAACTGACCCTCGGTCTTCCATGACTTTTCACCTTCCTATTCTTTTCAATATACAAATTAAAATATACCAACATAGAACGGTCAATGAAACCACTGACACGTCGAGGCCACATTTGCCAGAGCGTTTTATTTCCTAGAGGAAACGAATGGATGTCGACAAAAAGAAGAATGATTGTAAGCCATCTCTTCACACTTGTATCGACTGAATGTTATTCCCTATTATTTCCTGAAGGAAAATGAAGACACTGCGCTCATCATCGAACATCTGGCATGATTTAAGGCATATCTGGAGGTCATAATAGCTTGATGGATCTGCGCTGTCAGGAGTACCTCCACTTAACATAAAGTATTCCTCCATTATGCACTGTGATTGCATTTTTCAAATCAACCGAGCATTCAAGCCAGCAATCAACAATGACTTCGTACTCATTCAGAGTTTCTTCGATGTGTTCATACGTTTCTTCGACAGATTGCGAGGTAGAGTGTTGTGTGATTGTTTCCATCCATCAAGTCTTACAGCAGACGAAGGCGTTTTTCTAGGATCCACAGAACACGTAATCTGTTGCATAGCTCCCCACTGTGTATGCCTTCCCTATTGCTTGTCATAAATTCCTTTGTTTTGGCTAGGTCTCGCTTGCATCTTTTCCTCGCAGCCATTCCTGATGCTTATGCATCAACTCGTCAACCTCGCTTTTCTTCTCTTGGTCCTCGCCTGCAGAAATAATTAACATTAGCTATGATTATGAGAGATATGATAGAAACGCCCAAAAACAAACCTTGCCTTCATTAAAACTTTCATAAAGAGACAGACTCTGTAACTGGGAGCTCTGTGAGTCCTTCGGGCTCTAAGTCTCAAGAGGGCACGGTGATCTTTATTTGGTCACGGCACAATGATGGCTCTAAACTTGTTAGGCGATGGGGAATTAATGATTAAAGTGAAACAGATATCCATGCGATGAAATGGTTAAAGTCTTTCGGCATGGTGGGGATGCATCCCTTTCGAATTTTGTTTTCACTTATTCACATTCGGTACTGTGAACCGAGAGACCTCAAGGAATTTCCCCATAATCTAAAGTTCAAGCATCAGGGGAAGCAATCACATGAAGATCTCGGGCTCCTACTATCTTAAGCGAGGTTTCAACGCCGAACACAATTCAGCCTTCAGGAACCTTTAGGTTGATTCCACGAATTATAGTATCAAGCATTTCATGACACTCTTCAGGCATGCACAGTCACAGTTTCCATTTTAATCTCGAAACGCATTGCAACCATAATTATTCACCATTGAACCATTCAGCTTTGAGGATATAATTCCTTCTGACAACTATGGTTATCATTCGGAGAGACGAAAGATCAAACTTCTCAAGGGACCCATTCAAATTTGCCCCTAGAGCAGGTTTTAGTAGGGGTGGTGGTTGTGGCCACAGCAAACTCTAAAAGTGTTGTTCCCTGGAGGGAACAACGAAAACTCAAAAAAAAGACTCAAAAAAGTGTTGTTCCCTTGAGGGAACAGAAAAAAACACTCCATAAAGGTGTTGTTCCCTTTAGGGAACAGCAGCTGTTCCCTGCGGGAGAGCAATGGTCAACCATACTAACCAGCAGTGTTTTAATCACAAATTCTTTGTTTTTGGTCCAATTTGAGCGATTCAAATGAGAGTTAATTCAAAGTTATATCTCCAATATAAACAGATTTGAAAACAAGAAGAATTGATAGGGTGGTGGTTGTGGCCACAACACCTCCCAGGTGGCATCCTCGTCCAGCAAGCTCTTCCAATGCACCAAAAATCGCTTGTCCTCAAGAAATGCATGAGCAAGCAACCTCTCTAATTGTTGCTCCCCACTGTCATTGCAAAATGTGCTAGGGTCCCAAATGTGCCATTGGATCGTGCCTGACCATTGCACTGTCCTGATATGAATGAATCCTTCAATACCAGGATCCCAGGTAATCCTATCCAACATGAAGCTCCCCTCACTCCACTCACTATCCTGCCCAGTGAAGTACCAGAAGTCCCCTGCTCCATCAGTGAATCGCTAAATCCCAATGGAATATCTGTATGATCTCCCCCTACTGTAGTCGGTGCATCTCTAAAGGTTATTGAGTTGTGAAGAGCTGTGATGCCCCAATTCCCTGCTAGTCCTAGAGTGGTGCCGCCATGTTGACTTTGCGTTACTCTGACTATGGCATACACCCCATCGTGCGCAGTAACTATCCTCCTCTCCTGGAACTCGATGGTGGAATACTAAAAGAGGCAAGACACATCTTGTATGGGCATCTCCATGGCACCCAGGCCTAACCATCCAAATCTAACTCTAAACCTATGTAGCAACCAATGTTTTTAAAACCGGAACCGGTGACCGGACCGGTCCACCTAATGAACCGGTTTACTGACCGGAACCGGTCTAACCGGGACTGGTTTGGTCTAAACAAACCGGTTTTAGAAAAATACATTAAATAATTATTTTTTAATGAATAAAACTATTTTTAAGATTTAAAACCATGATTCCAAGCCAATAGAGACAAAATATGCAAAGATTGCTCATTTATATACCATGTAAAGGTGAATATATCAAAATGGCACCGAGTGCAATACATATCATCGACAAAATACATAAGCAATGAGGCTCTAAATGGCCTCTAGAGTGCAAAAACAAAGCCTACAAACTATGGGGCCACTGGCCTACTACAAGACTTCAGTCTAGACTCTACATATATGATAATAGTAATACTATAATAGTGATCAACATTATCACTTGAAGTTGAAACTTCTCATGAGTCTCAGTCACCATGATCAAACTCAGTTGGTTGAGTCTCGACTCCCAAACTTTGCAGTCACAAACTTCTCTATTGGTTCAGTGACTTGAGTCTCAAACTTCTGAAGATATTCTGCCCTAATATGCCCTATTATTTCATTTGGTGCTCCACATGGCTTTACATGGCCTCCTATCCCAGCCAAGTGTTGCTTGAACCTGTTAATACCCCCTCCTTGAATGGATTTTTGGCAATATTTGCAGATCATTTTGCCATCAATCATATCACAATGAGCCCATGCAGTATCTCTGGCTTTTGGAGGCATGATGACTCCCTAGATGGTAGATCATAGAAGTGAGAAGTTTATAACACATAAAAAAAATTAATTCATGGACAACAGTCAAATAAGGAATTTTCAAGTGCAAATCCTTACCTGGAAATGCAAACTAGCTTCCTTAGCCTCCTCTTGAAGATGGCAACTCCACTGACAGCTACACACTATCTCCAAAATAGCTCCAACTCCAACTCCAAGATGACTACTTCAGCAAAAACTCAACACTCTCCAAGCTCACAAACAAACTCACAAACACTCACAAACACTCCAAATCAGTTGTGTGAGACAAATGAGAGTGAGAGGGGCCTCTTATAGCTTGGAGAGGGTGTTTTTGGAGGGAAAACACCCTTAGTTCCCCCCCAAAACCCCTAAACCACAGTCAGAAATCTACTTTTTTCAAGTTATGGTGGGCATGCCTAAAATCGGCCGGTTTAGGACGGAACCGGCCGGTTTGATACAAACTGGCCGGTTCCGTCCTAAACCGGCCGGTTTTCACCGGTTAGGGCCAAAAATTGGAGAAATTGCCTTTCCAACTGGGTTTTTTGGCCGGTTTGGACCGGCGGCCTTGCTAACCGGTCGGTTAGACTGATAACCGGTTTTTAAAAACACTGGCAGCAACAGAGAATGTCTGCCTCCCCATATGATGAAACCATATGTAAACCCCATGTGTCATCCCAAGGGCGAACTATATCACTCTCTGCCACGACTCCGCTCATCACGAGTGATCTATCCATCAACTGAATCCTTGCATCCCATAGCCAGACTTGCTGCAGCATAGCCCTGTCAACCGATGGAATCCCTCTGGCCCTCATCTCTAGTCCCTGCATGTGATATATAGGCTCCATATATCATGGGCTAATCTGATGCATGCTAACATTCCCTGTGCCTGCCACTATGTATTACCAATGATCGTTGGAAGCCACGTGTGCCAAAGAGATACCCCCCTGAATGCAACCAAAAGATGGGTATCTGATACTCGTATTCAACTCAAGCTATGTGGATCCCTCCTGTCCCTGCCAACCATCTCTCCTAGGTCTGCCATCTACCCTCTCGATAATGTGCTAATATAAGGTTTGGAGCCCGGACACATATTGGGAAACTACGTCAGTCGTAACCGCTATCTGCTGCTCATGCTCGGTCCCGACATGCCCTGAGAAAAGAGTGTCACATGTCTCCCTCGAGACTAGATCCCTAGACATAGTCTCGGTGATGAAGAATATCCCACCCATGCAGATGATCACCTCATCCCCCAACCTGTGGTTGTCAACTGACGCAACAACCCAACGCCACTGCTGAAAAGTCCCCCCCCTAGTGCGTTGAGTCTCACCCAAATATCTCGGGTGAGCTCCTCGTCCCCCATGGCTCATGCCCAAAGTACAGAAAATCGACAGCAAAATCGGCTGCACCTATGAGGGATGTAGAAGAGGGTCAAGCGTGTGACTCCCCGCGGATACCATCAAGTATTTCTCATTGTGTCCCCGTCAATCCTGGGTGAACTACGCCCAAAAGTATGCCCAGTGTTTCCGTCCAAGGGTCTCCTTGGAGGCAACACTCCATGACCTCGTTGTGTAGCACTATACATCCCCGCATGCCACTGATCATCCCAGTACTCCTGGACATGCCACTGTACACCATGGCCTACCCTTGTACACTGCTGGATACCCTCAACTACGACTATGCCATCCTGTACTGGCTTGGGTCTTGTATGTGTCACTGTACCTGTCACTCCCCACATGTACTCAATGCGATGTGAGGCACTCCCATTCCACAGCTGATCCAAAATGAATCTAAGATAGACTTCTAAGTCTAAAGTTTTCCTCACAGAGGAAAATGAAAGTCCAAGGATGCTCCTGGAAATAGCTCGTTGCATAGATCTTTTCATTCTGAATCTACTGCAACTTGAATGGGCTAAAACGGAGTTCGAATGATGAAGTTATCGCAAAAGGAAGATTTCCTTTGTCCTTTGAAAAAGGAGGCATTTCTTCTAAAAATGGCATAAAAGGCCATATATGCAAAAAATGCATGTGAAAGGTTTAAAGGGCGGACCCGAAATATTATGTTCCGCAGCCTAAACCCTTATCAGATCCTTGAGATGTATCGGATTAGAGCGATGAAGGGATAAAGGCCCGATGGGACGACTTGGCGATTGCGATTATGTGACATTGCAATTGCTTATGATCAGATCGGCGGATCGGGTCAGCACAGTGCATAATCAATGGAAAGAACCCTGGACCGTTACAAATGCGATATGCGATAAAGCGATCCGCAGCGTGCGATCTTAGCCGTCGTATCAGGAAAGGAGATCAACAGCCAGGAATTCATCGACGGCCGGGAGATCGGTGATCCCCGACACAAAGGGCCGATGCGATAGTGATATGCGATGCGATATGGACCGTCCGATCGGGGAGCAGATCAATGGTCCAGATTTAATCGGCGATCGGCAATTGGCGAACCCCGATGTCAGGGCCAATGCGATTGCGATAGCGATATGCCGATAAGGGCCGGACCCGATGGGTTTATAGACCCGATTTCATAATTTTTGAAGTCCGAGAATTCAGATTTTTCAATGTATTCCCGTGTATTTGGGGTTTTGGCCAATCCGCCTATGCGATGCGATATGCGACTAATGGCGGACCCGATAGGGTTTATAGGGGCAATTTCAGGGAATTTGAAGTCCGGAATTCACGCCTGATAGTGTAATTTTCGGAAAATCTCTGTGTATTGGAATTTTTGTCCATTTTCGAGTTTTGCTTGGAAAAAGGCCCTGATCCCTTTGTAACAGCTCCTGATATTTGTGCCACGCCGCAAGCGGTAATTTTGCAGATAATGATGCGTTTGGGAACGCGCAGAGCCACAAAGTCACAGAGCTAGATGGCCAATCGAACAGACAAGGAGCAGAGAAGCCGCAGAGCCACAGAGGGATGATTACACACAGAGAAACGACTGGGGAAGCCGCAAAGCCGGAAAAATGCCTCAAGAGAGCCAGAGAGCCCAATTAATGGGGCAGCTAGCGAAAAGCTAATGCGCAGAGCAGCTGAGGGAGTCTTGGAGTCGCTTGGAGGTCAAGTGGAAAAACCAGAGAGCTGAAAGTTGCTGAGACAGTCACTTGGAGGTCGAGCGAACTACTGATAGCTCACATAGCTGCAACACAAAGAGCGCATTTGACTGAAGGTCACTGGAAGGTTGCAAAAGGTCGCTTGGAGGTCGGGCGAACCATTGATGCACATAGAGGCCGAGAGAGAGAGCTCAGAGAAGCCAGAGAAAAGAGCCAAGAGCCAAAGCCAGAGCCAGAGCCAGAGCCATGAGCCAGAGCCCAGAGCCAGAGCCAGAAAGCCTGAGAGCTTCAGAGCCAGGGATAAGATGGAGTTCTAACCCCATTGTGTCTTGTGTAAACCAGTGGAGTTGAGCGTGGAGCTTGTAAAAGAACTTATGCCATAATCCCAGAGAGCCTAGTCGAGTTGACTAGAGCTCAAGGAGACGTAGCCCAAGAGTTTTGGGTGAACTCCAAATTAATATTGTTGTTATATGTGTTTGTTAATTGCTGCATTGTTCCACTGTTATATGTTTTATATCAGTTTAAACAACAGAACTTACAACACATAAACAGTTTTAAAATAAACATAAGCATACACCTATTTTCAAGCACATTATTAATTCCGCAATTGGTTAATCACTACATCTTGGGAACATTTAAGCTTTGGAAGTGGGAGAGGTTCTTGTGATCTTGACAAGAAGCCTTTTGTGCCCCATTATCACATTAACAGCGTAGTCCAACATACTATGACAAACCACCCTGCATCTCCATGCTCCTCTGCAGGCCCCTGCTCCCCGCTCCATAACCCCACATACCACTGGATGCTATGGCCTAACGTTGGGTCTATATGCATCAAATTGCATCCCTCTACATAACACTGGACCCTATGACATCTTTGTGTAGTCCTATGTACCACTGTCCACTGTCGTACCACCCTGTAACATACATTATCCTACATGGGCCAAAATATCGACCTCTCTGCTTTTACGCCCTCCATGATGTGGGCTACATCCCCCCATCTGCTCTGAAAGACCTGAGTGGCCCGACTCCCCACATGCTAACGGAAATGACACTACTGCGCCTGTCCTCAATAGTCCCTGTGCCCCATATGCTAGTAAGAGAGCACTCTCTCCATACAATGCCCTGTCTGATAGCCTATCAATGGCATCGCCTCCTACCAGCTCTTGCCAAAGTAAGCTAGTCACCCTATGACTCCACGCACCATCAATATGCCAAGACAACTCATGAAAGTTGTTTGCTTGCCTGTGAGGACACTGAAGCCTTCTCCCTGTGATAGCACCAAACCCTTCTCATTGTGTTGGCAACAAACCTTTATCATGTGCTTGCACCAAGAGAACACCTTCTTTTGTGGCATCCAAACTTATTTTAGAGAGATCCGAGCTTATTCTTCTGTGTCATAGCATGTAATGTTCCTAAACAGGAATGCAAGTGATATACAAAGCATGCAAAAAATCCAGCAATCAGAAAAACAAAATATACATTAAGCACCCATGGAAACACTAGAAATAGAGAACTGCTGAGCCATTTTATTACTTCTTCAGGAGCAAATACAATAGTAAAATAGAATGGTGCACCTGGGCTTGTCTCAATGGACAAGCATGACAAAACCCAGGTGAGAAAACGCTGAACTGAAGGCTACTACAATTGTTGCACCAAACTGAACTACGCTGCCCAAGAAAACTGCTCTGTCCACTGACTTTGAAGAGCTGGAATCACTGCTTCCCATGCTCAGAAAATTATGAGATTTCAGCTCCTTTCTCTTTGGCCTAATCCCAAAAAAACCCACGAAGCAATTGGCCAAATGTTGACCTCGGAATGTTAGCCCAAATTCCCCTTAGCTCCTCTAGCTGCTGGCTAAGTTGGGACCCCTGTTTGACCCCTTAGATCTACCCAGAAAATTCTATAAACTTAGGAGTGTGATCCTTGCCCAAATCCAGAAAGGGTTTCCCTTGGTTCCAACCTTTAAAAATTGACCCTTCACAGCTTAGCCCTCCTCCAATTTCGAATGTTGTTGCTATGACTGATCCTATCAATCTCTACTCTCCCAACTCTAGCAATCCTCCTCAAATGGCCCTCCAAGTGATATCCTACTTCTCCGGGTCGTCTCCAGCTTTACAATTCCTTCCTCCAACTCCCACATTAGCCTAGTGATGGCTCTTTGCGCAGGCCCAGGTAACTATAAATCAGACTGCTAGGATGTTGGCTCCAAACTTGCAAGAAAGGTGGCCCTTTGCTGCTCTCCCAATCCTCTAACTCTCCCTGCAAATGCTTGATCACTAATAGCTACAAACTCCCCTTGCGTATTCTCCAGCTAGCTAGAAATATGCACTCTCTGTTGTGGTTGAATGGTAGTGTTGTAACACACTCCCGGAACTCCTGAAATACTTATGGAATTGCCTCTCTAGGGAGGGCATGGATGGTCCCTGAAAGTAAAGGTTGAATCTCCCGCTTGAGAGATTCATGGCTAAACAACCAGTTGACACAGCTAAACAGCAGAGCGAATAGTCAAGTAATTTTGATTACAAAGTGTAAGAATGAATCCAAAATGAGAGCTACTCCCTCCTTATAACTCCTTGGGCCTCCCTAGCCTCATGTGGGCCCCTCCATCCACCTATTCAACTTTCCCTCCAAGTTATACGAATGGTCCAATTCGAACTCCCATGTGAGTGGCCCCCACATTCCACTAGCAACCAAATAAAGTCGAATTGCCTCCTAATTCCCTAAGTCGAAAATTATGGGTTCTCTTCCTTAGCCCAAAATTGTGCAAAATTGTGTAATAGCAGCCTATTACAAATGTGTTTGAGAAGGAGCATGACATAGCACTTCTGTGGCAGCACTGAAATCATCCAAACAATTCATTGTAATCCGCAATAGTCTCTGAGATCCAACATTTTATGGCAACACCAAGATCATCCCTTGTACCCTATTCGAGCTCTTGTAGTAGCACTGAAAATTATCCTCTGAAATTCCTGTCCAAACTTGTGATCTGAGCGAAGGGCTTGGGCTGGTATATATGGCGGTTCGATCATCATAAATGAGCCGACATGAAACTTTGAATATCAATGACTTTGTATTGAGCTGACATGTGTTCTCTTGATGATAATTCCTTTGAGGCCGACTTGAAGGAGAATTTGAGGAGGTTGATTTGATGATGATCAAGGAGACTTTGATGGAGGAGTCTTTGACCAAACAAAAATATTGACTTTGACCCAAATAAATAATCCTAAAGCCTACAATGGAGGCTTGACCTATAACAATTGACCCAAGCATGAAACCCATGCTTTAACAAGTCAATTAAAATAATAATAAAATTATTTTTCTTTATTTTGACAAATATATTACATTTTGACTTCAAGTACAATTATGAAGACCGAACCTAGTTACATTCTTCAACACTCCCTCTTAACTAGGGAGGTATTCATATTTACATATAACCATAGAGGTACATGGAATATTTCAACACATCATCCACGAAGAGGCTTAAGCACTGCAATGCCATGGACTAGATTCCTGGCCATGGACTAGATTCCCGACCAGACAAATCTATCCATTGGTCTCTCAACAATTTAGGCATCGCAATGCCACAGACTAGATTCCTGACCAGGGCAATCTATCTGAGTGGGACTAAGATGGACTCAAGCTTTCAGCCTCTATAGGTACCATCAGGCTTACTTGCTAACCATCAACCTAGGGACTTAGGTGCATATCCGTGGTCAGAGCTCTACCACCCACACCACCCTCCCTATTTTGGGACCTACACATCAACACAAAGTGTTGGCCAGATGTCCTCCCAGGCAATGCTTCACTCACAAAGCCTCTCCTTGATCCAGTAGATCAAAGACAAATCTATCCCACTCAAACTGATCGATAACCAGCATGCTATCAAAACCTTCGAGAGATTTAAACACAACCCCAATCAATAATATACTTTCACATATTCATAAATAAACACAAACCTTCGAGATTTTCCTGATGTTGCTTCTCAACACGGTAGGCCTATCAACCAAATCTTTCCTTTTCCACTTCACATACAGCAACATATCCTTCAAACTTCATTCTCCAATCAAAACTCCCTCTTAAACTCAGGGAGATCTCTTCTATCCGGGCTCCCTCTTAAAGTAGGGAGATCAACTTCATCTTTTCGTCATCGGAGAATCTTTCGTGGCTTCCATCCTTCTTATCAGATTTATCATTACCATTCACATCATACTTGTCACATCAACTTTTCTTTCGATCATCTTCATCATCTAGAAGATTGTGTACCTGCACAACTTAGATAGAAAGTACAACCAAAAACTATAGAAGCATGAAGTAGCCATATCAGAATCTTATAATAACGGAAGCATTAGAATTTACAAACATAATCAACAAGAGACTATACTTTAATACTTCAACTTCTTACCCAGGTTTTGTTACAAACCCTAAATTACATTCACAGCTCATTAAGATATCACACACATTATGTCTAGGGTTTCAATATTCTTTCACGATCTTTCATATAGCAAACCCTAGAATCAAATCAGATTAATGCATCTAACAATTTTAAAATTTCATATGTTAGACTTCCTACTAGAACATCATGTAAACTCTAGATTTTATATATGAGCTCCTACAATCAAAACCAATCATAACTTAACCATGACTAGCATCTACCTAGATTTCTATATACAAATTCTCAACAATCACTATACGAATTCCAAATTGTCATATCACACATGCTAGATAATTTAACTACTACTAGGGTTTAGCTACAAAACACTAGATTTTCAAAACAACAACATCTTAGAACATCAAGCTTTAACTAGTGCTTGTTTCCAAACCCTGGGACACATGACCATTAACACTTAGGTCAATACATACATCTAGGAATTCATCAACATATCATAAGCACATCATATGTCAGACAATATTAATAGGTTAAACATATACTGACCTAGAACAGGAGAGGGTTTCAACCAAATGGACACATACCTAGGGTTTCATTCCTAGGACTCTATAACAAGGGTTTTGCTCAAGGTTACTTGGGAGCGGGAGCGGGAGCAACATTTTCAGAAGCTCTCGGTTTGGGAGCGTTTCCAGGAGCGTTTTTTATATAATATATAATTTTTTATATTTTTTATATTTTGATGCATATACGTCAACAAAAGCATGTAGAATGATGAATTAGATATAAAAAAAAATAAAAAAACATAGATTGAACCATATAACAACAATCATCTAGAAGTTATAATCTTCATCAACCATGTCCACAAGTTAGTAACATACAACATATTGAGTCTCATGATTCATCAATATTAAAGTTTCAAGCTTTCAAATTTCAATATATAACATTTATCATAATTGATCACCAAAGTTGTACTTGCAAGCTAAGTGTAACCATTACAACAAGGAATATCTAACATGAAATGACATGAAACAACTTTCAACTTTCACGAAGCATCATATTCATAATTCATTACCAATGAGTTATAATTGCCAACTTCAAACTTCAAAGTTCAAACTTAAATTGTCATATGTTGTTTACAAAAAATATCATAATAAATATGAAAGAGTCAACAGTGATTAAAATTTAAAACTACTAGAAACTAGAAAAGACAAGTAAATCTTTTATCTACAGCTTCCTCTTGCCACAAGAAATGTCTAATTTCTGAGAAGGTCGTGGTGGTCTTCTAGGAATCTCCTCCCACACAGTCCCACGACCAGGAACCAGAAGGCACATGCCCTCCACGTGAGGATGTACATGGAGGTGGCGACAACAAAGGAACAAGACTTGGAACTCAAGCACTGGCACTAGTACTGGATGGTGGCAATGGCATGGCTTCATCTTCATCTCTCATAAGTTTTGCTTCTAGTTCCTCAAGATGTATAGTGCTATCCTCCAAAATATCGTCCTCTGCGTGGTTGTCCCAAATTTTATATGTTGGATCCTCATACGCCCGATCACAATAATGACTCAAGAACCTCAACTTGCAGTGCACATAAACCAAGCTTTTTGCCCGGTTTTCATTGAGTCTATTTCTTCTCACATTATATATGAAGTTGTAGGTGCTCCAACACCTCTTTCCAGAAGAAGTATTTAAAACCTGTGAGAGAACTTTCTTTACCAATTTTGGCAAAAGTCCCATGCCGCCATATGCTTCCCACCATGTGAGAACATCAAATCTATCTCTATCTTCCATCGCATGGAAAGAACCAAACAAACCAGTGCAACTGAAGTATCTGCCTAACTCAAGACGCATATTAGCACACTCCTCTCTATCAAGGATTAGCTTGTCTAATGCTTTCAAATATCCCTCTTGTACCTCTGGATCTGTATGGGGTTTGACCCTAACCCCACCCCAGGTACAAGTTGGCCCAACCAAGATGGAGAGTAGTATTTTGGCATAAGGATATACGCTGAGGCATGTAATGGAACATAAAATTTATTCCATCGTGTACACATATAATTGTGAATCAGTGTATACAAGTTGGGATCATATTTCTGAACAATATCTTTAATTTGCCCCATCATGGTATTGCATTTGCTCATACACCTCTCCAATCACTGGTTTATCTGTATCTGCAAAATGAATCATGCTATAAATGGGCTTTGGTGAATTCCAATACTTGCCTCACACGTGCCCAAAAATGACCATCAAGAGTGGTCTCCTCCACTAGTTCAAAACCCTGCTTGTCAGTTGCATTTCTAGCCCTTTCCTTTAATACCTGCCAGTCTGGACTTTATACCATGCTAGCCAATGACTCTCTTACCTTCAAAAGGTGCCTGAAGGTGAGGTAAAAGCTATCAAATCTAGTCTTTGCAATCTTCAACAGCTCCAATCTTGAGTGACTGCGGAAAATCCCATGGGTATCACTATGATTTGTAAGAAATTTTATAATTTGTTTGCCTCTCTTGTACAAATCACCAATCCATTTGTATTGTTGGTTTTTGTTCTTAATAATATCATGCATCAAAAGGTTCATTGTGTGAACCAAACACCCAGAACAAAATATTTTGGGGTATTTATCCTCAATAATTGCTTCCGCTGCCTTACAATTAGCAGCATTATCAGTCATGACTTGGAGGACATTGTTTGGCCCAATATATTCAATTATTTCAAGTAATGGTTCTTCAATGTTGATGTTGGTCTTGTACTTCTCTGAGTAATTATATGCTAAAAGAAAGATGGCACCACTAACAGACACAGCAAGAACACTTATCAATGGCTTGCCTTTTACATTTGTCCATCCATCAGATACAATGGACACCCCATGCTCAGTCCAAGAATTTGTCATTCTACTCAAAGAATGTGATATTTTTCTTTTTCCTAATCAAGTCCAACGGTTCTAGCCTTGTCATACCCAGGGCTCTTGTATCCTTTAGGGGCATCATTTATGGAAGAAACCATTTCATGCCAATAAGGTGAGCGAAAAACATTGAATGGTATCCCACATGCATTGAGAAACCGATAAACTTTTGAATCCACATCATTCCTATACCCTTCATCAAGGAAATCTGATATGGTTCTACACCTTAAAGAGATGTTTGGTGACCCTGTGCCTCCATATCCACTACCATGGGAGGATGTTGAAGGAGTTCTTTATGAATGTCGATGTGATTGTGAGATTGGTTCAAAGAAAACCTTTGATTTTTTAGATTTGTATTGGGCTTCCTCCTCTTCCCTTATGTATTTAGCTATATCTGTTGCTGACACACTTGCACAAGTTTTGATTCCTATTGCTTTATCTTCATCCCATGGCCTTTTCCCACAAAGGTGCCTTTTGGCATGGGTGTATGAACCTGTGTAAGTTTTGTTGCAATGGGGGCAATCAAATTTAGTGGTTCCACCCCTTTCCCTACTTCAGGCCTAGAAACATATTTCCACAATGGGGTTTGGTCTTGTTTAGTTTTTTGGGCGGAATCATGTTCACTCTCCTCCTCCTCACCAAGGTAATCCTCTCCTCAGTTTTCATCAAATCCACTATAACCCACTTCTTCATGATCAACCCTCCTTCTTCTACTCTCCAACACCATAATAACCAAAAAAAGAACCAAGAAGAAGAAAATGCCAAGCCATATAACCATGATGTTTGAAATTTGAAGTTTTGAATCTGCAAAAAATGGAGGAATGGAAATTGGAAATAAAGAAAAATTTTATTTATTTATTTAGCAATGAACATAAAAAAAATGCTAGAGTGTAGATCATACCTCTTTGGCCTTCAATCCCAAGCTCCAATCTCCCCTTGCAAGCTCCTTAAGCTCCTCTCTCCAAGCTTCAAACTCTCTCTTGCTCAAACTCTCAATCGATGAAGTGAATAATGGGAGGGGAGAGGGTCTATTTATTTTCCCCCTCCCCTTTCCCTCCCTTTCCTCTCTCCTCTCTGTCGTTGGCGTCACCCTCCCTCTCGGCCACGGCCTTTTTTTCCGCCGCCTAGGAGCATTTTTTCAGAGGGGGAGAGACAGCTCCCCAACCGCTCCCCCTCTTAAAAAACGCTCCCGGAGCAGTTAAGGAGCGAACGCTCCCGACTGCTCTCGAAAACGATCCAGCGAAATCAGGGAGTGTCTTTTTTTTCCAGGAGCATGCTCCCACCCAGAGCGCGAATTGGGAGCGGGGGTGTGAGGAGGGGGGCGGGGGGGCGCCCCACCACAACCCTGGTTTTGCTTATAATCCAAACACTAAGGATCTAGGGTTTCAATTCATAACATAGTAAACCCTAATTTACTAGAACTTCAAAGGTTCGAGATTTTAGACAACATCATTTCAACCCTAATAAGTAGGGTTTTCAAGATCATACTAAAACCCCAAGCTTGACATCATCAATAAAAACTTCAAATAGCATTTCTCAATAACCCTAAGCAGTTTTAGGATTTCAGACATTAACGTTAGCATAACCTTAGGTTAAGGTTTTCCAGAGAACCTGTCTAGTGTTTTATAAATCAATTAAGAATATGAGGGGGATAGATTTATAACTTGATGAATCATCCCAAATAAGAATCTTTAAGATTCAAGAGAGCTAAACATAACGATGTTAGTAATGTAATGCAAACTTCAAAAATAAGATGATCATAATTTAAGAGAATCTCATAAGGTGTATAGTTTAAGACATACCTGGTGTAATGTTCCTAAGTAGGAATACAAGTGATATACAAGCATACAATCAGTGCAGCAAATAGAAAAACGAAATAGACACTAAACATCCATGGAAATGCTAGAAATAAGGAACTACTGAGTCTTTTTATTACTTCTGCAAGAGCAAAATACAATAGTAAATAGAATGGTGCACCTAAGCTTATCTCAATGGACAAGCATGACCAAACCCAGGTGAGCAATAGTTGAACTAAAGGCTGCTAGAACTGCTGCACCAATCTGCATTGTGCTGCCCAGAAAACTGCTCTTTCTGTTGACTTCGAATGGCTGGAAACACCACTTCCCGTGCTAAGAAAATTATGAGATTCGAACTCCTCACTCCTTTGCCTAAACCCACGAAGGAATTTAGTTGGTTCAGCGTTCTGAAATTCGACCCCCAAGGAGCCCAACTTCCGCTGTAACTACAAAACTCGGGCTGTTGGATTCTGACTGTAAAACCTCCTAGAAAGTGTCCAAAAATGTTGGGTTGATCCCTCCTACAAATCTCCTGACTTCCCAGATGAGTTTCCAAGCTGTAGCACTTGCCCTCAAGTCCCACGAAATTGTTGGTCTGGCCCTCTGTGCTGTCTCCCAGGCCTGGAATTCGAACTGCTGGGTTGCTAGCTTCTTTGGCTCCAAAACTCTCAAGAAATGTTGGCCTAATGCTGCCCTTCAAATTCCTTGGCTCCTCCGGCAAATGGTTGATCTACTATGGCTCAATCTCCTTCTGCGTGTTCTCCTGGTGGCCCAGAAATACGCATTTCCTAAGTGTGGCTGAATGATGGTGCTGTAGAGAACTCCCGGATCTCCTGAAAAAGCTGATGGAATAGCCTTCCTAGGGCGGGCACTCAAGGTCTTGTTGTAGCGGCTACAACCACCCTCCAAAATTTTGGCCTGCACCAATTTCGAAGCCTCCCTTGGATAGTTTCACTTGATCACTACACACACTCGGGTTCACTCTGTGATCTTGTGTGAGTCTTTACATTCGCCTTGCTAGTTTATTGCACTCAAGTCTCTGCATGTTAATGTCTAAGTCATGCTTGCGACCGTTTTCTGGTTGCACTCGAAGTCTTTGCTTCGTATGTGTTAGTTGTGTTTGCCATGAAGGCATCTGTCGCACTCACACACAATGTCATATTCACTATCGCGCAAGCATCGTCTCGATCATGAACGATCAATCACAAATGTCGCGCTTGTCACTTGCACCGTCAGTCAGTTATGTTGAACATGTGTGTCCGGATGGTTTGGTCGTTTCATCATCAAGTCATGCGAGTGTGTTTCCGTATGATCACCTATGCACCTTTCGACTGTTCACACACTTAGTCATTTTTGCTGAAATTCTGACAACTAGACTCCTCATTGACAGTTGAACCATCACCTTGCTTTCAACTCGATCAACTGTCAACCAGAACAGTGCAGAAGCACCAAGCTAGTTCTTTCAAGTTGTGTTGCCGCAAGCAATTCAATCAACACTCATGTTGGCCACCCGGACAGTCGATCGGCTGTTCATCTCAGAAATTGCACAGTGCTCATGAGCAGGCCTCTCGCTGCCCATCAATCAACTCAGCTCATAAATTGCGTAGAGATGATCATCAGGCCAGCCTCTCGGCCTTAATGCGGTTTTCCCAGCCATCAGCAAACTACCTGTTCCCTCTAGGAATTGCGCAGTTTCTGCTGCCAGTGACTAAGCATGCAATTGGCAGTTTCCTCTGGGAATTGCGCAAGTCTAGTTGCCAGTGACCCCAACAGCCAACTGGCAGTTCCCTTTGGAAATTGTGCAAGTCTAGCTGCCAGTGACCCCAACAACCAACTGGAAATTCCCTCTGGGAATTGTGCAGATCTGGCTGCCAGTGACCCCAGCAGCCAACTGGTAGTTCCCTTTGGGAATTGCGCAAGTCTGGCTGCCAGTGACCCCAGCAGCCAACTGGCAGTTCCCTCTGGGAATTGCGCAGATCTGGCTGCCAGTCTCCTGGGCAGTTCCCCAGAAAAATTGTGCAATCCCTGCATGCTGACCCCTCATGCAGCCCGGCCCATTCCTCTGGAAAATTGCACAAATTTGGTTGTCTAGCCCCTACTGACTGTTCATTCCGGAAAATGCACAGAGCATGCCTGCCTTGCCTTCCAGCAGCCCGGACTGTTCCTCCCAAAATTTGCGCAATTTTGCCTCCCAGTCGAGCTAGACCTTGTAGTCAGTCACTGTCGACTCAGATTGCCTGTCTCCATCTCTTAGTGACTCTTGCGCAATTTTTATCAGTGGTTGCCCAGAGCCATCATCCGCATCACAGCCCTGCTGCCTCTCCCAGTCACCCGCATCCGAATGATCATGTGTCATGGTAGACTAGGAGGTTTTGGATTTGATGTCATCTCGTCATGAGTGACTATAGGTACAGGTACACCCACAAACATGTCAACACGACGAACAGGATGAATGAAGGGAGCACATGCATATGGACAGGTTCACGAACGAACAAACGAAGCATGCGAAGCAGACGAATGTGATAAACATGCACCTTCACGAATAAGTGAACCTGTCAAGCCTTCCAACATGAAAGCAAGGAACAAAATGCTAGAGCTTCATCAAGCGAACCAAGAACCATCGAAGATTTCGCGCACTTTGCCATGCAGAAGTGAAGCTATGATACACCATGAAGACATCCATCACTTAGCAGCACTGTAGCTTGACATGCACTCCAGCAGCAGCACGAGTGTACCAACATTGTCTTGTCAAGTCATGTTGAGTCAAATCATGAGTCATGTTGCCCACATCTCCACTATGGGCTAGTTTTCAATCAATGTGATGTAACGTGGAAGTCCAAGAGACCCACTTGTTGAACATAGAGTCATGTAAGTCAGAGAGTTATGAAAGTCGAACGGTCATGAGGGTAGTCGAACAGCCACAAGGGTCAGTGTCACCCTTGGCTATAAATACCCCCTCATTTGTACATAAAACGACTTTTCACCTCAGCGCCTCCCACATAGCCAAGAGGGTTTGAAATCTTTTCTTTGAGGAGTAAGTAGTGGCTCCAACGCCCCGCTGACGGGGTTAGTGATGTAAGGTGTAACGATGTGTCTTGGAACTTTCGCTTAATTCAGAAGCCTGTCAACAGGCCAGCACGTTTTCACACATGTATTGTATTTGTTGTAACACTGATCTTTAACACTTGTAATGCATGTTGCTTTAACCATGTGTTCTACATCTGAAATGATTCATTTGTTGTAATGCATAATCTATTAATGGAAATGTGTTGTATATGCTGTTAATGTTGTCCCGTTCGTGTCGACTGCTCTGCCAGACATCAAACAAACCTTTCACATGAACCTTGCTATAACAATCGTTGCACTCGTCTGGGACTGATCCGTCAGTGTTGTACGTGTTATCTTACCTTGTATGTTGTGACTGCCACATCCGAGTGGACTGCTCTGCAGGAATTTGTGTATGTCCTTGGTGTTGTGTGTTCCTAGCCGAGTTGGGACTGATCCCTTTCAACCTGGAACTCGACTTCACCTTTTCCCCCTCACAGTGAAAGAAACATTAACACAAGTACACTTACACTCACCAAGCACGTGAACCTCACTTCTCAAAGACAAAGTGAACTACTCTCTTGTGCTGACAAGTAAGAGTTGAGGCAAATCCTTAAGACAATGGCAACCGGGCCATCATACTGGATGGGACTCCCACACCAAACAGTGTGAGGTCTAGTTGGGACTTCACATTGGGGTGATCCGCTAAATGTTGGTGGGTCCAGCACCGTCAACAAGTCCCTCGAAGGTAAGGTTGAATCTCCCGCTGAGAGATTCATGGCTGAACAGCCAGTTGACTCGACTAAGCAACTGAATGAACAATCAAGTAAATTTGATTTGCAAGGTGAATGAATGATGCAAATGAGAGCCCCCTCGTCCTTTTGTCTTCATGGCCATCCTTGCCTCATGTGGGCCCCTCCATTCAGCATTTCGAATTCCCTCCAAGCCATTCGAATGGCCTAGTTCGAATTCCCACGTGGGTGGCCCCCTCCTTCCACTAGCAACCAAATTAAGTTGAAATTTCTCCTAAGTCCCTTAGTCGAAACTGTTGGGTCCTTTTCCTTAGCCAAAAAAGTGCAAAAATGTGTAGAGACACCATGTTGCAAATGTGTTTGAGAAGGGACATGACACCTGGAGATATTCCTTAACCGACCTTGGAAGGATTCCTTGAAGTGTCTTCTTTGCACTAAGCCATGATCTTTTATACCTGTAATATATACTTACAAGCAAAACATGTGCTACCAAGAACGTGATTTAATTTCTCAAGTTAGATTTCCTACATAACCATGGACAATGGAATCCTATAAAAAGTTATTCCTTCTTTCAATCAAGCACTTTTGCTTGAAATCAATGTTGCATTAATTGTTATCGGGATTAAATCGGCGTGGGGAAAAAATCGGAAAAAATCGGAATTATCGGGAAATTATCGGAAAAATCGGGAAAAAATTGTTTGGTACAAAAATATTCATTTTTTTTCAATTTTTTTAATATCTAAACCATCTACAACATAAAATAAATACATTGACACATAAATATGATAAAAAAAACTAATACATAAGATGTTTAATATCATTTCTAGCGCTAAAATCACACATAACATTGAATCATGTCCTGAATAGTAAGTCCTGACTCCTGAGTCCCAACTCAGCCTCAAAATATCAACAAAAAATATGATAATGTATCTCATCATTTCATAATGTCATATACAATAAAATGAAAGTCTAATCCTATTGATTTCCTCTGCCCCCTCTTGCGAGAAAATGCCACAGCTTTTCCTTTCCCTCTAGATGTAAATGTTGGTGCCTGTGCTGGTGGAGATGGCAGTGGAGTCTGATGTACTCTAGAAGCTGAAGAACTAGAAGTAGGAGCTATAGGAGGTAGACCACGTCCTCTACTGGTGGCAGGGGTAGCCCGGGCAGGTGGTGTCACCTGGAAACATTACAATCTCCCAATCCTGAAATCCTAAAAAACTAATAAGTCTGCTGGATTTTAAATGAAATCTAAAATTCTACTTTCTCCATATGAAATCCAATGAGGCTGGAACAACTCTCAAACATCCTGAGTCATTTCATGGTAAGGTTAAAAATTTAAGTAAAAGGATGAAAATGAAGATTAAGGAGAATGTCACTTTTACTTTAAGAATTTAACATTACCATGAGTAGCATATCCATACTAGGGCCTAGACTTTATCATTAAGCTGCCCCACTCAAAAATTATTTGTTTCTTTCAAAAAAATTGCATGAAAAAACCCAAAAAAACGTTATAAAACTATGCTGTCGCAACCCCCAGCGATTTTTTAAGTTTTTATCGCGATTTTTTCATTTTTATCGCGATTTTTTCATAAAATCGCGATTTTTTCAATAAAAATCAGCAAAAAAAAATCCAGTGATTTTTTCGTTTAATTATCGCGATTTTATCAGTAGAGGGAAAAAATCGCGATTTTTTCATTTTATCACGATTTTCACAGCACTGCTTGAAATCCTAAATTACTTGTAAACTCCAGAAGATAAGGATGCATGTTATCTAGGGATTACAATCTTTACCCTAGACTAGCTATAAGCAAGAATCATTTAATATTAGATATATTGCAAATCTAAAAACTCATGAACATACGTACCTTGTGATTACATACCTCTAATTTGATAACTTATTAGACTTGTTGTAGTAACAATACTTACTTGGTTCCTTGTACTCAGATCCTCAAAGAGTCCTTTCTTCAAGCTGGTTCCTTGGACTATCAATTTCATTTTCCATAGGACAGACTTCAGATTCTTTATGTGATGACATAGTTCATTAAGGTGCCTTATACTTTGGTTCTGTATGGGTGATAGACACATAGCAATAATGTCCATAAACTTGTAGTATCATCCTAATCTTCGTTATTGTAGGAGTGACACAATTCTTTAATGATGACATTGTAGAATGGTATTGTGGATATAGCCCAAACAATGATTATCCATACTCACAAACCTTCGGTCCTGTGATGACTGAGTTTTCTTCACTGTAATAAACTGAAATTTCTCATTGTTTCATTTATATATATATATATATATATATATATATATATATATATATATATATATATATATAGATATATATATATATATATATATATATATCATAGAAATGCTTCAGCCCTTATATCAGTGCTTTAACCATGCATCACTGAGTCTGAAATCTCTTTTATAACATGACTGTGATTTATACCAAAAAACTCATTTTTTGAGTTTAATTTGAACTTCTTGGTGGTGGACGAAGTTTGCACATTTTTTCGCCATCTCAGCCCAGTCCTCGACCTCATAGGTGGCCAAATTATTCTTCAGAGAGGTATTTCGACTTCATGGTCTTCCAAAGACCATAGTCAGTGATCAGGACAATAGGTTTATGGGAGGATTCTAGCAGAAGTTGTTTCAACAAATCGCTGGAGGGTTACCTGCATAACTACGTGACGGGACAACATCGTGCATGGATACGATAGTTGCACTTGGGCGAGTACTTCTATAACACCACGTACCACATGTCCATAGGTATGTCCACATTCAAAGCATTGTATGGTTACAATGCATTATCTTTTGCTGACATGATGTTTGGAGACAGCAAGGCCCCTAGGGCCAAGGATTGGATAGAGAAGAGCTAGGATATCTTGAGGGCTCTCAAAGATAACTTGCACACTGCACAGAACCAACAAAAGCTCTATGCAAACAGTGGCCAAGTAGAGAGGCAATTTGAGGTTGGGGACTTAGTCTTCTTGAGGCTCCATCTATACAGGAAGTCATCGATCAAGCAAAAAGGGGCAAAGAAGCTCAAGCCTCGCTTCTATGGGCCATACCGAGTCACTAAGAGAGTTGGGGAGGTAGCATATGAGTTGGAGCTACCCCCGGGAAGCCGAGTACACAACATTTTTCATGTGTCTTGCCTAAAAAAGGCATTGGGGCAGCAGGTGATAGTGACTACAGAGCTACCACCTATGGATGATGAGGGGCACCTAGTTTTGGAGCCAGAGGCTATTTTGGACACCCATGACAAGTACTTGTGGAATAAGGTTATCAAGGAGTTTTTGATTAGATGGAGGAGCCTACCAGATGAGAATGCCACTTGGGAGGGGCAACAAATACTTCAGCATCCTTCATTACAGTCGCTTGAGGACAAGCAACATTTTGGCGGGGAGAACTATGATATTACCACTTAGTAACATTGCTAAGGGGAAATATCAATTTTGCCCATTTTTGGATAAATTCACACTTGCACTTAGGAAATGTGGGTTTAGAGGCCCCACATGATTTTTTTATGAAAGTGAAGCCCAACCATTAGAGGATGGAGGAGGAAAATCAAGCCACTAGTCCTATGTAGGGGCCACAAATAGAGAAATGCAACCCACAAGGGAAACACGTACTCATTCGAGCGAGTTCGGTGGGGGAAAGTCGAGTTGGGCCCACGTGGGCATTTTGGAGGCACTTTGACAAAAAGATGAAGAGGCACTCATTTTGGTCATTCACGAATATTTGAGAATTGTCTTAGACTAGCACGCTTGAGCTAAAGCCAAATCTACAAGCGTTGTTTAGCACAAGATTGTTTAGAAGCGGAAATCTCAACCCTTGCTTTGGTGGACCTTGATTGCCATCCCAAGGAGGGAGTCCCATCCATTCCAGTTCGATCCAAGAGCAGAGAGTGCTATTTTGAGGGAGGTTCCAGTGGCAGTAGTGCAGGCACTGCGCAGTTCTTGGAGGAGTCACACTTGGGGTTTGAGGAGAGAAGGGAATTTGAGGTCGAAACTTAAGGAGGAGTCCAAGGAAGTGTTTTTTTGGTGATTGCAACCATTTTGGGGCCTTTTTGCACCAGGATTGACAGGTGGGTCGAATTACCTGGCAGTAGTGCCACTGAGGGAAACTTGGGCCAAAATTCCAAAGTCAACCATTAGCAAATTCCTTCGTGGGTTATTCTGGGTATATGGTGGAGAGCCCAGGGTTAATTTCCCGGAATTTTTTTAGCACTACAGGAGGCCCTAGTAGCTATTCTACACAGCCAATAGCTCATTTTTTGGGCATTTCAGCGCAGAGCCAAGGAAGAACAACCAACACACTTGGGGGATTTTCACATTCATCACTTGGGCTTAGCTAGCTTGCCTTAGGCAAGCCCAGGTGCATACCTTCAATGCACCCATTGTAACTACATGATTTATCAATAAAATGGATCAGCAACACAGTTTTTGGCTCTATTTGGTGTTCTGATGTTTGAGCAAATTTTCTGTGTTTATGTCTATGCATGCTTTGTTTATTACTGTAAATTTCCCTTAAGGATATTACACTTGTGCATTGGTATATTTCTATCTAGCAAGATTAGCTCTAGTGCTCCTATGAATTATCTCTCGCACTATTGTTTGGTGTTATCTTGGCTCTTAGAATATCTAAGGTTTCTCTAGGTCAATGTTGTTATTTTCACCATTCACTGCAGATTATAGGGTCTGTTGGTGGTTACATTTGATCCTTTTCTTACGGATCTCAACAAGGATGGCACAAATCACTCAAAGAAATAATTTAGACACAATGTCTAACTTGTCAAGCATATATGGGAAAGCTGAAACAAGCCTCTTTGAATATAGAAAAGAAGAAGAAAATTGACTTCCCCAGCAAGGATGAACCAGCTAATCAGGAAAACCCAACCCAAACAACCTGACTTGGTTGACACAAAAGTGAAGACCAACTTCAAACTCAAATAGGTCTGAGTTCCAAAACCTAATAGGATCGACAGAAACTGTAGGAGCTCACACCAAACACTGTCATAATTCTGCACTAAATATAAAATATGTAGGGCTTGTAACAATCAGATCACACCTTGAACAAGAGAACCTCAAATCATAAAACAAGTATTCCAAACCAGGCCTCCCAGTAGCAAACCACATGAAAGTTGAAGGGTCATCTGAGTGAGAAAAAATTTGAAACACTTGGGAAAAAGGCCCTGTAGAACATAATTCAAAAACCTTCATTTGTTGAACTGAGTAGACTTCTTTCATCATAGTAGTTAATTTCTAAGTGACTGAATACAAATCTTGTTATAGACAAATCATTACTTTTGAGCACAGTAAATGTCAGTAGCAAACTCAAACTAATAAGAAACTTAGAAAAATAAATAATGGCTATGATTGTATCACTATCACAGTAAGGGGTTGAGATACATTGTACAATGTAATGTCCCTTTCTAAATTATTTTGGAACAGGATTAATTTCTACATTTTGGGGCCGATTTTGGAGGTAATGGGGCCCATTCGATTTTATGAGGAGGTTAGACTTAGTAGAATTTATTTCGATGTGGTTAATTGGTACGTGAGGGACACCCAAAATAGGAGAATACACATTCCCTAGTTCGATTTGCATGAAGGGGAAATCGATGGTTAAGTGAGGAACCTACGATGGAGGGAAAATGGAGGGAAAAGTGCTCCACGAAATCTATATAAGGAAGGCAACTCTCCTCATTTCAACATCTTATCTTTTGACATATTGAACTCAATATTAGTTGCTCGAGCTACTTAGTCAGGTTATTGTGTTGTTTAGCACATGAGTGTCTCCGCATGGAGATCTCAACCCTTGCTTCGGTGGACTTCGAGTGCCAACCCTAGGAGGGAGTTCTTCTTCATCTCAGTTCATAGCAGTAGCAGGGAGACGACTTACAACAGTTGTAAGTCGAGTTCTAGCAGCAGGGGGATTTACAGCAGCGCGGGGATTGCGCAGTCACAGCGTGAGGCACTCCGGGAAGTTGGGGAGACAAGAGCATCCTTTCATCATTTTCAGGAGTATAGAGGGCAGCTACAGACAAGAGGGCCATCCTACACGCAGCTCTCATTTCATCACACGCAAGAATGTGTCATCTCCTCCATGACTATGCAGTCATTGGAGTGAGACTCTTTAGGGTAGCACCATCTGGGGGAGTTTGGAGCTAGGGTGTTGGGAGATCATTTGGGAGGCCATTTGAGGAGGATCGCTGGAGTTTGGAGAGCAAACAATGACAAGATCAGTCACAGCAATATAATTCGAAATTGGGGGAAGGCCAAGCTGTGAAGGGTCAATTTTTTAAGGTTGGAACCAAGGGAGACCCTTGCTGGGTTTTTGTGGGTTTTGGGCAAGGATCGCACTCCTAATTTTATAGAATTTTCTGGGCAGATTTCAGGGGT
Organism: Pinus tabuliformis; assembly: GCA_031772625.1. Classification (NCBI taxonomy): domain Eukaryota; kingdom Viridiplantae; phylum Streptophyta; class Pinopsida; order Pinales; family Pinaceae; genus Pinus; species Pinus tabuliformis. Next base: position 988,160,438 of record CM062814.1, read on the forward strand.
CAAATAGAGGTCCCAACTCAGCCAGCAGCTAGAGGAGCTAAGGGGAATTTGGGCCAAAATTCTGATGTCAACATTTGGCCAATTCCTTCATGGGTTATTTTGGGTTTCTTGCGTAGAAGCTGAGATTAATTTCCCATAATTTTCTGAGCAACAGGGAAGGCTCTAACAATAGATCATTTCAGGCAGCAGCACCTTTCTAGGTAGTAAGAACGCAGCGCTTGGGCCGGATTACCAGCAGATTTGAGGAGAGTGTTCCATTGTTCATTTTGAGCTGTTGCTAGCTTTCCTAGAGCAAGCCCGGGTGCACACATTCCAGCACATTGTTGTACACCTCTTCCCATTTAATAAAATGAGTAAACAACGCAATTTGGTTGTCAATTTTGTGGTCTGATGGTCTGATTTAATTTATGGTGTTATTTTTATTGTCCACTTTGCATAGCATTATTTTCACTAGTTTGGAACATTACATAGAAGAACGTAGCTCAATTGCTGAACACATGATTTCCACTAACTAATGATTGGATGATCAATCGCTTATGTAGTATTTTATTCCGATAATTTAACTGCTAGACAATGTTGGTTATGCATTTCCTAAGGTTATCTTTACCATGTATGCAACTCCAAGCAATCAAAGTAGATGTTAAATATTCATTGGTAATCTCTCATATCTCCCCACCTTTCTCTTTCCTTGGGTCTCTGTGACTCGTAATCTAATCCCAGATGTAAAAATTGTAGAATAATATAAAAAATCCACAGAAAAAGAATGTAAAATTAAAATAATAACAATCTGTAGATCGAATATATGGAGCATTGTTTCACAACCTGTTCAGATGAACAATAGAGATGCCTTCCATTCAATGGTAACAAAAAAGATGTTAATAATGTTAAAGCACAAGCACATAAAATAACCTGGATTCAAACTATTTGCAGTTCCTAAAATAATGTATGTAGCATTATGGCTAGAACATATTTTCAGTAATTCTTTAGTCATTTTGTTAATCGCAGGGATTGACCAATAATTCTATGAAAAATGCAATGGATATAGAACTAGCTTACCCTGGATCTCCGTTAACAAAGTCAGCAACACGATGTCCAATATTACAGTGCTGGTCAGAGGCAAGCTCCCAAAGAGCTGGTTTTCCTTGCTGTGGTTGAAAGTGCCCCAGAAACCTGCTAGCAAAGAAAAGCTCAGGAGAAAAAGGCATTCATACATCATTCATGTGGCAACTAACAGACAATATGAACTGAAGAAAAAATAAAGAGTCAATGCACGCAGTACTTTTACTGTTCCGCACTTGTTGTTGTCCAACATATGAAATTAAAAACAACAGATAAGGCCTTACACATTTATTGCATCCTGCTTCTCTGCATCTAGATAAGCATTTGTATAGTAGCGTTGAAGTGTTCTGAAAAACTCTTGAGAATGAGTTGTTGCTTTCCACCGACCACGCCTTTCCGAGAAAACCTATAAAATGGTGAAAACAAATGTTCTTTGATGAAAATACAATAGAAAATTACGTCTAATATTCTATGATGTTTGACTCAAATGTTAATCTGTAAGTGCTACACCCAGTAGAAATCAGACAACAGAAGGTCACAAATAATGAACACAACTACCACCCTTAACTAAAAATATAACCAACATTTCAACTTTCTTTAAACTCAATGCTCCGTTATTGATATTTGGTTAAAAACTGCATTGATAGTTGTGAAATCATGTTTCAAGAACAACAGAAATTTAGAAACATCACACTTCTTCTCAAGTAGCATAGCTGATGTATATGTCGATTTGCCTCCATGCAAAACTGAAAATTCCCTTGCTTTTCAATATATAGATGATCCAAAATTCCAAATGTTATATAAAGGAAAAACATAAATGATCTGGAAACAAAAACTCCCTCACAACAAATTAGCTTCTGTATCATGCATGATGCATGCCCAAAGGATGCAGTATCAGTCTAGATGATGCATTCTATTTCCAAAATAAGTATGGCAGACCTGATCTGAACTAGAAAATTAGTCATTATGTCAGACCCCAATATTCCATGAAAATGTATCAAATAATCCAACTATAAGTAAATGAGCAACCAAATACTATGTAGTCTTTAGATTGTAGGTCTTCTGGAGAATTTGCCAGTCTTCATCTTTTCAGAGAAGCCAATGTTTCGAATCCTTAACTGGATTCATCTTCAGGATTCTTCAGGGCCTGAAGATGAATCCAATTAAGGATTCGAAATGTCGGCTTCTCCAAAAGAGTGAATACTATAGAAAATTCTCCAGAAGACCTACAATCTAACAACCCTTCCCACATGTTAATTTTAGTTAACAATGGTATGTTCTATGCTTAGTATGATTACTTCAATGTTCCTTCAGCAGCCCAATGACAATTTCCAATTTAGTTTTCCAATAGAAATCACATTGACAATAATTGTAGATAGAACATAAAATAAAATGCAGAAGACAAGCCAAGACAAGAGGACACCAGATTTGGCGCATGACAGGGACAAACCCCAAAATGAGAAAAACCCTTTGATCAAATCTTCTTATTATTATATCAAATGTTCAGCGGAGAGAGAGTACAAGAAGTCAAAGTTGACTTCCAAAATCAATGTCAAAACATCCCAATCAAATCTGCAGTCAAATTCAGCCCTAACTAGAAAGTCAAAGAGAGTCAACGCAACAGCAAAACTTCCCCTTTGAAGCTTGGTCAAAGGCAATCAAACTTGGTCAATTGAAGTCAACTTCTGCGGTCAAACAAGCCTGTGGTCAACGCAGGTCAAAGTGCTCAGAATTTCTTGATTTCTGTGCCAATCTGTACGGCCTGTCAAAAACGATTTTTTCCCACAAAAATCGCAATCAAATGATGAGTCAAAGTGTCTGGTCAACACTGGTCAAACCCCTGCAACAGTCCTGAAATTTAGCCCTGCAATTTGCCCAAAAAATTCGTCCTCCTTGCCACACGTGTGAGAGAGAAGATCTACCCAATAGTTGTATGAACCAATGAGAGGAGAGAGAAGAAAATGTGTGAGTGATGATGCCAAATGAGGTGAGAGGTCACTTATATTTATACAAGTTGTTGAGGGTGAAGTGACACGTCCATTGGGCTTCATGAGCCTACATGATGATGTGGCCAACCTTGACATTTTACATATGCGTGGGCATAAATTCAAAAAAACATTTATGCTTGTCCAAATTTGATGATCTTTAGGTCGATTTTGGTCCTCTCGAAAAGAGGAATTTAATGCAATAATCATCTCCATCAAATGAGTTGTCCAAAGTGGAATTTGACCCTAGTTGTCAATTTTAACACTCCCTCCCAACTAGGGAGAATTCCACCTACGAATCCATCCATCATCATCGATCATCATGCATACAATCTTTTTATCTCGTCTCAACTCTGCTAAACAATGATGTAATAATGAAGAAGAATTGATCAAGAGTGAGTCACAAGACCTTGCCACTCTCCACTGACAAAAGTCAATCCAGGGGTAGAACCCCAATCAGATTTGATCCTGAATGATCAAGTTGTTGAACACCATGCATCCTAGACATAGGGAGTATGACAGTACATGATGCGTCCATCTGTAGTGCTATGGTCCCTATCCACTTTTCCCAACTCATTGGCCAGATGAGAGGTACTTCCCATGAGTTCCAGACTACATGTGTAGGATGTATGATGGGGTCGCTCATAGCTCCAATAAGTATCCCAAGCCCCTAGGAGCTCGCAGAGCTCAATGTCCAACTGAAGCGGGACCCTCATGGGAGGGTATTTCCACGACTCCAAGTCTCTCTCGGAAGACTAAGAATTTGACCTTCCCTAAGGGCTTCGTGAGGATGTTTGCGACCTGCTTATCAGTCCTTATTTGTTGGAGCCTTATTGCTCCCCATTGTACCATATCCTGGATAAAGTAGTACATGATATCAATGTGCTTGGAGCAGTCGTGGAACATGAGATTCTCTGGAAGGCAAATTCCACTCTGGTTGTCGTAGAAGACCACGGTGGTATCCAACACATGCTCAAATAACTCACCAAAGAGCATCCTCAACCAAACAACCTCACAACAAGCCATACTAGTTGCAATGTATTTGGCCTCGGCAGTGCTTAGAGCAACCAATTTATGCTTCTTGCTCATCCAAGAAAATGAAGCTGACCCCAATGAGAAACAACATCTAGACATGCTTTTGCAATCCACCACACTGTCAGCGCAGTTAGCATCAATATATCCATGTAGCCTCAAATTCCTGGCAGTGTATCTCAGTCCATAGTTGGTTATGCCACAGAGATATCTCAAGAGATTCTTAGCAGCAATCCAATGTATGTGATGAGGCTCGACCATGAATTGATTCAACGTATTCACAGCAAAGAATATGTCAGGACAGGAGTTTACCAAGAACATCAAAGCCCCCACAAGTTGTCTATATTCGAAAGGGTTTGCCAGTTCGTGCCCAGCAACACTACCACATAGCTTCTTGAAGTTGAGTTCCATCGGAGTAGACACAGACTTCCAATCCACCATCCCACATCTCTTGAGCAGCTTCACAATGTATTTTCATTGAGAAAGGAAAATCTCCCTCTTAATGCCAGCCTCTCTACAAAGGTCATTGAATTCATTTGATCCATATTTGGTTCCATTGTCAATCCTCAATATTTTGATCGTCTTCCCTCTTTGATTTTCCACCAAGGCTTTGAAAGAACAGAACAATTTGAACACTTCATCCGTCTTCTTCAAGAAATAGATCCATGTTTTGCGATAGAATTCATCCACAAAAATTGAATAGTATAAGTATCCTCCCAATGATGTTACAGGAAACATACCCGATAGGTCAAAATGGACCAATTGAAGAATAACAATCGTTTGGCTTTCACTTGAAGGGAATGGTCCCCTAGTAAGTTTCCCAGTTGCACAACCTTGAAAAACTCCTTCATGATTCATGCTGAACTCGGGCATACTTGTGACCATCTTCCTTACACCAGTCAAGGTTCCATATTCAGATTGAAAAGAAGTATCGCAAGTCAAGGTTCCTAAAGGACTTCCTCCAACTTGATAGAGACCATCCACCCTAAACCCAAGTGTAAATGCATCTTTAGGGTTTCTTTGCCAAATACGTACCTTTCCATCAATGAATGCTACCCTGAAGACTTTATCTTCCATCTTAGAAATAGGCACCAAGTTCTTCTTCAAATCGGGCACATACAATACTTCATGTAGATGAATAGTTTGATCTTGATTTAAGTGAAGATTAGCAGTACCTATCTCTTTCACGAGGTAGGTGGCATTATCTCCAAGTATGATCTCCAAATTAGTCTTATTTTCAATCAAATTTGAGAGGGCCTCGTTCTACCCAGTGAAGTGCCTTGAGGGTCCATTATCAATCAACCAATGATCCAAAGTATCTGGAGGAGAGGCAATAGATAGAGCGAAAATAAGATAAAACTCCTTTTATTTTTCTACAACATTATTTTCCTCATATCTAGAATTTCTCTTCCTTTTGGGAGGTCAACCTTTCCATTTCGAGCAACGGGAGCACTCCTCTTTCCTTTATTGTTGAACCTGTTGTTCCTTTGATTACCTTTGCCTTCTACCTCCAACTAACTTTGTTGCCACAGAGATACATTATCACAAGAACGAGTGCATAAAGCATGTGAAATGAGATTGAAGACCACTTCTATATATACAAATCGATGGGGTCAAGAGTCATGTCGCTTGGGCTTCATGAGCCTACATTAGGGTGAGGCTGGCCTTGAAAATTTACATGAGAGGGGGCACATATTCAAAAACCCATTTCTCCTTGTCCAAAGTTGACGATCTTTAAGTCGATTTTGGTCCCCTCAAATCGAGGAATTCAAAGCCATAATTATCTTCTTAAAAACATTGCCTCTCAACTAGGGAGAATTCCACATGCCATCCTGTCATCATGAATCAACTCTGCATCTCGTCTCAACTCTGTTGAACACTGATATAGATAATGAAGAAAAATTGATCGAGAGTGAGTCACAAAACCTTGCCACTCTCTACTAACAAAAGTCAGTCCACATAACCAAGGGGTGAACTCTAATCGGACTTGATCCCAAGTGATCAAGTTGAGGAAACATCATTCATCATAGACATAGACAGTACGACAATACATGATGCATCCATCGGTAGTGCTATTGTCCCTAACCACTTTTCCCGACTCATTGGCCAGATGAGAGGTACTTCCCATGTGTCCTGGACTACATGGGTAGGATGATGCAGGAACACCAGTAGGGAAAGAATATATCACATCTTGCTCACAACCACACATAGGGAAAGGAGAAACCACATCCTACAAACGCATGTCACAACCACACATAGGGAAAGGAGAAACCACATCCTACAAACACATGTCACAACCACACGTAGGGAAAGGAGAAACCACATCCTACAACCACATGTCACAACCATTATAGGGAAAGGATAAACCACATCCTATGTGCATGCACGCCACCGAGAGTAGGGAAAGGATAAACCACGTCCTACATGCATGCCAATCATCAATGGTAGGAAGGATCCTACACGTGGGAAAAGGATGAACCACGTCCCACCGAGATGTCAACCATCAATCGTAGGAAATAAGCATCCTACATGTGGGGAAAGGATGAACCACGTCCCACCAACATGTCCACACGTGACAACCAGCAAATGCCTATTTGCATCTCTGACTGGGGTGTCCGCAGGAGGAGGTGAACCACTCATCTTGCTTATATGCCATAGGAGAAGGTGAACCACTCATCCTATGCATATCTCATCAATCGTAGGAGAAGGTGAACCACTCTCCCTACACACATGTGTCATCAATCGTAGGGGAAGGTGAACCAGTCACCCTACAAACATGTCAACCGTCACACGGGAAGGTGAAACACTCACCCTGTACACAGTGTACCTAAGGTGCACCACTCATCCTATGGTCACTTATAACTCAAGAAGTACCTCAGGCACCGAGGAGTTCCCAGAGCTCAATGCTCAATCGGGACCCTCATAGTAGGGTCTATCCATGATTCCAACGACTTTCTAAAGACTTTAATCTTGCCAAGAGGCTCAACGAGGATGTCGGACACTAGTGCATCCATCCTGGAATGATGGAGTTTGATTTCTCCCTATTGGACCATATAAAGTGGTACCTGGTGTCAATATGTCAAATACTGGATTCCCTTAACCGTACTCTACAATATACAACAATGGTGATTTTCAGCATGTGCATAAATGGCTGCTAAAGAGTTTCCTTAAATGGCCATGCTTGCTACCTTATACACTCTACTTCAATAGTGCTTCAGAGTAACAGATTTCAATCTTTAAGAAATAAAGGTGGACCTCAAGAGATACAATACTTAAATGTGCTCTTACCATCTACCATACTGTCAATCCAGCCACACTCTGCAGTGTACTTCAGATCATACTATCTTAATGAGGAGTTATCCATCTTCATATCAAGGCAAACAATTGATAAAGGAGAGGATGATCATTTTGCTAGACAACATCAATAGTTGAATTCAAACATCATAGCTCCTTCTGAATATCCAGAAGAAACCTTGCCTACAACATAACCATCTACAATCTGCTATCAATCCAGGGATTTTATAGCTCCCTCTGAAGCTTGCTTTAGGTGATCATCTAGATTTTAATCATAAGCTACCCATACTAGGGATGAGACTTTCCATGAGGAAATTGATCCATGATGGGGAAGGTTCCTTTTCATTCAAGCGACTATATCTATAATGTTGATTTTGGGTAGCGTCGGATGTGCTCTAGCTATGAAATTTTGTGGAGGGGCTAGAACACATGAGATCTCCAAGACCCGGAAATCGTTTGAAGAAATTCCACCCGCAAGAGGATTTATTAAAATAATTAATATTTTTAATGGGTTCCTAAGTCTAAACTTAGAAAAATAAAAATATTAATGGGTATTAATAATGATATGGGTGAGAAGCTTCTAAGAGACAAAGATCAAATCTGTTTTAATCTTAGTCGTTGATTAGAGACTTAATCTTAGCCGTTGATTCATCAACAAGAAAAGTATAAGGGAAGACTTGAGAGTCCTTTGGAGACATACCAGGCAAATACTCGATAACCCGAGAGAAATCGATTCTCAAGGAGAAGGAGTTCGATTTCAGAAAGAAAGTTGCAGGGTGAAGGAAGAGGAGTGCATCAGCAGCAATCAGGGACTGAGGAGGAGGTGACGTAGGGCATTCGAGGGACAGTGCAGAGGGAAGAGCACGGAGACAACACCATTGGAGACGCAATCCTCTCGCAGAGTGACACAGAAGTGACGTAGAAGTGGGTGAAGGGTCTCCAAGGTGTCATAACTTTGTCTCGGGTGTTTCTCTCAGAAGTGTCTCAGTTTTTCTGTAGAATCATTCCGTGTAGAGCGATTGTTGTTGAAGATTAATAAATAAACCCTCATATGTTGCACCGGTTTTCCCACATTGGGTTTTTCCAGGGACAATTGTCCAAAAACAACTGTGTTGATGTGATTGATTCTTGTGCTTGTATATCATTGTTATTTTCTTTATGTAATTATGTGATAACTGCAGTAGAATTTATTTTAATATTTACTAAAGGGTTTCGTAAATAACTTATTGTGAGAAATAAGTAGGTGAAATAAATCATTTACTGCAGTAGAATTTTGTATTAGAAATTTTCACATGGTATCAAAGCAGAGATCGGGCAACAGGATTGAAGAATCTGTTATGAGTCAGGAGCATGATGGCGGGGCATCAACTCAGAGCGACTCACGCAGATCTCCAAAGAAAGAAGAGAGCACGAAAAACATGGATCACGATTATTCCATGTTAGATTCTAGACTGGATGAAGAAGTCGCTTGCCTAGCAAGTTTTGCCTCCTCTGAGGTTTGGTATATAGATAGTGGAGCTTCCAGGCATATGACAGGAATACGAGAAAGTTTTTCGAACTATAGGAAGAAAGGATGAATTTCCAGCTCACCATGGGAAATAAGGCAAAGTGTACCCTAGTAGGAAGAGGTACTGTAGCCTTTCAAACAAAAGCAGGGGATCGACTTCAAGCAACCGATGTACTGCATGTGCCAGGATTAGGGATGAATTTACTCTCAGTATCTCAGCTTCAAAACAAGGGCTATGACGTTTTCTTCATTAAGGAGAAAGTATATGTCAAACACCCGAGTTGGAAAAAGAAGACCCGGATTGGAATCAGAAGTAACAGGCTGTATAGATTACAGCTATAATCTCCAATGCCACTGATAGGCAGCAGTGGGAAAAAGATTTGAATGAACTATGGCACAAGAGGATGGGCCACTTAAACCATGGGGCTCTAAAAATTCTCGGGAAAACAGTGTCAGGAGTTCGAGAATTAAGTACCGAACGAGATGATGTATACGGAGGATGCACACTTGTTAATTTTAGGTATGTTCTATGCTAGAGCAATTTATTTCAATTTTCACAGTTAGCTCATTATCTTTTATAGATTAGCAATCACATCAGCATTAAAGTAAACTGCAAATAGAACATAAATACAAATCGCAGAAGACAAGCCAAGATAAGAGGAAACAAGATGTTGCGCTAGCCAGGGACAAACCCCACAATGTGGGGAAACCCTCGATCAATTCTTCTTTTATGTTCTTCAAAGTTCAGTAGAGAAAGTGAGAGAGATAGTACATTTACAATAGAAGTCAACACTTTCACTTTTGATATCTACAGAGATTAGTTGAAGACATTGCTTCAACTGATTCTCTAAGGTGACTTCTTCACCTATCATAGTGTTGAATCTTGTCTATTTGCTGCACCTTACCATGTAACACCATCATGCATCATCATGCTGCTCATGATCACTATGCTGGTCATGATCACTATGCTGCCCATACATCATGCTATCCATGATCTCATACATCATGCTGCCCATGCATCATGTTACCCATGATCTCATCTATCATGTTGCCCATGCACTCATACATCATGCTACCCATGATCTCATACATCATGCTGCCCATGCATCATGTTGCCCATGATCTCATACATCATGTTGCCCATGCACTCATACATCATGCTGCCCTTGCTGTCCTTATGTTGCTTCATTATTTAGTTCATATACATATCAGCCTTAGCTGCTTGCTATGGCTTGCAGCCTAGCAAAGCAACTAGGCTATAGTTCCAAACATGTTGTCCTCAGCTTCCTTGCACATAGTGCTATCATGCCCAAACAAACCTTGAATAGGCTACGCTGTCACCTACAGCAATGTGATAACAGGGCTCTTAGGGCTGCGTATTAACAGTAGCTCTAATACCTTTTCATGATAGCGTTTGAAGCTTCTTCATGACAGCAATAGAATCTATCCTTTATGACTATGTTTCAATTAGAACAGCAGTTAGGGTATTCCTTATTTAGGACAGCGTTTGGGCCTCCATCCTTGCAGTGTTAATAATATCGCCGAAATATCAGCGATTTTCGTAAATATTGCGATATTTTCGGCGAGCCGAAATATCGCCAAGAAAACGCTGCAATATTTTCAGCTCCCAAAAATATCATGATATTTTCGAAATATCGCCGATATTTCAGCAAAATATCGCGCGGCGATTGGAAAAATCGCCCTGAGACAGTCAAAAAATTCTGCGCGGCTTATAAAAGTCCGATTTTGGTTTTTTTTCAATCATTTTCATTTCTGATTGCTGGAGAAGGAAGGGGAGAGCTATGTGCTTGCTACCAAGGAGGGTTTGAGCGTTGCATAGCTATTATCGCCACCAACAATGAAGATTTCGTTGATCTAAGCTTGAAGAACAATGAGACAATTTCATTTCTTCCATTAACAGGTATGTTCAAATAAACCCCTATGTTAATGAATTTTTTGTTAGTTTTAGGATTGTTCTTGCTTGCCTATTTGCCTACAATCATTTTGCTTTTTTTTCCATTTGAAAAGATTTTCATGCCCATGAGCAAATGCAAGGGTTTTAAGTTTTTAACTTTTCTCCATATTTGGAGAGCAAACTCCATTTTTTTTTAAACTTTCAAATACACCCTCTTATTGTCATTTATGGTTTTTCATTTAATTCACATTGCAAAATTGCAAATAATGTAGCAAAAATACAAATATGAGTTAGCCCACTACAAAATACAAATATGCCAAAAGCCTTGGACCCATTTTGGGAGTATGGGAACCCTGATGGTGGGACAAATCGTGCATATCTTACATGCAAATTGTGTGGGACCAGGATGACAGGGGGGGTTACACGACTAAAATACCATCTAGCTAGACTCAGTGGACATGATGTTGGGATTTGTACAGTTTCGAGTCCGGAGCTTATACAAAAAGCTCTTGAGGCAATTGATGAAAAAGACAGAAAGAAGGAAGAGACAGAAAGAAACAAGGCTAAACGTGCAGGTAGATCTTTCGGGATATCTTCTCCTGATTTTGATGTTGAGGGTAGTGGGAGGGGCTCCACAGCTGGCACATCATCACTTGCTACTGCTAGTGTGAGGACATCATTTTTTGTTCCACGTACAGGACATGGAGCACAACCTGGCATAAAATCGCTTATTAAAAGAAAGGAGAAGCAAGAAGCAGATAGAGTCATGGGGAGGTGTATTTTCTGGAGCGACTTACCTCTCAGCATCACCAAAACCAATCCATTTTGGCAGCCAATGTGTGATGCTATTGTTGTTGTGGGCCCAGGGTACAAAAGTGCTACATATGAGGAGTTGTGGGGGCCAATTCTTCAAGCAAAAAAGCAGGACATCAACTCTAGATTGGCGGAGTTGAAAAAGACATGGGAAGTTACTGGATGCACAGTGATGTCTGATGGTTGGACAGATAGAAAGGGTAGGACCCTTTTAAATTCCTTGGTACATTTTCCTAAAGGTACCATGTTTATTAAATCGTTGGATGCATCAGAACATATCAAAGATGCAACAACGATATGTGAGTTGTTAGATGGGTTCATTCGGGAGATTGGTGTGCAGAATGTGGTGCAAGTCATAACAGACAATGCAGCTAATTATGTGTCTGTCGGCAAGATGCTTATGGAGAGGCATCCCACATTGTTCTGGACTCCATGTGTAACACATTGTCTCGATTTGTTGCTTGAGGATATGGGGAAACTCTCCTTCATCAAGGAGGCGGTTGATATGGCTAGGAGTGTCCCCAAGTTTATTTATAACCATGCTTTTGTTCTTAGCCTCATGAGGAGGTTCACTAGAAACAAGGAGTTGCGGCGTCCTGCGATCACACATTTTGCCACAAACTTTATTACTCTTCAGTCTTTGCTTCGATGTCAGTTCGAGTTGAAGCAAATGTTTGTGTCTAATGACTGGCGTAATTGTAGATACAGCAGGAGACAGGGCGGGAAAGCCATTGCAAAAATGGTGTACTTTGAGACGTTTTGGCGTGGAGTAGAAGAAGCATGCTTAGTTAGTGAACCAATAGTAAAGGTTCTCAGATTGGTAGATGGGGAGAAGCCTGCAATGGCTTATTTGTATGAGGGCATAGATAGGGCCAAGGAGGCCATTCGTTCTTATTATGTAGACAAGGGTTCTGTTGGCCTTGATAGGCAGATGATGTTATGGGATGTGATTGATAGTCGGTGGACAAGGATGCTTCATCGACCCATTCATGCAGCAACACTCTTCCTCAACCCCGCATTTTCATACAAATGTGGCTTTATTTTGGATGGCGAGGTGATGGAAGGGCTCCAATCCTGTATTCAGAGGATGTTACCTAATCCTGAGCTTCGTAGCAAAATCAATCGTGAGATACAGTATTATCGAGATTGTGTTGGCCTATTTGGCTTTGATGATGCTATTAGGGAAAGGACCCTCTTCATGCCACGTAAGTGACAAGTCATCACTCATTAGAAATTAGAATTTTCAATTTAGAATTTCCATACTTATAATTCTATTTTTTTTAAATTCAATTATGTAACTTTTATTTGAAAGTTTAATTATGTTTTAAGTTTTTGAATTTTTTATTTCATTATTTTGTTGTAGATATTTGGTGGCGAAGCTATGGTGCAAGGGCACCAAATTTGCAGAAATTGGCCATACGAATCTTGAGTCAAACATGTAGATCTTCAGGGTGTGAGCGCAATTGGAGTGTATTTGAGAAAATACACGCAAAAAAGCGCAACAGGTATAACTTTGAGCTCTAACCTTCAATTGAGCAATTACACTTATTGTAATTTTTAATTTTTAATTTAGACCTTCAAGTGTCAACAATCAAGAGTCAAGACTCATTACCTTTTTTGACACTCTTACCCGTTGGAGTTCGCACGTCTCAACAATTTAGTGTATGTGCATTACAACATCCGACTTCGAGTGAGGAAAATAGAATCACCAATGGATCCAGATGCCATTTCCTTAGATAATATTGATGTATTGTCTCAGTGGAGGGTGGAGTCTGAGGAGCCCATCTTGGAGGAATCACCTTCATGGTTAGAGCCAGTGGCAAATGATCCATTAGAACAGGGGCAGCAAGAAGAGGACTCGGAGGAGCAGCAGGAGGACACTGTGGGAGCATCAGCATCAACTCCATCTGCTATAGATATAGGAGAGCATAGCCCCATACCTAGCACTCATTATTTGACATTAGGTGCAGAGGCAGGGTCAGGGCCTTCTACTACTAGGGGCAGGCCTGGCAAACAGCGCATCATGTTTTCCCATAAAACGGGGAGAGGGCAGTGATTTCAGATAGATAGCTGCTAGTTTTATTTGTTATGCTACATATAACTCATGATGATGAGATACTTTTATATATGTGATGTTATTTTGTATTGGTTCTCCACATTTGAGTCCCTGAATGGACAATTATTAGGGATCAGTAGGATTCGGTATCGCCTTTGATGTATCATTTCTATTTGACATCATATATATCAGTTCTTTATTCATATTTATGTGCCAATGTGTTTATTTCATGTTGTTATTGCTTTATATATTGCTTTATATGTTTAAAAATCTGAAAAAAAAAAAAAAAAAAAAAAAAAAAAAAAAGAATGAATATATTATGCATTTTTTATGTTTGCCGATATTTGCCGATATTTTCACCAATATTGCCGATGAGATATTTTCTGGACCCTCGCTGATATTTTGTCGATACTAATATTTTCAACACTACATCCTTGTGTGTATAAGGGCTCCTCCTTGACTGCATGTAAGGGCCTCTTGTATAGCAAATAATGAACTCCATAACTGTGGATAGATTAGGTATGTTTAGTCCTCCTTTGTGCAGCGTATGGAAGCCTTCTTTGTTTGCGGATATAGGGCTGTAAATAGGACCTGTGGTAAGGCTCCTTCTATGCCTCTTTTAGTGACTGCAACTAGGGCTTCATCTGTGGCTCATCTTCCACCTTTGACTGCGGCTTAGGTTAGCAGATTAGGGCATCACATTATGTCTTCATGAACTGTGTGTAATCCATGTACAGCGTATAAGGTCTCCAAAAACTACGTTGGATTAGGGCATCATCAAACTAGGCCAGCATATTCTTTTTGTGACTCTCCTTCTCCAAATTCCCAAGACGTGGAGAGGAGATCACATCAAGAATGTGCGTTCAAATGACTTCAAGTCCTTGCCAATTTATACTAAAACGTAGATGATGAATAGGCATGACTATTGGGCTTCTGAGCCTACTCAAGTTGCTGGTCAGCTTGATAATAATTCCATAATCAAAATAAATTCATATCTCCATAAATACTTATCGGAATCGGATGATCTTTAGATCAATCATACACCTCTCGATGAGAGGGATCCAATAAAAATATCAGCTGCCATAAATAAGATGACTCACATGGAGTTTGGCCCTAGTTGCCAATTTTAACAATTGTCATGACAACATTTTCTAGAAGCAACAATAGGGCTAAGAGTGTTCTAGAATTGATACACTCAGATATCTACAAACCCATGTCCACAAAAGCTCTTAGCAGTGCCGAATATTTCGTCAGCTTCATTGATGACCGTTCCAGAAAGATTTGAATCTACTTTCTACAAACCAAGGATGAGGTTTTTCGTTTCAAAGAGTTCAAGGCTCTAGTTGAGAATCTGACAGGAAAGAAGATAAAGATATTGCGCTCAGTCAATGGTGGAGAATACATCGACAAGGACTTCATTGATTTTTGTGCAAGGGAAGGCATCAGAAGAGAGTGGACAGCCCCCTATAATCCGGAGCAGAATGGAGTAGCAGAAAGGAAGAACCAGACTATTGTTGAAGCAACCAGAGAAATTTTGTATGATCAGGATATGCCCCAGTTTCTATGGGCAGAAGCATGCAACACAGTAGTGTATATCCAAAACAGGACTCCTCACAGGGCATTAGGTAAGATTACTCCATAGAGTGTCTTCACTGGTAAGAAGCCTGAGGTGAGTCATTTAAGCATATTTGGGAGTTTGTCATAATGCCATGTACCCGAAGTAAAGAGGAAGAAAGAGGATCAGACTGCGGAGAAAGGATATCTTGTAGGATATAGCGAGAATGCTAAGGCATATAGAGTCTACCTTCCGGGGAATAGGAAGATCATAATTGGACAGGATGCAAAGTTCATGGAGGCCAGAGCTTTCAGAAAATCCCAAGAAATGCCTTCGGAAGAGCAGTCAAAGGATGATCCGTTGGTCCAGCCACTTCGACCAATAGAAACTAGTGCTAGTATTTCTCCTAAAGACAAAACTCTAGAGGTGGAGCCTCAGGAAGAAGGAGGAGCAGATAGATATACCCACTACCAGTGGTAGAACGAACCGGGAACTTCGATAGATACTACGAGATGCAGAGAAAAGGGAGCGTAGACAGCCAAACAGATACCAAGCCATGGTGGCTTAGGTTGCAAAACCCTGCAGTTTTCAGGAGGTCGTTCAACGTCAAGTATGGGTAGACGCTATGGTGGAGGAATACAGTTCCATAATGGTCAATGATCTCTGGGAAGTGGTACCTAGGCCTCAGGACAGGTTAGTTGTAGGGTCAAGATGGCTCTACAAAGTCAAATACGTTGCAGATGGCAGTGTAGAAAAAAACAAATCCAGGTTTGTGGCTAAGGGGTTTGTTCAGAAGGAAGGGATAGACTACGAAGAAACCTTCGCCCCAGCAGCCAGGTATACTTCTATTAGATCCGTGATATCCCTTGCAGCTCAAATGGGGTGGGAGATTCACAAGATGGATATCAAGACAGCGTTCTTGAACGAGGTGATAGAAGAAGTATATATTGAACAACTAGAGGGTGTTGAGACACATGAGAAGAAATCTCATGTATGCAGATTGAAGAAAGCTCTGTATGGGCTTAAACAGGCACCTAGAGCATGGTATGTTCAAATTGATGGCTACTTGCAGAAAATGGGATTCGGCAAGAGCGATGCAGATTCTAACCTCTACTATCTAGTTGTAAAGAATGAGCCTCTAATCCTGGTTTTATATGTGGATGATCTCTTTTTGACAAGATCATCCAAGCTCATCAAAGATTGCAACGAGAACCTAGCCACAAAATTCGACATAAAGGATTTGGGACGGATGCATTATTTCTTGGGGTTGGAAGTTTGACAGCAGAAGGGTGAAATTTTCCTTAGGCAAGGGAGATACGCAGATTTTGAAAAGGTTTAGAATAGAGGACTGTAGACCTATGGCTACTCCAATGATCACGAACTGGAAGAAGATTGGCGCATCTGAAGATAAAGAAGTCGATCCCACCTTGTACAGGCAACTCATAGGGTCCCTGATGTATTTGGTCAATACCAGGCCAGACATTTGATACGCTATCAACACCCTCGGTCAGTTCATGGTAGAACCAAAGAGGGCACACTGGGCAACAGCTAAGCATGTTCTCAGATACATACGAGAAACATTCGAGCATGGACTAATGTACGCCCAAGGCAATGACATCAGGTTGAGTGGGTTCACTAACGTGAATTGGGCTAGAAGTTCAATAGATCGGAAAAGTACCACTGGGTACTGTTTCATCATTGGATTAGGAATGAACTCCTGGTGTAGTAGGAAACAGAAATCTATGGCTCTCAGCTTAGCTGAAGCTGAATATATGGCAGCTAGCACAACTTTGTGCGAAGCCATATGGCTTAGGAAATTGCTTGTGAATCTTTTCAGGAGAAAGATGGAAGCAACTAGTATTTTGTGTGATAATCAAAGTTGCATCAAGCTCTCTGAGAATCCAGTACTCAGTGATTGCTCGAAGCGCATTGATATCAGGGGTCACTTTCTCAGAGACTGTGTCCAACGAGGGGCAGTACACTTGAGGTACACCCCAACAAGCGAACAGGTGGCAGACATTCTCACCAAGGCACTAGGAAGAACAAAGTTTGTTTACTTCAAGAAGAAGATGGGGATGGTGAAGAATCTGTTTCAGTAACAGAAGCGGATAGTATAAGGAGTTGCAGTGCAACAATTAGCAGTGGCAATGCTATGGGCAACATGATGCAAGCATATTCAGAGGGAGCTGCAGTACAGATGTAGCAGTGAGAGTTACAATGTCATGGGCAGCAGTACCAATTGCAGCAGCGCAGTGGATGAGGGGCAGTTGGCCGAGCATCAACATCGCAGAGGACCGATGTCATGGATCAGTGTGATGCTTTTGTTGGGAAGTATTGCTAGAGGACATTTCTCGCTAAGAGGGAGTGTTGATTTTGGGTAGCATCGAATGTGCTCTAGCTCCGAAATTTTGTGGAGGGGCTAGAACACATGAGATCTCCAAGACCCAGAAATCGCTTGAAGAAATTCCACCCGAATGAGGAGTTATTAAAATAATTAATATTTTTAATGGGTTCCTAAGTCTAAACTTCGGAAAATAAAAATATTAATGGGTATTAATAAAGATATGGGTGAGAAGCTTCTAACAGATGAGGATCAAGTCTATTTTAATCTTAGTTGTTGATTAGAGACTTAATCTTGGTCGTTGATTCATCAACAACAAAAGTATCAAGAAAAGTATAAGAGAAGACTTGAGAGTCATTTGGAGACATACCAGGCAAATACTCGATAACCCGAGAGAAATCGATTCTCAAGGAGGAGTTTGATTTCAGAGGAAGAGTTGAAGGGTGAAGGAAGAGGAGGGTATCGGCAGCAGTCAGACACTGAGGAGGAGGTGACGCAAGACATTCGAGGGACAGTGCAGAGGGAAGAGCAGGGAGACATCACCATTGGAGAAGCAGTCCTCATGCACACTGACACAGAGTGACGCAGAAGTGGGTGAAGGGTGTCCAGGGTGTCAGAACTTCTCTAGGAGGAGGAGAAGCTTTGTCTGAGGTGTTTCTCTCAGAAGTGTCTCAGTTCTTCTGTAGAATCATTCCTTGTAAAGCGATTGTTGCTAAAGATTAATAAATAAACCCTCATCTGTTGCACTGGTTTTCCCACATTGGATTTTTCCAGGAACAATTGCCCAAAAACAACTGTGTTGATGTGATTGATTCTTGTGCTTATATATCACTATTATTTTCTCTATGTAATTATATGATAACTGCAGTAGAATTTATTTTAATGTTTACTGAAGGGTTTCGTAAATAACTTATTGTGAGAAATAAGTAGGTGAAATATATCAGTTACTGTAAAACCATGCCCCAAAGTCTCTTGCAAGAAAATAATACCAGGAGATTCATAATCGGTAATATGTTTCATGGCAAGTCTTTAGTCAGACTCGCCACGCCCCTACAATTAAATGAGAGTATTTTCATGAGGGCATAGGGGGAGGGGTTGCAATTTCTCTAAGAAACCCATAAAAAGAAGTTTTTATACTCAGTCATATCAACCCTAGCACATTATTTTGCTTTGGTTAGGTTAGACTTTCAAGCCCTGACCTCGAGAATCAAGGCACGAAAGTTGGAAATGACCCAACCCAAGATCAAGGGGTTTCTAAAAATGTTCGTTTGAACAGGGATGAAGGTTATAGCATCAGGAATCATCACTTGACAACAAAGAGTGAGAATGTGAGGGAGATGTAATGGGGGAGGATAGATCACAAGGCGAGTTAGTGAGAGAACAAAGGGCTTGTGAGGGAGTTGAATGAGGAGTAGGAGAGGTCATGGATAGTGTCAAATTTGAGACAAATGAGGAGGAGCCAAATAGACTATCTTAAGATGCAAAATCATTATAAACAATAGGAAAAATAAAGGGGGAGGATGTAGTGGTACCAAGCCTAGGATGATCCAAAGGGGTAGCGGAGACACCGTCCACGATCATAGGTTCCACCTAGGGAGTAGTTGTCTTAGAGGCCAATTCCTCCGAACACTGGGAGGAGCCCCCGTCTCCCCACTAGAAGATGGGAATCCATAAGGCATGCCAGCATCTTCAATGCACATATTTGTGACATTTACAGCACCAGAAAGGAACGGCTTGATAATTAAGTTCCTGAACATTATCTTCACCATCCCCAAGCTCCATCTCCTCAGGGAGGCCGCCAATGAGATCCACCAGAACCAGTATGTGTGCTATTGCTAGAATGTTGGTTGTAAGATATGATGAATCATGGGCCAGATATGTACCAATACAATTACCCAAGTCCTGAAAGATCTCATCCACACAGTAGTCAAGGGACGAACCCAACAGACGAACCCAGGTAGGCACCACATCCGATCACTCCTTTTTAGAATAGACTAGAATTTGAAAATCACCAGATACAAATCAATATGCCAAACTACTCAAATTGGCAACTAGGGCCAAATTCCACCTTGGGATAGCTCATTTGATGGAGATGATGATTGCATTGGATTCCTCTTTTCGAGAGGTCCAAGATTGATATAAAGATCATCTCATTCGAACAAGAAAAAGTGTGATTTTGAATTTATAACCACAAATGCGCAAATTGTTCAGGTCGGCCTCACCTAAGTGTAGGCTCAAGAAGCCCAATGGATGTGTCTCTTCACCCACAACAAAGTGTATAAATAGAAGAGACCTCACACCTCATTTGGACATCCATCACCCACACATTCTTCTCTCTCTCTCTTCATCAAATTGGTTCGTACAGCTTGGCAGCCTCTCTCTCTCTCTCACACATGCAGCTAGGAGGACAAAATTTCTAGGCTAAATCACAAAACCGAAATTGCAGAATTTTCAGACAGTTTGACCAGTGTTGACCAATGTTGACGAAGGTTGCAGTTTTTAGGGCAGAATTTTGATTTCCTTACGCCGCATTGACTGGCACAAAAATCTTAGTTTTCTTGGTGGTTTGACCTGCGTTGACCACAGAGTTGACCGCAGGTTGACTGAATTTGACTAGAGTTTTTGTGACTGTTTTGGGTTGACTTTGACCATTGCTAGAGGCCAAGTTTGACTTCCTTTCACCGAGCTTCAAAGGAGGTATTTGAATATTGTTTTGACTAACGTTGACTTTCTGGTTAGGGATGAAGTTTGACTACAGAATTTGACAGGGCTGATTTGAATTTATATTGGGCTAATCAATTTGACTTTTGTACTCACTCTTTGTTGAACTATTGAATAATAATAATAAGATTTGATCAAAGGGTTTTCCCCTAGCATCTACCAAATCCAGTGTTCTCTTGTCTTGGCTTGTCTTCTGCAATTTTGCTTTATGTTCTATCTGCATTTACTATCAATGTGATCAGTGGTTAATGTGGTTGCTACTGGAAATAATTGGAAATTGTTATTAGGTTGCGAAAGGAACATTGAAGTAAATTTGCTAAGCATAGAACATGCCATTGTTATCTAAAATTAACATGGAATCAAAGCTCAGATGAAGACAAATCCCAAGCAAGAGTGAGAAAAGCAATCACTAAGGACAGTTGTTGGACAAGAATTTTGAGCTAACTACAATGACGACTACAACATACTTCAAACCCGAGGACAAGCTCAAGGACAAATCCAATTATCATGCATGGAAGATGTCTCTGGATTTGACTTTGGAAGAGAATGATCTTATGGACTATGTAAAAGGAAGAGTGGTGGAGCCTCCTTCAAATGCACCTGCTGCTGTAAAAACAAAGTACAAGAAAGGTGAGGTCAAAGCTAAGAAAATTATTGTAGAGTCCATTCACAAGCCTTTGGTTGCCTATATTTCTGATTTGGAAACATCTAAGGAGATGTATGACAAACTGGTTGGGATGTTCAAACTAAACAATGCAAATCAAGTCCTCTTTCTCAAGAATAACTTGAACGACATCAAGATGGATAGAGTAGAGTCCATTCAATCCTACTTCATGAGGATTACCGAAATCAAGAATGATCTTCTATCTATTGGAGAAGTTGTTGGTAACAGAGAGCTCACTCTTATTGCACTTGGAGGTCTTACAAGAGAATGGAATGTATTTAACACTACCATCCTCAACAATGACAGGATTTCGAATTTTGATGAATTATTGGCTAGATGCACGCAAGAAGAAAGAAGGATGATGGAAAGAGATAAACCCTCAAATCGAAATAATCCTACCGCTTTCTCCGCTCATGCTAAAAGGAAGAACAATGCTGGTCCAAAAAGACAAGGTCAAGGATTTAAGTCGGGATTCAAAGAAGGAAGAAAAGGAAGATGCTTTAATTGCAACAGGTTTGGCCACTATGCTAGTGAGTGTTCTCGCAAGAAGGATACTCCAAGGGATGATGACAACAATAGCGACAACAATTACAAAGGCAATGGAAATCAAAGGAAGAACAAGTTCAACAACAAAGGAAAGAGGAATGCTTCCGCTGCTCGATATGGAAATGGCCGTCCTCCCAAAAGGTCGAGAAACTCCAAGTATGAGGAAACTAATCTTGTAGATAAGAAAAATGAATTTTATCTTATTTCTGCCCTCACCACTACCTCTCCGAAAATTTTGGATAATTGCTTGTTGATAGTGATGCCTCAAGGCACTTCACTGGGTACAAGGAGGCCCTCTCAAATTTGGTTGAAGAGAAGACAAATTTGGAGATCATACTTGGGGAAAATGCCACCTACTCCATGAAAGGGATTGGGACTGTCACTCTTCACTTGAATCAAGGTCAAATCCTTCATCTAAAAGAACTATTATATGTACTTGATTTGAAAGAGAACCTGGTATCTAATTCTGCGATGGAAGATAAAGGCTTTAAGGTAACATTCATTGATGGGAAGGCACGTGTTTGGGAAAGGAACCTGAAAGATGCATTTACACTTGGATTTAGGTGTAATGTCCCAAATGCAGAAAATTTGGAACAAGCACTTCACATAAAACTAATCATGTATTTAACAAAAGATTTCGATGTAAAATTAACCAAAGGATGTACTGCAACCCATAACACCATGAACAGAAAAATAGTCAACTTTATTATATTAGATAAACCAGGGTTTTACAAGCACATAGAACCCGTATAGCTGAGATAATCTGCCCTCAAACAAATCTACAACAATGTCACAAATCGGCCTCCAAACAATTGAAAAACCATACACTGTAACCTTTGAACCCTGAATATATTCACCAAGGGAAGAGATGGGTGCTCGCCCACTCTCACTGAATCACCCAAGGGTTCTATCCTAGGGCTACTACTAGAGTAAAGAACCGAGCTCTCAACCTCGCATACAAGAAACAATATCAAAAACAAGATGTCGTCTAATGGTCTCCTTCTCCTCTTTTATAGATATGATGGACCCCTCTCAAATCTTCTATTTTATTATTATTTTAATCATGGAGCACTTTTCCTTCTTTTATTTTAATTAAAATATTCTTTTTAATGCGGGAAAAGGGTAAATTGGCCACCATGTCTCCTCAAGTCACTGAAACTCCCATCCAAAAGTCCCATCATGTAGATCTTCTCGTTTTGGTTCCAACGAGCTATTACACTGAGGTGTTCCATCAATTAATCTCCCCGAAATGCCACCTTGAGCATAATTAATTAAGTTATGCCCAATAATAATGTTGATTTTTGAAAGTTGTCGAAATGCAACAGAACGAAAGGAAAACTATGCTGATGATGGAATATGCCAAGTGAATGCCATCAAATCCCATAAAAACTCCTCAAAACTCCATCAGGACCCCTGATGACATAAACCTGCTCCACTGACCTGGCCATCCCCTGTCCTGGAAATCCACCCTAGTTGTACTATGAAGAAGAATAAAAATGGGGACATGACAGTCCTCCTGCCCCAAGATTGCTTGCCCTCAAGCAATCCAAATCTGTGGACCAATCTGGTGGCCCAACGCCACTGAGACCCAATGCCTGGATCCCATACAAACCATTGGTCCACATCACGTCTCCAAGCTATTGAAACATGACTGGATCCCCCAATACCTGCATCCCATGTCCATCTCTAAATCAACCTGCTGCCAGTAGATCCACCTAGATCCCAATGCCACCATGAAGGAGCGTTAAGGCTACATGGCTCCTGTTGTGCTATAGCTTCGGCTGTGAATGTTTCCCTACCAACTATGTACCAACTCATCACTTCTCTCCAATCCAATCCTTGGCATACCCCAAGGTCAGTGTCAACGTACTGATACTGCGCTAAGATACTGATGAGTGGCCAACCCACATTCTGTTGCCGATTGGAGCATGTAATATCCCCCACCTCTAAGGGCTCCTGTAGTACACTACTCCCAACCAAGAATGATACTCCATCAATAGGATACCAACTCATGATATCCCACCAATCTAAGTCATGGACTCTTGTGTAAGGAACAAGTCTCTTATGCTAATGATGGTCCATGCTCAACTCATGTTGCCCTATCTGGTTGGCCAGCGATATCCATCGAGAAGGTCCTACCTCTCTCCTTGTAATGGGTACAAGTAGCAAAACTGTGCTACAAGCGCTGTCTATGTACTCCTGGAGAGTGTTGCTGCCTAAAAATGTTGCAGCTCAGTGAGCTGCCACTACACCTGTTTGCACCTCATCAATGGGTAGGCCCAAAGATGAATGCAATGCCATCTCCCTCGCCTAATAGGAAACTCCACACTCTTCCAATCCACCAATCTCCTGCCAAACTGTCCTATCATACTCTAGCATCTCCTGAAGACAAGTGTCGGCGAACATCGTCACCCTGCCAGTTGTCTGTACAACTGTCTGCTCCTCATCAACAATTGACCCCAAGGGTGGTTGTTCATTGTCCATCATCACGAGTTCACTATGAACCTCCAATTAGCTCTCCCAAAAAGGCTCATCATGCCTACTGTGTGCCTCATCCTCCTCAGCTAACTCATGCTCCATCATATGCTGCTCATGTTGACTCATAACTGGTGACACACTATTGTGAATGTCTCTCCTAGGACCCACGGACTCATCATATGAATCTGGCCCGATGCCAATGACTTGCCATGACTCATGATACTCTATGTGCTCTCTATGTTGAATCATTAGTCGCTTCTCTCTTCCTTGTTCTCTTTCCCACATGGGAACAATCAGTTGTTCCTCGTACTCCTCTACCACACATGGATGGATATCTGGGCTACTGTCATCAATTCCATATGAATTCTCGTGCTCCTTTAAGGTATCATCGTATCAACCCATGGACTCGTCCAACAAAGAGTACTCATCCTGACAAACATAAAGAATATCTCCCTGCTCTACCGATGTCATCTCCTTAGTTTCACTCAAGCATGAGTGATCAAGTCCCCAAGGTCCTTTGCAGATGAAGCAAAGTCCCTTCCTCTTCATCTCATTCTTGTTGAATGAGCCCCCAAACCTGAGTTGCTCCTCCCTAGTCAATTGTCTCCTGAATAGCCCAATGTTCTTCTCAACCAACTTCTCAGCTAAACCATGAGCGACAAGTGAGACCAACTGCTCTCTCCTCCAAACAGACAACAATCGAGACTACAACTCCTGACAGATGGCATCACAGCCTCTTGTACATGAGGACAAGATGGATTGCATGTGTGCTATGACTCTATCAGGAAGATGTTTCCTAATGCTAAAGAAGCATTGGAACATCTACAAGATCAAACCATCACACTCTAGATCAAACATGACTTCATAAGTCTTAGTCATGGCCATAACTCCTAGAATCTCAAGCTTCTTTCCAAAGGTAGAGCCTGCATTGTTGTCCAAATCCTGGAAAGGATCCACTATCAACTTGAAAACTCTCCTCATAACATCATCAATGTAAGGAGCTCTAGGGGTCGTTAATCTCATGATGTGACTGAGACGAGATGCAACTGGAAGTCTAACCCCTTCACAAGCTTCCTCCAAGAACTTGTGTTGTATGAGAGCAAGCATAGTTGGTTTTAGGGCCCAACTTAGTTTATTCCCTTCTAACTGGCTCACTTTGGAAAGGAGGGAATCTAGTTCATCAAGTTTGAAGAGAATCTTCCATGCGACCCTCATGTGCTTCAAATTTGTCCCAAGTGCAAGGATCTTGTGTCCAATTTCTTGTCCCTTCTGCACATCTCTCCGTTGTTCTTTCTGAAAAATGGCATAAAGCCCCTTGGAGAAGAGTCTGCTGATTTTGTTGCTGGCTTATTAAGGGAGCTTATAAAGGTTTGATCCATGTCTAGTTGTGATAATGAAGCCACTGTTTCTGGGTTTGTTAAAGTTCCTTAGTGAAATGTTTTGTCAAACAGTTTCATGACATACAACAATACCAGTTCACTCTTATGCTAAATAAATTAAAGCAATGTGCCTTGTTCATATAGATCATTGTTTTGTGTGCCAATGAAAATGAAAATGAGATCTGAACATTTTACTAAGAGATAGAACCTGAGTTTGAATAGATTGCTTGTTGATTGGTGTTTGGAACTCCCCCGAAGATCTCCCAACCAATAAACTCATGTCCATACTTGACTTCAGCAATGGTGTTAAGCTACAAAATCCAGTCTCCATCAAGAAAATGTTGCCTAATTTAATCTCAACAATGGTGTTTTGCTTCTTTCATAGGGACTGATATGGAAAGAAGTGATGCCAACTTACAACCCAGTGCAAGAATTACACTCTAGGTCCCTAGCCACAGTCTGCATGGTCAACACATAACCCAACAGCCATTATAGCAATATAGCTCTACCTCACTAAGATAGGTTGCAATTTTTAAATTTTCTTTTCAGATATTTTGTTGACATCTGAGAGCAGATATTTCTCTTTTGAACAATTCGCAAAATACTGATGGCAGAAATATATCTCAGCCTGTAGGGGTACGATCCGGATTTATTAACTGGATTGAGAGCACACATGCAATATATCAGACACCCATCCTCGAAACACTTCTTTGGACTAAAGAATAACCTTCAGTTAATGGACAACTGCATGCTCCCTTTTGACTGATATCCACTTTCAGCAAGGTATTTTTCCACGCTCAGATTCCAACCACAAATATCTTTCAAACATGATTAAATGTAGCATTGATTCACACGCATAGATTAGACAAAGGTAGCGGAACCTGTGTTTAGTTACAGCAATGACAGTTTGGGATTTAGGAACACAATACTTGCATGCCCAGCAATATACTTCAGCAACAATTACCAAATTCGTCATGGCTCAGCATACATTCCAACTTAGCGATCAATCCACGTACACAACAGCCTGCCAATCATGCTTTGTTGGATACAGGAGTCTAATCACCCAGCTACATGTCGCTTTGCTTCCCTGTGCACTTTGATTGCCATTCGTTGGCTTCTCTATGCATAAGCTTTGTTCACAGCTTGAACACACCAACAATCCAGGTAATCACTCTTTCACTATAGCTTCTAGAATGAACACATGTTGCAGGCATGGTTTTGCGTCAACTCCTCAACGACCGCACTTCTTGGACTAGATTTGCACATCATATTTACTTGTAGAGTGTCAACGATGCATCCAATAATCACGAGATAGATTTCCTTTGGGTCTTTCTATCACTGTGGGGTTTGACTGATATGATATTGTGGCTATGCTGCTTGGCACAGTTACATGACGTCAATGAGCGCGACATTGACCAAATAACCTAAGCAGTGATCGGTCCTCCCACTTGCATGCTCAGTCAACCACGCTCAATTTCCTCTAATCGCACCTGTGCTTTGTCAACTACCTCCTCAATTAACTCATCCAATGTGCACAATAGTAATATGGCTCGGTGTCGGTGCGTTACCGAAATGAGGTGGCCCTTCGTTCTGCTCTCCAATTGGCGGCTTCGTTGTTAATGGTGCAGCCCCTCAAAATATATTCGTCGCATTTTTCTTGTCACCCTTGTTCAATCGTATTGCTTATACGGACTGGATGATTCATACAAAAGGATATCGTTATTGCGTCTTGTCCTCAGTGATAACTGTTCCTCACCAACGCACGTGAAAATAAGATTACAAGAGCCTCGATCTTTGATTGGCTCAGATCGATCCTTGAATCTTTCTCAATAAATTCCGTCCTGGCTGCACAGGAAAGTCGTGTATATCCTGCCAACTGATTCGGTCTTGAATGCGCAAGAGTATCAGTTTTCAACAACTACAAGGTATAAGACAGCCTCAATATAATCTTCACCAGCACCAAAAAATTTGTACATAATAATAATTTTGATTTCTTGCTAGCAATACCTTACAGAATAAAATTGACCTTCTCAAAATTGGCCTTCAATAGGGTAACTTGGTCTGTAATAAAACCCTTGATAAACACCTCAGGCTAAGCCAAGATCAAGGCTCTAATACCACTGTAATGTCCCAAATGCAGAAAATTTGGAACAGACACTTCACATAAAACTAATCATATATTTAACAGAAGATTGCCATGTAAAATTAAGCAAAGGAAGTACTGCAATCCATAACACCATGAACAGAAAAATACTCAACTTTATTATATTAAATAAACCAGGGTTTTACATGCACATACAACCCGTATAGCTAAGATACTCTGGCCTCAAACAGATCTACAACAATGTCACAAATCGGCCTCCAAACAACTGAAAAACCATACACTGCAACCTGTGAACCCTGAATGGATTCACGAAGGGAAGAGATGGGTGCTCGCCCACTCTCACTGAATCACCTGAGGGTTTCCACCCTGGGGCTACTGCTAGAGTAGAGAATCAAGTTTTCAACCTCGCATACAAGAAACAATATCAAAACCAAGATGTCCTCCAACGGCCTCCTCCTCCTCTTTTATAGATCTGATGGACCCCTCTAGAATCTTCTATTTTATTATTATTTTAATCATGGAGCACTTTACCTTCTTTATTTTAATTAAAATATTCTTTTTAATGCGAGAAAAGGGTAAATTGGCCACCATGTCTCCTCAATGTGAGAATTTCTGAATTTACACATCAAAAATCCTACTACAATCACAGGTTTATCATCTCCTACTTATTCTTTACATTCAACAAGTTATTTAATTACTTAAACTGCAATGAAAACACTATTGCAGCTTACACATACATACAAATCATGAACTGAAATAAACTGAGACAATCACACAAGGGACACCGTTATTTTTGGACAATCGTCCCCAGAAAAACCCAATTCGGGAAAACCGGTGCAACATATAGAGGGTTTGTATTATTAAGCAAATTTCTGAATACAACTAGGGTGCCAAATCTGGCTCACCCAACAGAGAATAAACCTGGCAGAAGTACCTCTATCCGGAGACAGATATTTTGGTAATCCAACAACTGGTTGATCAAACCCAACAGATGACAACTATTGTTCCCCGTGTTGGGCAGTGATGGTTGCTCCAAGCTCTGTGTTGGAATTGTGTCACCCTCCCAGTGAGCCTCCCTTGCTCAGAAATCAATATGTTGAACTGCTACTCTCTCTGCTCCACAGAAAAACCCATCACTTCCTCTAACGAATTGCGTCAGCCCCTCTAGATTATGCATCAGCCCCTCTAGCTTCTTCGTCAGTCTCTCTGGCTTCTGCGTCACTCTCTCTGGAGTTGCGTTGTCTCTCCTGTTGCTGCGCTACCTCTCTGCTATGTATCATCGGCCTTCGACTGAAGTCCCTCTATCAAACTGCCCCTCTCACTGCAACTCAGTTCACTTAGCTCGACTTTCTCAGCAAACCACGCCTCAGAAAAATCGAACTCTTTGATCTCTTGGTGTATCTCCAACTAACCCTCAAGCCTCCTCTTATACATTCTTGTTGATGAATCAGCAGTTGTGATCTAATCTCTAATCAACGGCTAAGATTAAAACAGACTTGATCCTCGCCTCTTAGGAGCATCTCACCCATATTTTTATTAATACCCATTAATATTTTTATTTTGCTAAGTTTAGACTTAGGAACCCATTAAAAATATTAATTCTTTTAATAACTCTCAATCCGGGTGGAATTTCTTCAAACGATTTCTAGGTCTTGGGGATCTTATGTATTCTAGCCGCTGCATAAAATTTCAGAGCTAGAGCACATTCGATGCTACCCAAAATCAACACTCCCTCATAGCAAGGAATGTGCTCTATCAATACTTCTCAACAGAAGTATCACACTGATCCGCATCGGTCCTCTGTGTCGTTGATGCTTGGCTTGTTACCGTTCATCCACTGCACTATTGCATTATGTATTGCTTCCCATGACACTACCACTGTCACTGCTCTATCTGTACTGCAGCTTCCTCTCAATATGCTACATCATAATGCCCATAGCACTGCCACCGCTAACTACTGCACTGCAACTAAGTTGCTAAGAAGTAAGCAACTAAAAAGCCACCCAAAAGCTGACATGCTAATCAATATGGATTCCTCGTGATGTTGAAGCTACCTTTGCTACTAATCTATGCTGACCCTCTGTTTCTACTGCACTGCTGCAATCTTCTTTGTGCCTCCCGCACTGCTACAACCTCCACTACACTGCTTCATACTCTGGAACTTTAGCTCTGCCAGTGTTGCTCCATCATCCCTTGCACCAACTAACTCCCGTCATTCTACTATTGTTGTTAAGGGCTCCCATAGCCATATGTGATCCGAGAGTTTGGGCACCTCAAGGATCCTGCCCCGAGGTATTCCTCCCAACTACAGCGCATTATCGCCCCACCTCTTCTCCAAAGGTGCATGAGCACTCATGGCACAATCCTTGTCATCATCCTCCTTGTCAGCATTCACTGGAGCAGCCTTAGAGACAGACTTCTCTTCCTTGCCCTTCTTCTGAGG
Organism: Pinus tabuliformis; assembly: GCA_031772625.1. NCBI lineage: Eukaryota > Viridiplantae > Streptophyta > Pinopsida > Pinales > Pinaceae > Pinus > Pinus tabuliformis. The sequence continues at coordinate 988,190,330 of CM062814.1, forward strand.
CAGAGTTGCAGGGGAGCACCCCCCCCCCTTCGAACCCGCTCCCAATCCGCGCTCCGGGCGGGAGCGACTCAAGAGCGGGTCGGGAGCGCGCTCCCGATAAAAAAATTTCCGCTCCTTGCCAAAATCGGGATTGATTTCGGGAGTGTCGCTCCCAGAGCGAAAATTAAAGCTCGGGAGCGATCAAGGAGCAATCGCTCTCGAGCTTTTAATTTTCACTCCAGGAGCGACACGCGCGACGCTAGGAGCGAATTGTGCGAAAAAAATTCTGCAGAAGCCAAAAAAAATTTCATTTAAAAAAAAAAATTGTTTTAAAAGGGCTTGGGGGACAAAAAATATTTCATTGTGACTTGAATGAGTTGAGGAGAGCAAAAGAGATTGAGCAAAGGAGCGAGGAGAAGCGAGGAGCGAGCACCGAGGAGCAAGGAGCAAGGCTGCAAGGAGGTTAGTAACTTAGTAATTTAGTTTAGTTTAGTTAGTTTAATTTAGTTTAGTTTAGTTTATTTAGTAAATAAATCATGAATCTAAATAAATTAAATTAATTAATCTAAATAAATTAAATTAATTTTCTCATTCCCATTCCCATTAAATTTTGCAGATTCAAAAGCCTACAAATATCAAACATCATGGACTTGGCTATATTTCTTGGCATTTTCCTCTTCTTGGTCTCTTTTCTGGTTATTATGGTGCTGGAGAGTAGGAAATGGAGGGGCCAAATGAAGAGGGGGATGAAAAAGCTGGAGAAAGTGGATTTGATGAAAACCCTGGTGAGAAGGAGCTGGAGGAGGGTGAACATGACTCTCAAAAAACTAAACAAGACCAAACCCCATTGTGGAAATATGTTAACAGGCCTGAAGCAGGGAAAAGGGGTGGAACCACTAAATTTCATTGCCCCCATTGCAACAATAATTACACAGGTTCATATACCCGTGCCAGAAAACACCTCTACGGGAAAAGGCCATGGGATGGATATAAACGAATAGGAATCAAAACTTGTGCAGCTGTGTCAGCAGCAGATAGAGCCAAATACATAAGGAAAGAGGAGGAAGCCCAATACAAATCTAAAAAATCAAGGGGTTTCTTTGAACCAAGCTCACAATCACAAGCACAAAGAACTCCTTCAACATCCTCCCAAGGCAGTGGATATGGAGGCACAAGGTCACCAGCTTTAAGGCGTAGAACCATATCAGATTTCCTTGATGAGGGGTGTAGGAATGATATGGATTCAAAAGTTTACAAGTTTCTCTATGCATATAGGATACCATTCAATGTTCTTCGCTCACCTTATTGGCCGAAATGGCTTTTGCCATAAATGATGCCCCTAAAGGATACAAGAGCCCTAGGTATGACAAGGCAAGAACCGTTGGACTTAATCATGAAAAAGCAAAAATATCACAATTTTTGAATAGAATGACAAGTTCTTGGATTGACCATGGGGTGTCCATTGTATCTGATGGATGGACAAATGTAAAAGGCAAGCCATTGATAAGTGTTTTTGTTGAGTCTATTAGTGGTGCCATCTTTCTAAATGCATATGATTACTCAGACACAATGGTGCACGAAGCGAGGACGAAGCGGAGACGTTTTTTGGAAGCAGGGACGCGGAAGCATCATTTTCCAAAAATCTAGGAAGCAAAGCGTCTGCTATATATATATATATATATATATATATATATATATATACTTTTTTGCATTTATGCTCAAAACAAACATCCCAAATACCAAATTAATTGTAGAAGACATGAAAACATGCATATTTTTGCATAAATCAAGATAGATATGGCATCCATGATTCCATTGTAGTTACTAGTATGCACAACAATCATCTATATTCTAGCTATTACAAACATACATCAAATTTTTAAGCATATTATAAAACATAAAACATTTAAGCATATTATAAAACATAAAACATAGAGCATATTATGATTTATCTAGCAAGTGAGCAATTGTCAACATTTGTCATGTGCAAAATTCAAATAATAATGTTTACAAAATATGTCATTTGGTCACCGCCAAGACAAAAAAGGTTCAAAATTCAAATTCACAAGCCTACAAGTCTAATGAGTAATCTATGACAAAAAGTAGTAGATTGTGAATATATCTACTAATCTCTCCTCCTTCCACCACGAAGAGAATGTGGCGGCAGGCCTCCACGTGGTGGCAATGAAGAAGATGGTGCCTGTGGAAGTTGTGGCACTGAAACTGATGAAGAAGAACCCCCTGCTGTTGGTGTTGAACCATGGAACCTAGGAACCAAGGGACCAGATGGGGGTGGGGGTGGCATATCAACACGATCATCATCATCTTGGAATTGCTCAAAAAATTCATGCAAAAAAAAAAACACTAGTTAACAAAAAATTTAAAAACATGAATTAGAGAAATGCTTTATAAGGAAAATTTGGAAAATTCATACCACAATGGACATACCTGGATAAGAGCATCCTCTAATTGCTCTAATCGCAACACTCCATCCTCCAAATTGGGCTCCTCTGGATTCTTGTCCCAAATCAACAGGTCTTTATTAGACTTTGCATCTTCACAGTAATGGGACAACAATCGCACGCTGTAATGAACATAAACCAAGCTCTCTGCCTGGTCTAAACTCAACCTGTTCCTTTTAACATTGTGGATGAAAGAATAAGAGCTCCAACACCTCTCTGCAGAAGAAGTGTTTACACCACCTGTGATAGCACCTGCAATGCCAAACTCTGTAGAAGTGGAGCACCCCCTCCATGCATGTTCCACCACTCAAGAGAAGAAAAAGTCTCTCGATCTTTACTTGCATGCATGCTCCCAAATGGACCAGTGTTAAGCGTATAGTTGCTCACCTGTCTCCGTACCAATGCAGCCTCCTCCTCATCAGGGATTAATTTACTCAATGCAGCCATATATTTTCTGTGAACCTCTTGATCTTGGTGTAGTTTTCTCCTGCTTCCCCCCCCGAGGTGCTGGTGTTGAAAGCCATGATGGATGATAGTATTTAGGTGTCAAAACATATGCTAATGCATGCAAAGGAACATTTAGCATTTCCCATCGGTTTTCCACCTCTGCACGAATATAATTGTACAAGGTGGTATCTCTAGGCTCAACAATGTCTTTAATCTGCCCCAACATGCTATCCATTTGCTCATACACCTCCCCAATTACTGGTCGATCTGAATCTGCAAACTTGATTATGTAATAAATTGGTTTGGTGAATTGCAAAACATATTTAACCTATGCCCAAAAGTAGCTGCCAAGAATAGTGTTCTTCACTGCATTAACACCATCTATGTCAGTGTTAATTTCATCCCATGATTCAGCACACACCAAATTAGTTAAATCCTGTCTCACCTTCACTAGCCACATAAAGGTGAGGTAATAACTAGCAAATCTTGTCTTTGCAATTTTAAGCAACTGCAACTTGGAGTAAGTGCCATAGAAGTAGTTTACCCTTGTATGCCCTGTGATGAATTTAATGAGTTACGTCCCTCTCCTGTAAAGCTCAGTAATCCACACACATTCTTTGTGCTTCACAATATCATGCATCAAAAGGTTCAATGTGTGAACCAGGCACCCAGACCAAAAGATGTGTGGATAACTACGCTCAATAATTTTTCCTACTGCTTTCCAATTTGCTGCATTATCTGTGATCACTTGAACCACATTATTCGGACCAACATCTTTGATTGATTTCAATAGGAGATCTGCAATGTTTTGTGCAGATGCAGTAATGGAGGAGGAGTCATGACATGTAATAAACACTGCACCACTAGAAGAAACACCAAGAACATTTATCAAATGTTGGTTTCTAATATTTGTCCACCCATCTAATACAATGGATACCCCAGAATCTACCCACTCATTTGTAAAACGTGTCAAAGCTCTTTGAACCTTAGCTTTTTCTCTTTCCAATAACACTGTTCTAGCTTTCTCATAGTTGGGGGCCTTGTATCCTTTTGGGCTTCATTGATGGCCTTTACCATTTCATGCCAACAGGGAGAGCGAAGCACATTGAATGGTACACCGCAAGCACAAAGAAAACGGACTATCTTTCCATCCACATCATCCCTCCCAACAACATTAAGGAAATCCCCTATTGTTCTTCTACCTCCAGAGCTTGCAGAAGTACCATGAGGAGATGAGCAGCTACCAAATTTAGAGGTTGCACTTGATTCAGAATGAGTTTTTTGTTTCTTGTTTTTTTGTTGTGCAGCCTCCTCTATTTGGATGTAGTTTCTTCTTTCTTCAATTGAAATGTTTGGGCAAATTTATACCCCCACAGGACCCTTTTTTTCATCACTGTCTAGCACCCCACAAACATGCCTCCTCACACGGGTATATGAACCACAATATGGTTTTCCTCCATGACAACCATAAGGGCACACAAATTTGTAAGTTCCACCACCCTTTCCGCCATCAAGTTTGGTCACATAGTTCCACAAGGGTGTTAATGCAGCTTTCCCATATTGTGTTTCATTGTCCCCTTCAAGTTCATCCCCTTCCTCTTCAAACCCTTCCTCCTCATCATACATTGGGTCACTCATATTGCGACCACTGTCCTCTTGTGTTTCTTCCCTTCTATTCCTATTCCCCTTTGCCATCATTAAAACCAAGAGTGGAATGATACATAGAAGCCAAAAGAACACCATCTTGGAATATGGATATAGGTGGTGGACAACCTGCAAGTAAAGGAGCAAGTAGAAACAATGGGAAAGAGTAGGAGACGGGGGAGAAAAATACAAAAAAAATGTCAAAAAATAAGGGAGTTTGGAGTTTGAACTTACCTCTTTAGCTCTTGTAGATGAAGTCCTCCAAGCTCTTGCTCCAAGCTCCTCCTCCTTCTCCTAGCTCCTCCTCCTTCACTCCTCCAAGCTCTCCTCTCTTCTCCTCTCCTTTCCTCTCTTCTCTTCTCCAACTCTCATAAACTCAAAGTGAGAAAATGAGGAATGAATGGGGGCTTTATTCCCTTCATTCCTCACCTTAACCTCACTCTAACCTCACCCTAACCCACCCCCTTTATGCTAAGTTAACATAAATTAAAAAAAAAAAAAAAAAATTGCCTTGCGCGCGGCCTCTTCCGGAAGCGTACGCTTCCTCCTCCGAAGCGCCATACGAAGAGCGCTTCCGAGGCCTGGAAGCGGCGCTTCCAACCCACACTTCCAAATTTCCAGGAAGCGGCAAAAAATTTCGAAAGCGCACTTCTGGCGAAGCTTCCTAGGCGCTTCCGCACAGCGCGCTTCCGAGCTTGGAACCGGGGGGGGGCGCTTCGTGCAACATTGCTCAAACAAGTTCAAGACCGCCATCAACATTGCAGAAGCATTACTTGAAACAATTGACTGCATTGGGTCATACAATGTCATCCAAGTCATCACTGATAATGCTCCTAATTGTAAGGCAGCAGGAGCAATTATTGAGGATAAATACCCCAACATATTTTGGTCTGGGTGTTTGGTTCACACATTGAACCCTCTGATGCATGATGTTGTCAAGAACAAAAATGCACAATACAAATGGATTGGTGATTTGTACAAGAAAGGCAAACAAATGATAAAATTTATTACAAATCATAGCAATACCCATGGCCTTTTCCGCAGTCACTCAAGATTGGAGTTGTTGAAGATTGCGAAGACCAGATTTGGTAGCTATTACCTCACCTTCAGGTGCCTTTTGAAGGTAAGAGAGTCATTGGCTAGCATGGTATCAAGTCCACATTGGCAGGTATTAAAGGAAAAGGCTACAAATGCAGCTGACAGGCGAGGTTTTGAACTGGTGGAGGAGGTTGCTCTTGATGGTATGTTTTGGTCAAGTGTGAGGCAAGTATTGGATTTCACCAAGCCCATTTATCACATGATTTGGTTTGCCAATATAGATAAACCAATGATTGGCGAGGTGTATAAGCAGATGGATACCATGTTGGGGTAAATAAAAGATATTGTTCATAACAGAGATCCCGACTTGTACAAACTGATTCACGATTGTGTGTGTGTACGGTGGAATAAACTTAATCTTCCACTACATTGCTTGGCGTATATCCTTACGCCAAAATACTACTCTACATCTTGGTTGGGCCAACCTACACCAGGTGGTGGGATTAGGACCAAACCCCATTTAGATGCAGAGGTAACTAGAGGATATTTGGAAGCATTACAAAAGTTGATACCTGACAGGGAGGAATGTGCAGTTGTGCGCCTTGAAATAGGTAGATACTTTAGTGGCACTGGTTTGTTTGGTACCTTCCATGTAATGGAAGATAGAGACAGATTTGATTCTCTCACATGGTGTGAAACATATGGCGGCCAGGGACTTTTGCCAAAATTGGCAAAATAAGTTCTATCACAGGTTGTAAATACTTCTTTTGCAGAGAGGTGTTGGAGCACCTACAGCTTCATACATAATGTGAAAAGAAACAAACTCAATGAAAATTGGGCAGAAAGCTTGGTTTATGTGCACTACAACTTGAGGTTGATGAGTCATTACTGTGATCAGGCTTATGAGGATCCCACATATAAAATTTGGGACAACCACCCAGAGGATGACAATTTGGAGGATGGCACTATACATCTTGAAGAACTGGAAGAGGAACTTATAAGGGATGAATATGAAGCAGCTGCAGCATCCATGCCACCTCCACCATCCAGTAGCAGTGCTCGAGTTCCGAGTCTTGTTCCTTTGCTATCGCCACCTCCACCTACACCCTCACGTGGAGGGCATGTGCCTTCTAGTTCTGGTCGTCGGTCTATGCGAGAGACTCCTAGAACACCACCACGACCTACTTATACAAGAGACTCTCGTGGCAAGGGCCAGATGTAGATTTACAGTTTACTTGTCTTTTCTAGTTTCTATTAGTTTTCATAACTGTTGAGTCTTGAGTCCTTGACTCTTGACTCTTTCATATCATAATGATATTTTTTGTAAACAATATATCACTGTGACAATGAAAGTTTGAAGTTTGAAGTTGCCAAGTTGGCAATTATAACTCATTGGCAATGATTGTGAATTATGAATATGATGCTTCGTGAAAGACTAAAGTTGTTACATTTCATTTCATTATTCATATTTCATTTTATAACATTTCATTTCATGTTAACAGATAGAAGTTAGAACTTAGAAATATCTAAAATATTATTTCTTGTAATGGTTAAACTTAGCTTACAAGTACAACTTTGGTGATCAATGATGATAAATGTTATATATTGAATTTTCAATTTTGAAAGCTTGAAGTTGAAAATTTAAGATTGAATTTGATGAATCATGATTCACGAGACTCAATATGTTGCAGTTGTAATATGTATGTTACTAACTTGTGGACATGGTTGATGAAGATTATAACTTCTAGATGATTGATGTGATATGGTTCAATGATCAATCTATGTTTTTTTATGTTTTTTATATCTAATTCACTATGTTGCCAAGAAACGTGGGTTCGGGGACGGGGACGACAATTTTGGAAACAGGGTGCGTGGGTTCGTCGAGTAATATAATAATATTAAATTTTAATAATTATATTTTATAAATTATAAATTTATAAATTATAATTAATAACATATATGAAATTTGAATTTGTATATTTTTTCAACTTTAAACAAGAAAACTTTAATCATTTAAACATGCACATCATTGAACATTCAGTGTAGTGAAGGCAGAGTTATAACTACCATTCCCATTCCTTTTTAACAATGTAAAATCTAACACATGAGGTATCAAGCCAGTACCTATCTGGTTAAGTAAAATCCGCACAATGAATAATACCGCTCAGTAATTTCATTAAGGCCAACTTACTTGGTGCCATAGTTACACTTAACACGGGAGTTAACCAAACTCAAGGTCCATGCACCCAGTAAATTTATATGTTGATCCTTATGCAGGAATATTTACATATCTTTATATTTCTGTCAGTGACTTGGTTTTTATCTCCTCCATCTAGACAGGTATTTATATCATATCTATATTTATGTAACCCTTAGTCACTCATTCTGAGCCTTGTTCCTACCAACCTTTTAGATTAGGACGTTATATATCATGGTATTGATAACCAGGCACACTACATATACATAGTTAGGGGCAGTAATACGCTCTTGAGGCTCCCATTCCACCATAGCAAGCTTGTAAAATGGTCTACTATCCTAAGTTCAGTAATTTCATCAATTTAAGAATGCTTATTCAACGAATGTCTGAGTTATAGATGTAGTATTAAGGTCACTGACCTTATTTTAACAGTGCTATGGTTCGATTTAACAATGAGGCACTAAAGGTACTCAAGAAGAGTATAGTTGGATTCATTTGAATGTGGTTTCCTGTAGCTGAAATGTGCATATATTTGTTTCTAGGGCAATCAAATAACTGAGCTATGCCCTGTCTAATGTTGCAAGTTATAAATCATTAAATTAAGAATATGTTATTCCTACAGGGAAGGGCCAACCTCTATTTAAGCCTTAACTTGATAACTGGATTTTCAAAATCCAATTTATTTTTGAATAACATGATAACTAGATTTTCAAAATTCGATTTATTTGTGAATAACATGATAACTGGATAACTGTTTTAGACTATACCACTGTTGTTGAAATAAATTAGCTGAGTAAGAAAATTAATATAGTTTCTTTTATGAAGAACCCAAAGAACCCAACCCGAAGAACCCGAAGAACCCAAAGAACCCAAGAACCCATTAAAGGAAAAGAACGCAATTTTTTTTTGAAGAACCCGGTTCTTCATGTAAGAACCCGGTTCTTTTGGGTTCTTCTGAGAAGAACCCGTACCCGAATCTGGTACTTAGGTGCGGGAACCCGGCACGGGTTCGAGAACCCCACCCCCAGGTGCGGGAACCCGTGCAACATAGCTAATTCATCATTCTACATGTTTTTGTTGACATATATGTATCAAAAATTAAAAAATATAAAAATATATATATATATATATATTTAAAAAATCACTCTGGGATTTGCTCCCAAACTGGGAGCTTCTGAAAATGTCGCTCCCACTCCCGTTTTCGCTCCCGCTCCCTGCTTTTGCTCCTGCTCCCAAGTAACATTGTTCCGAGGGCACTAAGTGGTGAAATGTCCCAGTTCCCCATACCTAAAGCATCTGACTTTGGTTATGTATTTCTTTTTCCTCTTTTGTTGCCCTGGTTGTCCCGCTAATGCGAGAGATGCATCCTCCTCTTCCTCCTTCTTGACTCTCACTCCTTTGCCGCTACTTCCTACCTTGGTTAACCACCTGATCTCTTCCTATCGAAGAGTTGCCCACATCTCATCCCAATTGGGGAGAGAAGCCTTGCCCAAAATGCTCTGGACAAAGGTCTCCCAGTCTTCACTCACTGCATTCAGGGCAATCCTGACAATGAACTTAGGATCTGGTGTAGACCCCACGGAAGTCAGCTGGTCTCAAATCCCTTGTGACCTGAGAAGGAAGGGATCAATTTCTTCTCCCTTCTACATCTGATATTATCTCAACTAGGTCGCAAGCAACATCTTTCGTTGAATGAAAGTTCCCTCATACAAGGTGGTCAAGGCCTCCCACATTTCCCTTGCTGTTTCCTTTTCAGCAATGTGTGAGACCACATGATCCTTGACCCCGTACAAGATCATGCACTTCGCCTTTGCTTGAGCCTTCTCATATTTCTTGAGAGGATCAACATCAACCGGAACAACAACTGCTTTCAAGGCATAATCCTTGATGTGATTCTTGTCCAAGACTATTAGGATCCTGGCCTTCCATATGACAAATTTGGATGATCCATCCAATCTGTCTTGATTCCTCAATCCATTGACTTCCATCTCTGCTCAAACAAGTATAGAATATGTTCTCTTCTCCCTCTCTCATTTCTGCTCCAGCAAAACTCGGATCTGGATTTCTTTGGCGCTAGAAATCCTCTACGGAACATGTTCTTTCTAGACTACCCCTGAGTCCTTATTTCCTTGACGGAAATCCTCTCGCCAAATAATGTTGAATCACCCCTTCTCCATTCCTCCTTTGTTGCTGCAACCCAGATCTAGATTTCTTTGGCTAAAAATCTGTTAAGGCAGTGACTCGCTCTACCTTGGTTCAATCTCCTTAGACACTATTCTGCAACAACAGCAACAGCGTCCCACCAACACCCCAAATCGAATATGCACTGCTCCTATTGCCCCATTAACTGAAGAATTTGAGCTCCTCAGGCTTTGTGCAGTCACTGTGTGAGCTAAATCAGCTCCTCCCAGCCACTACATCACTCCTTCCTGGTCCAGAAAGATGACGTGGCTTTGTGTGAGCCTCATCTGCCCCTCTCTACTTCTGCATTGGCCCAGAAAGCTAACGCAATCACTGCATGGGCTCCTCCCACCTACTACGTTACCCTCTCCTGGCTCAAAATGCTGAGGCAGACACTGTGTGAGCCTCTGCATCACCTCTTCTACACTGCGTCAACCTTCCTCTGCGTTATCTAGCTCTGGAACAGCGTTGTCACTCGAGATAGCTGCCTCGCTGTAGCAGATTTGCTGGATCTCCTGGCTTATGGCTTTAGTGACCTATGATCTGCAACCACTCTGATACCATGTGAGAATTTCTGAATCTACACATCAGAAATCCTAATGCAATCACTGGTTTATCATCTTCCACTTCTTCTTTACATTCAATAAGTTATTTAATTACTTAAATAGCGATGAAAACACTATTGCAGCCTACACATACATACAGATCATGAACTGAAATAAACTGAGACAATCACACAAGGGACACCGTTATTTTTGCACAATCGTCCCCGGAAAAACCCAATTCAAGAAAATCAGTGCAGCATATAGAGGGTTTGTATTATTAAGCCAGATATTTTGGCAATCCAGCAACTAGATGATCAAACCCCACAGATGACAATTGTTGTTCCCAGTGCTGGGCAGCGATGGCTACTCCAAGCTCTACGCTGGAACTACGTCACCTCCTCTAGGAGTTGCGTCACCCTCCCAATGAGCCTCCCTTGCTCAGAAGTCAATATATTCAATTTTTGCTCTCTCTTCCCCACAAAAAACCCCAGCATTGCCTCTATGGAACTGCGTTAGCCCCTCTAGATTCTGCCCCCTCTAGATTTCATGTCAGCCCCTCTAGAATTTGCGTCAGCCTCACTGGCTTCTACATCACTCTCTCTGGAGTTGTGTTGTCTCTCTTGCTACTGCTCTCCCTCTCTTCTATGTATCCTCAGCCTTGGACTGAAGTCCCTATGTCAAACTGTCCCTCTCACTACAACTCAAATCACTTAGCTCGACTTTCTCAGCAAGCCACGCCCCAGAAAAATCGAACTCTATGATCTCTTGGTGAATCTCCAACTGACCCTCAAGCCTCCTCTTATACTTTTCCTGTTGATGAATCAACAGTCATGATCTAATCTCTAATCAAGATGAAAACAGAGTTGATCCTCGCCTCTTAGAAGCTTCTCAACCATATTTTTATTAATACCCATTAATATTTTTATTTTCCTGAGTTTAGACTTAGGAACCCATTAAGAACATTAAGTATTTTAATATATCTCAATCCGAACGGAATTTCTCCAAACGATTTTTGGGTCTTGGAGATCTTATGTATTCTAGCCCCTCCACAAAATTTCGAAGCTAGAGCACATCTGATGCTACCCAAAATCAACACTCAGGTCACTAAAACTCCCATCAAAAAGTCCCATCATGTAGATCTTCCCATTCCAGTTCCAACGAGCTATTACATTGAGGTGTTCCATCAATTAATCTCCCCGAAATGCCACCTCGAGCATAATTAATTAAGTTATATCCAATAACAATGTTGATTTTTGAAAGTTGTCGGAATGCAAAGGAACAAAAGGCAAATTGTGTTGATGATGGAATATGCCAAGCGAATGCCATCAAATCCCATAAAAACTCCTCAAAACTCCATCGGGACCCCTAATGACATAAACTTGCTCCGCTGACCTGGTCATCCCCTGTCCTGGAAATCCAACCTGGTTGTTACTATGAAGAAGAATAAAAATGGGGACATGACATTAGGGTTGAAGGTCTCTATCAGGTTGGAGGAAATCCTTTGGGAGCTATGACTTGCAATACTTCTCATCAATCTGAATTATGGCACCGAAGATTTGCTGACCTTCATTACAAAGCCTTACCTAATGTAAGGAAGATGGTCACAGGTATGCCTGAATTCAACATAGATCATGAAGGAGTTTGTCAGGGTTGTGTAGCTAGAAAACATACAAGGGGACCGTTCCCTTCAAGTGAAAGTCAATCTACCGATATTCTTCAATTGGTCCATTCTGATCTGTTAGGTATGTTTCCCGTAACATCTTTGGCAAGACACTTGTACTATGCAATTTTTGTGGATGACTTCTCTCAGAAAAACATGGATCTATTTCTTAAAGAAGGAGTAAGTATTCAAATGGTTCCGCTCTTTCACAACCTTGCTCGAAAAGCAAACAAGGAAGAAGATCAAAATATTGAAGACTGATAATGGAACTGAATGTTGATTTTGGGTAGCATCGGATGTGCTCTAGCTCCAAAATTTTGCGGAGGGGTTAGAACACATGAGATCTCCAAGACCCAGAAATCATTCAGAGAAATTCCACCTGGATGAAGAGATATTAAAATAATTAATATTTTTAATGGGTTCCTAAGTTTAAACTTAGGAAAATAAAAATATTAATGTGTATTAATATAATATAGATGAGAAAGTTCTAAGTGACGAGGATCAAGCCAGTTCTAATCGTAGCCGTTGATTAGGGACTTAATCTTGGTCGTTGAATCGTCAACAGGGAAAGTATAAAAGGAGGCTTGAGGGTTAGTTGGAGACACACCAAGGGAGATCAAGAATTTGATTTTCTGGGGCTGGGATTGCTGAGGAAATCGAGTTAGAGATCAATTGTAGTGAGGGGCAGTTCAGCAAGGGATTTCGATCCAAGGCTAAAGAATACATATCAGAGAGGCGACAAAGTGTCGGAAGAGGCGGTGCAGAGCCTAGGAGGGCTGACGCAAAGGCTAAGGAGGCGGGTGCAGAGGACGCAGAAGCCTAGGAGGGCTAACGTAGAGGCTAAGGAGGCAAGCGGCAGACGTAGAGGACGCAGAGGCTGACGCAGACAGCGCAGAGGGCTGTAGAGGCTAACGCTGGGATGAAGAGGCTACGCTGAGGAGGTTCTGTGGGGCAGACTGAGAGCAGATCAGTCGGGAGAGGGTGACGCAGTTCCAGAGAAGGTGACATAATTCCAGAAGAGTGCGTGGAGCAGCTTTCACTGTCCAGCACAAGGAACAGTTAGAGTCACTGTGGGGTTGATCATCCGGTTGCTGATTTGTCGAAATATCTGTCTCCGGAGAGAGGTACTACTGCCAAGGATATTCTCTAAAGGGTGAGCCATTTTTGGCACCCTAGTTGTATTTAGAAATCTGCTTAATAATAAAAACCTCATATATGTTGCACCGATTTTCCCGCATTGGGTTTTTCCGAGGACGATTGTCCAAAAATAACGGTGTCCCTTGTGTTGTCTCAGTTTATTTCAGTTGTTGATCTATATAGTTCTGAAGGCTGCAATTGCGTTTACTTCGATGTTTATGTTATTAAATAACTTGTTAATGTAAAAAACAAGTAGGAGATAGTAAACCAGATATTGCAGTAGGGGTTTCTAATTTGTTAGACTCAGAAATTTTCACATGGTATTAAAGCAATTGAAGATCATAGACGACTGAAGACAACAACCGAGAAATCTGAGAATTTGCAGCAGAGAAACAGTTGCCCCGAGAAACAGCGTTGTTCTAGAGCCGGAGAGGCAGAAGAGGAGTGACATAGTGCGGAAGAGGTGACACAGAGGCTCACGCAGTGCCTGTGTCAGCATTCTGAGCCAAGAGAGGAAGACGCAATCGCTGGTGTTATGAAACTAGCTCACAAAAAGATAGAAAATATAGATCAACGACTTCAAAGTCAACCTTTTCAAGGAGGTAACCTCCTTTACATTACTCAAATGAACAATTCTTGGATGATACAAATGACAAGACCTCCTTTCTATATATACGAGTCTAAGGGGTCATAATATAATCAAAGCCGACATAACAATAATAATGTAAGGGAACAACAATAACAATAGTGGGCTTCTATGGGGCACAATAATAACAACATGGTGACTACATGGGCACAACAATATAATAAGGGGGTTGCACTAATAACAATAAGGGGTTACAATAGTAGTATAAGGACCTAACATGCCCCTCTGCTTCAAAATGTGTTGTCCTCAATGCTTGAGTAGTTCTGGATGCTTCTGTATAAAATTCTCGTCCTCCCATGTGGAATCTTCAGTGGCTAAGTTCTTCCACTTGATGAGATACTCTAAAATAGATTGATTTTGTAGTTGTTGGGTACTTGTTTCCGTGACTACTTCAGGTTCCAATATGATTTTTCCTTCCTTGTCAAGTTCCGACAATATTGTTTGAACTGGGAGCTTGACACCTATAACCTTTTTTAAGCATGAAACATGGAAAACTGGGGGCACTCGAGAAGATGCAGGAAGCTCCAATTTGTATGCCATAGTACCAATCTTTGGCAGCACCTTGTAAGGACCATAGTACTTTGGTGATAATTTATTATCTTTCTTAGCTTGCTTGAGGGACATTTGTTTGCGTGGTTGTATTCGTAAAAATACTTAATCCCCTACATCAAAACTTCTTTCACTGTGATGTTGATCTCCCAGTTGTTTCATTCGATTCTGCACCAAAGTGGGGTTATCCTTCAAAAGTTGGAGAACTTGTTGTTGATGCTCGATGTGACCTTTAACTGCTTGAACATTTTTCTTCTTGATATGTCCTTCTATCTTGAGAGTTTGAGAAGTGGTAATTCTTGCCAATGCATTACAAGATATGGTCGGATTCATTTCTTGATGCTCGATGTGATCTTTCACTTCTTGAACCTTTTTCTTCTTGATATGTCCTTCTATCTTGAGAGTTTGAGGAGTGGTAATTTTTGCCAATGCTTTACAAGATATGGTCGGATTCATTTCTTCTTTCTCTAGGGTTGGTTCCCGACGTATATCCTCTTCTTTTGATGTTTCTTGATCCTTTTCTTCCTCCTCTTCACAATCTAAGTAAAATAATTTCTTCTCAGCACACTTATGACCTTTAGTGTACTTGTTATCACTGTTGTAACAAAGCTCTTTTTCTCTTTTTTCTTCTAGTTGTTGTGGTGTAAACCTTGTAGCTTGTGGAAGTTTAGGAGAAAAAGCAGTTCCATATTTATAGTTGTGAGTGATGGGCTTCCTTGTTTCCATAATTCCACTTTCAATTTTTCTTGCCAACCTGAATGCCTTTTCCAATGAATCAGGTTCCCAAAGACGAACCTCATGTTGAATGTTATCCTTTAAAGTCCCTATGAAAACATCAATCATTTGCTTCACTGGAATATCATTTACCCTTATATTCAATTTTTGGAAGTCCTCAATGTGCTCTGCCGTTGAACCCTTTTGTTTGAGATTTATCAATTGGCTAAAGAAGGTGTTGCTCTTTGTATCCTCATAATGTGCTATCATTTCCTTCGTGAAAATTGACCAGGTGACAAGTGGTTTACGAGAACAAAGCCCTCTATACCATACAAATTGATTTGGTTCTAAATATAAAGATGCAATATGTACCTTTCGTAACACTTGTACATCAAGTAGATCAAAATATTGCTCTATCTGTAGTATCCAGTTTACTGGGTCCTTGCCATCAAACTTCCTCATATTGCTTTTTCTTGATTTCAGGAGCTCGATCTTGAATCTATTATATCTCTAAAATTTCAGATCTTCAAGAACTGAAATTGTGTCCTATGGTAGCCCTCTGCATCCTCCTTCCAATGCCATCAGTCTAATCGAAATTGGATTCTCCAAGAAAGAGTTATGCCCAATCTCCCAAGATGACTTGATTATATACTTTTTCAGTAGAGAGAACTTGTATGAAGTTCCACATGTCACTGTTTCGACCTTCGGACCTAAAACCGATACACAGAAAACTACAGGCTATCCTCTCTCTATAACTTCTTATGAAATTTCAATCTGATGCTCAAAAAGAAAGTTATGACGATTTTCCCTAGGTCGCCTGTTTGAGATATAATTCGGGATCCTGCAAAAACCCTAACTTCCTTGGATTATATCTCCGAAAATATAGCGAGACAAGATTTGAAATTCGGACCTGAGGTTCGGAGAGATTTCGGCTCAAATGGGTTTTTTTAGCTTTTAAAACGTCACAGAAGAAAAGTTATAGCGAAAATGCCACAATGACCTGTTTGGAGCAGCGAAACCCTAGAATCCAAAGCTCTGATACCAAATGTTATGAAACCAACTCACAAAAACATAGAAAATATAGATCAACGACTTCAAAGTCAGCCTCTTTGAGGAGGCAACCTCCTTTACATTACTCAAATGAACAATTCTTGGATGATACAAATGACAAGACCTCATTTCGATATATAGGAGTCTAAGGGGTCAATATAATCAGAGCCGACATAACAATAATAATGTAAGGGCACAACAATAAAAATAGTGGGCTTCTATGGAGCACAACAATATAATAAGGGGGTTGCACTAATAACAATAAGGGGTTACACTAGTAGTATAGGGACCCAACAGCTGGGAGGAGCCCATGCAGTAGCTGCGTCAGCCATCAGGCCAACGCAAAGGCAGAGGAGGGCAGATCAGGCTCACATAGAGCCACGTCATCTTTTGGAGCTAGGAAGGATTGACCAAGTTTGCCGGGAGGAGCAAATTCAACCCACGTAGAGATTGCGCAGAGCATGAAGGGCTCAGATTCTTCGAGTTGCCGAGGCTAAGGGAATTGTGAAAATTTTGATTTGTGGAGCTAGTGGGACGTTGTTTTTGTCGGTGCAGAACAGTGTCTGAGGAGATTGAACCAAGGTAGAGGGAAACACTACCTCGACAGATTTCGAGCCAAGAAATCTAGATCTGGGTTGCAGTAGCAAAGGAGGATTAGAGAGGAGCGATTTGACATTTGGTCGGAGGATTTTCGTGAAGGAAATCAGGACTCAGAGGGAGTCTAAAGGAGTTTGTTCCTTAGAGGATTTCTAGCGCCGAAGAAATACAAATCTAAGTTTTGTTGGGGCAGTTGCGAAAGAGGGAGAAGAGAACCAGTTCGAAATTCATTTGGCAGAGATGGCAGCCACATCTCCAGGAGGGAAGTGGGTTGATTTAGAACTATAGTTTGAAAGAGCTACAGGGGGCAGGATCCTTGAGGTGCCCAAACTCTTGGATCACATATGGCTACAGGAGCCCTTAATGACAGTAGCAAAATGACGGGTGTCGGTTGGAGCGAGGTGTGGTGGAGCAACAGTGGCAAAGCTAGAGTGCCAAAGTCTGAGGCAGCGCAGTGGATGTTGTAGTACTACGAGAGGCATAGAGCAGTTTGCAACAGAGCAGTAGCAGCAGAGGCTCAACACAGATTAGCAGCAGAGGTAGCTTCAGCATCACAAGGCATCCATACTGACTAGCATATCAGTGTTTGGGTGAAGTTTCAGTTGTGTACTTCTCAGCAACTGAGTTGCAATTCAGCAGTTAGTAGTGGCAGTGCTATGGACAGCATGAGGCAGCATATTGAGAGGGAGTTGTAGTACAGATGTAGCAGTGGCAGTGGTAGTGGCAGAGTCATGGGCAGTAGTTCAGGAAGCAACAATGTCGTGGATGAAGGGCATCAGGCCAAGCATCAACAGCACAAAGGACCAATGCAGAGGATCAGTGTAGTACTTTTGTTGAGAAGTGTTACTAGAGCACATTCCTCGCTAAGAGGGAGTGTTGATTTTGGGTCGCATCGGATGTGCTCTAGCTCTGAAGTTTTGTGTAGGGGCTAGAACACATGAGATCTCCAAGACCCAAAAATCATTTGGAGAAATTCCACCCGGATGAAGAGATATTAAAATAATTATTATTTTTAATGGGTTCCTAAGTCTAAACTTAGGAAATAAAAATATTAATGTGTATTAATATAATATGGGTGAGAAAGTTCTAAGTGACGAGGATCAAGTCAGTTCTAATCTTAACCGTTGATTAGGGACTTAACCTCCGTCGTTGAATCATCAACAGGAAAAGTATAAGAGGAGGCTTGAGGGTTAATTGGAGACACACCAAGAGAGATCAAGAATTCGATTTTTTGGGACTGGGTTTGCTGAGGAAATTGAGTTAGATATCAATTGTAGTGAGGGGCAATTCAGCAAGGGATTTCGATCCAAGGCTGAATAATACATATCAGAGAGGCAGCAAAGTGCCGAAAGAGGCAGTGTAGAGCCTAGGAGGGTTGACGCAGAGGCTAAGGAGGCAAGCGCAGAGGATGCAGAAGCCGCGGACACAGACATAGAAGACGCAGAGGCTGACATAGAAAGTTGCAAAGGCTAAGGAGGCTAGCGCAAAGGACGCAGAATCCGCAGAGGCAGATGCAGACAGCGCAGAGGGCTGTAGAGGCTGACATTGGGCTAAAGAGGTTGCGCTGAGGAGGTTCTGTGGGGCAAACTAAGAGCAGATCAGCTGGAAGACGGTGACGCAGTTCCAGAGAGGGTGACACGATTCCAGAAGAGTGCATGGAGCAGCTTTTGCTGTCCAGCACAAGGAACAGTCAGAGTCACTGTGGAGTTGATCATCTGGTTGCTGATTTGCTGAAATATCTATCTCCAGAGAGAGGTACTACTACCAAGGATATTCTCTGAAGGGTGAGCCATTTCTGGCACCCTAGTTGTATTCAGAAATATGCTTAATAATAAAACCCCCATATATGTTGCATCGATTTTCCCGCATTGGGTTTTTCCAAGGATGATTGTCCAAAAATAATGGTGTCCCTTGTGTTGTCTCAGTTTATTTCAGTTGTTGATTTGTATAGTTGTGAAGGCTACAATTGTGTTTACTTCGATGTTTATGTTATTAAATAATTTGTTAATGTAAAGAACAAGTAGGAGATAGTAAACCACATATTGCAATAGGGGTTTCTAATGTGTTAGATTCAGAAATTTTCATACTGAATATGAGTCAAATGAATTCAATGACTATTGTAGAGAAGTTTGCATTAAGAGGGAGACCACTACTACATATACTCCTGAGCAAAATGGAGTTATCGAGAGGAGAATCGAACAATAATAATGCTTCATGACCAAAGCCTACCGAAGTTCTTATGGGGAGAAGATGCCAACACTATTGTATATGTTCAAAATAGGTGCTCGTATCAAGTATTGGACGTCACGATACCCGAAGAAGTTATCACCTTTAAGAAACCTGATGTTTCTCATTTTAGAATCTTTTGTTGTTCCGTATATTTTCATGTGCTGAAAGAGAAAAGAAACAAGCTAGATGCATCTAGGAAGAAAGGAACTCTTATGGGCTACATTGAAACTTCAAAGCCATATAGAATCTATGTGCCTGGTCAAAGAGAAGTGGAAATAAGTCATGACGTCACCCTCGAGGAAGATTTTTCGCTTCGGAATGTCAGAGATCTTCCTATCCCTAGGAAGGACAATGATGATGATGTCAGAAAGAAGGATGAATCTCCGACAGATGATCTGATGCCCAATGTTGAAGGCCTGATGGATCCCATTGATCCACCTCCTGGTGAGCCCTATACCTCGAGGAAAATACCTTTGTGGCTCAAAGATACTCTCGAAGATGCTGAAAGACATGTTGTACCAAGGGTGACATTTCATGAAAGCAAAAAGCCGAACAGGACCAAGGGTACTTAGCTACTATGAGTACCATTGTTCAATTTGAGCCATGTACGTTCGAAGAAGCCGTGAAGCACCAAGTATGGAAGGATGCGATGAATGAGGAATATGAATCGATCATGAAGAATGATATCTAGGATGTGGCTCCTAGACCCAAGGAATGTTGAAGGAAATGTAATTAGGTTCAATCTTCATAAATGTACTTTTGATATTTGTATTTATTCAAGAAAAGAAACATTATTTTTACAATATATGTCAATGAGTTTCTTGCTCATTGAAATAGGTCTAGCACATGTTAAACTGTTATAGGTGAGTCAAACAGTCAAAAGAAATTGTTGAAAACCTTAAGGGCATGTTGCACCATGTATATGTTTGTATAGAAGTCAAAGAATACTCCTCCAAGCAAAGTCAAGTCTCCTCCAAAGCAAAGGCACCATCAAAGAGTCTCCTCCAAGCATGTGACACCACCAAAGAAGCCATCTGAAGTAAGCATAACAAGTCAACCTGCAAACAGTCTTCAAGTCGACCTAAAAGGAGGGACAGTCCTCTATATATAGAGGTTGTCCACTCCATTACAACGTCAACCAAGTAGCTCTGAAATCTGCAAAGAAAAGAGGTAAGAGAAAGGGTAACGAAGGACGAAGAAGAGGTCTCCTAGTGCAGTGAAGGAAGGAGGAGAAAAACTGAAGTGAAGAGGACTATTTCTAGGGCTAGAAATAGTCACACATGCGAAGAAAAGGTGGTCAAGTCTGCGGGTATGACAGCAGGGACAAACAGTCCATGAACTAGTGTTGTTTGGGCTTGAAACTAGGCCTACAAGGCCTCCCAAGTAAAGCGAAGAAGCCTATCTCTCTAGCGAAGGAAAGGAACCCTAATTCTCTAGGGTACGTATCACACGTGGGAAAATTAGGGTAGTTGTACAGTCATACACCTAGACTTCAAGAAGAGCTTCGTTGGATGAAGAGAAGGATGTCCCCTTAAGTGAAGAACATCTCGAAGGAAGGAAGAATAATATCTCATCAAGAAGCTAACATAGCCAAGGTCTATCTCTAGACAAAGCAGTGAAGAAAAAGGACAAAGTGCTGGGGAGAAAACGGTCGGAAGGAGGAAGTCCATGTGTCGAGAACATAGTGCAGAAAAGAGGAAGGACTTGACTTGTGCTTGGAGGACATCCTAGTCAATCGTCTAGGGTTTGGCATTGATCAATAAGAAGCTTCAATAAGAGAAACTTACTAAAGGGCTATGAAACCGGATTCGTCCTATAGGCCCCACGAATCCCGAATTCATTGTGTTCGACACGATTCTCTCGAGATTCGTGTCCAAAAACCATGACATGGCGTGTCCTATTTGACACGTCGAATCCGACTGTGTGTCACGATTTTGGCAGCATGTCCTATTTTCCAGGACCCTTTAGGTAGCAAAAGTGACCTGCGCGGGTATGAAAAGGCCGCATTTGGTCATTACAGCCATGCATATTTTCATTTGGCAAGCGTTTTGGCAGCTTAATGATCAAGTCTAGGCCCTAGTATTGATATGCTATTCATGGTAATGTTAAATTCTTAAAGTAAAAGTGTTAAGGAGAATGTCACTTTTACTTAATTTTTTAACATTACCATGAAATGACTGAGGATGTTTGAGAGTGGTTCCGGCCTCATTGGATTTCATATGGAGAAAGTAGAATTTTAGATTTCATTCAAAATCCAGCAGACTTGTCAGTTTTTCAGGATTTTAGGATTGGGGGATTGCAATGTTTCCATTGAATTTTGTCATGTATTAGGGTATGGAACTCGTATTTAATCAAGAGCACCAAGCCCTCTATGTACCTTGATGTTAGTGACATTGGTTGTCGAACTCCTGTATCATGACCCTCCTAAAAATGTATGCATCACTCAAACAAAATCTTGACTTGACATGTTATGCTTGTTCTATCTTATGTTAATGCTTAAAGGGTGATATTAATGACAAAGATCCCTATACAGATACAGAGGTAATGACAAAGATACCTCTGGATATTAATGGTTAGAGGATGATATTAATGACAAAGATCCTGATTTTCCAACAAGACTAAAAAATTAGACATTTCTCGTGGTGGCAAGAGGGCCAAGCATAAGAAATAGATAATAGATTGACATGTATTTGAATTTTGTATGTACTATGCATGCTAATAGCTATAGATGAAGATCTATATTTGAAATCAATAAATTTGTATCATTAATTAAAATTCGTGTAAGAAATATCTAATTTTAATATATATATATATATATATATACATATATTAATAAAATAATATATAACGAATCCTACGTGTCCTGTTCCGGGGGGTCAACGTGTTCGAATCCGACACCACGAATCGTGAATCCTACGAATCGCAAATCCCCATGTCAAGTGACTTAGCTAAAGAGTTTTCCTCTCAAGAGAAGAGAGGTTTTGGCCCTGGCAGAGAGCCAACATTTGCGTTCTTGTCTTTATGTTTTGGTAGCAGTTTGATGAAACACACACACTAATAATAAGAAAAAGATCAAGCTAAGATATTTGTAAAAGTGCTTCACAAATTGTTTTCAAGTCAACACGAATCACACTACACCTAATTGTCCTTGATTCTTCAACATGGTATTGGAGCTAAAGTGACACATCAAGGGAAGGGGCATCTCAAGAACAATCATAAGGTGACTCATCAAGGAAGGACATCTACAAAGTTGAAGCATCAAGCCAAGAAGTCTCAATCACTTCAAGGACAAGAAGGCCTACCATCTATCATTCATCAAGGAAGACTACATATCAAGAAGAAGAGCCTTACACGAAGGCACCTACAAAGAAGAGCAAATCAAAGAGGGACCTACATCATCTACAAGTTACCAAGAAAATCTCATCATCAAGCAAGTCCACTTGGAGAAGGCCACATGAAGAGCATCAAAATCCTAGGAAGGCAAGCCATCAAGTCTTCAAGGAGAAATCCAATCCACTACATCTAAAAATCTATCAAGTATATGTCCCCTTCTGAATATATATCAATGTCTTTTTGCAAGAAAGCAACAAATTGGTAGGTACCAATAACTTTCTTAGATGGAAGAAGAGGATTGATTTACTTCTCAAGGAGAATGAACTTCTGGAACATGTCAAAGGGAATATCACTATCCCTGCTAAGGAACAAACCCAAGCCTTAGCTAAGTACAATAAGGATGAATTGTACAAGATGAAGATATCAAAGGAAGGAATAGCTCCCTACTTCATGAAGATCTCTAAGATGAGAGATCAACTTCAAGAGTTAGGGGAAGTCATGTCCAACAAAGAAATGACAACTATAGTACTCAATGCTCTACCTGAGGATTGGGGCAACTTCACATCTAGCATATATGCCAAGAAGGAAGCTACCACACTAAGTGAAATGTGGTCTCTATGCAAAACAGAGGAAACAAGGCTCAAAGCCAAGGAAGATGTGGGATCAAAGGAGCAAACATTTTCTACCATGGCCAAGAGAAAGGGAAAATTTGGCAAATTTAGTCCACGAAGAACAAACAACAAAGATATGTCCAAAATCCAATGTTATGGATGCCAAGAATATGGACACTACAAGAGGAATTGTCCTAAACTAAAAAAGGACAACAACAACAAAAAAAAAGGGAAGAAGCTCATGTGACTCGAGAAATGAAAGAAGAAGACAAGAAGCAAAAGAAGGAAGATCCTCCAGATCTCTACTATGACTAAGTCTACTTCTTTACTTAGGGTCTTCTTTCAAGGTTTTGAGTAGGATAGAAGCATGTAGGAATAGAATAAAAATGCATGGTTAGAAATATCTTCTAAAATATAGGAGCATGGTAGATATATTTCAAGATATTCATGTAGAAGGAGCATACCTAGAATAGGTCCTCATCCACAATGAAAGAAAATTGATCATGATTAAGAATCTTAGAAAACCTCCATCATCAAAACGAAAGAAACATTTGCAGAGTAAGGGTCTTCAAGATCCTATGATGGAATCTTCAAAAGAAGATTGATAAACAAAAGCAGATGTCCCATTAGGAATCCCATTCATGGGATTCAAGAAAAGGATGATATGCAAGCAAGCTAAGATGAAGCAAGAAGGGCCACACCAAGGACAACCAAATGAAGCTAAGATGATCAAAGGAGAATCAAGATGAGGTATGCATGCATCAAAGTTTAGTCATATTATCATTTGTAAATTATTGAGTCATGGGAATAGTTCTATGACATGATCAAGTAGGAAAGAATCTATTTCACCGATGACATGCTCGAAGGCATGTACGACAATGCAATGAAGGTCAACAAAAGGAAATACTCACATGAGTATAAGATTGTTAACTAAGAAGCAAGAAGAAATGTTGACTAGTCCTAGAAGCAAGCGATGAAGCAGTGCTCTCAGAAGGAGCATACGGTGGTTGTCCGATCTATCCAAGAAGAAGCAAGTGAAGAAAGAGATCAAGCATGTGAAGAACACCATGATCAACAAGAATTGCTATCTGACTAGATCCATTGAAGATATCTCCTGAAAGAAGGCAGGACAAATCTGACAAAGGAAAGACCCTTGACACCTATGAAGGCCTTGGATACAAAACATGCAGATAACTGATTCTACTCTACAAAGATGTCATGATGAAGAAAGCCATCCAGCAAAACTTAATGTTGAAGCAATAACAGGATGAATTCATGAAGGGCTACTCGATCGAAGCATGGGAACAAGCAAGTTCAACAAAGCATCCATGAGAAGAGCATTCCGAAGCATGGACAAGATGACAAAGGAGTAGCCAGATGATCAAGCAACTGAAGGACCCACGAAGAAGAAGTTGTTGATGAATAGACAAGTCCCTAGCTAAGAGGGGGTTATAACAAGTTCCCAATTACAAAGGAACTTGGACAAGTACCTTGTTAGAGGATACCTGGCCATGTCTTCCTCAATTGAGAGGAAGTGATAGACACAACATTCTTGTCTTCACTTGGGAAGAAAGAATGGGAGGATTGGGAAATCATCTGGCATTTGATACTCTTTGAGGATGTATAGGGCATCCAAGACAAGAGTAGGCAAGAGGACCGATACTCTTTGAGGGCTGAGAATCCAAGATAAGAATAGTCCTAGAAGGTTATACTCAATGAACACACGGGTGGGTATGTACCTTGAGAGACAATGACTAAGGTGTCTATAAGTCATTGGTCTCGCCAACATTGTGCTCTGATCTATTGAGAGATACAAAGCTTCAGAAGACAGCCTCTGGCTTGATTGCTTCAGTAGACATAGAAAGCTTCCTAGAGACAGCCTCTGGGTTGATTGCTTTAGTAGACATAGAAAGCTTCCTAGAGACAGCCTCTGGGTTGATTGTAGACCAGTGCCTAGGACATCTTAGATAGAGGAGTGCTATGGAAGATTATCAGTGAGGGGT
The DNA here is from genome assembly GCA_031772625.1 of Pinus tabuliformis. Taxonomy (NCBI): domain Eukaryota; kingdom Viridiplantae; phylum Streptophyta; class Pinopsida; order Pinales; family Pinaceae; genus Pinus; species Pinus tabuliformis. The sequence continues at coordinate 988,215,352 of CM062814.1, forward strand.
TTCGGCAGCACTCTGATGTCACGTTATTAAAACAAGATAATAAAAAGGGGGGGCTTGGTTCAATTGGCCTTCACGAAGGTAAACTCAAGCCAATACATGGATCCAAATGTTTAGGGGGTAAATTGGGTCGATCTCAAGGAGAAATGTCTTGTTCTGGTGGCCGACACACAACAACAGGTAGCTTAATATTGCAATTGTAGTAAAGGTGAAGAGAAGGATAGAAAGGAGGGTATTCGATGCATAGGGTTGGAACAGAATCCTAAGCAACAATCTCTCGGCACAGGTATGGAAGATTGAAGAGGTGGAATGGTAGAAACCACGGAGTGCAAATGAAGGTTTCAGGCCATATACCTCATGGGCACATTTGTCACTAAAAGCATAAGAAAATTTGTGCACATTACAAGTACTTAAGTAAATCCGTAGCTAACACAGGTACTATCGCTGCTTAGTAACAAATACACAATCATGAGCAAGGGAGAAACCGACAGCTTCATTACACTATTTCAGAGAAAGAAAAGCATACATGAAGTGATAAACAAAAGAGGAAAGATACAGCACATTGCTCTGATAGGAATCAACAGAATAGTTTCACTAATCCTCGAGTCCCAATCCCCAGTCCATTACATTCAGCATGTATATCGCTCTAGTCCCTCATGAACAAGCAATTAGAACCAAAATGAAACCAAAAAATTTGGACCACTGTGGGTGCAGAATTCTGGAACCTATAATAAGTGTTTCTCTCCATCATTTATACATAGAAGGGGGGCTTTGAATCCAGATTTACAAAATATCTCAGCCAAGGACCAGTTGTCTTATCGACTAGTCGTCTCAACGTGCAATAGCCTTACTGCCCACAATGATTTCATTTGGATTTGATTCTGTTCTTGGAAATATAGAAATTATAGAATAATAGAAATTACAAGAAAATAGAAATAAGGAAACTAAATGATTATGGAGGAAAATATTGCTTTGTGGTTCCTGTGAAGGCCCGTGGTCAGGCCACGTCTCTACCACAATGCGTCCCTCTAGCTGCTCAACAGGTCCCTGTCGCTTTCGCCTTAACTGCCTGAATCGCCCGTTCTCTAGAGCTGGGAGTGGTTCAACTGTGAGTTTTATGTCACGGTACAAAAGCAGAGTTTGTCCTGGCAGTGCTTCGTTGTGTATCTGAGTGGAGCTCCACACTGAGGCATTAAGTCTTCGTGAGTCCCCATACTGATTTACCACTGCACAATGCCTTCATTCAATATCTCAGTGGCCGACCCATCCGCCTTTAAAGCTTTGTACCACACTATTGGAACATTACTGCATCGGGACTTTTATTCTTAAAGGTGTTACATAATAGCGAGTCCCGATGCTCCTTGCCCCCCTTTGGTTTAGCCCCTTTCAATATTTCTTCATCATAGGACCGTGGGTTGTGACCTGGGGCTCAGCCTTTATATCAGAGCTCCCCAGTCGGCATTTTCAAATCAGGGATTCAACTTGGAGTGAGGCAATATCAGGTTTCATCGATTGTCGATCACCGACCACCTCTGGTGCTTAGCCCTTGGTTCCTTTGGCTCTTTATGTGACCGCAGGCCAGCCCCTGCATAGGAGCCCCTTTAACAACAAATCGCAATCGGGGCTTTTACATTGGAGCCGCGACGTGCTTGCAATCTCCAATTGTGATAGTCCTTTAGCGCTAGGCCTCTAGCTCCGCCTTTCGTTTTTAGGCCTTTGTGACCGCGGGCCAACCCCTTTATCGGCGAATCGCAATCGAGGTTTTAACTTTGATGTAACAACATGCCTCAAACTGCAAACGCCGATTTGCGATCTCCGATGTGAGGTCATCCTCTGCCACGTGTCACCTTGTGAGTGATGACACGTGTCACCCGGATATGCCCTCTTTGGACCCTTGAAAATGCCAGATCTACGTGCCACATGTCCTTCATACTATCGCGTCAGCGCCACCGTGTCTTTACCAGATCCAATAATATTCTGCCACGTCAACGCCATCGTGTCCTTACCGGATCCAATAATATTCAGCCACGTGGCCCCTTGGAGGAGAGAAAAAGGCTCGTTGATACTTGGTTTTTCGCTGAAATCCTTTGCTAAAGGGTTTTCAGCCCTCCCGGCGCTTTAAAACCATCAGCGTTGTTTTCTCGCAATTTCTTCTTGGTGATCACTTTAAGATCGGCGATTGCCAACATATCTTGTGTTGCTGCGATCACCGATATGCCATGTGCCATGGATGAGAAATCATCGATCCGCCGATTTGCGATATCGGCGATCGTTGATCGTTGATTTCACCCCAAACCTCCAATTTCCTCATCGCTACCTCAGACCCCTGATTTGCGACTTGTGATATGCTCCCGACCTCCGATGTGCTGGGACCTTACCCTTGGTCGTTTTCTCTTTGTTTTCTGGATTTTAAAGGGCAACTTCAATGTGCTCTAACTTCTGATCTAGAAGTCCATTTTTGGACTTCCACATACCATTGGAAAGCTTATTCTGAGCACTATCCAATGGAGAGGGTCCGATTTAGCTTTGAGTGATTATGAGGTTTGGGAGATGACTGCCAACTTTACTGCTATTTTGCGCTTTGGGAAACTTCAAAACACTTTTTGTAGCGAGTGACAACAAAGCTGTCAGTCAAGGCCTTGTTGTGGAAACAATGTTGGTTATTATGATGCTATAACAGATAGATTGGAAATCTAGTTTCTCTTATGTGAATTCTTCAAGATTGAAACATAGCCAAACACCTTATAATGTTGTATGAATACCTCCCTAGTTAAGAGGGAGTGTTGAAGAAAATGAAACTAGGTTCGGTCGTCATAAATGTACTTTTGATATTTGTATTTATTCAAGAAAAGAAATATTATTTTTATAATATATGTCATTGAGTTTTTTGCTCATTGAAATAGGTCTAGCACATGTTAAAGTGCTATAGGTGAGTCAAATAGTCAAAAGAAAATGTTGAAGACCTTAAGGGCATGTTGCACCATGTATATGTTTGTATAGAAGTCAAAGAATACTCCTCCAAGCAAAGTCAAGTCTCCTCCAAAGCAAAGGCACCATCAAAGAATCTCCTCCAAGTGTGTGACACCACCAAAGAAGCCATCCAAAGTAAGCATAACAATTCGGCCTACAAACAGTCTTCAAGTCGGCCTTCTAGTCGGCCTAAAAGGAGGGATAGTCCTCTATAGATAGAGGTTGTCCTCTCCATTACAACGTCAACCAAGTAGCTCTGAAATCTAAGAAGAAAAGAGGCAAGATAAAGGGTAACGAAGGACGAAGAAGAGGTCTTCTAGTGCAGCGAAGGAAGGAGGAGAAAAACCGAAGTGGAGGGGATTGTTTCTAGGCCTAGAAACAATCACACGTTTGAAGAAAAGGTGGTCAAGTTTGCATGTATGACAGCAGGGACAAATAATCCATGAATTAGTGTTGTTTGGGCTTGAAACTAGGCTACAAGGCCTCCCAAGTAAAGCGAAGAAGCTTATCTCTCTAGCGAAGGAAAGGAACCCTAATTCTCTAGGGTACATATCACACGTGGGAAAACTAGCGCAGTTGTACAGTCATACACCTAGACTTCAAGAAGAGTTTCGTTGCATCAAGAGAAGGATGTCTCCTTAAGGGAAGAACATCTCAAAGGAAGGAAGAAGAATATCTCATCAAGAAGCTAACACAGCCGAGGTCTATCTCTAGACAAAGTAGTGAAGAAAATGTTGATTTTGGTAGCATTGGATGTGCTCTAGCTCTGAAATTTTGTGGACGGGCTAGAACACATGAGATCTCCAAGACCCAAAAATCGTTTGGAGATATTCCACGCGGATGAGGAGTTATTAAAATAGTTAATATTTTTAATGGGTTCCTAAGTCGAAACTTAGGAAAATAAAAATATTAATGGGTATTCATAAAGATATGGGTGAGAAACTTCTAAAACACGAGGATCAAGTCTATTTTAATCTTAGCATTTGATTAGAGACTTAATCTCGTTCATTGATTCATTAACAAGAAAAGTATAAGAGAATACTTGAGAGTCGTTTGGAGACACACAGGGCAAATACTCGGTAACCCGAGGGAAATCGATTCTCAAGGAGGAGTAGTTCAATTTAAGAGGGAGAGTTGCAGGGTGAAGGAAGAGGAGGGTTTCAACATCAGTCAGAGATTGAGGAGGACGTGACGTTGTGCCTCAGAGAGATAGCGCAGAGGGAGAGCTCTAAGAGACGGCACAGGCATGGACGAAATCTCACACAGATGATGCAGGGATGACGCAGTCCTCATGCAGATGATGCAGGGGTGACGCAGTAAAGGATAAAGGGTCTTTGTGGAGTCAGAATTTCTCCTAGCTGAGGGGGAAAATTATTGCAGGTGTTTTCTTGAAGATTTCTCTATGTACTGAAAAATTATTCCTTGTAAAGAGATTGTTGCTGAAGAATAATAAATAAACCCTCATCTGCTGCACCGATTTTACCGCATTGGGTTCTTTCGAGGCCAATTTTCCAAAAATAACTGTGTTGATGTGATTGATTCTTGTGCTTGTATATCATTGTTATTTTTCTCTATGCTATTATGTGATAACTGCAGTAGAATTTATTTTAATGTTTGCTTAAGGGTTTTGTAAACAACTTATTCTGGGAAATAAGTAGGAGAAATAAATCAGTTACTGCAGTAGAATTTCATGTCAGAAATTTTCACATGGTATCAAAGCAGAGATCAGGCAACAGGAGTAAAGAATTTGCTATGAGTCAGGAGCATGATGTCGGGGCATCAACTTAGCAAGAGCCATGCAGATCTCTAGAGAGAGAAGAGAGCACGAGGAACATGGATCATGATTATTCTATGTTATCTTCCAGACTGGAAGCAGAAGTCGCTTGCTTAGCGAGTACTCCGTCCTCTGACGTTTGGTGTATAGATAGCGTAGCTTCCTCGCACATGACATGAATACGAGAATGTTTCTCAAATTATCAGGAAGAAAAGATGAACTTCCATATCACCATGGGAAATAAGTCAAAATGTACCCCCATAGGAAGAGGAACCACAGTATTTCAAACAGAAGCAGGGGATTGGCTTCGAGCAACCAATGTGCTACATGTGCTGGGATTGGGGATGAACTTACTCTCTGTATCTCAGCTTCAAAACAAGGGCTATGATGTTTTCTTCATTAAGGAGAAAGTATATGTCAAACACCCGAGTTGGAAAAAGAAGGCCCAGATTGGAGTCAGAAGTAACAGGTTGTATAGATTACAGCTAGAATCTCCAATGGCACTAATAGGCAGCAGTGGGGAAAAAGATTTGAATGAACTATGGCACAGGGGGATGGGACACTTACACCATGGAGCTCTAAGAATTCTCGAGATAACCGTATCAGGAGTTCTAGAGTTAAGTACCAAACAAGATGATGTATGCAGAGGATGCACACTAGGCAAGTATGCCAAAGCTGCATTTTCCATAAGCAACAATAGGGCTAAGAGTGTCGTGGGATTGATACACTCATATATCTGCAGACCCATGTCCATAAGAGCTCTTAGTTGTGCCAAGTACTTCGTCACCTTCATTGATGACCATTCCATAAAGACTTGGATCTACTTTCTAAAAACCAAGGATGAGGTTTTTGGTCAATCCAAAGAGTTCAAGGCTCTAGTTGAGAATCTGACAAGAAAGAAGATAAAGATATTGCGCTCAGACAATGGTGGACAATACATCGACAAGGACTTCACTGATTTTTGGGAAAGGGAAGGCATCAGAAGAGAGTGGATAGCCCCCTATAATCTGGAGCAGAATGGAGTAGCAGAAAGGAAGAACAGGACTATTGTTGAAGCAGCCAAGGCGATGTTGTATGATCAGGATATGCCTAAGTTGCTATGGGCAAAAGCATTCAACACGGCAATGTATGTCCAGAACAGGACTCCTCACAGGGGATTAGGTAATATTACTCTGGAGAGTGTCTTCACTGGTAAGAAGCTTGAGCTGAGTCATTTCAGGATATTTGGGAGTTTGGCATACTACCATGTACCCAAAGGAAAAAGGAAGAAATTGGATCAGGCTATGGAGAAAGGATATCTTGTGGGATATAGCGAGAATGCTAAGGCATATAGAGTCTATCTTCCAGGGAATAGGAAGATCGTTATTCGACGGGATGTAAAGTTCATGGAGGACACAGCTTTCAGGAAATCCCAAGAAATGCCTTCCGAAGAGCAATGAAAGGATGATGCGTTGGTCCAAGCTCTTCGTCCAGCAGAAACTAGCACCAGTATTTCTCCTAAAGGCAAAACTCCAAAGGTATCACAACAGGGGGAGTCTTAGGAAGAGGAAGAGAAGATAGATATACCCACTACGAGTGGCAAAACAAGCCGAGAACTTCGACAGATACTACAAGATGCAGAGAATTTCGTCAGTGCGTCGAGGAACGAGAAAAGGGAGCTTGACAGCCAGACAGATACCAAGCCTTGGTGGCTCAGGTTGGAGAACCCTCTAGTTTTCAGGAGGTCGTTCAGCATCAAGTATGGGTAGATGCTATGGTGGAGGAATACAGTTCCATAATAGTCAATGATGTCTGGGAAGTGGTACCTAGGCCTCAGGATACGTCAGTTGTAGGTTCGAAATGGCTCTACAAAGTCAAATACGTTGCGGATGGCAGTGTAGAAAACTACAAAGCTAGGTTTGTGGCTAAGGGGTATGCTCAGAAGGAAGGGATAGACTACAAAGAAACCTTCGCCTCAGTAGCCAGGTATACTTCTATTAGATCTGTGATATCCCTTGCAGCACAAATGGGGTGGGAGATTCACCAGATGGATGTCAAGACAACGTTCTTGAACGGGGTGATAGAAGTATACATTGAAAAACCAAAGGGTTTTGAGACACATGAGAAGAAATCTCATATATGCAGGTTGAAGAAAGCCTTGTATGGGCTTAAATAAGCACCTAGAGCATGGTACGGTCGAATTGATGGCTACTTGCAAAAGATGGGATTCGTCAAGAGTGACGCAGATCCTAATCTCTACTATCTTGTTGTAGAGAATGAGCCTCTAATCTTGGTGTTATATGTGGATGATCTTTTCCTGGCAAGCTCATCAAAGATTGCAAGGAGAACCTAACCACAGAATTTGACATGAAGGATTTGGGACGGATGCATTATTTCCTGGGGTTGGAAGTTTGGCAATAGAAAGGTGAAATTTTCCTTAGACAAGGGAGACACGCTATAGATATTTTGAAAAGGTTCAGAATGCAAGACTGTAGACCTATGGCTACTCCAATGATCACCAACTGGAAGAAGATTGATGCATCTGAAAATAAAGAAGTCGGTCCCACCTTGTACAGGCAGCTCATAGGGTCCCTGATGTATTTGGTCAATACCAAGCCAGACATTTGTTACGTTGCAACACCCTCAGTCAGTTCATGGTGGAAGCAAAGGGGCACATTGGGCAGCAGCCAAGCATGTTCTCAAATATATACGACGAATGGTCGAGCATGGACTAATGTACACCCAAGGTAATGACATTAGCCTTAGTGGGTTCACTGATGCAAATTGGGCTGGAAGTTCAGTAGATCAAAAAGTACCACTGGGTACTGTTTCAACATTGGATCATGAATGACTTCCTGGTGTAGTAGGAAACAAAAATCCATGGCTCTGATCTCAACTGAAGCTGAATATATGGCAGCTAGCATAGCTTCATGCGAAGCTAAATGGCTTAGGAAATTGCTTGTGAATCTATTCAAGAGAAAGATGGAAGCGACTAGTATTTTGTGTGATAATCAGAGTTGCATCAAGCTCTTTGAGAATCCAGTATTTCATGATCGGTCGAAGCACATTGATATCAAGTGTCACTTCGTCAGAGACTATGTCCAACGAGGGGCAGTATAGTTGAGGCACACCCCAACAGGAGAACAAGTCGTAGGCATCCTCACCAAGGCTCTAGGAAGAAGAAAGCTTGTTTATTTCAGGGAGAAGATGGAGATGGTGAAGAATCTGTTTCAGTAGCAGATGCAGATAGTATAAAGAGTTGCAGTGCAGCCGTTAGCAGTGGCAGTGCTATGGGCGGCAAGATGCAGCACATTCAGAGGGAGTTGCAGTATAGATGTAGTAGTGACAGTTGCAGTGTCATGGGCAGCAGTACAGGTTGCAGCAGTGCAGTAGGTGAGGGGTAGTAGGTCGAGCATCAACAGCACAGAGGACCAATGCCATGGATCAGTGTGATGTTCTATTGGGAAGTTTTGCTAGAGCACATTCCTTGCTAAGAGGGAGTGTTGATTTTGGGTAGAAATGGATGTGCTCTAGCTCCGAAATTTTGTGGACGGGCTAGAACACATGAGATCTCCAAGACCCAAAAATCGTTTGAAGAAACTCCACCCGAATGAGGAGTTATTAAAATAGTTAATATTTTTAATGGGTTCTTAAGTCTAAACTTAGGAAAATAAAAATATTAATGGGTATTCATAAAGATATGGGTGAGAAGCTTCTAAGAGATGAGGATCAAGTCTGTTTTAATCTTAGCCTTTGATTAGAGACTTAATCTCGGTCGTTGATTCATCAACAGGAAAAGTATAAGAGAAGACTTAAGAGTCATTTGGAGACACACCGGGCAGATACTCAGTAACCCGAGGGAAATCGATTCTAAAGGAGGAGTAGTTCGATTTTAGAGGGAGAGATGCAGGGTGAAGGAAGAGGAGGGATTCAGCATCAGTCAGAGACTGGGGAAGAGGTGATGTAGTGCCTCAGAGAGACAGTGCAGAGGGAGAGCTCTGAGAGACAGTGCAGGCAAGGACGGATCTCACGCAGTCCTCACGCAGATGATGCAAGGGTGACGTAGTGAAGGATAAAGGGTCTGTGGTGTCAGAATTTTCTCCTAGCTGAGGAGGAAAATGATCTCAGGTGTTTTCTTGAAGGTTTCTCTATGTACTAAAAAATTATTTCTTGTAAAGAGATTGTTGTTGAAGAATAATAAATAAACCCTCATCTGCTGCACCAGTTTTCCCGCATTGGGTTTTTTCGGGGACAATTGTCCCAAAATAACTGTGCTGATGTGATTGATTCTTATGCTTGTATACCACTGTTATTTTTCTCTATGCTATTATGTGATAACTGCAGTAGAATTTATTTTAATGTTTGCTGAAGGGTTTTGTAAACAACTTATTGTGAGAAATAAGTAGGAGAAATAAATCAGTTACTGCAGTGGAATTTCATGTCAGAAATTTTCACAGAAAAAGGACGAAGTGTTGGAGAGCAAAGTGTTGGATGGAGGAAGTCCATGTGCCGGAGAACATAGTGCAGAAAATAGAAAGGACTTGACTTGTGCTTGGAGGACATCCTAGTCAAGGGTCTAGGGTTTGGCATTGATCAATAAGAAGCTTCAATAAGAGAAACTTACTGAAGGGTTTTCCTCACAAGAGAAGAGAGGTTTTGGCCCTAGCAAAGAGCCAACATTTGTGTTCTTCTCTTTATGTTTTGGTAGTAGTTTGATGAGACACACACACTAATAAGAAGAAGAAGATCAAACTAAGATAATTATAAAAGTGCTTCACAAATTGTTATCAAGTCAAGAAGAATCACACTACACCTAATTGCCCTTGATTCTTCAATAAGGACAAGTCAGTGGTCACCTCAAAATGGCTTTACAAAATCAAACATGGAGTTGATGGGAGTTCTAAAAAGTTCAAGGCCAGGTTCGTTGCTCGAGGCTTCTCTCAAAAGGAAGGAGTGGACTATGACAAGATATTTGTAGTGTTCCACGGGGACGCGTCCCCCAGGGTCGAGTGCACGCACCCCTCGCACCCCACGCACTCGAGATGGGGGGACGTCTGGGGAAACGTTAGACGCAGGGGGGATGTTTCCCCAGTGTGGGGGACACGACTCCCCAAAAGGGGGACGTCTGGGCGACCCCCCTTAAAATGGGTTATGCATCCCCCCTCAAATTTGCTTGTAAACAATGATTTATGACGGGGAAAACGGAGTATTTGACCATATTTCCCTACTAATGCTACGCTATTCATGGTAATGTTAAATTCTTAAAGTAAAAGTGACATTCTCCTTTATCTTTTATTTTCATCCTTTTACTTAAATTTTTAACATTACCATGAAATGACTCAGGATGTTTGAGAGTGGTTCTGACCTCATTGGATTTCATATGGAGAAAGTACAATTTTAAATCTCACTCAAAATCCAGCAGACTTAACAGCTTTTCAGGAATTTAGGATTCGATAAAGTGGAATGTTTCCATTGCATTTTATCATGTAGTATGGAATTAGTATTTAATCAAGAGCACCAAGCCTTCTGTGTACTTTAGAGTGACTTTTAGACTCATCACTCCATTGTTTTTGAGTTTTATTTATATCAATTTAGTATTCCAGTCTTTAGATCAGTTTTTCAGGAATTCAGGATTCGATGGAGTGCAATGTTTCCATTGCATTTTGTCATGTACAAGGGTATGGAATTAGTATTTAATCAAGAGCACCAAGCCCTCTATGTACTTTAGAGTGACTTTTAGACTCATCACTCCATTGTTTTTGAGTTTTAGTTATATCAATTTACTATTCCATTCTTTAGATTTCAGTATCTATTATAGTCAATTTTGCTTAGTACTAATTAGATTCTAGAATGATAAATGATGAATTTTAATTTTAAATCAATTTAGAATCTAGAATGATGAAGGATGAATTTAATTTTTAAATCAATGTAGATTAGAGAATGGTGAATAATGAATATTGAATATGGATCAGAGTATTTCATTATTGAATCGCGTGGTTTATGGATGAATCATGTATGTATTAGTAAGGATGATGAGTATGGATCAACGTATTTCATTATTTAATTCAATTATGTATGTATCATTCTATTTATGCTTTCATTATTGAATATGAATTTGAAATATATATATATATTATAAAGGAAAAAAAATTATATACCCAGGCATCCCCCTGCCCCCCCAAATTTCCCTCAAATTTGAGGGCACTCCCACACGTCCCCCTTGTGCGTCTCCCCGCACCCATGTCTCCCCGTCGCGGAGTCTTGGTGGAACATTGGATATTTGCACTGGTTGCCCAATATACCACTATCCGTTCGATTATAGCTCTTGTTGCCTCTCAAGGATGGAGCCTACACCAAACGGATGTCAAAACAGCTTTCTTGCATGGCCCGCTTAAGGAGGAAGACGATGTAGAGCAACCTGAGGCATTCAAAGTTCAAGATCAAAAGACACATGTATGCAGGTTGAAGAAAGCCCTTTATGGGTTGAAGCAAGCCCCTAGGGCTTGGTATGAGAGATTGATAGCTATCTTATGAACTTGGGTTTTACAAGGAGTGAAGTTGACACGAACCTATACTTCAAGGTTGAAAATGACAGGCATCTCATTCTGGTTCTTTATGTGGATGATCTTTTTCTGACAAGTGCAGACCCTCACATTTACCAATGCAAGACAAACATGGCTTCTAAATTCGAGATGAAGAACCTAGGTTTGATGCACTACTTCCTAGGCTTGGAGGTCTGGCAAAAGCCAGGTGGGATTTTCCTTTCTCAAGGAAAATACATTGTAAAGCTACTCAAGAGACGTGGGATGGTCGAATGCAAATCTATGTCTACTCTGATGGAACTCAACTTCAAGAAGCTATGTGGAAGTGTTGTTGGGCCTGAATTAGCAAATCCTTCCGAGTATTGACAACTTTTTGGTGCCCTGATGTTCTTGGTAAACTCTGGTCCAGACATATACTTTGTCGTGAATACATTGAGACAATTTATGGTCGAGCCTCATCACATACATTGGATTGCTACCAAGAATCTCTTGAGATATCTCTTTGCAACATTCAACTATGGTTTGAGATACACTGTCAGGAATTTGAGGCTACATGGATATAATGATGCTGATGGGGCTAGCAATGTGGTGGATCGTAAGAGCACGTCTTAATGTTGCTTCTCATTGGGATCTGCTTCAATATCTTAGATGAGAAGGAAGCAAAAATCGGTTGCTTTAAGCACCATCGAGGCCAAATACATTGCTGCTAGTATGGCCTGTTGCGAAGCTTTTTGGTTAAGGAACCTCTTCAGTGAGCTATTTGGTTGTCGTGATCTTCTGCGACAACCAAAGTGGGATTCTCCTTTCACAGAAACCTGTGTTCCATGACCACTCCAAGCACATTGATATCAGTTACCACTTTATTTGGGATATGGTATAACGAGGAGCAATAAGGCTCCAACACATTAAGATGGATGAGCAAGTCGCAGAAATTTTCAGGAAGCTCTTAGGGAAGGTCAAATTCCTAGCCTCCCGTGAGAGACTTAGAGTCATGGAAAGACCCTCCTATGAGGGTCCCGCATGAGTTGGACACTGAGCTCTAGGAGCTTTTGGGGGCTTGGGGTACTTCTTGGAGCTATGAGCAGCCACAGGGTGAGTGGTTCACCTTCCCCTAGTGGTGTGCTATGCACAGGGTGAGTGGTTCACCTTCCCCTATGACACCCCATGATGGTTGAGATGTGTGTAGGGTGAGTGGTTCACCTTCCCTTACGATTGCGACACATGTATGTAGGGTGAGTGGTTCACCTTCCCCTACGATTGACATATGCATAGGATGAGTGGTTCACCTTCTCCTATGGCATATGAGCAGGATGAGTGGTTCACCTTCTCCTACTGATGCCCCAGCATACATCCTACCCATGGAGTCCAGGACTCATGGGAAGTACCTCTCATCTGGCGAATGAGTTGGGAAACATGGATAGGGACCATAGCACTACCGATGGACAGATCGTGTATTGTTGTACTCCCTATGCCTAGGATGCATGGTGTTCAACAACTTGAACTAAGATCATTTGAGGTTCTACCTTTGGACTGACTTTTGTCAGTGGAGAGTGGTAAGGTCTTGTGACTCACTTTCGATCAATTCTTCTTTATTATCACTTCATGGTTCAGCAGAGCAGAGCAAAGATGGCAGAGATGGTACACGACAAAACGAGGGCACGATGATGACAGATGGAGTGGCAAGTGGAATTCTCCCTAGTTGTGAGGGCGTGTTAATATTGGAAACTAGGGCCAAATTCCACCCTGGGACAGCTCATTTGATGGAGATAATGATTGCATTGGATTCCTTTTTTCCAGAGATCCAAGATTGATATAAAGATCATCTCATTCAGACAAGCAGAAGTGTGATTTTGAATTTATGACCACACACGTGCAAATTGTTCAGGTCGGCCTTCGCTAAATGTAGGCTCAAGAAGCCCAATGGATGTGTCTCTTCACCCACAACAAAGTGTATAAATAGAAGAGACCTCACACCTCATTTGCACATCCATCACTCACACATTCCTCTATCTTCATCATATTGGTTTGTATAGCTTGGGCAGCCTCTCTCTCTCTCTCACGTGCGGCTAGGAGGACAGAATTTCCGGACTAAATCACATAATTTTAGACAGTTTGACCAGCGTTGACCAGTGTTGACCGAGGCTGTTTTGACCAGTTTTAACTGCGGTTTTGAGGGCAAAATGTCAATTAACGTAGGCCGCATTGACTGGCATAGAAATCAAAGTTTTCTGGGTAGTTTGACCTGCCTTGACCATAGAGTTAACCATAAGTTGACCAAGCTTGACCAGAGTTTTTGTGACTATTTTGGGTTGACTTTGACCATTGTTGGAGGTCGAGTTTGACTTCCTTTGACCGAGCTTCAAAGGAGGTATTTGACTGTTGTTTTGACCAGCGTTGACTTTCTAGTTAGGGCTAAAGTTTGACTACAGTTGACTGCAAAATTTGATAGGGTTGATTTGACTTTGTATTGGGCTAATCAATTTGACTTTTGTACTCTCTCTCTGCCGAACTATTGAATAATAATAAGAAGATTTGATCAAAGAGTTTTCCCCACATTGGGGTTTTTCCCTGGCATTTGCCAAATCTGGTGTTCTCTTGTCTTGGCTTGTCTTCTACAATTTTATTTTATGTTCTATCTACATTGACTGTCAAGGTGATTAATGGTTAATGTGATTGCTATTGGAAATAATTGGAAATCGTTATTGGGTTGCTAAAGGAACATTGAAGTAAAATTGTGCTAAGCATAGAACATACCATTGTTATCTAAAAATTAACACAAACCCTCCCCACAATGGCAAGTGTGACGTCTGCAATAGCGAATTTCAGATGTATCCAACCTTTGGATAGAAGTTCAACCACAGGTTGTGACTGAATAACAGGAGAAATATCTTGGTCCATCCATGCCTTGAGGGTTTGAATGGAGAAGCGTCGTCCCTGAACCCTGCCAACCAAGGCGGTTTCCGCCAATATTGCGACCCATTCCATATGCACGTCGCCCCCTAAGACCAATGTCGCACAGGGCCGAACCTTTCAATGAACGCAATGAACCTTTTTGTGACCATATCTGATGATGTTAGACCTCTTGCTAAGTCGAGGACCCAAACTAGGTTTTGCAGGAAACCCTCTAGAGATTGTCGTAGGAGCCCATGAGGCCAGAGGATGTGAAAAAAGTGTGAGCCAGTTCCAAAGTCAGAGGTTTTGTGGTTGGATCTGATTTATTTCCGGCACCGAAAAACTAGCCTGACTGGAAAATGTTATGAATATAATTCATATAAAAATAATAAATATAAATATAAATATAATAATAATAATAATTAATTAACTAATATTTAGTTAGTTAGTAATGAATAAGCAAGTCTTAGAGACATGACCATTCATGAAAGGGCAATTGCCTAGGGTATATAAGCAAACCCTCATTCTCATTTGTAATAATCTCATCAATTCTATATAATATTTTATATACATTACTTGTCCTACCATGGATGTTTATGCCATCCAAGTATTTTGAAGATTACTCCATTGCGGATATGAACCTTGTTCGTTTCATTGGTATCAGAGCATTCCTCTGAGGATACGAACTTTGTTCATTTCATAGGTATCAAAGCCACGCTGGCTGATCACCATGCCTTTGGCCATCAAGCATTCAAGTTCGTTGTCGAACAATTAAGGCTCTTAGCCACACAAGAAATTGGAGGTTCTCCATTTGACTATCGAGCCTTTGGCCATAAAATTATTTAAAAAAAAAAAAGAAAAAAAGGAGAAGAGAAAAGGAAAAGAAAAAAATAATAATAAAATTACATACATAGAAAAAAATTATATAAAAAGAAAGCTTAAAGAAAAAATTATAAATGAAATAAATAATTATAAAATAAAAAAGAAAAATTATAAAAACAAAAGAAAATTATTATTAAAAAAAGAGTTTAAAAACAACAAATAAATAAATAAAAAAGTCGAACGAAAAAAATATATTAAAAAAAAAAGTGATTATATGTTAAAAAATAATTTATTAAAAAAAAAAAAAACTTACCGACAGAGGACCCACCGCTTACCGGACTCTTGCGCACATATCTGCTCACCCGCCTGTCGCCAACCTTACCCAGCCCTATCCACAGTGCCGCCGCAACCGCCCGCCAGAGCCATCGTAGCAACGGCACACTGCTTTTGGAACCACTGTCAGACGCCAAACCTTCCACCTTGCAGTCACGACACTGTTGGATCATGCACTGTGCTCCACCCACAAGAAGCTCCACAGCAAATCGCATTCATCGTCCGCCCAATTTCTAATAGTCGTCATAATTTCAAGTCAAGCCACCAACACAACAGCACTTGCCACACCACCATCGCCAACAACCTGCAACAACCATTCCCTCACCATTCTTCCCATCAACCTGTGCTCCTGCCGCCACCAAATCGTTGCAAGGGCTTTCTTCCTGTCTGCCAGTGCTATAGAACGCAACCTTTCTTTCCAGTGATTCCACCTCTGCCACCATCAAACTAGGCCAAATACCACAGTCTAAGGATTGAAACTGTCGTTTTCCACCACTGCAAGTTGCATTTCACTGCTACCTTCCATAAACTTCTTGTTGTTGTTCTCTACGTTGTCCATACAATATGTTCACATGTTAAACAACTTACGAGACCAAAAAAAAAGACCATAATCATACAGCGACATTAATTAGAAGTCTGCCCATGCCATTAATTTCAGCAAACAGTGGAGCACAATTGCCCACATCACCCTGTCCCGTTCATTCCACACAAATTGTTTCCCTTTTACCGGCTCATCTCTGTTGCCACAATCTCTGCACTCCACCCCACTGTCACGTCTCCTTTGCTGCCAACAATCTGTCATGCTTTTTCCTCGTCCGCCTTTCCATTAAATCGTGACCCTAACTTTGCCTAATCGTAAAGTTTCTATATATATTTTTAAATTAAATCATATACATTAAATTAAATTATTAATTATATGATTATATATCATCAAAATATATATATATATATAGATAGATATATTTAAATTATATAATTAATTATATAGTTAATTAATTAAGTTTTAAAATATATATATATATATATATATTATTAAAAACAAAAGTATGAAGTCTCACAAGGAAGTCAAAGAAAAATATCGACAAAGCAAAGAAGGGAAGATGAGTTCCACACAACAATCATTATTTCGGACTAAATATCCATTTTGTTACGAAATTGGATATACTTATTTTAAAAAAATACAATTTAAGATGTCCAAGGTGTGGAAGATTATTTAGTTCAGAAGAACATCAAGACAATGAGAAGATGCAAACAAAACGAATAAAGGAAGAAATTGCAAAACTCCAACAAAAGAGCGAAGCATCAAAGAAGAAATATAAAGATTTCGAAGATTTCGAAGATTGGTTCCATGAAAAATCAACAAAAAGTAATGAAGAGATTTTGCGCCTAAGAGACCATAATAAAAAAATACTTGAACAAATTAAAAACTCCAAGATTAAGAAGCAAAAATTAAAGCAAGAGAACAAAAGTTCTAAGGAGAAATTCAACGAGAATCTGTCGAAGAAAGAAGAAAAATTGTGTTTAAAAACTCTGAATCAAAGGTTATTAGAACAAATCAAAAATAAAGAGAAGGATACTAAGGACAAAGTCGACGATTCAGAAAATGACGAACTTTCACGTCTAAGGAATCATAACCAAGCCCTACTTACGCAAATTAAGAAGCTTAAAAGTGACAAGAAGTCACTAAATGACAAGTTAGAACAACTTCAAGGAGAAGTATTGAAGTCTCCAGTCATTTCGGTCCAAGTTGAAGATAAAGGAATAAATATTGATCCAGTTAATATCACAACTCAAGAGGATGAGAAACCAAAAGAAGTTAAAACATATTCAGAAGTTGCAGTTCAAACGATGGACATTCCAAATGATGATGCCAACTCAACAACAACACTTGAAGGAAATCAGGGAACTGCCACTAACATGATAAGGGAAAGTCCAACCAGAAGAACTCCTTATCGACATCTGAATCACAAGAGCAGACTTTCCAATCAATCTACATACCAGTATCACTCAGAACGAAAACAACAGATTTATGTTCCCAAGAATACTGAAGTTTGTAGAATCCAGTCCTATGATAACAATCCATTACAAAATCCCAGTAATCGAAAGATTCCACAGAAGTTTAATCTTGGATGGTCCAATCCATTCTCAATTCGACAATTTTATTTATCACTCCAAGGATCATATCGTCTTGTAACAACAAAGATGACAGTTCCACGACAAGCAAAAAAAGAGATCCAACCTTTCATCAATAAGCTTTGAGGACAAAGCTTTTTGAAGAGGGGCAATGTTATGAATATAATTCACATAAAAATAATAAATATAAATATAATAATAATTAATAATTAATTAACTAATAGTTAGTTAGTTAGTTAGTAATGAAGAGGCATGTCTTAGAGACATGACCATTCCTGAAAGGGAAACTGCCTAGGGTATATAAGGAGACCCTCATTCTCATTTGTAATCATCTCATCAATTCTATATAATATATAATATACATTACTTGTCCTACTATGGATGTTTACGTCTTCCAAGTGTTTTTAAGATTACTTTGTTGTGTATACGAACCTTGTTTGTTTCATTGGTATCAAAGCATTCCCTTGAGTATACGAACTTTGTTCACTTCAGAAAAGTTACCAGAAACCCCACGTAAACCCCAAGTCGAAACTAAAACCCGTCGAGGCCTGAGAACCCGACCTAATGAGCAGCGGATTGTTTAGGAAGTTCGATAAGGATACCGACCAAGACAGACTAGGGCCCTAAGCCAAATCCAATGAACCTAAACTCCAACCCTGAGAATGATGTTGAATGTCTTCCCCGAGCAAGGTGCCGCCAAAGGAGCAGACAAGGGGACATCCCCATCAGAATAATGTGATTCCTGAGCCATGGCAGAATCAGATAGAACAAGAAAAAGAGAGGTGGGAATGAACAGCGGGGTCCCCGTCGAGATAGGAGAATATTCTAAACCCCCGAGAAAGGACACGAAAATGTTGGAACAAGGAGAGCCCTCAGGCTCAAAATTTACCAATTTCTTTTCGTCCATTCATTAAGAATCCAATAAGTATAGAAGACTACAGAAAACTCGTAGACCAAGTCACAACCCATGATAGAAAACACGACCTAAAAAACACAACAACCTGACAAGAACAGAAACGCCAAAACATCCAAAATTATTCCCAGAAACCCTGACATTGATGAATAGTGATCTGCAAGAGTTGAGTGCCAAAAAAGAGTGTGGAAACAGTAATTCTGCCATAGCTAGGGTTTTACAGTCCCGCTTGACCTTCAGACTCCTTCAACGATCTAATTGTTAATCAATGGTCTAAGTTTATTTTCATTTTTCTTCCATTTTGCATGCTATTTTCTAAAATTAGGATTTTATTATGCCATATTAAAAAGTGAAAAATCTTTCATGAAATCTTGTTTCTATATGTTATACAAAAAATTTCATTCAAGAATCCATCAAAGGAACTCGTTGCATGCATCCTTTCCAATGTTGCACGAAGCGGGAGCGAAGCGGAAGCGTTTTTTGGAAGCGGGGACGTCGAAGCGTCATTTTCCAAAAATCTAGGGAGCGAAGCGTCCGCGGAAGCGTCTGCTATATATATATATTTTTTTTTATATTTTTTTGCATTTATACTCAAAACAAACATCCCAAATACCAAATTAATTGTAGAAGACATGAAAACATGCATATTTTTGCATAAATCAAGATAGATATAACATCCATTGTACATTAATGATCTAGAATCTAGATTCTTCTCCTCTTGTCTAGCCTTTGCCTCTACCTCGATTGTCTAGGGATATTAGTCAACATTGCCCAATTTTGATCAAACTACCTAATTCAAGACTTAAAATATGGTAGAAAAAGCTTAACATGTTTGATCGATGATTTTGACTTGATTGAAAGGTAATTTTTTGCTAAGGGCGTGCCGCGTGACAAAGGAGTTCAACAATTAACACCACCAACACCAGGGTACATATAGGGCTTGGTGCTCTTGATTAAATGCTAATCGCATACCTTCATACTTGATATAATCTAATGAAATGCCACAATCCCATTGATCCTGAATACCTGAAAACTGTTAAGTCTGCTGAATTTTGAATAGGATATGAAATTCTATTTTCTCCATATGAAGTCCAATGAGGCTGGAACCACTCTCAAACATTCTGAGTCATTTCATGGTAATGTTAAAAATTTAAGTAAAAGGATGAAAATGAAAAATAAAGGAGAATGTCACTTTTACTTTAAGAATTTAACATTACCATGAGGGAGCATCTGCTATATTTATATTTTTTTTTGCTTTCATTTGTCACCCTAACCCAAGGTGGACCCACCCCCAACAAGCAAACTCGCCTAAAATTTAAAAAAAAATTGAAAAAAAAACGATTTTCTAAATGCTTTTCCGGAAGCTTTTCTGGAAGCGTCTGGGAAGCGTCTGGGAAGCATCTGGGAAGCGCCTGGGAAGCGTCTGGGAAGTGCCGTACGAAGCGCGCTTCGGCGCTTCGGAAGCGCCAGCGCTTCCAAATTTCCAGGAAGCGTCTAAAAATTTCGGAAGCACGCTTCCGGCCAAGCTTCCTAGGCGCTTCCGTACGGGACGCGCTTCGGGGCTTGGAACCGGGGGGGGGGCGCTTCGTGCAACACTGATCCTTTCATCTTAAATCTATTGCTAAAAGAAGTCACTAAGGTTTCTAAGAGAAGCTATTTAGTCTTCCATCCTCTTCATCCAGGTCCTTTTATCGTTGACCTCACGCTCTTCGACTCCATTTCCATATTGAATAAAAGCATTAGTCCAGTTCAAGGATCACCTTTTAAAATTTCTATCTTTCTTTTGTTTCTTGGTAACTAGGGTTAGCATTTGGTGTAAATTTGCATTTAATAGCAATTTTGTTACTTTATGTAATTGTCCTTTACATGTAATTGCATTTATTAATATTTGAAAAGCAAAATCTAGCATTTCTTGCATGTTTTCACCCCAAATTTAGGGTTGACGTCTATGTTGTTGTTCTTCGCATTTTTAATTGTTAAAAATCTAAAGTTGACCTATCACTTGCTTACCTCTTTCATAGCGTTGAATCCTTTTTTGATCTCATTCTTTATAGGCTATTTCTTTGATGTTATGTGCCTTTGCATGTTGTGAATCTGCATATCATACGAAACCTAGCATATAACATCTTTCCTTTAGTTTATTGGGGTGGGTGGAAAGTGTATTTGGACATTTTCAACTCTTATCTTGGCCTTCAAGGATTTGCCAATAGCTTCTCACATAACCATCAGACTCTTATCACCTTTGAACCCTCTATTGAAGACCTTTCTAGGTGATTTGTCTACAAGCTCTTTAGAAAGCCATTTGGCTTGGAACCCTAGTCATCTAACTTCTAACTTCCTAAGTATTGCCAAGAAAGTGTCCCTTGTGGGGATGACATCCAACCATAGAACAACAACATAGAGGCCCTTGAGGTGATAGTGGCGGCTAATCTTTTTGTTGCCATATAACCTAGATTGCCTAGTGGCGCTTTGCACTAGACCAACTATCTCCTTTTAGTTTCCATGATTGGATTTTTAGGGTAAACTCATCTCCACTTAGTTGAACATGATATAGGCGGAGGAAGTGAAGATACAAGCAAGCATATGTGAGGTTCCATCATCCCTCTCTTTCCTTTCAGATGATTATGCTATTATGTTAGAGACTTAGAGTGGCTAGTGTTTTTATCACTTGAAATGATATCTTTTGAAGGCAATTCTTTGTATATCGTAAGGGATTAAGTGTGAGGTTCTCAATCCTCATCCCTTGATGTAATCTTGGATATAGGGGAATCTTTCTGTTGTAATAAAATATTTGATGTTTTCACATGTTAATGGTTCCTTTAATACTACAAGATTCTTATAGAAAAATTGACATTTTGTTTGGGCTCTCCATTCCTTTGAAGGTTGTCTTTCCTAGTCATTTTCATTATAATATCATGTTATGGTTCTTTCTTCAATATTTGAGTTGCGCATAATTTATCGGCTTTAACACATTAGTTGTGATGGTGAATCTATCGTTAGAACCCTCTCTCACTCTTACATAACCTAAAATCCTTTTGGACCAATCATGGCACATCGATGTATGGCATGACTACATCTTCTCTATATCATGATAAGCCCTCTTTGATTGGCTTGACTCCATAACCCTTGGATTGGCACTGGTCTTAGCAAACCACCATCAAATTAAATCTAGAGTTTATCATATATCTTCTAAGGATACCCCCTTGTGCCAGAGGACAGCTGGCCTAAAGTGAGAGAGGAAACTATTGTAGTGAAACTAGGTAGACCCTCTTAGTTCCTCTGAAGTTGCACTTGTGTTTTAAGGCTTTACACTTTTAGTGTAGGTCCAGGAGGTAATAATTCCCAGCCATCAAAAGGAGGAAATATGCCTTGGCCCATTTACTGCTGGAAAACCTAGAAAGAGTTTGAATGCTGAAAAAAATGGCAAAGTATAACAGGGAGCAAGATGAAGCATATGCACATGGAAAACACAAAGCCTTCACCCTTTCAACTTTCAAGACAACCAAGATGATCCACATCAAAGCCTCCAATGACTATTTGGGAATTGACTAGCTGTGGAAGTATGATCCACATTAAAGCTGTTCACAGGCACCATGACACTAGCTAGGTCACTGCCTAGTTTAGAATGGTGAATGGGGCAAACTTGCTTGTCAGATTTATATATTCATGCAGTCCTATGATTTATCTCTTTAGATGGGATGGAGCATTGCACTACTATATTAGGCACTTATAGCTATGATGATGCTATAAAAATGTTTGAGCTACCAACCACATGCAAGCATTCATGGGTTCTTTGGACTAGTAATGAGAAATACATTATTATAACACCTCCCATCCTTATGGATGCCTCTATCTCAGTTTACCTCACCTGCGCAACATGTAGCTGCAAAACTCATCACTTTTTTTCATCCCTTTCAATATCTACCTACTCAATTACTTCATAATTTCATCTAAATTATCCAATACAAATAGGAACTCAAGACTAACTTCCACAAAATGGAATCCTCTAGTCTTTATTATTAGCTAAATCCCATGTCAACAAACACTGGTCCTGAAACCATAGCTATCATTCAGCTACTCTCTATACTATATAGCAAATCACAGAAAGTGCTAAGGCTAAATATCATCAGACTATAATTGTACTTTTAAAAATTCTTAGAAATGGCTACTATGGTTCAAAGAGAAACAACAAATTACCTCACCCTAGTCTTGTAAATGTACCAACTCAACCTACTCAATACCATACGAAGAACCTCAAACACAAGTCAAAGTGAGAAGAAATTCAAAATGTCTACAAAGCATCTCACCAAAGGAACCAATTTTTTGCAAACATATATTTAGACAAAAGAGAAAATATTACTATATGCAAAATGGTTCCTATGTTCAGTATGTCTAACACATTATTTTTGGAGGAAAACATTATTAACTCTAGTAGTTATTATAACAATAATTATTTCACTCATTTATTTTTTGCTAAGCAATGACTACATATGCAAACTATTACTTAAAAGCAAGAAAAATTGTACAAATTATACCATTGACCAATAACAGGGAAGAATCAATAAATCAGTTGAGAAACTTTGATCTCAAGCTAAAATGTCCCATTTGAAAGCAGCCACCTTACCATGAGTTATAGAAACTAATGCTACTAAGTAGCTCAGTCAAGCACCCTTTTTCTCAGATATGGATTGTTAATGTGGAAGCTAGTACAAACAAGTTATTTCATCTTCCTCTGGTTGCAAGCAAACTAACCTTGTTATGAGCAGCAGAACCACCGTACTGAAATGCAAGTGTATCACCCATATTTTCATACAGTCCCATTAAAGCTTCACCTAAGCTACTGTCAGGATCAACTTTTGGATCATCTATCAAACCTAGTGCAAGAAGTTGGTGACCTAATGCAGCCAATCCATATGCATACTGTGCAACATTTGTACGGTCAAGACAATCAATACAATTTGTTCGCAGAACTCCTTTTTGAAACAATGGCTTATTCTCACAAATAAGTCCTGATGGGTCCAACGTTCTATGTATGTTTGCATTCCTTTTGTGCATGGAAAGACCATCCTCAATCGTTGTACAAGGTTTATCGCTCTCTGGCATAGGGAAATCTTCTGCAACACCAACTTTCCTGCGAGGTAAGATTGATCAATAGTGTGGAAAGATTTCAGCAGTCTGCACCTCATCATATTCCTTTTACAGCAAATTGTAGACTCAAGCTACTAATTATAAGCATGCCTGCCCAAAAGGAAATAAAACTCATATGCAACAGACCAAAACTTTGCAGAAATTTAACTAAGAAAGAATTTATTTGATGATCCAAAACAATTGAAAGGGTTTTACTTCTATTTGAGCATAAAATTTTAATCCTTTACAAAACTAGTAGGGGTAAGTCAAAATATAATCAATATAAAGTTTAAACACATATTCAAGAAGTGTTAGTTAGCAAAGGTTTGTAGTCCCATGATAGGCACATGTATTATTGCAACTGAAGGTGGAAATTTACCTTATCATGCAAGCAGCTAATATTCATGCTACTCTGTACACTTTAGAAGAAGTTGAAACCAACATCCATCCTAAAGGTGGTGAAACCGTGAAACCATTAGCACAACATCCTCAGCCATCCTCTGCAATAATTAACTAACACAGACAAAAGCAAAGCACTTGCTGTTGGGCATGTCCTGAACTATACATCTCCCTAATGCACAGGCCACTATTGACCATGTGATGAGCTCTACCTTGACATCATTTTCACCTCACCACTACCAATAGGTATATTTTTTGTGAACATATAGAAGTATTCTGTACTTTAAAAGCAAGAACATAATACAGTTCCCAAAGCTAATGACAGCCATCAAATCTCTTGGACTGAGCTAATTTTACAATGTCTGAATGAGGTACATAGGAATACAAGTAACAAGATATCTGCACATAGCAGTGCTCCCTCAATGAGCATATTATACCAAGTGACCCCATACCAAGACATTCTAAATCCCATTCTTGATCATTTTAAGTAACATATATTGAAGCTGCTGGGGTCATATTTCTTGACTTCTTGATGACATTACAAGGTACCACATAATTAACATCATCATCGATCTGAGTGGATGTGATTTGGGCAGCTAATTCAGAATTAAAGACTAACACTTCCCCCAAGTGGAAAGTAGACGAGTCATTGTTCAAGGTGGCTTTACATCCTTTCTTATTGTGCCCTAAATCTGCAGTGCTCTCTCCAGAGATTGGCACTGAGGCTGACATGATGGCCCGCCTCAACTATATAGAGAAAGGATACCCCATCAGTATCACTTTCCTCTCCTTATGCAATCCTTAACGTAATATCATTATTAATTATTGTAATTTTTTTTTTTTTAACAATACAGCATAAAAAAGAAAAAATCATTTTCTCACAGAATACACAGTTTATAACTATATATATTCACAACAAAAAATGTTATTTTGATAGTTTAATAGATTAGTAACCTTCCAAAAAAGCATCATAGATGTACAAGAAGTTTCAACTATGGAATGTTATGGAAGAGGTTATGATCTTCATTGTATATACCCTTCCAGTTTTTGCTGTACTGTTTCTAAATATTTTTCTGTAAATATGAGACATTTTTCAAATAAAAACTATGGATTGTTAAAATATTTTTATATGACTTGTCCCTCTGTGACTCTAAAGTAAGACATCCAGTAACAACACAAGAATTTAAAATACTTGAAGAAAACAATGCTTATCAAACAAGTGACCTCTCCGTACTGTACAAAAATATTATTCTCATATGACCTAAAAATGGAGCTAGGTAAAATGACAAGAAATTTCATCTGGAAAAGCTAAACAGAGTACAAATCCTCTGTCAAGCTACAAATTTATATTTATTGAGCAACAACTTCACAAATATCCAACAATTTCAAGGATCATTGAAAATGAAATGAAGTGGAATTATTAATATCCACAGTTGACACTGACGACCAAGTTAGGTAGATGGAACTGGAAAGTAAAACATGCCAAATTGGGCAATATTTGGAATGCAAAAGCCGTCTCCCAAGAGCATGGTAGAAAACCTGAAGCTAGAAGAACCAGCTAAAATAATAAATCTAAGAATATTAGGTATGAAATGAAATCAAATTATGTCAACGTTCACTGATGACCAAAATGGGTCAAAGTAACCGTAGAGTACATGTCAAAATGGCAATAAGGAGAGCACAAAAATCATCTTCCAAATGTACAATAGAAAACATAAAGCAAAGAGAATAAGAAAAAAAGAAATCCCTTAAATCAATTAGGACCAGCTACAGGTACAGAAAGAAGTAGAAGAAAGGCTGCAAGAGAGGAGGATTGGTAACTAGCATCATCAGAACCAGATACACTGTAAGTAAGAAGAAGAGTCAGTAGCTATCATCCTCAAAGCCATGGATGGGATTGTTCAAGTTCAAGTGAGAAGAAGAGCACCAACCAACTCCTAAAAATTAAATCAATTGACTTTGGACATCTGTTAGATGTTAATATAATTATCTTATCTTATCACTGACATTTGTGATCAGCATAATAAATTTAACAATGATGTGTATTTTACAAGTTTTCATATATGTGATTGGATGTATACTTGAATTTCACACGCTTAATATCAAAACAACATGAACTAGAACCCCACAAGAGTTGGAAATATTCCATGCCCTACGGACTTTTTGTTGATTTTACACATTATAATACAAAAAAAAAAAAAAAAAAAATCTTAGTATTATAGCATGAAGCAAAGATAGATATAGAAGGAATATTGCCAAGAAGGACAATATGATTGTTGAAATGAAAAGGCATGTCTTAGTTTTGATTCTTGAAGGCATGTAATCACATGCAATAATCCTTATTTGGGCAAGGTTAAACTTACTGTGCAACTATTGCCTTCTCTGGCTCAGATTTAAGATCTGATGTTATTCCACTATAATAAAACCCTGTAAGGCACAATGCTTCATCTGCCATCTTTTCCAAGTCTGCCAAAACATTTAAAGACTTGCTGCCAAGACATTGAATCATATTTAGCCAAAAGACCTATCAGTGGCTGCTTGACAAAAAAGTGACTGCTTTATTAAAAAACAAAGATGCATTCTTGCAAAAACAACTAAATTTTCATGTAAATCGATTTTAGGTTAAAAGACAAACATATTTTATATGCATCAACAAACTCAGTGACTACTTAACACAAACCTTCGGAAAGCCCTGTGAAAATCCCAGTGAATATACTTAAGGTGATTTTCTTCAGGCAGATTTTTGTTAATGAATTGTATTGCATTGGCAAACTCATCACCTAAAGTGGCTTCTCGGGGTTTCTTCTCATACTTCTGTTCAACAATAAAAACAGAATTGTGACAGGGAAATTAGAATCATAGAAATCAAATCTAAATCAAGTGCTCAGACAATAGCACTTTACACAATAATCAATCTTTCTGTGCAGAATTTTAGCACATATTTCAGATTCTGTAATAATAATACGAAAAAAAACACATTAATTAACTACAAACACCAGTAACTGCTTGAGAAACACTCATGAGAGAGAGAGCTAAAATGAAAACGTAAAATGGTCAGCATTGCTCAACATTAAAAAGTACAATAGAACTCCTATGGCTACAGAACAGTTTATATATATAAGATGGTTCAAGCGTCCACTTTAAGTAATAGAATAAAACTAAACTCATCTCAACACTAAAACAACCGAATGAAACACATGGCTATAATCTTGTAACATGATAACAGTATCATACAAATAAATTAATATTATCCTGATCACAAAAGAATATTTTTAGTTAAAAAATATTTTTTAGACAGTAACTATTTTAAATATAGAACAATATTAGCTATTCCAACAATAGAAAATAAATCACTTTAGAAAGACATTTTTCTTCACCAAAACAGTAAACATAAAAACATCATCAGTTTTAGACTTTAGTAATCAAATAATGGTCAATTGGGTCTGGCCCGAGCGCCTGTGAGTGTCATTATCCTCCCAACCCAAGGTCAATTCCTAAAAATGACATGTTGAGCTCTTAAATGAGTATATTTTTGTTGGAGACGACTTGAGCTTCTGCAAAATTGTAACAGCCCTTTTTCCATAACACCACATGTATGTAAACCCAGCAGTGCAAATTACGTGTGTCTGTGTGTGTGTGTGAGAGAGAGAGAGAGAGAAAAAAAAAATTGATGACTGGCCTGAACGGAGGGACATATGGATCCAAAGTTCTGAGAGGGAAATCTTGTGGTGGGTTGTTGCATGGTCGTTGACTGTTTGTTGTGTATTAGTTGGTAACATGGTTTCCCTATGGCATGCCATGACCAGGCCCATACCAACCACCCTTAATTGTCATAACTATCTGCCTGATGACGAACTGGCCTGCACTGACAAACATTGAAGTCAGAGTGCGCAGTCTGAGTGGAGGAAGCTGTCATACCATCCCCTCTCTTCATGAAACTTGAGAAGACAAGAGACTTCAGTCTTCTGGCAGTTGTGGAGAGGAGAATGTTGGAAGTGCAGTGACGGCATAGAGCAATTAGCGCATAATTTTATTGTGCAAAGAGCACTTAGAGTGCCAAGAACCGCAGAGCAAGGGAGTTCCTATTGTTTTTCCACGACCCTGGTGTCGCAAATAGAATCCTAAATCTCTGACACTACCACACCAAGAATCACAACAAAGCTACTTTGCACAGCGGAATATAAACAGTAGTAAATCTACTAGTGCACAAAATATAGACAACTCTTTACAATCTTCAACCCAACTTCGTTTTATTAATCAACTAAATAACACAACAGTCTAGGGCTCTCGTAATAGGGATAATGGCCCTCATACATCCACTAGGACAAGAAAACAAAACTAGGGCATGGTGTCAATCCATCAACAACCAATCTACCCTCAACAAGATACTCTGACCATCTAACTATAGAGTGCTCTCTCAGCGCCTCTCATTCATACACTGTACCTGCCCAGTCCTTCGGCTCCCGATCTGCAGCACTGCCTCTATCAACGATCCAAGTCCATCTAGTCACTGAACCTCAACTGTCCAATCTGCTCACTAGTTGTGCTTTAGTCCATCAAGGGCACAACACATCGAGACACTTGTCGAGTTGTGAACAACTCTCAATCTGCCCACTGCTGCTCCTCAGCTACTCAGGGACTTTATCCCACTATAGTCTTCCTACGCTGCTCCAATGAAGACTAACATAGGGCACAGAGGGTTGCCACCTATCACTGCAAGATGTCCATCTCCCACAATGAACATGGGCTAGGAGGACTACCCATCATCTATTGTAGAATTCCTTCTCCACACACAAGTCTAGGGCTGCTCAACTACTCCTCTGGCTCATCAAACCTTGAGCTCAACAACTGCCACTCTAGCAACCACCTAAGTCCATGAAGATGGTGCACACCGGGCTCCAACTTGGGCACTATCACGTTGTCCTCCAACAGACCATAAATGCCCAATCCACTGTCCTCTCTTGGTCCACTCTCACACTGCCCCCTAACAGACCACAAGAAACCAATCCTTGTTGTAGCATTTGCTCCTAGTTAAGGCATCCAACAAATATGGATACCCTTCCACATAGTTGCTAACAGACTTCTCCTAGTGTCCTTTACAAATCACATCACCAAGAGACCATCTACAACCAGTCTACTATTGCCCTCTTTCCCTTAGGTTCTGTGCATACTGTTATTAGGGCACATAACACTATGTGACAACCGTCCAAGGACCAAAACTGCTACTGCAGTCCTTTGATCACGGTGTTCCCTTGTCTAGAATGCTTGCCTTCTTTTCTATCCCTTCTAGCCCTTTATCAACCCTGTTTGAGCCCAAGGCACCCTACAATCTGCGGTCACCTTTAGCTAGAAGTCTGAGCCACTTTTCAAGGGATACACCCTCTGTTATGCCCTCGCTACCTTTGAAGTGACTGCGGCTAGGCTTGAGGACCCTCCCTAGCCCTCTCGGTCTTCACACATAGTCCTCTGCACTTGTTGTTCGTTACAGTAGTCACTGCAGCCCAAAACAGAGACAAGAACCACATCAAAACATGCACTAAGACACCCTTACATACCTTTGCACTTGTGGCTAGGATCTGGAAAGGAAGAAACACTCATTTGTGGAAGAAAAGTTGCCAAACCAGTCCTTTTATCCCTTGCTCAAGCTGCCCTAGACCTGCGGCTTTCTTCCACCATAAATCTACACCTAAACTCAGAGAAATACTCCTCAAGATGCTCGTCCTCCTTGCCTCCAAGTTGCCTCTAACCTGTTGTCCAAATCACAGAGCTAAACCATGTGTGATTGCACTTAGGATGGTGATGAATAGCATCACAATTAAACTTAATATATAGCCTTGTCAAGGGCTCCAACGAATATGCGAGGTGGGCTTGTACAACTGTCCAAAAACATAAGCCTACATGACTTGACAACCACAAAACCCACTAGCAACTTCAAAAATTCATGACTCAAGATTAACAACTTCGATTTTGATTATTCTCAATGCATTGGATTCATCTCATCATCATCTATCATCTTCATCCATCATATGTCAAATTTTCTCCATGTGTTTGGCCTCAACATCGATGGGTACAAAACCCCAAGCTTGGGTTCCATGCCCACAACCCATACTTGTATGCCAATTCCTCCACAACCGTCAAGCCAAGGGTTTGGAGTACCTCCAGAGCTACAAATCTCAACTGTTCTGGGTGAAGACACTAGAGAGGAGCTCTATTCGAAGCTACTGGAGTGGAAGCCAAAAGGAGAGAAGAAGGGCGTGAATTGGACCAGTGTTTTGTGAATTGGGAATGTGTTCCATGCAATGGTGTTGAGACCATTGGATGGAGTGTCTAAGCCTAAATGATTAATGATGAGCTCAATGGGGAGCTGTAACATTGTGGTGCTTGCCTTGGGGCTGTGAAACCACCTGGACAATGGACTTTAGACCCCTACGGAGTTTTCCATGAGAGGCGGTTATTAAACCATCAAAAGCAATGATTCCATCTCCTATAAAACAACCTATCTCAAATCACGAACAGCATAGCAATATTAGCATGCATGTGAGGCATGCATATGATAGCTACATATGCATGCATCATATACATTGCACTAGTATATATATATCAACTATTCATGGAAAATGTCTAAATATAAGATAAATGAATTAATTATCAAAAGTGTTAATTAAATACCTAATTCTCGTAAATAGAAGGAATATACATTTAGTAAGAAATATAGTGAAAATGATGAGTTTATTCATAGGTTTACCAGCTCATATATAACCCAAAATGTATATTAAATAAACTAAACCCATAAACCTTATTATTAAACCTGATATGTTATAAAAATAAAATAATATTTAATATTTAAAATCATTATGGCCATATACTATTTAATAAATTAAAACACCAACCATCATAATTGAAAGTGATACCACTCGATGTTGTAAGGGGATCTGATTCAATTAAAGGCAAGAAGCATGACAAAGCAACCACCGCTTAACAAAAAAATATCCTTTCATAAAGGCGGTGAACGAATACGTAGAGGTGAAGGGACCTCTACTATTTAAAGGGAGGAAGGAGGATTTCAAAAGGGGGGAAAGGAAGAAAAATCTTTTGGGCATTAAGGGAAAAACACAGTTGCAAGAAGGAGAATTGGTAATAAGAGATTACAGACAGTAAGGGCTGAGCTTAATTGTTCTGAAGTTTTTGGGCACGGGGGAACAGTTTGCATCAATTGAGAAGCATCCTGGACTGAGTACCTAGGTTGTACTTAGTTTGGCTGGGAGGTTATGGTCTTTTGGTAACGAGAGCGAGAGCTGGACCAATTCTGAAGCCTCTTCATCCGCAGGAAACCAGGTAGGTACTTCTCATCAAATCAATCAATTTGATATATGAAATTTTGTTAAATTTTAAAGCAGGTTCATGAAGATTTCATATTTTATTCACAGGGAATAACTGTTTAAATTATTTTCAGTCCTTACATCCTAGAACTGAGATAAAACTCATTTGATCATAGGTTAAGCCCTGTGCTTAACCAGAGAGCAAGTGAGTCATTGTGGTGCTTGCCTTAGGGTTGTGAAACCACCGAGATAGTGAACTCCTCCTCCTGGTTGTGTGGTTAAGCCATGGGTGTGAATATCCCTTAATACGCATCATGTCAAAGTTTGGATCTGGCTCGGGGGTGGACAGCGGCAAGAAAGAATTGCATTGCAGCTGGCCTACGATTGGGTGGAGAGTTGAAATCCCTCCTTCAATTGCCAACCATCTTCAATCACATTTATAAGTGTAAATCGCTTGTGCAAATTGTCTTATGGGTTGTGATCATTTGGTCATGTTGTAAATGGCGCAAGACTTGTGTGTTATATATGTAAATGAATGTTTGAGCTATAAGGCTCATTGTTATGCTCATTATTGGAATGATATATTGTGTGTTCCTGAATCTAATGCATGCCTGGATGATGTTGTCTAGTATTTTGCTTAGAATGGAAGGGAGAAAATTGTGTTTGTGTTCATCCGATTGATTATTAAGGTCTGTAAATAAATGTATAGCTAAATATGTCCCTTGTCATGTCAAAATTAAGGGTTTCCAGTCTCAAGCCCTTGAGCTATAAGCCTCAGCACGTGGGCATGGTATGGTCACCCTTCCGGTTTCATAAACCCAGCTGGTTGAACTCTTTATTATATATTCATATGTTGTCAGGACCTCAGGGGGCAAATCTTAATTTTATACGGGTGTAAGTGGGGTTGATACCACAAGGACCAGGGCGGAACCAAGAGTAACGAAACTCTGCCCACTAGGCCACCACGCACCACCCACTACCAGTCAATCTTGTCGTGTGATAGATATGATACAAGCACATCGACGGTGTCGACCAATCCAATCACGGTTCCTGCTGCAAAACTCTATCATCGCCCATTGCTCGCCACTTGTGACCTAGAGTGTTGTGAATGTGATATGGGTGTATTGGTGGAGAGGGATCAATCTGGTCGTAATGACAACACATGTAATTCATATGTACTTGTAAAAAGAAGAAAAAGAAAAATTATTTATAAGCATGGATTTCATGCTTCAATAATTTTTGTTTCTAGGTCAAAGCACCCATTCAGTGCTTCTAGGGTTTGTGTCATGAGTCATTGTCCAAGTCATCTTGTCGAAGACCCTTCTTGGGATTATTACGTCAAAGAAAGAAAAATTATTTTGTAGTATACCTGGGGAGGATAGTATGGGGTACAAAGGGAGGTGCCCAAGGGAATAATGTAATAATGGGATGGGCCATAGTAATAAATAAAGTGGTTAACCCGTATCATGTAAGGGACCACAAGTAGTTAGCAATAATATAATAAACCCATTGTATTAGATAGATGGTATTGAGGGAACTATGGTAATGACCCATGGTATTTTATGTATGAGGCCTATATAGAGGCTAGAGAGTCCCCATGGAGAGATGTCAAGGATTATTGTATGAACAAGCATATGGCTTGTGGAGTGTTCTCCTTCCTTAAGGAGTGATTGTATGGTGTTGCCCTACCTTAAGGGTTTGATCAATAAAGAAGCATTTCTATCTATTTCTATCTTGTTATTTCTCGGTTTATCTCTATTATCATATATTTTTGGGTTAGATACATTACATATTTTATGTAATTTGGTCTTTTATACCTCCTCCATCAAGTCGGCCTTGTTACCCACCATTTTGTGAGTAATATCCCTAAGAGAATTTTTTTCTCCAAGATGGTCCTCAGCCGGCAGCCAATAGCCCCTTGCAGCCACCAACTAGCTCATTGTGCCACTTCTCCGTCACCTGAGCCAGCCATGTGGTCCCTCACCCATTTGCCATGATCGTATGTTTGAAGGTGGACCTCCCAAACCTAAAGGTATGCCTTGTCATTTGGTAATTGAGTATTGTAGTTTTCTTATCATGGACACTTATGGGCATGGATTAATGGGGGGATTCAGTGAAAAGAATGGGCTAGGTCTGAATGGGCTAGGTCTGTCCTCTTGTTCCCTAGACCCCTTTTGGAAGTTAACATTGGATTCTAGTCCCGTGGGATCTCTTTTAGTGACCCTTCGGCTTTAGAGATAGTATTACATGGGAAACCCCAATTTTGGTTGTGTGGTCCTCCTCCCCTTCCACTCATTATAACTCCATTCATCATTTCTCCCACCTGGGTCCACATTCCTCCACTGGGTCCACATAGGGTTAGGTTTCCCCTTCCCCTCACCCACACCTTGGGTTAGGCCTGGAAGGATGCCCCCGAGGTTGAAGCAACTGAAAAGAAAAGTAAAAACATAATTGGCCACATTCAACAGGAAAATGTACCACACAATGCAAAAGACGGTCGAGACAAACACATTTAGCATGTGGGTAAAAGCCAATACATGAGCTCTACCCCATCATCATGGCCATCACCCTGGTTCCTACAGGCCCTAGATAAGCCTCCTTTATCATTTAGGAACCCATTATTGTCTCAACCCGCGGTGGGCAATGAACTGCCCTACCTTAAATGGGGTATCCACTACTATATCTCACACATCATGCTCTTACCACTTGAGCCCCCAGCAATCAATTAAAGGAAAATCATAAAAGGCAAAAGGCATATAAAGAAGGGTCGAAAAATCAAGGTCGGGGCACCTCATGTACCACAATTTCTCCCTCCTATACATTATATACCCAAGTGTGGGCTTCCCTTTTACTAGCTATCCTTGTGCCCCAGCATCTGGCCCAAAACTGCCCCTTTTCATTGCCTTGTTGATTTGGGGTAGCATCGAATGTGCTCTAGCCATAAAAAATGGTGGAGAGGCTAAAGCACATGAAATCTCCAAGACCCAGAAATGGTTTGGGCAGATTCTAACCAGTTTGGGAGATATTAAAATAATTAATATCTTTTGGAGTTCCTAAGTCTAAACTTTGGAAAAATAAAAGGAGTTGTCTTTAGTGCGACTTTTTGGAGTTTCCAGTGTCGGAATCCGGTAGAAAAAATTGTGGTGAAATCTTGATTTGTGTTATTTAAAGTAGTTTTTTGACTGTATATATGGATTCAACACCCTAAAAAACCCCTCGGGCACTTCTATTGTGCAGGTTTACCCATCAAATTTGTGATTTCAATGAATTCTTGCCGGATTTTAGAGAAATTAGACCAGAAAATCCACCGGAAAAGCTTCCAAAAAATCGCACTAAAGACAACTCCAAAATAAAATATTAATGGGTATTAATATAAAACTGGGTTAGAAGGTTCCAAAAGTCATGGATCAAGCCAAATCTAATCTTAGCCATTGATCAGAGATTTAATCTCGGCTGTTGAAGGACCAACAGGAAAAGTATAAGAAGAGCCTTGAGGTCAGTTGGAGAACACATTGAGGGAGACCAGTCAATTCGATTTCTGGAGCAGGGTTAGCTGAGAAATTCGAACTAGTGGTCTGGAGAGCAGAGAGAGGCAGCGGGTACAGAACAGAGAGTCGGGAACAGCATCAGAAGACCAGCGCAGAGGTTGGAGAGGCAGATGCAGAGGCAGCAGACTGTGCAGTCATTGGAGGGTCTGCATGGGTGACGCAGAGAGGCCGAGTGCTGACGCAGAGAGGCAGGAGCTGACGCAGAGGGGTTGGGAGCTACACTAAGACCAACAAGCCTGAGGCTGAGACTGGGAGAAGTGTTGGAGAATTTTTCTCTGTTGGGTAAGCCAGTTTGGCACCTAGTTGTACTGAAGAATTGTTGAATAATAAAATCCTCCTCTACTGCAACAGTTTTGGGTTTTTCCGGGGACAATTGTCCAAAATATCTGTGTTGATGTGTTGATTCTTGTGCATGTGTTTGTTTCCGCATTATGGTGTGATATTTGCGACAGAATTTATTTTAATGTTTACTGAAGGGTTTTCGTAAATAACTTATTGAGAAATAAGTAGGTAAAATAAATCAGTTGTTGCAGTGATAGAATTTTCACATGGTATCAGAGGAAGTAATAAGAGACAAGAAGGGAAAATAAATTATGGGTCGAGACCATGATGCAGAGGCATCTATGTTAGGAGACTCGCACATTTTTTTAGAAAATTGCATAAGAGACAGTGATCTCGATTTCTCTATGTTGGCTTCCAGGTTGGAGGAAGAAGTGGCTTGTGTGACTAGCTCTGCATCATTAGAGGTATGGTATATAGACAGTGGAGCCTCTTGGCATATGACGAGAATCCAGGAATGTTTCTCAGATAATCAGGAGGAAAGGATGAACTTTCAGATAACCATGGGGAACAAGGCAAAGTGTACTCCAGTAGGGAGGGGTCCCTATTAATGTTTCTAAGTTTACTTAATTTAGAAACCCTTCATGCACTTTTTCTAATTTATTCCTACCTACTTGTTAATTTTTCTTTAACAAGTTATTTACAAAACACATACTGAAAATAAACACCAGTGCATGCTCAACATATTACAGATCAACAACTAAAAGAAACAAGAACAAACACACCACATGACACCATTATTTTTGGACCAATGTCCCTGGAAAAACCCAATGCGGGAAAACGGTGCAACTATCTAAGGGTTTTCTTATTAAGTAATATCAGAGTACAATCTAGGTGTCGTAACTAGCCTACCCAACATAGAATTTCCTTAGTAGCTATACCTCACAGTTTGAGAGAAATCTCCTGGCTGAAACCCCAGAAAACCCTTCTGGCAGCTCCTCAGCACAAAAATGCTCCTGCAACCCCAGCATCTACCCAATCTAGACTATGTCAACCCCTCTCTGTCTCACACTGGCCCTGCGTCACGCTGGATGGGTCTACATCAGCCCTGGGAGGCCTTGCGTCAGCACTCTGGTCCTCTGCGTCAGTCACGCTGGCCTCTTTGAGGCTCTGCACAGCACCCGGTTGCCTCTGCGTGGCCCTGCGTGAGCCCTGGCTGGGTCTGCGTCACTCTCCTTGGCTACTGCGCTGTTGTCCCGGCATTATCTCTGCACCTCTATCTCTCTGTACTCAAATGCCCCTCAATTGCATCTCCTGATCATTAATTCTATCTCTCTTAGCAAACCCCACTCTAGAGAATAGAATGACTGATCATCTGGTGTACTCTCCAAGTGACCCTCAAGCCTCCTCTTATAATTTTCCTGTTGACATCTCAATGGTCGAGATTAAGTCCCTAATCAACAGCTAAGATTAGATCTGGCTTGATCCATGTGTTTTAGACCAATCTAACACAGATTCATATTAATACACATTAATATTTTAAACTTAGGGACTCCATTAAAAATATTAATTATTTTAATATCTCCTGATCTGTTTAGAATTTTCCCAAACCCTTTCTGGGTATTGGAGATCTCATGTGCCCCAACCTCTCCACCAAATTTCGTGGCTAGATCACATCTGATGCTACCCCAAATCAACACTCCCTCTTAGCGAGGATTGTGCTCTAGCAATACTCCTCACTAAGTATTACTCTAATCATCCGGCATCGGTACCTGTGCTGATGCTAGGCCTTCCTGCCCAACATCCTCTGCACTGCTGCCTCCTGTACTGCTGCCCATGGTTCTGCCACTGCCACTGCTGCATCTATACGACAGCTCCCTCTGCATCCGTGCTGCTACTGGTCCTTTCTCCCAGCACTGCATCCGCATTGCACCTCCTCTCATCATGCTGCATCGTACTGCCCACTACTGCACTGCAACTCAGTCACTGAGAAGTAAGTAACTGATCTCCCAACTGACCTCCCTATTGGGCTAGAGACACCCACTGATGTTGAAGCTCCTTCTGTCGTTGAAAAGTGCTCTGTCTCTGACTTTTGCGCTGCTGCAACAACTCCCTGCATCTCGCACCATTGCATACCTCTCTGTTCCTTCCTGCACTGGTGCAACACTCATGTGCCTCTTGGACTGCTGCAGCCTGCTAGCTCTGCGTTGTCTCGGGACTCTTGCACTGTAGCTCCCTCTGCCGCTCCATCCACATCCGTCTATACGCACCCAGCCAGTCCTACTACTCCTCGTCGGGGCTCCCGTAGCAAAGTCTAATCCAAGAGGTTGGGTACCTCGAGGATCCTGCCCCTCATCACCTGTAGTCCATCTGATTACAGCTTGATGTCTCCCCACTTCTGCTCAAGTCGTGTGTGTGCACTCATGGCACAATCATCGTCTGTCAGAACTTCCTTCTCTGCCCGTGTTGGCGTTGCCTTAGTCTCGGAAGACTCTCCCTTATTCTTCTTCCTTGGGCACTAGGTCGCATAATGACCCATCTCCCGACAGTGGAAGCACTTGATCTTGGAGAGATCTTTCTTCTTATGCTTCTCCTGCTTTCCCTCAGATGTTAGGGCCACATCCTCCTCCTCCTCCTTAACCTTGATCCCTTTATTGTTGCTACCTGTCTTTGACTACCGTCTAATCTCTTCCTGGAGAAGAGGTGCCCACATCTTGTCCCAAGGTAGGAGTGTCCCTCTGCCCAGGATGCTCTGGACAAACACTTCCCACTCTTCTGAAACAACGTTCAAGGTTGTCCTCACCATAAGCTCCTGATCCGGTCTCGCTCCTATAGCAGTCAACTGATCTCGGATTTCATTCAGTCCTACGAGGAAGGAGTCAACCATTTGACCCTTCTTCATCTGATACAACCTCATCCGGTTCTCGAGCAGCATTCTTCTCTGCATAGAAGTATGTTGGTACAAGTTCTTAAAAGCCTCCCACATCTCAACTATCGTTTTCTTCTCGACTATATGTGGTACCACATGATCCTTGACCCCATCAAAACTAATGCACTTGGCCCTCGCCATCGCCTCCTTGTACTTGTCATTATCATTGGGGTTGACTGGGATAGCTATAACCTTCAAGGCGAAGTTCTTGACACGATTCCTGTCAAGCACTGATAAGATTCTGGCCTTCCAGACTGCGAAGTTCGATGCTCCGTCCAGTCTATCCTGGTCTCTTACCCCATGTAGTGCCATGACGCTCCTCTACTTCCCTCCTGGAAGTTCTCTGTTCGACTCCTCTGAGTCTCTACTTCCCATCTGGAAGTTCTCTTTTGGACTCCCTCTGAGTCCTGATTTCCCTCCTGGAAATCCTTCTTCGCTTGTCGAGATGCCCCCTACTCTGATCGTCTTATGCAACTGCACTGCTGATCTGGGTTCCTTGGCTAGAAACCCTTGGTAACAAATCCTCTGGCCCTACTCTGTCAGGTATTGTTCTGACTACAGTACCTCACTAGCTCCACTCTGCAATATTCCTGCAGCCTTCTAGACCCCAACAATTGCCTCTGTGTGAACTGTGTCAGCCCCTCTCTACCTCACACTGCCTCTGCGTCACCCTGGATGGGTCTGCGTTAGCCCTGGGATGCCCTGTGTCAGCCCTTTGCGTCAGCAACGCTTGCCCCTCTGGGGCTCTGCACAGTTCCCGACTTCTTCTGCGTGGCTCTGCGTCACATTTCCTTGACTTTTGCGATGTTAGAAACAACTTGTGTCACCTTGGGACAATTGTTTTCTGCTACTATTGCTCCGCCCGGTTGATGACTTTTAGTTCTCCTATGATCTGCAATCACGCTCTGATACCATGTTGATTTTCTAAGTTTACTTAATTTAGAAACCCTTCATGCACTTTTTCTGATTTATTCCTACCTACTTGTTAATTTTTCTTTAACAAGTTATTTACAAAGTAAATACTGAAAATAAACACCAATGCATGCTCAACATATTACAAATCAGCAACTAAAAGAAACAAGAACAAACACACCACATGACACCATTATTTTTGGACCAATGTCCCTGGAAAAACCCAATGCAGGAAAACCGGTGCAACTATCTGAGAGTTTTCTTATTAAGCAATATCAGAGTACAATATGGGCGTCGTAACTGGCCTACCCAATAGAGAATTTCCTTAGCAGCTATACCTCACAGTTTGAGAGAAATCTCTTGGCTGAAACCCCGGAAAACCCTTCCGGCAGCTCCTCAGCACAAAACTGTTCCTACAACCCCAGCGTCTGCCCAATCTGGACTGTGTCAGCCCCTCTTTGTCTCACGCTAGCCCTGCGTCACCCCGGATGGGTCTGCGTCAGCCCTGGGAGGCCCTGCGTCAGCCCTCTGGCCCTCTGCGTCAGTCACGCCGGCCTCTTTGAGGCTCTGCGCAGCTCCCGATTGCCTCTACGTGGCCTGCGTGAGCCCTGGCTGGCTTTGCGTCATTCTCTTTGGCTACTACGCTACTCTCCTGGCACTGTCTCTGCCTCTCTGTCTCTCTGTATTCAAATGCCCCTCAACTTCATCTCTTGATCACTAATTCTATCTCTCTTAGCAAGCCCCGCTCTAGAGAATAAAATAACTAATCATTTGGTGTACTCTCTAAGTGACACTCAAGCCTCCTCTTATACTTTTCTTGTTGACATCTCAACGGACGAAATTAAGTACCTAATCAACGGCTAAGATTAGATCTGGCTTGATCCATGTATTTTAGACCACTCTAACATAGATTCATATTAACACACATTAATATTTTATTTTCCCTAAGTTTAAACTTGGGGACTCCATTAAAAATATTAATTATTTTAATATCTCTTGATCTGTTTAGAATTTGCCCAAAACCTTTCTGGGTCTTGGAGATCTCATGTGCTCCAACCTCTCCACCAAATTTTGTGGCTAGAGCACATAGGATGCTACCCCAAATCAATAGTACCATAGTTTTTCAAACAAAAACGGGAGCGCAGTTCCGTGCTACCAATGTGTTGCATGTACCAGGATTGGGAATGAACTTACTTTCCGTGTCGCAACTTCAAGGCAAAGGCTATGACATTTTCTTCATCAAGGAGAAAGTATACGTCAAACACCCGAGCTAGAAAAAGAAAGTGCAGATCAAAAGTAACAGGTTGTACAGACTACAACTAGAATCACCAATGGCACTAATAGGCAGTCATAGAGACAAGGATTTGAACGAACTATGGCACAGAAGAATGGGACATTTGCACCATGGGGCTTTGAGAATTCTCAAGAACACTATAACAAGAGCTTCGGATCTTAGTACGGAAAGAGATGATGTATGCAAAAGATGTAATCTAGGAAAATATGCTAAAGCAGCATTTCCTAGAAGTAAAAACAGGGCCAATAGTGTACTATGATTGATACACTCAGATATCTTCGGACCTATGTCCACTAAAGCTCTTAGTGGGCCCGAGTACTTCCTCACCTTCATCGATGACCACTCAAGGAAAACTTGCATTTATTTTTTGAAAACCAAGGACAAGGTTTTCTGTCAATTCAAAGAGTTCAAGGCTCTGGTGGAGAATCTGACTGGAAAGAAAATAAAAGTTTTGCGCTCAGATAATGGTAGAGTATATCGATAAGGACTTCATTGAATTTTGTGCTAAGGATGCCATCAGAAGAGAGTGGACAGCGCCTTACAATCCGGAGAAAAATGGAGTAGCAGAAAGGAAGAACAGGACTATCGTAGAAGCAGCTAGGGCCATGATGTAGTATCAGGATATGCCGAAATTCCTGTGGGCAGAAGCATGCAACACGACAGTCTATGTTCAGAATAGAACTCCTCATCATGCATTGGGCAAGATTACTCCAGAGAAAGTCATCACAGGGAAGACGCCTGAAGTCAGTCATTTCAGGATATTTGGGCACTTAACATATTGCCGCATACCCGAGGAAAAGAGAAAGAAGTTGGATCAAACTACAGAGAAAGGATATCTAGTGGGATATAGCAAGAACGCTAACGCATACAGGAATCTATCTTCTAGGGAGGATGAAGGTAGTATTTCGACGAGATGTGAAGTCCATGGAGGATAGGGCTTTTAGAAAATCACGATACCTCTCGAGGAGCAGTCAAAAGAGGAGTCGTTGGTTAAACCTCTTCAACCAACAGAAGTAATGAATTCTTCCTCGGATCAGGAAGAATCACAGGAGGAGGAGGAGGAGCTAACAGAAGCACCTGCTACCAGCGGAAGAACGAAAAGGGAACTTCGTCAGACTCTGCAAGATGCAGAGGATTTTATCGGTGAACCAAGGAAGAATAAGAGGGAGTGAAAATAGCCAGATAGATATCAGGCATTAGTAGCTCAGGATGGGGAGTCTGCCAGTTTTCAGGAGGCTGCTCAACATCAAATTTGGTTGGATGCGATGGTAGAGGAGTACAACTCCATAATGGTGAACGATGTCTGGGAGGTAGTGCCAAGACCTCAAGACAGATCGGTGGTAGGTTCAAGATGGATCTACAAGATTAAATATGTTGTAGACGGCAGTGTCGAAAAATACAAAGCCAAGTTTGTGGCTAAGGGGTATGCTCAGAAGGAAGGAATTAACTACGAAGAGACCTTCGCCCCAGTAGCCAGGTATACATCTATTAGAACCGTGATATCTCTTGCAACACAGATGGGATGGGAGATTCATCAGATGGATGTCAAAACAACATTTTTGAACGGGGTGATAGAAGAAGAGGTATACATTGAACAGCGATAAGGCTTTGAGACACATGAGAATAAGTCTCATGTATGTAGATTGAAGAAAACCTTGTATGCGCTGAAACCAGTGTAGATAATATTAGCGAAATATCGCCGAATAGCGTAAATA
This sequence comes from Pinus tabuliformis, assembly GCA_031772625.1. Classification (NCBI taxonomy): domain Eukaryota; kingdom Viridiplantae; phylum Streptophyta; class Pinopsida; order Pinales; family Pinaceae; genus Pinus; species Pinus tabuliformis. The sequence goes on from CM062814.1 coordinate 988,257,229, forward strand.
TCACGATATTTTCGGTGAGCCGAAATACCGTCGAGAAAATATTGCAATATTTTCAGCTCCTGAAAATATCGCGATATTTCCGAGATATCGGCGATATATCGGTAAAATATCGCGCAACGATAGAAAATATCGCCGGGCGTGTTTTGCCGCGGCTAGAAAAAGGAAAACTTGGTTTTTTTTCTTCATTTTTGTTTCTGAGTGTTGGAGAAGGAAGGAGAAGAGTTTTGTGGTGGTTGTCAAGGAGGGTTTGAGGATCAAACAACGATTATCACCACCAACTAAGATTTCTTTGTGGATCAAAGATTGAAGAATAGTGAGACAAACTTCATTTCCTCCATTAACAAGTATGTTTTTAAAAAACCCTATGTTAATGATTTTTTCATAGATTTTGGGGTTATGCTTGCTTGCCTCTTTGCCTACCAACATTTTGTTTCTTTGTTTTTTTCCATTTGCTATGATTTTCATGCCCATGAACCAATGCAAGGGTTTTAACTTTTCTCCATCTTTGGACAGCAAGCTTCAATTTTTTTTTCAACTTTCTTATGCACCCTCTTATTGCCATTTTTCATTCACATTGCAAAATGCAAATAATGTAGTAATTTTTTTTTAATGAGGTGGTTATTACTTATTATTTTTTCATTTTGTGTTGGGGGGTTTAATGCCAATTTTTTGTTTTTTTTGTGCCCTCGGTTTGAATTAGTTCACTACAAATGTCAAATATGCCAAAAGCCTTGGACCCATTTTGGGAGTATGGGGAGGCTGTTGGTGGGGCAAATCAGGCATATATATCATGCAACTTGTGTGGGACCAAGATGTCAGGAGGGTTACACGATTGAAATACCATCTAGCTAGACTCTCTGCATATGATGCAGATGTAATGCCTTGTATGGTTTCTAGTGCAGAGGTTACACAAAAAGCTCGTGAAGCAATTGTTGAACAAGACAAAAAGAAAGCTGCTAGGGAGAGGCCAATGGTCTCAGATAGATAGCTGCTAGTTTTATTTGTTTTGCAACTTTTGCTATAACTCATGATGATGAAATACTTTTAAAGTTTTATATATGTGAACTTATTTTGTTTGAGTCCTTGATTGGACAATTATCACTATCAGGGATCAGCAGGATATGTGATGTTATTTTGTTTGAGTCCTTGATTGAACAATTATCAGGGATCAGCAGGATTTGGTATCGCCTTTGAAGTTTGATGTATCATTTCTATTTGACATCATATATATCAATGCCTTCTTCATATTTATGTGCCAATGTATTTAGTTCATGTTGTTATTGCTTTATATGTTTAGAAATCTGAAAGAAAAAAAAATGAATATATTATGCATTTTTTATGCTTGCCGATATTTGCCAATATTTTGCCTATATTTTCACCGATATTGCCGATAAGATATTTTCTGGACCCTCGCCGATATTTTGTCGATACCGATATTTTCAACATTCGCTGAAACAGGCACCTAGAGCATGGTATGGCCAAATCGATAGCTACTTGCAGAAGATGGGATTTGTCAAGAGTGACGCAAATCCAAATCTCTACCAGTTGGTTGTAGAGAATGAGCCTCTAATCGTAGTATTATATGTGGATGATCTCTTCTTGACATGATCATCCAGGCTCATCGGGGACTGCAAGAAGAATCTAGCCACAGAATATGACATGAAGGATTTGGCACAGATGCATTATTTCCTGGGCTTGGAAGTTTGGCAGCAAAAGGGGGAGATCTTCCTTGGACAAGGGAGATATACTAAAAAAATTCTGAAGAGATTTAGAATGGAGGATTGTAGACCCATGGCTACTCCAATGATCACCAACTGGAAGAAAATTGATGCATCAGAAGACAAGGATGTTGATCCCACCTTATACAGGCAACTCATAGGCCCCCTGATGTATCTGGTCAATACCAGGCCAAACATTTGTTATGTTGTCAACATCCTAAGTTAGTTCATGGTAGAGCCGAAGAGGATGCACTGGGTAGCAGCCAAACATGTTCTTAGATATATAAAAGGAACAGTCGATTATGGACTCTTGTACACCAGGAGTAAGGATATCAGATTGAGTGGATTCATTGATGCAGATTCGACTGAAAGTTCAATAGATTGGAAAAGTACCTCTGGGTATTGTTTCAACAATGGATCGGGAATGACCTCCTGGTGGAGTGGGAAACAGAAGTCCGTAGCTCTAAGCTCAGCTGAGGCAACATATATAGCTACAAGCACAGCTTCATGCGAGGCCATATGGCTTAGAAAACTGCTTGTGAACTTATTCAGAAGAAAGATGGAGGCAACCAAGATCATGTGTGATAATCAGAGTTGGATCAAGCTCTCTGAGAATCCAGTGTTTCATGATCGGTCAAAGTATATTGATATCCAGTGTCACTTTGTCGGAGACTGTGTCCAACGAGGAGCTGTACAGTTGAGCTACACTCCTATAGGAAAACAGCTAGCAGACATCCTCACCAAGGCCCTTGGAAGAACAAAGTTTGATTATTTTAGGGAAAAGATGGGGATGATAAAGAATCCATTTCAGTAGCAGAAATGGGGGTGATGTTGCAGTGCAGTAGCAGTCAACACGAGATTGTAGTGCAGATGCAGTGTGGGAAGAAGGACCAACAGCAGCATGGATGCAGAGGGAGTTGCAGTGCAGATGCAATGTGGGGAGAAAGGACCAGCAGTAGAACGGATGTAGAGGGAGTTGTCGTACGGATGCAGTAGTGGCAGAAGCAGAGCCATGAGCAACAGTACAGGATGCAGCAGTGCAGAGGATGTTGGGCGGGTAGGCTTAGCATCAGCACAGGTACCGATGTCGTATAGTCATAGTGATGCTCAGTATGGAGTATTACTAGAGCACAGTCCTCGCTAAGAGGGAGTGTTAATTTGGGGTAGCATTGGATGTGCTCTAGCCATGAAAATGGGTGGAGAGACTAAAGCACATGAGATCTCCAAGACCCAGAAATGGTTTGGGCAGATTCTAACCAGTTTGTGAGATATTAAAATAATTAATATTTTTTGGAGTTCCTAAGTCTAAACTTACGAAAAATAAAATATTAATGGGTATTAATATAAAACTGGGTTAGAAGGTTCCAAAAGTCATGGATCAAGCCAAATCAAATCTTAGCCATTGATCAGAGATTTAATCTCGGTCGTTGAAGGACCAATAGGAAAAGTATAAGAAGAGGCTTGAGGGTCAGTTGGAGAACACACTATGGGAGACCAGTCAGTTCGATTTCTGGAGCGAGGTTAGCTGAGAAATTCGAACTAGTGGTCTGGAGAGCAGCAAGAGACAACGGTATGGAACAGAGAGTCGGGAACATCACCAGAAGACCAACGCAGAGGTTGGAGAGGCAGACGTAAAGGCAGCAGACTGCAGAGTCACTAGAGGGCTTGCGTGGGTGATGCAGAGAGACAAGAGCTGACGCAGAGGGGCTGGGAGCTGCGCAGAGGCCAGCAAGCCTGAGGCTGAGACTGGGAGAAGTGCTGGAGAATTTTTCTTTGTTGGGTAAGCCAGTTTGGCACCCAGTTGTACTGAAGAATGGTTGAATAATAAAATCCTCCTCTACTACACCAGTTTTCCCACATTGGGTTTTTTCGGGGACAAATGTCCAAAATATCTATGTTGATAGGTTGCTTCTTGTGTATGTGTTTGTTTCTGTATTATGGTGTGATATCTGCAGCAAAATTTATTTTAATGTTTACTGAAGGGTTTTCGTAAATAACTTATTGAGAAATAAGTAGGTAAAATAAATCAGTTGTTGCAGTGATAGAATTTTCACATCCCTACTCCATCCATATTTGTATCACATACCACAATCGTTTAAAGGATGTACCTTGGAAATACTATCCCCTTTAGAAGTAGAAAAGGATACTTGGTTAACCACACTTGGAGCTTGGAGACATTAGCACATGCCAAAGCCCCTTATGGAAGGGCATGCCATTATGAAGTCCCCACCTGTTGTCCACGGTTTGTAAGCTATTTACTCTATTTCCTTCATGACTTGTTGTACTAGGAGGCTAGGGGACACATTGGATCTTATGTGGGATTGAACGTGGTCTCCATCTTGGGTTTGGTCTCCCTATACAGGATCCTAACCCTCATGTAGGATGTGTGTTGAGAGCCATCGGCCTCCACAGCAGTAGACAACACTCCATGGATCCCCAGATATGTTCAGAGATTGCTCGAGATTCACCTATTGGACGAGGAAGATGCACCTGGTTCACCTTTTCCCAAACAACCCCATAGTTGTACGATGCACTTGGCAGAAGACCCAGGACTTGTATGTTGATGTGGCATCACTTACACCATCATCTGGGCCTTTGCAGATGGTCTACAAGCATCTTCGACTTACTTGGAGACCCATGAGGTCACTTGTGTGCCCTTACACCCATGGGGAGCACCAAAAGTTTATTATGTGGAGAAAAATGGGCCAACCCCTTGTCCACCAATTTTTGGAAGTCCTATTCATCATTATGGCACCTATGGACTTCATCAGGCTTCTTAGAGAGCCCAACGATATGTATCAGTGTTGCGGGGGAGCGCCCCCCCCCTCGCTCCCGCTCCCGATCCGCGCTCCGGGCGGGAGCGACTCGGGAGCGGGTCGGGAGCGCGCTCCCTAAAAAAAATTTCGCTCCCTGCCTTTTCGGGAGCGTTTTCGGGAGCGTTTTTCCTTTTTTGCATTTTTTTTTTGTAGTAATGTTCGAAATGCAATTTTTTTTGAAAGAAACAAATAGTTTTTGAGTGGGGCAACTTAATGATCAAGTCTAGGCCCTAGTATTGATATGCTATTCATGGTAATGTTAAATTCTTAAAGTAAAAGTGACATTTTCTTTAATTTTCATTTTCATCCTTTTACTTAAATTTTTAACATTACCATGAAATGACTCGGGATGTTTGAGAGTGGTTTCGTCCTCATTGGATTTCATATGGAGAAAGTAGAATTTTAGATTTCATTCAAAATCCAGCAGACTTATCAGTTTTTCAGGATTTCAGGATTGGGGGATTGCAATGTTTCCATTGAATTTTGTCATGTATTAGGGTATGGAACTCATATTTAATCAAGAGTACCAATCCCTCTATGTACCTTGATGTTAGTGACATTGGTTGTCGAACTCCTCTATCATGACCCTTCTAAAAATGTACGCATCACTCAAACAAAATCTTGACTTGACATGCTATGCTTTTTCTATCTTATGTTAATGCTTAGAGGGTGATATTAATGACAAAGATCCCTATACAGATACAAAGGTAATGACAAAGATACCTCTGGATATTAATGCTTGGAGGGTGATATTAATGACAAAGATCCTGATTTTGCAACAAGACTAAAAAATTAGACATTTCTCGTGGTGGCAAGAGGCCCAAGCATAGGAAATAGATAATAGATTTACTTCTCTTTTCTAGTTTCTAGTAGCTTTTATAACTATTGACTCTTTCATATTTATTATGATATTTTTTTAAACAATATATGACAATTTAAGTTTGAAGTTGGCAATTATAACTCATTAGTAATGAATTATGAATATGATGCTTCATGAAAGTTGAAAGTTGTTTCATTTCATTTCATTTTATAACATTTCATTTCATGTTAGATATTATTTGTTGTAATGGTTACACTTAGCTTACAAGTACAACTTTGGTGATCAATGATGATAAATGTTATATATTGAATTTTGAAAGCTTGAAACTTTAAGATTGATGAATCATGAGACTCAATATGTTGTATGTTACTATGTTACTAACTTGCGGACGTGGTTGATGAAGATTATAACTTCTAGATGATTGTTGTTATATGGTTCAATCTATGCTTTTTTATGTTTTTTATATCTAATTCATCATTCTACATGTTTTTGTTGACATATATGTATCAAAAATTAAAAAATATAAAAAATATATATATTTTTAAAAAATCGCTCCGGGATTCGCTCCCAAACCGGGAGCTTCTGAAAATGGTCGCTCCCGCTCCCGCTTCCGCTCCCGCTCCCAAGTAACATTGATATGTATTATTGATCACTTGACCTCTTAAGAGGCTTGTTATTTTGTTTATGAACTAGTTTGGTGGGTTGGTCACCAAAAGTTAGTTATTTGCACATTACTTTTATTTTAGGGGCTAATGTAGGCTCAAATAGCTAAATCGAACTTGTTAGGAGTGTATAAAAACAAATGATGAGAGTTCATTTCTCATCATCACTTTATTGGACTTGTATCTCTCTTGAGATTTTTGTTATTCCTTCCCGGTGGACGAAATTTTGGAGCATGGATGAATTTTGATGTATGGATTGTCTTTTCTTATCTTGGAGCTTCATGATTGGCAAGTCTATTGGTGGTTGGATATATTCTCTTACATGTAAGTGCAAATTTAATGCTGTTATTCTTTTACTTTGTCACGTGCATTGATAATGAGATTTTTGCTATACTAGGGCTAGTTGCTACATGCATTTACTACGAAATTGTGGAATTATGTTTCTATATAGCATATCTCTATGTATGGGCCATGTATGTTGAATGAATTCTCCCAGGGATAATTCTATGGTTGAATTTATCTTGATAAGCCACTTCACCTGTTGATGAGATGTCGACAGTTGATGAGGTACCCAATGTTGTAACCGAGTTTTCAGGTGATAGCAGCACACCACAGGTTGATGAGGTGCCGAGAGACATCTCCACCGTTGATGAGGAGTCGATAGGTATAGAGGCGTCCAAATCTATGACAGAGCTTTCAAATGAAAGTCACCTATAGCTGACCAATGAGGATGTTTTATATGATGGGTTGTCGGTGGAGGAGAAGTTGGAGGCTCAATTTGAGGTCGTGACGGAGGAGGTCATGTAGCCTTCCTTGGGATTAGACATTGACAAGAGGCAGCGCGGAGAGCACACATTGGGATTCCAACACAGTTCGCTTCAGAGGCATGCTGACAAGGTCCACAACGTTATTATCTCACCCTCATGCATTGGATGGAGAGAGACGGAGTTGTCTAGACAGATCATAGGGGACAACCAGGTCAGCAGGGGCCAGTGTCAACATGGAGGGCTTGTCCCATACACATGAGATTGTACATTTGATCCCTCCTTTGGGATTGGATGGCAAGAGGTACTAAGTTGGTACCCGAGGGAGCAGGTTAGGCGGTTGGCTACATCCATGGCCGCATTTCAACAAAGGTCGTAGATAAATAGAGGAGTACGAGGGTCAAATTGTCTTTGGGATCCAGGTGGGAATCCTCGTCACAACATGGGCTTGGTTATTGATGGTATTAGCAGTGTGATAGGTCCGCTGATTGAGCACATACACACTTTCAAATCTCCATCAACACTAGTCTTGGGTTGGATTGACAGGGGGGTAGGCAGACTCTGCGGGTTGTCCAAGGATGTTGGGCGTACATGGGATTGTAGGATGTTCAACATACTCTGGCAGGGGTTGGTCAGAGGAGGTGGCATCAACAAGCTATCAAATAAGGCATTATATGGAGATAGTGCTCTCTTATTGGCATATTGGACGCAGGAGCTACTAAGGCTAGGCACAGTAGTATCATTCCCGTTAGCATGTGAGGAGCTAGGCCGCTCAGGTCTACTAGGGAAGATGAGGAGGTGTAACCCACATCATGGTGGATTCACTAGCAGAGTAGTGGATGCATTGACGCATGTGGGATGGTCGAGGATGCAGGGTGGTGCGGCAATTGGCGTAGGGGTTCAGTGGTGCACAGATTCATACCACAAAGTTCAATGTTCTGCAGAGGAGCACAGAGGTGCATGGAGGAGTGTCGTAGTGTGTTGGATTGCGCTGTGGAGTAGGAGGAGCATCTCACATCGCATTGAGTAAACACGAGTGATAGGTAAAGTGACACATGCAAGACACAAGGCAGTACAGGATGGTATAGCAGTAGCAAAGGGTATCTAATGGTGTACAGGGATAGGTCGCGGTGTATAGTGGCATGCCAAGAAGTACAAGGATACCTGGTGGTATGTAGTGGCTTATGGTGCGGCACAGGGGGTTCATGGAGCATTGCCTCCAATGAGACATATGGACAAGGACATTAGGGGTACCATTGGGTGCATGTCACCCAGGATCGATGAGGACATTGTTGAGCATCTGGGGATGCCATGTTCAGCGGAGACAGGTCTTCGAATGGGTTATCAATGGATCTCAGGCAAAGAGAGGGACGTCTATAGGATTACTCTTCAGTATACCTCTAGACTCTTGATCATACCCTTGGGGACCTCCCCACCCATCACTCTCCAGTATTGCTTACAGTCGCAGAGTGTTTGGTTGTTGCCTCTTGACGTGTTGATTTGGGGTCGCATCGGATGTGCTCTAGCCACGAAAATTGGTCGAGAGGCTAAAGCACAAAATCTCCAATACCCAGAAATGGTTTGGGCAGATTCTAAACAGTTGGGAGATATTAAAATAATTAATATTTTTAATGGAGTCCCTAAGTCTAAACTTAGGGAAAATAAAATATTAATGTGAATTAATATAAAATTGTGTTAGAAGGGTCCAAAAGTCATGGATCAAGCCAGAGTTAATCTTAGTCGTTTATTAGGGACTTAATCTCGGTCGTTGAATTGTAAACAAGAAAAGTATAAGAGGAGGCTTGAGGGTCACTTGGAGAACACACCGAGTTGATTAAGAATTCGATTTTCTGGGGCAGGGCTTGTTGAGGAAATCGAAGGAGTGTTCAGAGTTGCAACTGAGGGGCAGTGAATACAGAAGCAGAGAGGCAGAGAGGGTACCAAGAGCATCAACGCAAAAGCCAGGAGAGAGGGACGCAGAGCCAGCTAGAGGCCACGCAGAGCCAATCAGGGCCCACGCAGAGGTAGCCAGGAGCTGCGCAGTGCCAGAGAGATTCAGTGTGGGTGACACAGAGGCTCTAAAGGCTAACACAGCGCCTCCAGAGGCTGACGAAGGGCGAGTTGGGGTGACGTGAGGTTGACGCTGGGCCAAAGAGGCTGACGCAGTCCCTAGAGGCAGACGTTGGGAATTTCGTGGGGCAGATTGGAGCTAAGAGTTGTGGGATTGTTCATCCAGGGTTTTAGCCGGAATATATGTCTCCGACTGAGAGGTACTACTGTCGAGATCATTCTCTATTGGGTGAGTCGGTTTGGCACCCAGATTGTATTTTGAAATTGCTTAATAATAAAACCCTCATATAGCTGCACCGGTTTTCCCGCATTGGGTTTTTTTGGGGACATTAATCCAAAAAAAAACAGTGTCACTTGTGTGCTTGTTTTTCCTTTAGTTCATGATCTGTAATGTGTTGAGCATGTACTTGTATTTATTTTCAGTATTTACATGGTAAATAACTTGTTAATTAAACAAAACAAGTAGGCAGAAATAAATCAGAAAGTACATGAAGGATTTCTAACAATTAGACTTAGAAATTCCAACATGGTATTAGAGGGTGGTTGCAGATCACAAGAGAACTGAGGGCATCAGCCGAGCAGAGCAGCAGCAGCAGAAACAATTGTCCCGAGTGACAGAAGTTGTTCCTAACGGAGAAGCAGCAAGGAAGGGGTGACGCAGTGCCTACGTCATCAAGTTTGAGTTGGGAGGAGGATCAGCGCAGTGGCAGAAGGGAGCAGACCTGACCTACGCAGTGCCCGGTCATCTTTCTCAGTCAGGAAGGATTGACGCCCGTGGCCAGGAGGTGCGGATTTTGTTGGTGTCGGGATTGCGCAAAGCCTAGAAGCTCTAACCTTCAGTTTGCTAAGGCATAGGAGGTTGTGGGTAAGTTGCGGAGTGAAGCTAGTGGGGCACTGTGGTCAGAACAGTACATAACAGGGCAAGACCAAGGAGGAGGGTGTTGCTGCCGAGGATTTCAAGCCAAGAAATCCGAATCAGTGGTGCAGTTGCACTAACGATCGGAGTGGGGACATCTCGACATTGGCAGAGGGGTTTCCAGGAGGGAAATTGAGGCTCAGAGGGAGTCACATTGAGAACTTCGAGGAGGGAAGTAGAGGAGCAGTGAAATGCCAGTGAATGGGGTAAGAGACCAAGACAAACTGGACAGAGCCTCAAACTTTGTAGTCTGGAAGGCCAGAATCTTGTCCGTTCTAGACAGGAATCGTCTCAAGCACTTCGCCTTGAAGACGATAGCGATCCTAGTTGACCCAGTTGAGAACGACAAATACGAGGATGCAATGGCGAGGGCCAAGAGCATCATCCTTGAAGGTGTCAAGGACCATGTAGTACCACATATTGTCGAAAAGGAAACGGCAAATGCGACGTGGGAGGCCCTAACAAAATTGTATCAGCATACTTCCAAGCAAATGAAGATGCTACTAGAAAATCAGTTGTGGTCATACTAGAGATGTAGAAGGGAGAACAGATCAACACCGTCCTCGGTCGATTGAAGGAGATCCAAGATCAGCAGACTTCAATAGGGGCCACGCCAGATCAAGAATAGATGGTGATGACAACCCTGAACACAGTCTCAGAAGACAGGGAGGTGTTTGTCCAGAGCATACTGGGCAGGTCAACCCTTCCAGGTTGGGAGGAACTGTGGGCAGCTCTTCGCCAAGAAGAGATCAGAAGGCTAACCAAGGCGGGAAGCAGCGGCAAGGGGTTCAAAATCAACAAGGAGGCGGAGGAGGATGCTGCCCTAGCATCTGAGGGAAAGCAGGAGAAACTGGTAGAAGGACCTCTCCAAGGTCAAATGCTTCCACTGTGGGGAACTGGGTCACTATGCGAGCCAGTGTCCGAGGAAGAAGAGCAAGGGAGAGGCTTCCGAGACCAAGGCTGTGCCAGCAAGGGCAGAGAAGGAAGTGGAGACAGATGATGATTGTGCCATGAGTGCTCACACGCCACTTGAGAGGAAGTGGGGAGACATCGAGTTGTAGATGGACTAGAGGCGATGAGGGGCAGGATCCTCGAGGTACCCAGCCTCTTGGATTATACCTTGCTATAGGAACCCCGAAGAGGAGTAGCAGTACTGGCGGATGTCAGTAGAGACGGATGCGGATGGAGCGACAGAGGGAGCTATAGTGCAGGATTCCCAGGACAGCGTGAGACAACAGTGTGAGGTGCATGGAGTTGTTGTAGCATCACAGAGGTCAGAGAGGAAGCACTTGTCAACGATATAAGTAGTTTCAGCATCGTGTGTATCTACCCTGACACAGATGTCAGAGTTGGGAGATCAGTTACTTACTTCTCAATAACTGAGTTGCAGTGCAGTAGTTAGCAGTGGCAGTGCTATGGGCAGCACGATGCAGCATGATGAGAGGGGTTGTCGTACGGATGCAGCAGTGGCAGTGGCAGGGCCATGGGTAGCAGTACATGATGCAGCAGTACAGAGGATGTTGGGCAGCAGGCCTAGCATCAACACCAAGACCGATGTCAGATGATCAGGGTGATGCTCAGTGAAGAGTATTACTAGAGCACAGTCCTTGCTAAGAGGGAGTGTTGATTTGGGGTAGCATCGGATGTGCTCTAGCCACGAAAATTGGTGGAGAGGCTAAAGCACATGAGATCTCCAATACCCAGAAATGGTTTGGGCAGATTCTAAACAGTTTGGGAGATATTAAAATAATTAATATTTTTAATGGAGTCCCTATATCTAAGGGAAAATAAAATATTAATGTGAATTAATATAAAATTGTGTTAGAAGGGTCCAAAAGTCATGGATCAAGCGAGAGTTAATCTTAGCCATTGATTAAGGACTTAATCTCAGTCGTTGAATTGTCAACGAGAAAAGTATAAGAGGAGGCTTGAGGGTCACTTGGAGAACACACCAAGTTGATCAAGAATTCGATTTTTTGGGGCAGGGCTTGCTGAAGAAATTGAAGGAGTGATCAGAGTTGCAACTGAGGGGCATTGAATACAAAAGCAGAGAGGCAGAGAGGGTATCGAGAGAATCAACGCAAAAGTCAGGAGAGAAGGACGCAGAACCAACTAGAGGCCACGCAGAACCAGTCAGGGCCCATGCAGAGGCATCCAGGAGCTGCGCAATGCGAGAGAGAGCCAGCATGGGTGATACAGAGGCTCTAAAGGCTGATGTAGTGCCTCCAGAGGCTGACGCAGGGCGAGTTCGGGTGACGCAGGGCTGACATTGGGCCAGAGAGGCTGATGCAATCCATAGAGGCAGATGTTGGGCATTTGGTGGGGCAGATTGGAGCTGAGAGCTGTGGGATTGTTCATCTGGGGTTTTAGCCGGAATATCTGTCTTCGACTGAGAGGTACTATTGTCGAGATCATTCTCTGTTGGGTGAACTGGTTTGGCACCCAGATTGTATTCTGAAACTACTAAATAATAAAACCCTCAAATAGCTACACCGGTTTTCCCGCATTGGTTTTTCCAGGGACAATAGTCCAAAAACAGAACAAGTAGGTAGAAATAAATCAGAAAGTACATGAAGGATTTCTAACAGTTAGACTTAGAAATTCCAACATGGTATAAGAGGGTGGTTGCAGATCACAGGAAAACTGAGGGCATTAGCCGAGTAGAGTAGCAGCAGTAGAAACAACTGTCCCGAGTGACAGAAGTTGTTCCTAGTGAAAAAGCAGCAAGGAAGCAGTGACGTAGTGCCTGCGTCATCAAGTTTCAGTCGGAAGGAGGATCAGCGCAATGGCAGAAGGGAGCAGACCTAACCTACGCAGGAAGGATTGACGCCCATGGCTAGGAGATGTGGATTTTGCTGGTGCCAGGATTGCGCAGAGCCTAGAAGCTCTAACCTTCAGTTTGTTGAGGCATAGGAGGTCGTGGGTAAGTTGCGGAGTGAAGCTGGTGGGGTACTGTGGTCAGAACAATACCTAACAGGGCAAGACCAAGGAGGAGGGAATTGTTGCCGAGGATTTCAAGCCAAGAAATCTGGATCAGTGGTGTCGTTGCACTAACGATCGTAGTGGGGGCATCTCGACATTAGCAGAGGGGTTTCTAGGAGGGAAATCAAGGCTCAGAGGGAGTCACACTGACAACTTCCACGAGGGAAGTAGAGGAGCAGCGAAATGGCAGTGAATTGGGTAAGAGACCACGACAGACAGGACGGAGCCTCAAACTTTGTAGTCTGGAAGGCCAGAATCTTGTTCGTTCTAAACAGGAATCATCTCAAGCACTTCGCCTTGAAGACGATAGCAATCCCAGTTGACCCAATTGAGAACGACAAGTACAAGGAGGTAATGGTGAGGACCAAGAGCATCATCCTTGACGGGGTCAAGGACCATGTAGTACCACATATTGCCGAAAAGGAAATGGAAAATGCGATGTGGGAGGCCCTAATGAAATTGTATCGGCATACTTTCGTGCAGAGGAAGATGCTACTAGAAAATCAGTTGCGGTCATACCAAAGATGTAGAAGGGAGAACAAATCGACACCTTCCTCGGTCGATTGAAGGAGATCCGGGATTAGCTGACTTCAATAGGGGCCACGCTAGATCAAGTATTGATGGTGATGACAACCCTGAACGCAGTCTCAGAAGACTAGGAGATGTTTGTCCAGAGCATACTGGGCAAGTCGACGCTTCCAGATTGGGAGGAGCTGTGGGCGGCTCTTCGCCAAGAAGAGATCAAAAGGCTGACCAAGGCGGGAAGCAGCGGCAAGGGGTTCAAAATCAAGAAGGAGGAAGAGGAGGATGTTGCCCTAGCATCTGAGGGAACGCAGGAGAAACTAGAAGAAGGACCTCTCCAAGGTCAAATGCTTGCACTGTGAGGAACTGGGTCACTATGCAAGCCAGTGTCAGAGGAACAAGAGTAAGGGAGAGGCTTCCGAGACAAAGGCTACGCCAGCAAGGGCAGAGAAGGAAGTGGAGACAGGTGATGATTATGCCATGAGTGCTCACATGCCACTTGATAGGAAGTGGGGAGACATCGAGCTGTAGATGGACTATAGGCGATGAGGGGCAGGATCCTCAAGGTACCCAGCCTCTTGGATTATACCTTGCTACGGAAGCCTCGAAGAGGAGTACTGGCAGATGTCAGTAGAGACGGATGCGGATGGAGCGACAGAGGGAGCTATAGTGCAGGAGTCCCAGGACAATGTGAGGCGGCAGTGTGAGGTGCATGGAGTTACTACAGCAACGCGGAGGTTAGAGAGGGAGCGCTTGTCAGTGACAGAAGGAGTTTCAGCATCGTGTGTCTCTAGCCTGACAAAGATGTCAGAGTTGGGAGATCAGTTACTTACTTCTCAGTAACTGAGTTGCAGTGCAGTAGTTAGCAGTGGCAGTGCTATGGGCAGCATGATGCAGCATGATGAGAGGGGTTGTCCTACGGATGCAACAGTGGTAGTGGCAGGGCCATGGGTAGCAGTACATGATGCAACAATATAGAGGATGTTGGGCAACAGGCCTAGCATCAGCACCAGGACCGATGTCGGATGATCAGGGTGATGCTTAGTGAAGAGTATTACTAGAGCACAGTCCTCGCTAAGAGGGAGTGTTGATTTGGGGTAGCATCGGATGTGCTCTAGCCACAAAAATTGGTGGAGAAGCTAAAGCACATGAGATCTCCAATACCCAGAAATGGTTTGGGCAGATTCTAAACAGTTTGGGAGATATTAAAATAATTAATATTTTTAATGGAGTCCCTAAAAGTCTAAATTTAGGGAAAATAAAATATTAATGTGAATTAATATAAAATTGTGTTAGGAGGGTCCAAAATTCATGGATCAAGCCAGAGTTAATCTTAGCCATTGATTAGGGACATAATCTCGGCCGTTGAATTGTAAACGAGAAAAGTATAAAAGGAGGCTTGAGGGTCACTTGAAAAACACACTGAGTTGATCAAGAATTCGATTTTCGGGGGCAGGGCTTGTTGAGGAAATTGAAGGAGTGTTCAGAGTTGCAGCTGAGGGGCAGTGAATACAAAAGCAAAGAGGTAGAGAGGGTACCGGGAGCCACAACGCAGAAGCCGGGAGAGAGGGACGCAGAGCCAGCGAGAGGCCACGCAGAGCCAGTCAAGGCCCACACAAAAGCAGCTATGAGCTGCGCAATGCCAGAGAGAGCCAGCATGGGTGATGCAGAGGCTCTAAAGGCTGACGCAGTGCCTCCAGAGGCTGACGCAGGACGAGTTGGGGTGACGTGGAGCTGACGTTGGGCCAGAGAGGCTGACGCAGTCCCTAGAGGCAAACGTTGGGGATTTCATGGGGCAGATTGGAGCTGAGAGCTGTGGGATTGTTCATTCGGGGTTTTAGCCGCAATATCTATCTCCGACTGAGAGGTACTACTGTCGAGATCATTCTCTGTTGGGTGAGTTGGTTTGGCACCCAGATTATATTTTGAAACTACTTGATAATAAAACCCTCAGATAGCTGCACCGATTTTCCCGCATTGGGTTTTTCCGAGGACACTAATCCAAAAACAACGGTGTCACTTGTGTGCTTGTTTTTCCTTCAGTTGATGATCTGTAATGTGTTGAGCATTTACTTGTATTTATTTTAAGTATTTACATGGTAAATAACTTGTTAATTAAACAGAACAAGTAGGCAGAAATAAATCAGAAAGTACATGAAGGATTTCTAACAGTTAGACGTAGAAATTCCAACATGATGCTCTCAGTACAGACAACACGACATGGGAGGCTCACCCTAGGCAGTTGGATGAGACACAGTGTGTCGTGGGCAAGAGGGAGACTCTCTAGTTGGGACATTTGGTGGGTGCACGAGATGACAGATACAGGCTTAGGGATGGCGTGGTTCACTGCCGAGGTAGCATATGTTCCACTCCTAAGCTCAGGGGAGGTGATTGCAAGGGAGCTGCATGATCCACTTTCGGCGAGACAGTGTGAGGCATTATATGAGCGTGAGTTGCAGTGGATGGTAGACCTCATCTACAGGGAAATGTTTAGACTCCAGGTAGTATCAGGGTGCGCTTTCAGTAGGCATGATAGCAAATTTCACTGTGTGGTCTGGCAGGAGCAAGGTAGATTGGCATGCATGGCACAAATTCTTAATACCTGGGGTCCATCTATCAGATACATACAAGGGTCAAAGACGAGGCACAGAGGGGTCCCAGCAGCTAGCAGTGGGTCATAATCGCAAGCAAGGAGGTTTGACTGTTGTGTATCTCTAGTATGGCTATGGGATCCAGGGATCCAGTTGATTGACAAGACACTCCATTCTATGATGAGCAAGATCATGGGATAGGGTGATCTAGTTCACCTAGAGTGTAACGCATGGGTGATTGTTGAAACCTCCATTGTATGGCGAGGTAGATTTATCATGTTGCTACTCAGGACTGAGATTGAAAGTAGATGAGTAGACATTGACATCATGGAGATGCCTCAGCAGGATAAGCTTGTCCTTCATAAATATTCCACCATCAGGTTTCAGGAGGGGAGGATAATGTTTGAGCATGATAGGAATTTTGTCATCGTCAGAGTGGCGCAGCGTCAGCATGGTGGCACCCTTCTGAGACTACCATGGGAGCTGGGTACAATAAGATTTGGCGGTTCAGCTACCCTCAAGGGTGAGCTGGTTTCTACAAGGGGAAATCATTCAGATCTTCCATTGGGTTTTGGTGATTCATTGTTGACATGGGAAGCATCACTAGTATGGCAGGATGTTCAATAGCGAGGAGTGGTTCAATGGCACATTTGGGAACCTGGCATTGGACAGGCCAGCATTTGGAGCAGCAGGATATTGCTTGAGGACAAGCAATTTTGGGTGGGGAGAGTTCTAATGTTCCCAATTTTTGTGAGTACAAAATTCACTAAGGAGTTTTGCAATTTTTGGTGATATTAAATAAAAAGGAGAAAATATTATTTTGTGGGAGAAATGTGGAAACTATTATTTTAATGAAGAATGACGACAAAGTAATATTTTATTAGTGGAAGGTGGAGACCGCCAAGGGATAGGGCTAGCAATTATAAATAGAGCTTGGAGGCCTCCATTTGGTATATTTTGATTATTTGACAATTTAGCACTAGTTCTCTTGAGCTACTTAGCCAAGACAACCTGTGTTGTTCAACACAAGGAATTTCCGAGCAGGAATTCCACCCTCATTTCGGAGAACTTCGAGTGTCTCCCTAGTGAGGCAATTTGGGGAGCTCAATTCAGAGCTTCCATTGGACATCATAGCACATTTCTTGAGCACAAAGGTATTTTTGTGGAGCACATTGTGGGATCACGCATGGGTTAGAGGGTCGGGCTTTTGTAGGGAATTTTCTTATTGTTAGACCGGAGTTTGGACAACAATTCGCTAGGCTAGATTGGAGGTTATTACCTAGGTCGATTTTTCTATCTTTTGGCAGGGGCGCAGAAGCTATTTGACCAAGTGTTGTGCAGGGGATTAAAGAAGTGAAGTCGGGAGAGATAAGAGCTAAATATAGGAGGTATTTCTTGGTGGAGAATTTAGCCGAAGCTGGGAGAAATTTCTCATGGTAGATTTGGGCATAATTCAGTAGTATCAAAATTGTGGGGCATTTTCTGGCCAGATTGGGCAATTCACACTTGTTGGGGTTCACTGGGGGTCGGTGGATTCAGCTCAAACCCTTTCTGGGTTTCTGTGGGTTTATTGAGAGGAGTCTCTGGCTAATTTTATAGAATTTTTCGGGCGATATTAAGACCTAAAATCCACATTCTTATAGCAAAGGCAAATTCTTAGTTAGCTAGGGAATTTGCATCACTTGGTGGGCTCAATTTTGGTTTGGAGTTGGGCCAAACCATTCCTGGGTTATTCAGAGTTTTGGGAGAGGAGTCAAAGCTAAATTTTCAGAGCATTCCAAGAAGTATTCAACCTTAAGATCAACATTTCAGCCAGTAGCTAGTAGCAGATTAATTCTGAATAGTGCACAGGTCACTCCAGGACCATTTCTACTACTTGGGTTCGGGCCATTTTTTTGAGTTCTTCTTAGCTTGCATAGCAAGCCCAGGTTCCAAAATTTCAGCTCATTTTATGTACTCTTTTATCATAAAATTAATAAAATGGCTCAAATTGTGTTGTTGGACATTTTGGTGTTTTAACTGTGTATGAGTTTCAATTTATTTATTGTTCCTAGTCGATTGCTTGGTATTAGCTATTAAATTCCAATTAGGAATATTACATAGGTGCTTCCAGTGCCTAAGGGGAAGTAATAGTTCCCTGGTCCACCATTCAATTGATAAGTGTTAGTGAACAAAAATGTGATAATGGGAGAAGACTTCATGGTTAAGTGCCATGGTCAAAGGGACCAGCTGATGGGAATGTCCATATCCTACGTGTATAAATGTGAGGAGGCAGCATTCGTGGATGCATGTGTTACTAGCTCAACCTTCATTTTTCCACCCCTCTTGTGCGTCTTTTACTACTTCTTGATTATTCCTTTTATTACTGCTCATAACTCAAGGATTAGAGCTTGCTTTGTATGATATAGCGATTTATTTCCCCTTTAAGATGAGTCAATTCATCGGTCATCAGGGTTGGGACATGCAAGGGTTTAATCTCCACCGTCGATTGGGATTTAATCTCAATTGTCAATCTAATTGAGAGATTAGGGTTATGGAGACTTGGTCATCAACTCAATGTTATGAGAAACATAAGTGAAAGGAAGCAACATTAGAGTGTTAAGAAAAAACACAAGTGAGAGAGTGATAAAGGATTTTCACTCAGTGTGCAAGTCCAAAGGAGAAAAGAGGAAATTAGGAAATGGGATAGTTATATGATTCGTACAACATTTTTATAAAAAATATCTTAAATATCTACATGTTTGTAATATCTGACTGTAAATTTTTCCAATAACATCAATTTAGAGTAGCTACATGCATTATTTATGAGTTATGATACAGTCAGATAAAAATAGACTTGAGTTCCTCATTCATGAGAAATATTTTTGAAAACAAGGAACCCATTTTCACCCCATTGTACAATTCTTATGCATAACAAAACACAGTGAAAATGTGACCTTTGAAAACATGCAACTCATTGTGACCACATTATAACATTGTTGTTTTTCGTCCAAGGGAGTTGTTTACAATTTATTTTACTTCAACCATGTTTATAGTCTGGCAAATTAATATGGGCAACCAGATGCCAGTTTTTCTATCAAAATAGGTAATGGTGGCTATCTGATTAGGAAAAACGTCATCCATACAACTGGATAATGAAGATCATGTAACTCATACTAAGAAGTTGCTTGTCTAGGATTATCTGCTCATTCTTCTAGATGTCAGCAGTGCATAAAGGAACTCTTGGCCCTCGGGTACACCCTAAAACAAAAGGCAACGGATAGAAGCATCATCACAATTCTTTCAAATTAAAGAACCTATTTACCTTGACAGGAAATTTGGATCCCTCATCCCCTCAACAATAGCACAAATGTTTACATAGATTACATATTGAAAAAATTAAGTTCTCAACAATATTGCAAAACAGCTCGAAGGTGTCTAGAGACTTTAACCTTAAATCAGGGAAGTGGCCACAAGCATTCCTTATGATAAAGGCAACGAACAATATACTGAGATTTGCAATTCTTTAATAAAAAAAATCATTCGAAACATGGAAACAAATTTGAACTCATTGTGCAACACATCTCCATAACATAATAAGAATAATTCGCAGAACAGAGGGTTCGAAAAATTGTTAAGTTCAACAAAATTGTGAACAATCAGCTAGACCTGAAAAACAATAAATTAACCAACCAACCACCTACTGTTGAGAAATCTACGGGCAACAACATGTGATGATTTCTCTTACTTTGGTAACTGTTTGTGCTATATTTTTACTTCACTTAATTAGCTTCCTCTTTCACTTGTTTATTACTATTTTTTTCTTCATCAAACAGGTACCAACCCATAAAGAAAATAAGACAAACGACACAAGATGTAGGCGATCAACTAGGGCAAAAACCTCTCCAATCTGAGAGGAAAACCCACAAGAATTCTTCTTATAGAATCTTCAATTTACGAATTCCAAGACCTAGACCCTTGACCAAATAACCCCTCCAAGACCAAGTCACAATCCTTCTTGAAGAAATTGACTTCTAGCAAAGTGAACCCAAGTCTCTCCCTTACATCATGAGTTTGGACCCGCACCTTGACTATAATTTTCGACCTCTTCTGACCTACAACTTTGCGTTCTTTTCTTCATAAACCCTAGGACAACATGTGTTCAAAACATGGGCAACACCATCTTCTATCTTCTTCGCTTGTCTTCACCTTTCTTCCTTGACAACTCGGCTTGAGAAGGAGACTTTCGTTTATCCAAAACTCAACTAGTGATGATGACTGTAACTCGGTCCTATTGATGCCCTAATCTTGGTTTGCACGTGTGAGAGAGATTTACCCAAAACAGTCATTAAGAAATCTTCTTCTTTCTTAATCCTTTCTTCCGCCTACTTCGTTGGATCTTCTAGTGTCTTTCTACCTCAGATCAAATTCCTTTGTGTGTTTGATTGATCCCCTCAAGGATGGTAGACTAGCCTTGTATATATAGGCTTCTTGTCACATCAAACAGGCTGACTTGTCACTATCTTTTAGGCCAACTAGTCTTTTGAGAACGCCGACTTGTAGCTTCCACATTTGATGAGGTCTTGGAGGGCCTTTTGACTCAAATATGACTCAAATAAATTTTGTTTATGTAATATTCCTAATGGAAATATACAATGATAAACAAAGCAAACATAACCAAAAACACACAGAAAAATACTCAAGCATCAAAACACCATTTTAAAGCCAAAAACTGTGTTGTTGAGCCATTTTATTAATAAATAAGAGGGTACAATGAGGTGCTGGAAAGAGTGCACCTGGGCTTGCTCAAGGCAAGCTAGCTAAGCCCAAATGAATAATAAGAAGTCCCCCTCAAATATGTTGCTTCTCTATCTCCTGGCTCTGCGCTGAACTGCCCAAAAATACGTTGCTGGCTGAATGGATCTGTTGCTAGGGCCCTCTCCGGTGCTCAGAAAATTTTGGGAAATTAATCCCGACCTCTCCACCAAATACCTAGAATAACCCACAAAGGAATTGGCCAATGCTTGACTTTGGAAATTCGGCCCTATTTCCCCTAGCTCCTCTAGTTGCTGGCTGAATTGGGACCCTTGTTTGACCCCTCAAATCTACCCAAAAAAGTCTATCAAATTATTTATGAGGTCCTTGCCAAAAACCCCGAAAAACCGAGAAAGGATTTGTCTTAGTCTTGAAGCTCCAAAATTGACCCCAAAGCTTGGCCCTCCTCCATGAGCAAAAGATGTAGCCTGTAGCAGATGTTGTGTTTGTTGCTCCATCGAAATGCTGGAAATCCCCCACAACACTTCCCCGGACTCCACCTCAAGTTTCAGCTCCTATCTCCCTTCACTCCTCAACCTCCCAACGTGCCTCCTCCAGGAACTATGTAGTCCCTGCATTGCTACAGCTTTCCCTGCTGCTGTAACTTGGCCCCCCTGCTACTACTTCCCTGCTGTTGTAACTCGATCTTCCTGCTACTAATTTCCTTGTTGTTGTAACTCAACCTCCTTGCTGCTACTTTCCTTGCTGTTGTAACTTGACTTACTACTGTTGTAACTCAGCTCACTGCTGCTAGTACAACTTGGGGCGAAGTATAACTCCCTCCTTGGGCTAGCACTCGAAGTCCACCGAAGCAAGGGTTGAGACCTCTGCTCAAAGACACTTGTGCGCTAAACAGCACTGCAGACTTGGCTTCAGCTCAGGTGTGCTATGTCAAAGACACAAATACTGAATAGATGAATGAATCCCCAAAATGAGTGCCTCTTGCTCTATTTATAATTCGTGGCTCCTCCTCTCCTTGTGGCCCCTACTCTCTCTCCCTAATTTGCACTCCCTTCTCTTTCCTCTCTCTTCCAAGAGTTCAACTTCCCTCCTTGGGTCGAAATTCTCTTTCTTTTGTGGTCCCCACTTTCCACTAGAGCCGCAATATTCTCTTTTCCTCCTAAGTCCCGGTGTCGAAATTGCGTCCTATCCCCAAACTCGTCTCTAATGCTGAAAATCAAAATTGGGGATATTACAGTTTACAATATGTAACATGCCCAAATGGGTCTTCAATACATGACAATGACTTTGATGACTTGTAGACTCAATGACAAGCCCTAGGAGCTCACAATGGGAGCTTGACCTAAAAATAAATTTCCTTGAACATGAAACCCACGCATCAAGATCAACAATAATAAATTTATTTTTTTCATTACATCAAATACATAAAATCATGATGACATATGTCATTATGAAGACCGAACCTAGTTACATATTTCAACACCTACTACAGTAACAAACCTACTGTGAGGATCTCTCTGTAGGTTGCTTTTACATTGAGCTCGCAGGTATTCAATGAACCTATATGAAGGGAATGGGAGACATGGAGATCATATTAAGGGGCAACCAGAGGCTTATCCATTC
Organism: Pinus tabuliformis; assembly: GCA_031772625.1. Lineage (NCBI taxonomy): Eukaryota > Viridiplantae > Streptophyta > Pinopsida > Pinales > Pinaceae > Pinus > Pinus tabuliformis. Next base: position 988,279,468 of record CM062814.1, read on the forward strand.
ATTCTAGTGGATATCAGCTAAGCATAAAAATAACTCTTGGCCCTTGGGTACAACAAAATAAGCTACGAAACCACTGTGGCAAGCATGTGCTTTCAAATAAAAGAACCTAACTAGCCAGAAAGGAAAACATGGTCCCCTCAACCATTGTAGAAATGTATATATTGAATTGCTATTCAGAAGTTGTTGGCATGATTGCAAAAGATCTAAAAATTGTCTAGACTCCTAGAGACCTTAAACTGAAATGAGAGTAGTGCCCTGATACCAATCCCATTAATTCCTGATGTAACAAACAGAACTAAGACATGACAGTTTCATTCTCAACAAGAGGTAGATTGTATGGCTGAACAAAGGGAGTTACAGAGAGCTCACAAAAAGAAGGTCAACAATTTCCTCCTAGTAAATAGTTCACTTGAGTATTATACAAAAACATAGCTATGTTCCATTTTCCATATGAGAGGGCCAAATCAAGACAGAATCATTCAGCAACTTCTTTATTAAGAAAACATATTTCATTGAAAAGACGATGACCTTGATGAGACTCCAAACGATGATTGGATTTCCATATCTCTTAACAAGATTTTCGAAGTGTAATCTCGTTGCCTGATAGGTTGGATCTTTTTTGTGCACTGTGAAAGAAGTAAATCGAAACGTTAGAACAGTTTTTAAGATAGTTTTCTGTAATACAGTAAGAAACTGTACAAATTTACTTATTGTAGTAAGCAACATACAAATGATATCTGGCCTGAGGTTCAAGCGGGATGCTTCTTGTGACCAATAAAGGGGTATTGAGCCTCGATTTTGTACTACAGAGGTTATTTTTCTTGGACACCCATGAGGCTCATCCTCAAATATTATCTGTTCTGTTTCAACATCATTTGCAACTCTGCCTTTATCATTGACTCCCCGTTTTAAATACCTGTTCAAATCCTAAAGAAAGCTCGTCAGAAAATTCTACATTGCCAAGTGACTACTCCAAGTGTTTCTTCAAAAGCTTTAGTGCAGAAAAAAAGTTCAACAAATAATTAAAAAGGGACATGGATAGTATTTAACCTTGTGCCAGCATAATGTCGTGAACGCCTAGCAATAAGTGTTAACCACAAAGTTTTCCCCTTGATTGAAATTTTAGCCTGAACAAAATACATAGGAGACACTGTCTTCAATTAAATGTTACAAGGAGGTCATTTTTAAATTTACATGTATCTCTCATGTATAGAAGTAAATCATGAAAGAAACCTCTGTTAGAAGAAATGATAAACAGAATATAAAAAAAAATGGACAGTAACACACAGGAAAACAAGGACGAAGATTTGGGGTATCAAACTAACCCCATCCCACCTAACCACCGCCTTCCCCCACATTACATATTATGCACATAAGATATAATTTAGTAAATCCATTTCAAGACTCAAACGTAAACGATTATACGCAATGCATAAATGATATAAATCAAATTACATTCACATAATAATAGACTGCACATCCTAATAAAACATAGCATTCAATGTTCAGCCAGGTATTAGGAGAACCCACCCAAAATATTAAATATATAAAAAAAAAAATTATGCAAACCTAAACATAAATTTACACAATTGAAGGTGAAAAATCCATGATCCAATCAGCAATTACACAACCCAAAAGTTGGGATTCAAAATAGGTGAATCACTGAATTCTCATTATAGAATTATCAATGTCCAAATCAAAATTTGTAATATTCTTTTAAGAAATTACTAGTGATAACAGGAACTATGAAATTCTCAGCAAAATAAGTATGTTGACAGCTGGAAGAAAAAAAAAAAAAAAAAAAAAACTAAATGCTACAGCCATACTCAAAATTTCAATCCATCAAAGAAACAGTGAAATGTCAACTAGGGGCAAATCAGAACTTTATTGAATTCACCAATGAGATTGGAGTACAAGGGAGGGTCTAGAACCTAAAACCCTTCTCTGAAATTAAACTGATAACTAACCCAGCAATTCGTGACCCTCTGTTACAGCAAATTAGTCCCTCAAAGTTACAACACTATTTTGTCGAGTGACGATCAAATTTCGCCATTACCCAAGTTCCGTTACTTGGGCCTTCACCTTATGCGCTTCCCGGAGTTGCTCCGGGGTTAGTGTTTCTTGTGGGTCCACCCCACGCCAAAACAATAACAGTCGGGATCACGTTGAGGCCACCGTGTCCCGGTCTTGTGTTATCCTGCTCCTTTTGAAATGCGCTTTGCCTTTGAACTTCCGGGAACCATCCTCCGGGCTTACATGTCCCCATGGGCCACTCCTTTGCATGGCTAACACTCCTAATTAGTCCATGACTCCCATTCAAGCATAATAGCTCCGGCGGCTTCACTCCATGTGTCATCTCATAAAAATAGGCAATGGCAACAGCACACCTGGATCCATTCCTGCGTGCCATCTCGACGCTGAGTCATGTAGGCCCTTCCTTAAGCGTTGTGCATGGCTACAATCTGGGAGACAGACTCCAGGACAAAAACTTTCCCATCATTTGCCACAACCAATTCCCATCTTTGCGAGCCCCGACTCAAGCCTTCCGACGACGCGATACTCCTTTAGCATCGTGATTTTCCCTCCTACTAACCAATGTGAGGGCTCCAACTCAACCTGAACGCTTCCACATAGACAACTCCGCCAGGTCATCCCAAACTTGGTCATCCCGGGCTTCCCTTTTAGCATTTCGTTATGAACTCCTGGGGTCGTGACCTCTAGGACACGTCACCCTGGGCTCCTTCTGAATCATTGATCTCTCCTAATCAATCTCATTCGTTCGAGATGCTAGCTTCGCTTGTGGTTATGTGTTGCGGTTGTATGGGCTAATGACCTAGCCATCAACTAACCTGCAAGCGGCCCAATAAATCCCACTACAATCAAGGATAAGGTTATGAGGCTAAGGTAAGAGATAAGATATTTCCACCCGCTCTGCACTATGAGCCTTTTGCGAAGGGACTTGACCATGGGTCGGCTACGGTGGTTCTACAAGCAGTTAGACTTGTGCTAGAACTCATCCATGGCCATCAACGTTTTATGAAGCACATGTTGGCGCTATCCCTCCTAAGCTTACAATAGAATTACCCTTCCTAGATTCTTGATGACTGAAGTGCATAACGTAGTCCAAGGACTTACCCTTTCAGCCTCTTAAAGGTCTGTGGTCCCTCTGAATCTTAATGATTTTCGGGAAGCAGGTCGATATCGTTCAAGAGATCTGCAAGTCCCTTTTAAGGAACAATGTCCCAACAAGGTTACAAGGGAATCAACATTCTACAAACAAACAGACAATTCCCCTTTTCAGTTCGATTACAAGCACAGACCATATATCAGGGACATGACTAGAATTATGACAACCCTATAGTCATTGTATTTAGGTCGGTTCAATTTTCAAACATAGTTGACACAGGTGGTCATCAAATATTCATTACTATAGGCTTGAGCCATGTTGACCACACTTTGTTAACAGTCCAAGGAGCAGAGTACAAAGGAGCAGATCAAATTTTTTCAAATCAATGTCATCATTCAGGGTCCAGTTATCTGATTGTAAACCCAATTTCTGCAAAATTTTATTGTAAATGATACTAGTATGACCATTGAGTCATGTAATTGCACCTAGATAAGCCTATGATTTTGTTGAAGGATTTCATCCTATGAAGTTTTTTAACCTCTCCAAATTATGTGTGTTTGTAAACACGGATAATCGGCAGAGTTTTTCTTCCAGCTATAACCCCAAAGCTAGGGTGGAATTCTTTGGCAATGTCTTAGGTGAGTCCTAGAGTTCAACGACTCTATTGTAAAAGTATGTTTAGGAATAATTCTAGTGCATGATCCCTCATAATTAGAACACCATGGCTAAATTAGTTTATTATAAGCACTCTTGGTTTCATACTAGATCGTATTGTGTCACAAAATTGGGTAATGTCTTGAGGGTCTAATCTAAATGTGTATTTCCCCTTCTAACAGTTGAACTAAATTGTAATATCTTGATGTAAAAATATTTTAGTGCATGCTCCCTTATAATTAGATACCATGGCTAAAATATTTGAGGGTGGAAAAATAATTAAATCCCCTCTAGAGTCAATTAATTAATTTTTCTAGCAAAATAAAACAAAAAATCTTAAGCCAGAAAATTAATTAATTTAGAGTCAAAAAATAATTATGGAGAAATTAAATTCTCTTCAAGTGGAAAATAATAAAAAAATTTGTGAGTCAAAGAAATTAATTTTCACAGGTCCTCCACCAAGGAAAAAATAGATATTTTCATAAAATTTGAGCCATTGGACCTTGGTGTTTAAGTCAAAGTCAAATGGTTTTTAAGAGAAATTCAAATTTTTCCTCAAAAATCAGAAATCGATGGTGGAGATTAAAAGAAGATCAAGTTATTTTCAACGAATGAGATTATTTTGATGAGGATCAAGCCAACTACCCATTATTTCCACTTGGAGCGGTTTATTTCTCTCTCATTCTCTATATAAGATATTGAGCTCCTATGTGGTATATTTGGATAATCTTTGGATGATGTAATTTTATAACGCTTGTGCTGAGCCTTGCTCTGCTGGAATTATTTTTCTCATAATAGAAAGACTTTGGGGTTTCAGTTCATGGTACTTTTCTATTTGTTGATCTGTGGTGTGTGCTATTTTTATTTGTTTATGCTCTATATTGTGCCAAAATTCACAATTGTTATTTCATTTGTCAATGATTATAACATTCTATTGGTATGAGTTATCTTAGGTGATCTGATTCACCATATGCTCTGACAATTATCTTTAAAATTGAATAGGGATCTACAGGTAATCTAGCCCTTCGACTCCAAGTTCATAGACTGTGGGGAAGAACTGACCTTGTTTGAGCTTTGGGCTTCCATTTTGACGATTTATTTTGCAGGAGGGTTTTGGTCAGTAATCTTTTCGAAGTTATTCATCCATATTATCCACTCTAAAAACTCTAAAAATTTCTCAATCTCTGTCTCTTGTGATATAAAGAATTTATCCGCTAATTAGAGCTTGTAAATTTAAATTTTGTAGATATTATAGATATTTGTAAAATAATTTTTCTAACCCTTGTATTTAAATTTTAAATTTTGTATAGTACTTGGGGTTTGGGATTTTTTTTATTTTTTGTATATATTGGGGTTTTGGGAAAATGTTCTATTCAATTGTGCAGGTAAATTTCTCAAGCCATCAAAGAGATCGAATCTTTTGTGCAGAGACTAGCCTAAGGCTAGGGTTTGTGGGGTTTCTCTCCTCCAAGTGAGACGTCTAGCTTCCTTGCGCAAAATCATTGGGTTTTTTACAATGTTCCACCAAGTTTCGGGGATGAGGAGGCGAGGGAGCGGGGATACGCAGGAGCGGCCTATGCAAAAGCTCCCCACAAATTTTTAGGAAACGTGGGGGGATGTCAGTGTCTTAAAAACTTATAAATATAAAATATAAATCGATGAATCATATAAGTTATAATTGGAACAAATTTAAAATGAAAAGCATGATCATTGATATCATTATCATATAAATTATAATCATACGTCATACATGTAATTTTGTAACTGTACAGTGTAACTACTAGTCTACTAACTTACTAACAATGCACAATGAAAATAAATTCTAAAATAACAAATGTTTAAAGTTTTAAACTTTAAACTTTAAACCATTCTGATTTTCCACTTCCAACTATGGACATTGAATATTGAATAATATAAAAGTCAAGTCTGATACATGAGCGGCAGTGTTCCGTTCAATGAAGGAGCAAACAGAAGGTTGCTTGACGATGGCGACAGTGTTCAATTCAAAGAAGGAGCAAAACAAAATGAAATGTGAAATGAACATAATGTAAACCCTTCACGGTCGGTCAACAAATATTTAAAAATATGATTTTTTTGTTTCGTAAAAAAATTGCGATTTTTTTCTAGGGAAACGACCCCTTAAGACTCCTTTCACCTAGGAAACGACCCCAATTGGAGGAAACAACCCCAAAAATGGAGGAAATGACCCCTTTCAAGTTTCCTCGCATACCCTGTTTTTTGGGAGCATGGGAAACATCCCAAAGTCCCCGGAGCGCGAGGGAGCTAGGAAACTCTACCCCCAGGGGGGGGACGCGACCCCATGGAACACTGGTTTTGTAGATAGATCTAGGCCTAGGAAGGCAAGATCTAGCCTCTAGCCATCCTCCAATATCAACGCACAAGCAAGAAGGAGGGCCACAGGCCCTAGGAGATAATTTTTGGCATTTTTGTGGTAAATTCGATATCTTGGCAAACTCTATTTGTGATTGCAGCGGTCTGAGTACTTTGTGAGGCCTCCAAGGCCTAGCTAAAGCCTCTTTCACCATAGCCACAACCCTTTTCTTCCTTTTTCACGAGGCCGCAACCCTATTTCAACCTTGTCGTAAGCTCTAGAGGGCTTCCTACATTGAGTCGCAAACCCTAAGGCCTATTTTCCTTGTGTCGTGACCCTTTTATCCCCTGTTGTCAGCCCTAAAGGGCTTCTATCCTTTGTCGCAGGCCTATAGGCCTTTCCCTCCCCTCTCGGTAGCCTCCAAGAGGCTTACCTTCAGGTGTCGCAGGCCTTCAAGGCCTTCTCTACCATAGTTGCAGGCCTTCAAGAGTCAAGACCTTCTTTGCCCTAGCCACAGGCCTTCTCTGCCCTAGCTACAGGCCTACCAGGCCTTGAAACCCTCATTGCTGCCTTCCCTTGCCTTCCTAGGCTCCTAGCCTCTTAGCTTTATCACTAGCCTCTTCCATCCCTAGTCTATCCCTCTAGCCCTCATTCGATCATATCTTGGATTTGACATTTTGTTTGCAGGTGTTCCCAGTGGTTTTGGAGCTAACGTTTGTGGTTGCAGATGGATAGACTCATTGGAATACTCCTAGCAAGCAAACTAGTCATAAATCAAGGCAATTGAGCCTAGTGGTTTGACCCTCTATCCTTCCTCTCTCATCACTATTCCATCTACAGTTCTGAAGTACATTGTTGACAGTGGTGTGCTCATGACATAAATACACCTAAAACAATCCTAAACTCATTAATTATTCACCTAAGGAAATAAACATTGATCTTGTCGTTATATTGGTGCCTTATAAGTAAAAATTGGAGGACTTTGGTTTTGAATTTCAAGGTCTGATATATCACCTACAGCTACAATAAGTCACCTACAGCAGTGATATAAACACATAACAGTGGCATAAAACTAATTAACAAATCATCCCCTGTCATTGGGAAAGCATTTTCATTTGTTGGGTTTCCTAATTGCTTGGTGTCTCGTCTTTTGGGTGGATTGTTGTGATTATTGCTTGGCTACCTCATCTTGCATTTCATTGTCATCTCTTTCATCTCATTGCACTCTTGCATGCATAAGCATTCACTGTTAACAATCTCATCTAAGTGATAAGATACATGTGCTCTCATTAAGTCAATATTCTCAATAAGAAGATAAAGGCTCTAAAATTGGTTTACTTGGATTAAATTAACATTTATTGCAAAAGATTATCTTTCTGCTCTAAATAAGTCTGCTCTTTCTCCGTTAACATCATTAGCATAAACTAAAGAGTAATATTTTGAGCTGCAAACATTCCTGCATTGTCATTTTTGGATGTTTAGCTCTCTTCCTCTCATTGACATTGAAAAGCATTAGTACATTGTCTAACGGATTGCTAGCATTTGCGATGTTGGAATACTTTCACTTGTCATTGCTATCATCGAAATTGGCTATTGGGTAAGTAGTTGCATTGCTTTTTATTGTCATAGTAGAATTATCATTTCTTGTAAATTTACTTGTTATAACAAGAGCACTAACTTATTGTTTTGCAAGTGAGCATCATAATCTTGCAATATTATCACTCTCAAAGCACTTAATTGATCTCTTTAATCTTCAGAATTGCTAATTGCATTAATATCTTGTTGAGGGATTGGCATTATCCAATTGGCAAATCAACATTGTTAAGAGAAGCATTGGACTTGGACAATTTAGAATTGGGGAATGAGTGCGGGAGCGAGGAGTAGCAGGGAGGAGGAGAATAATGGTGAGCGGATCAGGAATCTGCACGAAGGAGGTGGTGGTGGATGCGCACCACCATATGCTTGGCCACCTCGCCTCTATACTAGCCAAGGAGCTTCTCCACGGTCAGCGAGTGGGCTGCGTGCGCAGACATTCATTTGGGCAGAGGACTTCTGGCAGGATGAGATCGAAACCCGTGGGCGGCCAAACGGGGCCCAAACTTTTCAGATCCGAGGGTTTTGTGCTCAGATCCGGCCTGGATCTACACGATCAGGCCAACACTCGAGAACAGTCAGAACCCTGGAAGCAGATCAGCGGCAACAAGCAAAGATCGGGCAGAGGGTTGGTGGATCCAGGCATGCACAAGGAAAAACGACCCGATACGAGGCCAGATCCAGAAGACGGTTCACAGATGGAACAGGTAATAACAACTCCTTTTCAGATTTTTATTAAAACCCCTGTGGGGAAAACCTGCTTAGTATGGGTACATGCAGAAAGCACTATCTTGCAGCTGAAAAAACAAATAAGGGCAGTAACGGGATACCCGGTCCAGATCCAACATTTGGTCAGCGGTAGGTGGTCCCTCCAGGATAGTAGATCGCTGAAAAGCTATGAGATAAGTCCAGGATCAACCATTGCTCTAAACCTCAGGCTGAGAGGAGGGGCTACGCCTCAGGGACAGTCAAGCTCCTCAGGAGGAGACAAGGGGAAAAAGACAGCACCTCAGCATCAACCCAAGGAAGGTCCCTCATATAAAAACATTTTACAGGGCAATAAAGAATCAGCGGCCTCTCCAGATCAAGGTGGATATACACCTCGGCCATACATAGTAGATCAGCTAGGGCAAACTCCAGCTCTAAACTTTGATTCTACAGGGCTTGATGATTTCGTTAAGTCCTACGAAACACAGGCCCTAATCTGCCGTTTTAACAGTTTCTGGCCAAAACCAATGGACCTATTCCACTGGATCTTCACCAAATGGACCATGGAATGTGACATACATCTATGCTCCAAGGGGTTTTTTATAGTAAGATTTGCATCCAAGGAAGTTAGAGATACAATCATCAGCGCTGGGCCTTGGTTTTGGGGAACATCGGGGTTGTTTATGACCCCATGGTTCCCAGATTTCGATCCAAACAAAACGACGGTATCCAAAGTGTCGGTCTGGGTCCGTCTATACAACCTTCCCCTTCACTTTTGGAGTGAACGAGTACTGGAAGGCATCGGGAACAGTATAGGGAAATATCTCAAAACAGATCTGGAAAGGATTGATGAAAGGGTCTATACTTTCGCACGTATTTGTGTGGAAGTAGATCTAAGTAAAGGGTTGCCAGACAACATCAGGCTGATCTACAAACAACAAAATTGGCTGCAAACACTAGACTACGAAAACACTGCATTCAGATGCAGGCTCTGTAGGCAGACAAGACATTTGCAAAGCACATGTCCAGAAGCAAAGAAAGTAAACAACAAAAAGAAGCAGAAAGGGAAGCAGAGGAAGGGATGGCAATTTCCACCCCCCGTCTCAGAGGATGAAGAATCAGAAGCAGAAGAGGAAGATACCCCCACAGAGAATGCAGAGGTCTCTCAAGGAATGGAGACCCAGAAGGGAACCACATCAGATAACAAGGCCACACAGTTCCACACAAATCAGGGAGAGAAGGCAAACGAGGATCTGAATATGGGAGGGACCAAAAGGCATCATCACTCAGACACTTCAGATTCAGACAAGGAAACAGTTACACAGAAAGTAGAAACACAGTTAGTCATAGCTTCGATCGAGCCAACTCAAGGTGAGTGGCGCAAGGTCGAAAAGAAAAAGGGGAGAAAAACTTGAAGGGTGAGTCCATTACTCACTACCGGTTTTCAGTTTTTCTGCCCTTCCCCCTTTTTCTCTCTTTCTCTTATTCTTCTTCTAGTGCACGTTATTTTTTAACGTTGCATGGGGTGCGAAAGCACTTGAGCCCTATGGGCTAATACAGAAATGCTTAATGCATCTGCAATGTGTAACTTTTCATTTTTAAAATAAAAGGTTACCGATTTTTTCCTTGGAAAAAAAAGAGAAGCATTGGACTTGTGCATTTTACATTTGTTGATCAAGTAATTGTCCATTGTGAGATTGTTAATCATGAATTGCTTTACATAACATTTTATGGCGCCATCTCATTGGTTCATTTAGCACTCCTTTTTAGGAGAAGATTGTCCTTGTAAATTGTTAAGTACTTTTCTTTTATTGCTCTAAATCGAAGATCATTATGTGGGTAATTCAAAGTACTTAAAACTTTTAATGATCTCACCTAAAGGCTAATCACTCATTTTGCACTTGCATTCTAGGAATAGCATTGCATTAATTAACTTACCTCCAAGCATAAGTTTGGTCGAAATACAATAGGATCACCTCTCTCACCCAACTTGCGAAGTTTAGACCCCCACTTGTGGTTAACACAATGACCTTGCATTCGTCAGAGCCACAGTCTTTGCAGCGTTGGAGGCATCGAGTGGTTAGAACTCCAGGGGAGGTATCGTTAATATAGCCTTTGCTATCTTCTCTTGGGTTTCTCTCCACAACCTACACTTGAGATTGGCTTCAAAACAGCTGAGAGAAATGATTCACTGAGATAGGCATTTAATCTAAAATTAACCCAGAGTTTGCATTCCACTTAGTTTTAGGTTTTGCATCACATATAGGATAGTGTGCATCCTAAGCAGCGATTGTTCATCCAGTAACTTGGCAGTTAATTTATATTATGCAAGTGATATGACTCTAGAAGACACCGATCTCTCAATACTCAAATTAAATCGTGCTAATAATTAAACTTGCTAATCACCATTAACCAAGTTGCTAAGCCATTCAGTTGTGTCTCCCAAGCTTCTTGGTTCCTGATAAGTCTTTCATCGTCACATTTCATAGGGACTACCCCCCATAGCTTGTTGTAGGGAGATAGCTAGAACGGAGAGGGCGGGGATAAGATTGACAGCCCCTACTCTAAGTCGTTGTTGCGTTCACCTGTACAATTTGGGCGACAACAAGCCACACAGCGAACACCCAATGCTCATCCCACATATAATGATAGCTATTCATTGCATACAACACTCATATAGGTGGTTACACTTGTGTATTTCCTGCATAATGAGGATTAGTGCAACACTACAACAACAAGGCACACATTCATCAGAATTTCCATTCCAATCAAAGCGAACCAAGAATCATTCATACAGTTAATGAAACACCAATGTAACAATTTGGCATGAACTCAATAACCAAAAATGCATTTACAAACACTTATATGAATTCAACACTAGAATTAGCATCTAAGGTCGAGACTACAACTATCCACCCAACCATAGACAAGCTACAGCCATAGCTACATGTAGTTGTCACCCTTGAGCCAGATTCCAAAGCTTGAGGTGGAGTGCTTTTTTGGGCTTTTGACAAATAGAACAATGGAAACAGGAATGCCACCAAGCCACGTTGCCTTCATCCACCAGCTACCCATATGACATTCAACATTTCAGGTATAATCACTCCATGTCGGGACACGAAAACACAGAGATCCTCAACTCACTCTACAGGAGAAGAGAGCCACAATTAGGAAGGTTCATCAGTGGTTAAGTTGTCGATGTAAAGAAATCACTCTCTAGGTGGTTCATCAATGAGTCAAGAACCAAATTTTTAGCCTAAGGCAACTCCTGATGGTTCTTTCAGCCCTCATGAGCACCAGACTGAAATCTTCCAATCCAACTGGTTCAACAAGCCACAACCTTCTAGTGATTTCTTCAAACTAACAAACAAGCCACTGCTCTCTCTCTCTCTGTGATGCCTTTACCAAGCAAGCCACATGTCAGAGGATTCTTCAACTGGTGCTCTAATCCAGAGATCAAAACTTAGGGATAGGAATCATTGTTCCTTCTCCAACACTTTTCCTTTTTTTCTTGTTGCTTCTATGTGCATCCTTTTTTCATTTTTCTTTCTAGGCGCCTATACGCCCCTCAGCTGATTTTACCTTGTGTTGTTCAACGGCCAACTGCCTACCTCTCCACGAGGTTCCACGTAGCCCCTTTCTTAGACAGTGCAGCCCATACTACTCTATTCAAATTTTGTCCTTATTTTCTTGTTGTTAGAGGCTACGGATGTTAATTTTCCACTGTTCTATGCTATTACAATCACTTGGCCCAATATTTTCTTCAATTAGCAATCAAATTCAATCTTCCAATGATAAATAGCAATTGTAGATAGAACAGTAAATGCAATGTACAATAGAAGACAATCAAGATCATAACAAGAGACACAAGATTTAGTCAAAGACCAGGGAAAAACCCCACCAGGGGAAAACCCTTTCAAATTATTCTTCTAATAGATTGTCATCAAATGTTCAACAGAGAGATACAATGATTCAATTCATCAACAAAAGAGTCAAAGTCAATTCCTTGACTAACCAAGAGATCAACCAACCAATATCCAATAGATGAGCCTCACATGCAAACTTGGTCAACAACTCAAAGTCTGCAATTCTGCCACAATCAAAGATGCCCTAACTAGTCGTAAGTCAACGGTCACACTGCCTCAAACGAGCTCAACAGTCAAAATATGCAGCCTTCTTTGCTGGCCAAACTTCAGCAAAAGCAGCCCCAAACAACTCGATCAAACTCAGTCAAAGGAGAGGGAAAAACCATGTGATCAACTTCAAATTTCAAAGGTCAAAGTCAGCGGTCAACAGAGGTCAAACTACATAGAAAATATCAATCTTTGTGCCAGTCAATTCGGCCTCCTAGAATAGGTTCAAATCTTGTCAAAGCAAGTCAAACTTTCCATGGTCAAAGTTGGTCAAACCATCCCAAACAGAAGTCAAACTTTGGTCAACAGAAAGTAATCTCCTCCTCACATGTGTGAAAAGAACCTGCAATTTTCAAAGTTGTACAAACCATAGAAGAGAACCAACGAATGTGTTGATGATGCTCTAAAGTGATGTGCCTTGAAGTGTATTTATATGGGTTTTAGGAGACCCAATTTGTCTTTAAAGCCGACTTGTACTTTTAGTGCGCATATGGGTTTCACATTAAAAATATGTTTTTCCTTGGCCAAATTAAATTCTTCTAAGGGCAAAGAGGGTCTTCTTTACATGAGGAAGCTTGTCAAAAGGAGGGAATATTCCCCTGAGCTGGCAAACTAAAACTCCCTCACAACTAAGGAGAAATTTCCAACTACATCATAAGTCCCATCTCAAATGTTCGTCATCATCACGTCAAATGTCGTCTTTGCTCATCTTCGCTCAACCCTACTCTTCTGTTGAACACTCTGGGATCTAAAGAAGAAGAATTTGACATCATAGGGGAGCTCAAGCTACCACGCTCTATCCAAGGACAATAGGCAGGATACTACTTACGGTGAGGTAAGAATCACACTCTATCCTATTGACATGTGACAATAGGCAGGATACCACTTACCCTAAAGGAAAAGATCACAAACTATCCTATTGGTTGTTGATCTTCCCAACTTGACCCTCAAGAGTCAATGGTAGAACACCTACATCCCATCACTTGAGCAGGATACCACTTACCATGAATGGTAAGGTTCATAGTCTATCTCAAGTCTACTCACCCATTGGCCAGATGGGCAGAAACAATCCCAACAAACCAATCTTGTGGGTAGGATTCCAACATGGGTATACTCTGTCAAGACCAAAGAGAGACATTTGGCAGGATACGACTTACCGTAAAAGGGAAGGATCACAAACTATCCTATTGCTCGACAATAGGTAGGATACGACATACTGTAGAAGCTAAGGATCACAGACTATCCTATTGTCCAGAGTTCCCTTAACCCAAGGAATTATCTAGCTCAATTCCTCTCCTTGTGAGCTCAAACAAGGGGGAAGAGCATAGCTCAGTGTTCTCAATTAGTCGGGACCCTTACCGAGGAGGGTCACATCCATTAGTCCAAGCTGCTTTTTGAAGATCAAGAACTTCCCTTTTGGCAAAGCTTGGTGAGTATATCTGTTATCTGTTCATCAGTCGAAATGTGATGAAGTCTCATTGCTCCTCTCTGCACCATATCTCATATATAGTGATACCTGATCTCAGTATGCTTGGACTTGTCATGAAACACGAGATTCTCTGCTAGTTGGATCCCACTTTGGTTGTCGCAATATATCACCGCTGTATCCAGGATTTGCTCAATTAGCTCTCCAAAGAGCTTCCTCAACCATATTGCCTCCAAGCCAGCCATGCTAGCAACCATATATTTTTCCTCGGTCATGCTCAAAGCTACGAACTTCTATTTCTTGCTCATCCAAGATATCAAGGTAGACCCCAAACTAAAGCAACCTGATGTGCTCTTCCTGTCAATAACATTTCCATCCCAATCAACATCAGTGTACCCATGTAGTCTCACATCTTCAGTAGTATATCTCAGACCAAGATTGATCGTCCCATGCAAATATCTCAGCACATGCTTAGCAACAACCCAGTGTGCATGGAGAGGACCAATCATGAATTGAGTCAAAGTGTTAACTGCAAAACATATGTCCAGACAGGTGTTCACTAGGAACATCAATGCTCCAATCAATTGTCGATACTCAGAGGGGTTCACCAAGTCAGGTCCAACAACATATCCACATAACTTCTTGAAGTTTATTTCCATCAGAGTGGCCAGGGACTTGCGTTCTACCATTCCAAATCTTTCTAATAGTTTCACGACATATTTTCCTTGAGAAAGGAAAATCTCACCGAGTCTTTGCCATACTTCTAATCCCAGGAAGTAATGCATCAAACCAATATCCTTCATTTCAAACTTAAAGGCCAACTCCCTCTTACATTCAAGCACAGAGGCTCACTACATGTCAAGAATAGATTGTCAACATATAAAATCAAAATCGAAGGCATACCTTGGACGACTTTGAAGTAGAGTTTTGAGAAAGCATTGCTTCTCGTGAATCCAAGCTCCACTAGGTAACTATCAATGCGGGCATACTAGGCTCTGGGGGCTTGCTTCAAATCATATAGTGCTTTCCTCAACCCACAAACATGAGACTTCTTGTCCTTCACTTCAAATCCCTGATGTGTGCTCAACATATACTTCTTCCTGTAGTATGCCATGAAGAAATCCAGTCTTTACATCCATCTAATGAAGGGTCCATCCTTGACTTGTAGCAAAGGCAACAATAGAACGGATAGTAGTTTATCAGGCAACTGGTGCATATATAATATCATAGTCTTCTCCCTCTTTTGGGGAAAACCTCTAGCAATGAACCTTTCCTTATATTTCTCAACACTCCCATCACCTACATGCTTGATCTTGTATAGCCACTTTGAAGTTATGACAAACTTTCCTTTGGGTCTCGAAACAACATCCCACACATCATTCTTCATAATAGACTCATACTCTTCGGCCATGGCATCCTTCCAAACCTGCTCTTTCATTGCTTCTTCAAAAGTGGGAGGCTCAACCTGGATGATAGTGCTCATAGCTACAACGTACCCCTGGTATCAGCATGGCTTCTTGCTTTCTCTAAAGGTACCTCTAGAAGCGACTTGTCTTTCAGCATCTTGTAAAGTATCACAAAGCCAAAGTGGTCTCTTCTTGGTAGGGGGATCACTTGGAGCAGAATACAAGGGTTCCATAGGCTCCATGGGATCATCAATAATACGTTTCTCAAATTCCAGCATAGAAGCAACTTTTGATCATGTAACATGGCTCAGGAAACATCCATGATAAACCTGTTCTTTCTTTCAGCGACACTATTCTGCTCGAGATTATATGGTACAATAGACTCTTTCTTGATTTGAGCCTCCTTGCAAAAGTCAACGAACTCATTTGAGGTATATTCTCCAACATTGTCAGACCTGAAAACTTTGATTTTCTTCCCTGTTTGATTTTCTATCAACGCCTTGAAGTCCTTAAACCTATCAAATGCTTTGTCCTTATGCTTCAAATAGAATATCCATGTTTTCCTAAAGAATTCATCAATAAAGATAATATAATAGAGGTAACCACCAAGGGAGTGCACAAGCATGGGTCCACATAGGTCAGAGTGGATGAGTTGTAGAATATCATTAGTCCTGCTTTTGCTGGAGAGGAATGATCCCCTTGTCTTCTTTCCACTAGCACACTCTGGATATACACCATCATGACTAAATTGAACACCAGGCATCCCAAAGACCAACTTTCCTACTTTAGGTCGAGCTTCGTAATGTAGATGTGCCAACCTTCGATGCCATAGCTCACTTTGATGATTGATATCGTGGACCATAGCTTGTAGAGGTATTCTATTGACTCTATAGTGTCCTTCAAATCTACATCCCAAGGTGAAAGCATCCCTCATGCGAGATTCCATAGGCCAAGTGAGGACCTTTTCTCTTGTGAAGGAAACTCTCATCCCTTTGTCTTCCAAGGCAAATATAGATACCAAGTTCTTCTTTAATCCCGGAACATACATAACATCATGAAGAAAAATGAATTCCCTGCAGTCCAAATGAAACTTAACAGATCAAATCCCTTCACAAGATGAGTGGAGTTGTCTTCAAGGATGATCTTTAGATTTGACTCCCTCTCAACCAGATTTGAAAGGACCTCACAATACCCAGAGAAATGTCTAGATGCCCCACTATCTAACAACCAACTATCACAAAAGTCTAGAGAAGAACAACTAGAAAGAGCAGAAATAAGAATATGTTCAGATTGAGAAGCAACTGCATTATTTTCATACCTTGAGTTCCTTGATCTCATTTGCAGACGATGTCCTTCTTCATGATCATCAGGAGCATCATCTCTTCTTCTTCTATCATCTCTCCTTCTTCTATCATCACCCCTTCTTCTATCATCACCTCTTCTTCTATCATTAAACCTGTTGTTGTTGAAGCCACGATTGTTGTTGTAATTGGACCTTGGAGCATCTCTCTTTTTCGAACAATCTCGGGCATAGTGACCATGCTTGTGACAATTGTAGCATTCAATATTCCTTAATCTTCTATTTGAGTCCTTTGATTCAAGGGCAAGCTTTCTTGAACCAAATGGTCTCCCTCTTCCTTTTCTCTTCTTGTCTTGTGCAACAAATGCAGAGGGCTCTCCTTCTTCATGCTTTTGAATTCTCCCTCTAGAGATCATCCTGGTTTCTTCTTGAGTACACTTGCCAACGAGCTCATCAAATGTTAGGAACTTGTCATTGTTGCTAATAGTAGTAATGAAGGTTTCCCAGATAGGAGGAAGACCTTGAAGAGTGACCAACATCAGCGCTCTGTCAGATATATGCTCACCAGCAGTCAGCTATTGATCCCTTAGATAGGATATCCTCATGACATAGGATTGCATAGATTTCCCCTTGTTAATTTTCATGTCCTTTAGTTGTTTCTTCAAAGAAAGGAAATGATTCAAATTATTGACCACATACATCCCATCCAGCTTATCAAAGATATCCTTAGACTTTTTCAATTTTCCAACATAAGGAAAGAAATGATCTTTCAATGAATCAATGAAAATTTTCTTGACTTTGAGCTCACCTTTCTTGTATCTCGATTTAGTAGTAGCAGGAGCATTTTTCAAAGGCTCGGGTACTTTTCCTTCCACATATTCCAAGACATCATTGTCATCCAATATGACTTCCAACCTGATCTTCCAAGCAGCAAAGTTAGATGAGTCACCCAACTTCGCAATGTCCTTCAAGTAAGAGATAGATATCTTGACCAAGTCAAAAAGGCTCCTTTAGCTTCTTCCAAAGATGATTGCTTTTGTTTCTTAATTCCTTAGGCTTGTCTTCACCTTGGCTCTGATACCATGTTAATTTTCCATTGTTCTATGCTATTACAATCACTTAGCCCAATATTTTCTTCATTTAGAAATCAAATTCAATCTTCCAACGCTAAATAGCAATTGTGGATAGAGCAGTAAATGCAATGTACAATAGAAGACAATCAAGATCAATAACAAGAGACACAAGATTTGGTCAAAGACTAGGGAAAAACACAAGGGAGAAAACACTTTCAAATTCTTCTTTTATTAGATTGTCATCAAATGTTCAGCAGAGAGATACAATGATTCAATTCATCAACAAAAGAGTCAAATTCAATTCTTTGACTATCTAGGAGAGAAACCAACCAATATCCAATAGATGAGCCTCAAAGTCAAATCTACTCAGAGTCTGCAAATTTTTGCCACAGTCAAAGATGCCCTAACCAGTCCACAAGTCAACAGTCAAACCGTCTCAAAGTAGCTCGGTCAGAATTCAAAATACTCTGCATTCTTGCTGGTCAAACTTCAATCAAAACAGTCCCAAACAACGTGTTCAAACTCAGTCAAAGGAGAGAGAAAAACCTTGCGGTCAACTTCAGATTTCAAAGGTCAAAGCCAGTGGTCAACAGAGGTCAAACTACCCAGAAAATCTCGATCTTTGTGCCAATCAACTTGGCCTTCTAGAACATGTCTGAATCTAGTCAAAGCAAGTCATACTTTCCATGGTCAAAGTTGGTCAAATCATCCCAAATAGAAGTCAAACAGTATGAATTGGTGGATTTCATTATTATAAAAATGAACCACTTTGCTCAACTTGTTAATGACCACCACAATGGCATCATGTTGTTTGGAGGCTCTTGGCAACCCGGTAATGAAATCCACAGAAATCACTTCCCACTTTCACTCCAAAATGGGAATGGACTGCAACAACCCTGTTGGGTGTTTACATTTGGCCTTCACTTGTTGGCATTTTATGCACTTGGCAACTAAATCGGCCACTTCTCTTTTCAAATTAGGCCAATAATAAAACTTTTTGATGGCAGTGAGAGTCTTGCAGTATCCCGGGTGACCGGAATATGGCTTAATATAGAACTCTCTCATTATAAGCCTCTTCAAGTCATTATTGTTTGGCCCATAGATTCCATTCTTGAATCTAACTATGCCATCATCTCAAAGATGATATTCTTCATTATTTCCATCATCACCCTCTTGTCGTAGCCTTTCTTTTATTTGTTGATACTTCTCATCATGTTGTTCAACGTTTTTGATCTTTCCTTCAAGATCAGTTCCATAAGAACTTTATGGTTGCTAAATGATTTAATTGCACCCTCCTACTAAGTGTGTTTACTACTTTATTCTCCTTGCCCTTTATATATCTGATTTCATAATCAAATTCACTGAGTGTGGCTAGCCATCGGGCTTTCCTTGCATTTAACTCAGGTTGTCAAATAAATACTTTTAACCCTCCATGATCAATCATTCGGGTGAACTTTCTACCAAGAAGGTAGTCTTTCCACATCTCTAATGCATGGATGATGACAGCTAATTCCATATCGTGAGTTACATAATTATGTTCATGTTCATTTAGATTTCAAGACTCATGGCACGCCACTTGACCTTCCTGCATCAACACTCCACCGAGTCCCTCCTTGCAAGCATTTTTTCACACAATAAAATCCTTCTCCGGATCTGTTATCCTTAATACTAGTGTGTTGGTCATTAGTTGCTTCAACAGCTCAAAACTTGTTACACAAAAAGTTTTCCATTCAAATCTCTTTCCTTTCCTCTGCAAGGGAGTGATTGATTGGCCTATCTTGGAGAATTTTTTGATGAATATTTTGTTGTAGCCTGCCAGCCCCATGAATGATTTAA
Organism: Pinus tabuliformis; assembly: GCA_031772625.1. Classification (NCBI taxonomy): domain Eukaryota; kingdom Viridiplantae; phylum Streptophyta; class Pinopsida; order Pinales; family Pinaceae; genus Pinus; species Pinus tabuliformis. The sequence continues at coordinate 988,299,056 of CM062814.1, forward strand.
CTTCAAACACATTCTTTGTTGTTGGCCATCCCATGATAGCCTTAATCTTCTCTAGGTTTGTTGTAAAATATCAAGACTTGTAGATTACAACTTATTTTCCTTATCTTGATAATTACTTGTGATGTTAGTTGGTCTTTTATTACTTCTTTAAATTTGTTCATCAAGCAATTACCAAACACAATGAAGATCACAAAGAGACAAAGTACACAAGATGTAGGCTCCAAGCCAGGGAAAAACCCCTCCAAAGGGAAAACCCAGAAAATGCTTCTCTTCTTTTTTAGAATATGCTTACAAAAGAGACTTCCAAGACCCAAAGACACAAGCCAATAAACCCACCAAACCCCGAGCCAGCCCCCAGCGAGATCTTCCTTGCGACAACTTCCAGAACTTCAATACTGCTACATTGCTACTGCAACTTCGAACCTTGCAACAAAATTTTGGCCCTGCAATTTCGGCCCCCTGCAACTGCTACAGAATTTTGTCCTCCTACAACTGGTAACTTCACAAACCCTAGCGAGACGAGAAAAGATTCCTTGGCAAAATTTTGACTTTTGCTCTTCTTCTTCGTCCTCCCAGCTACTCTTCTTCTCCTTCGCTATTGTAGATCGAACTTTCTTGAGATGTGTGTCCAAATGAGGTCGAGTTCCCTTGTATTTATAGCCTTTCTTAAGGGTCGAATAGCCCTCCTTTAGGCCGACTTGATCTTTCTCTTGGCCGACTTGGCCTTGGGCTTATCCATGGTTTTTCTCGATAAAATAAATATTTTTCTTCATTACAATGAGTCCAAATGGGACTATGACACATGACCAATGTTATTCTTTATCCTAAAAAGACATAGAAAGACCTAGAAGACCTAAAAGCACGAAGAACATACTTTTGATTCAAACTTGAGTATGAAACTCAAACTCCAAAAATAAAATATAACTTATTTTTCTTTCATTTTCTTTCTTTCTAAAGAATATACAATGTCATGATTACAATATCATCATAATGAAGACCGAACCTTGTTACAATTTTCAACAGGGTCAACTGATACTCCCTCCCTTCAGACAATGTGCCCCAAGTAATGAATTTGTGATTGGAAGAAATAGTATTTACTAAGCTTTGCATAGAGCTTATGCTCTCTTAGCAATTAAAATACTGCGTCCAAATGCTCTTCGTGCTCCTCCTTGGTCCTTGACAAACTTATCCAAATAAGGGTGCAATACATTGTTCATAAGGCACATATAGGTTGCAGATGCATTAGTAAGTCTATGACAAACTTATCCAAATAAGGGCGCAATACATTGTTCATAAGGCACATATAGGTTGCAGGTGCATTGGTAAGTCTAAAGGGCACTACCACAAATTCATAATGCCAATACCTCATTCTGAAGGATGTTTTGTGAATATCCTCATCTTTTATATGCACCTGATGATAGTATGATCTTAAATCAATCTTGTGGAAGATTTTTGCTCCTCTGCATATATGTTCTTAATGGTCACTTTATTTAACTTCCTGTAATCTATGCATAATATGAGTGTACCATCCTTCCGCCTTATGAACAGGACTAGTCCTCCCCATGGGGACATGCTTGGTCTTATATAGCCTTTATTCAGCGTTTCTTGAAGTTGTAATTTCAGCTCAACCAACTCTGGTGTACTCATCCTGTATGGTGCCTTGGATGCTGGAGTTGGTCCTAGCACCAATTTGATGGAGAAGTCTAACTCTTTGTGAGGAGGTAATCTAGGAACTTCTATTGGAAATACATCTCCATACTGCTACAACACAAGATATTGTTTCAACAGTTCTCTCTCCTATTCATCAACACTACTAGTGGCTCTTTCATCGCTGGAAATTTGCACAGCAAATAAATGGAAGCCTTTCCTGCTACTTCTCTTGGCTTGCATCGTTGTGATCGTGTGATGTCCCCTCTAATTAATTTTACCCAACAGCTACACCAGTTTTGCAATTTTTGCAAAAAGTCGTGGCAATTTTGATGTTTTGGGAGTGCTTAACTTAGGGGAAGTGGGTTGGGAGGACCCCACTTAATTAAATTGGCTAAGGAGGGTCACAACATAGGAGAAAAAGGGAAATTAAAGTGGTAGTGGATTTTGGTGACCACCCCAAAAGAGGAATACGCACCTCTTGAGCAAACTTGCACTTTTGGAGGGAGAAAGACAAAGGTGGGGTCGATCCATGGGGCCCACATGGAGAAGTGGGAGCTCAAGGATAAGTAGTGAGAGATGCATCATTTTGGGGGCTTTTTAACCTTTAGACTCACCTAGCACGCTTGACTTTTTGAGTCAAGTCTACAAGTGTTGTTCAGCACACGAGATTTTCGTGCGAGAATCTCAACCTACCTTCGGTGGAATTTGAGTGCCAGCCCAAAGAGGAGATCTAGACTACGTGGTGGAGTTGTTCCAGTGGTTTGTTCAGGAAAAATTCATGGGATTATTGCAGCAAATTGGGCGCAGTAAAGGGAATACACACTCCTCGGGAGAGTTCTTTGCAGAGCAGCGTATATGTGGGCTTTCCAGGAGAGCATTGGGCCAATTTTTCTGAAGATTTGGAGTGTTGGTGGGGCACATTTCTCTGGAGTTTTTGTTGTAACCTTCTCCCATATCAAGGGTTGTGTGGGTCTGCACAAAGGCTATTTCTGGCTACATGTGGTAGTTGGGTGGTTGCATATTTGGAGAGCTGAAGGGAGCTGGGATTTGTGGGGGCATCCGAAGGAAGTTTGCTAGCATTTATCATCATTTTTGCAGTAGCTGACTGGTCGAATTACCCAGTAGTTGGAGGAGCACAAGGAAATTGGGGCAAATTCGGAAGGTTGGAATTAGACCCAACCCTTTCTGGGTCTTTCTAGGTTTATTGAGGAGAGGCCAAGATTAATTTGGCAGCATTTTTGGAGCAGTCTAGGGGCCTCAAACAAGGACTTTATTCCAACTAGCAGTGCATATTTCTAGGCAGCGCAGAGCATAGAGGAAGAGTCATTATCCAGCAATTGGGCATCTTGCTTTCTCACCTGGGGTTTGTCCAGCTTGCCTTTGGCAAGCCCAGGTGCACTTGTTCCTACCCATTGTACTCCTACCATTACATATAATAAAATGGCTCAGCTTCTTTGGAGTAAATCATGGTTGTGCTGATATTTCTGTTGTGTTTTTGGTTTTTGGTTGCATGTGAGCATTTTATCGTTGTTATCACTTAATATTTCTATTTAGGAATATTACAATGGTATCAGAGCTCATAGTCTTGGCTTAGCCTGTGGGAGAAGCCTTTAGTCTATGACACCAGAGGACAGGAAAAATATCACGTACAAGAGGCAGAGGTACAGGAGCAGGTAATGACAGCTACAGATTACCCTTGATCCATAAACCCTTGAGCTAGAGGTTGAGGGGCCAAATATGAGGGACAATCAGAATGACGAAGTGAGTAAAGGGGCAATTTTCCCAACACCTCTTGAAGGCTATCCACGACTTGTGTAGGGGTATTGATGAGTTGAAGCAACAGAACAGTAGTAACAACAAGGGCAATGGCATTCAAGGAGACATCCATTTGTGTGAGGGTTAAGGTACCTCGCACCACCAGGCAGCAAACCCACCCAACGCACCTCATGTCTCTAGCACATCACCCAGGTCGACTATCCCTACATTTTTAGGATTAGGTGTTGGAGGGTCGCAGGGGCAGGAGGACATGCCAATGGGAGACTATTTTGTGGAGTACCAGTCCTATGGGGTTGATTTCAGAGAGCCCATTACCTTCAAAGACTTTTTCCAACTTAAGGGCAACAATAAGAGAAAGGGGTAGAGTGGAGGAGGCTACACGCACGGCACTGATTTGCAGCGGATTGTGGGAAGGTTATTCCTTCCAAATTTTGATGGCTCGCCTAAGAGCTCAGCCAGGGTGTGGGTCGAGAAGTTGGATGTCTATTTCCATCTTAACCACATGAAAGAGGTGGAGGCAATCAAGATTGCCACTCTACACTTGGAGGGAAAGACCTAAGATTGGTGGATCCATAGGTTGACCATGATGCAGCATGCAGGAGTTACAGCCTATGAGGATTTCACACAGAGGGTGCTGGAATGCTTTGAGACGAGAAACCCGCAGGAGCACTTTGAAGAGTTGACGCGGCTTAATCAGACCAATAGTGCAGAGACATATATCTCTGAGTTTCTGAGGTTATTTGTGATGGTGTTGAATTTATCAAAGGCCGAGAGGGTATTTTTGTTTTTGGAGGGATTAGCAGGGCCACTGAGGGGCTTGACAAGGTCCAACAGGCCCACCACTTTGCAGGATGCAGTAAGTAGAGCCCAAGATTTGCAGGATGCTCTTCCAAGGACCAAAGCACAGATACCCACCAGATTGGTATTCAAGCAAAGGGGAAGAGACACTAGACTCCCACCACAACGAGATATTCAGGGGCATGGGCAGCTGGATGATGAGACCAGGAGGAACCTCTATAGGAGGAAGTTGTGCTTCACTTTCCAGGAGCCATGGGCACCAAGGCACCAGTGTACCAAGGGCAAGGCACACTTCATAGAGGTATTTTGTGACATTGAGCTAGAGGATGATGCAAAGTAGGAGGTAGGCATTGGTGATGATGAGCCACAGGTGACAAGAAGAGGAGGTGGAGGACCACCACCCCCACCAAGAGGAGCACCCTTCCTGCCTGCAACAGGGGTTATCGCTTCACTTTGGGGAGTGCCAAAGTACCTTACTTTGAGAATCAGGGGCACGATGCAGGGACAGTGTATTTTGATGTTGGTAGACAGTCGGGCCACCCACATTTTCGTAGATGCCCGACGGTGGAGAGGAGACACATACACACGAAGTCCTTTGAGAGATTCTCGATCTTGGTGACGGGAAACTATACCATGCAGTGTACTAGATACGTCCCCGGTATGACAGTGGTGATGGGGTACTATTCTATGACAGATCATTTCCTTGTGGTTAACGTTCCTGACACGAACGTGGTGCTTGGCGTGCAGTGGTTGTATTCTCTTGGGCGCGTTACCACGAACTAGCAGAAATTGGAGATGGAGTTCACGGGACCCGATGGGAAGATGGTTTTGTTGATAGGCATGCACTCATACCCCCCACAGACAATATCAACGCATAAGATGGAGGTAGACTTGAGGCATGGGGATATAGAGTGGGTCGTGGGGCTCAGGATATCTGATGCAATGGGAAATCCCCAACCACCACACCTAGACATCCAAGCCATTCTCGACAGGTAACCAACAGTGTCTGCAGAGAGTCACAAGAGGTTGTACTGAATCTATGACAAGGAGATGTTGGTCATCATACACGCATTGGCTAATTTCCCACAATATTTGGTGGGAAGACTGATCATAATAGTCTTCGCCACTTTGTAGTGCAGAAGGGCCTCAACGATAGATAGAAAATGTAAGAACCATAAATTCAACAAAAAAAAAATCAAAATATATAATTTAACACAGCATTTAAATCATTAAACTAATGAAAACCAACCTGTCTACTCTGTTGTGAAGCTCGACTGTAATTGTTCTGCTGTAATTTTGTCCTCGCTGCAATTTTTGTAAAGCCCTGGTTGAAGATGCTTCTGATTTGCTCCAGTTCCCGCTTCCGTTACCAAAAGACCAAAACCTCCTGCCAAACTGGGTACAACCTAGGTACTCAGTCCAGAATGCTTCTCAATTGATGCAAACTGTTCCCCCGTGCCCAAAAACTTCAGAAACAAACAAGGCTCAGTCCTTACTGTCTGTAATCTCTTGTTACAAATTTTCCTCCTCTCAATTGTGCTTCCCCCAACAGCCAAAAGATTTTTTCCCCCCTTTCGAAACCCTTCTTCCTCTCTTAAATAGTAGAGGTCCCTCCACCTCTATGCATTCATTCACCGTCTTTATAAAAGAATATTATTTTCTGTTAAACGGTGGTTGCCTCATCATGCTTCTTGCATTTAATTGAATCAGATGACTTTACAACATAGGGTGGAATCACTTTTAACTATGACGGTTGGTGTTTTGATTTACTAAAATAGTATATAGCCATAATGATTTAAATATTATTTTATTTTTATAACATATCAGGTTTAATAATAAAGTTTATGGATTTAATTTATTTAATATACATTTTGGGTTATATACAAGCTGGTAAACCTATGAATAAACTCAACATTTTCACAATATTTCTTACTAAATGTATATTCATTCTATTTACGAGAATTAGGTATTTAATTAACACTTTTGATAATTAAATCATTTATCTTATAATTATACATTATTCATGAGTAGTTGATATATAAACTAGTGCAATGTATATGATGCATGCATATGTAGCTATCATATGCATACCTCACATGCATTCTAATATTGCTATGTTGCTCGTGATTCGAGATAGGTTGTTACAGAAAAAGTGGGTTAGCAGAATTTAGGCCTACAATTTTGACATAGAGTATGTCAAGGGCAAGCATAATGTGGTGGCAAATGCCCTATCCAAGAGACCCGCGACACTTTCCCTCATGAGCATCTGCCATGATTGGAAAGCACAGTTGTTGGTGGAGTACTCCAAGGATCGACAGGTGTGTGAGATCATTGAGGGTAGCCATGGGGACGAGCGCTACCGTGTGATGGCAGATGTCATTTACTACAAGGGGCGCATTTATTCAGTTCCTGGTTCGCAGTTGAGGGAGAGGATTCTCCATACAGCATATGATTCACTACTGTCAGGACACCAAGGGTTCCTAAAGACCTACAGGACAATTAGGGAACGCTTCACTTGGAAGGGCCTCAAGGGTGACGTGTTGAGAGTCAAGACAGGTGTAGGAGTGTGAGGCTTGCCAAAGGAACAAGGGAGAGTTGTGTAAAATTCCCAGTGGAAATTTACAATGATAAACAAGCAAACATAGCAAGAATACACACAAAAATTCATAGCACATTAAACACCCAGAAATTTCCATAAACTGCGTTGAGCTAAGCCATTTTATTGATATAAATGTTGGGTACAAAGGTAAGATCAAAAAGCATGCACCTAGACTTGCCTAACACAAGCTAACAATGCCCAAGTGATGAAATTAGTTCCTCTAACATGCAATGTGGTTGTCCCCAACAAGCTCTGCATTGTGTGAGTGAAAATTTCACTGTTGGTTGCAAACAATGGCTACTAGGGCCTCCTCCGGTGCTCAAAAAATTCCGGGAAATTAACCATGGGCTCTCCACCAATAAACCACAAAAACCCACAAAGAAATTGGCTAAATGTTGACCTTGGAATTTCAGCCTAATTTCCCCTACCTCCTCTAGTTGCAGGGTATTTCGACCTACCTGTAAATGAGGCTACCAAATGCTCCCAAAATGGTTGAAAAGCTCACCAAAACTCCTTCCGAGTTGCTCCCACAATCTCAACCTCAAATTCGACCTCCTTCTTGTGTCCCACGTGTGGCAAGGAAAGGGATTGCACAAGCCCACGCAATCTCTGCTGAAGTTGCTCCAAGAACACGCTGAAATGCCCCCGGATCAATCTGAAATTGATGGAATTCCCTCCTTGGGCTAGCACTCAAATTCCACCGAAGCAAGGGATGAGATTCTCGCCTGAAAATCTCTTGTGCTCAATAGCACATGCAGACTTGGCCTCCAACTTAAGTGTACTAGTCAAGGTGAATGCTCAAATGATCAAGAATGCCAAAAATGAGTGCCTCCTCCTTTTTCAATGTGCCTCCCAATTTCCCATGTGGGCCCAGCCATAGAACTCCCCATCATTTTCCCTCCAAAGAGTGGGTATTTCCTTGGGGGGGGGTTCGTATTTCACCATGAGTGGTCCCCACCTTCCACTAGCTCTTCGATTTTCTTCTTTTCCTCTGAAGTTTGGGCCTTTCCTTAGCTTCAAAACTCAAGTGGGCCCCCATGACCCACTTTTCCTAAGTGCAAATGCAAAATAACGAGCCAAGGAATAAGAAGATAGTGTAGCAACCTTCTTTGTGAAGATAGCTAGACTCAAGGATGATCTTTTGGCCATCGATGAGATTGTTCTGAACAAAGAATTGGTGATCACTGCTATATTAGGATTGCCAACCTCTTGGAGTGCATTTGCTTCAGGTCTCAACAGTTGGAAGGTAGCTCCCACCTTTGAAGAATTATGGACCACATGTAGTCAAGAAGAATTAAGGATCTCAATGGTTGCCAATCCGGAAGGAGTATCAAATGCTTATGTTGTTCATCATAAAGGAAAGAGATCAAAGGGCCTAAGGAAAAAAGTTGGCATGTCTAAGATAGAATGTTATGAATGTCATAAGAAAGGTCACTACAAGAGTGACTGTCCCGAGAATCCAAAGAATAAGAAGAGAGGAAAATATCAAGTCAACCTTGTTGTAGAAGGAGAATCAAAGAAAGCCAAGCCTGAAGAATCCAACATTAGGGACTTACACTATTAAGTCATTTGCTTTACATAACTTGTTTTATATGTTTTAGAATTTATATATTTTTAATATATCTTTGGAAAAGACAATTTTGTATTGTTTTAAGTTTGTAGGTTTCCCTCAAGCTTTGGAGGGAGCTTCCAACAACTCTCAAAGATAAGTATCTCATGTCTTTTCAGTTTTGGGTTCATGTACTCAATTAGTTTTGATTATATTAGATACTAATTACCTTTCTCCATCTGATGTCTTGGTTAGAGAAAACATCTGCAAGGAGGATCTATCAAGACAAGGTTAGTCAAGAAACAAAGGTATGCTTTGAATATATTGATTGAAAGGATTATTCATTTGATGATCTATTACTAACGTTGTTATGACTAGTTGTATTGAATCTTAGTAATTCTTGTTTGTGTTGAAGAATCAAGGGCAGTTATGTATAGTAGGATTCTTCTAGACTTGATAACAACTTGTGAAGCACTTTTACAGTTTATCTTAGCTTGATCTTCTTCTTATTATTAGTGTGTATGTTTACTTCATCAAACTGCTATCAAAACATAAGAAACAAGAACACAAAATGTTGGCTCTTTGCCAAGGCCAAAAGCTCTCTCTCTTAGAGAGGAAAACCCTTTCGTAAGTTTCTCTTATTGAAGCTTCTTATTGATCAATGCCAAACCCTAGACCCTTGACTACAATGTCCTCCAAGCACAAGTCGAGTCCTTCCTCCCTTCTACACTTAGTTCCCCGACACTTAGTCTTCCTTCTTCCGACACTTTGCTCCTCTGCACTTCATCCTCCTTCTTCGTTCTTTGATTGGAGATAGACCTTGCTTATGTGAGCTCTAGATGAGATGCTTCTTTTCTATACTTAGTGATATCCTTCATTCATGGAGACACCTTCCTTCTTTTGACCAAATGAGATCCTTCTAGAGGTGTAGTTGGGGACTTGGTGTGATTGCACAGTAGCCATAGTTTCTTGCACGTGTGGGTGATTTCCTTGAGTATTACGCTCCTTTAACCTTCGCTTGAGAGATCCTTTTGTTCGCTATAGTAGGAGGCCTAATAGGCCTAAGTTACTAGCCCAAACGATGAGAGATATGGTCTTGATATGCTACTGTTGTTATGAATGTAGTCAGGCTTCCTTTTCTCTCACGTGTGACTGTTTTCCACCCTAGATAGAGTCCTTTTGACTTTGGTACAGACTTCTCCTTCTTCATTGCACTAGAGGCTCCTTAAACTTTCTTCACCTTTTCTCGTCTCCTTGTCTTCGTTGATTTCAGAGATGCTTGATTGTCGTTATGAGGGAGTGGACAACCTCTATATATAGAGGACTGTCCCTCCTTTAGGTCGACTTGAGGCCGACTTGTTGACTGTAGGCTGATTTGAAGTTTCTTCATCATTTTTGCTGCTAGGAGGATGTCGTTGCATGGAGAGGACTTGACTTTGCTTAGAGAGATTTCTCTTGACTCTTATACAAGTATATACATGGTGTAACATGCCCTTAAGGGTCTTCAATAATTACATTGACTCTTTGACTTCCTAGAAGCACTTAAATATGTGCTTGACCTACTTCAATGAGCAAGAAACTCCTTGATAAATATAAATAAAATAATATTTCTTTTCTTGAATAAATACAAATATCAAAAGTACATTTATGAAGACCCAACCTATTCTTCAACACTCCCTCTTAACTAGGGAGGTATTCATAAATCATTACAAGGTGTTTACCTATTTTTCAATCTTGAAGAATTCACATAAGAGAAACCGGATTGGCAATTCATCTGTTATAGCATCATAGTAACCAACATTATCCATAGCAAGGCCTTGACTAACAACTCTATCTCTCATAAGATCAGAGCACAATGTTGGCAAGACCAATGACTTATAGACACCTTAGTCATTGTCTCTCAAGGTACATACCCACCCAGGTGTTCACTAAGTATGACCTTCTAGGACTATTCTTGTCTTGGCTTCCCAACCCTCAAAGAATATCGGTCCTCTTGCCTACTCTTGTCTTGGATGCCCTTCACATCCTCAAAGAGTATCGAATGCTAGATGATTACCCAATCCTCCCATTCTTTCTTCCCAAGTGAAGACAAGAATGTTCTCTATCTCTTCCTCTTAATTGAGGAAGACATGCCCAAGTATCCTTTGACAAGGTACTTGTTCCAGCTCCTTTGTAATTCGGAACTTGTTATAACTCCCTCTGAGCTAGGGACTTGTCCATTCATCAACAACTTCTCCTTCGTGGGCCCTTCAGCTGCCTGGTCTCCTTTTTTCCTTTCATGTCATGAAGTCTTTGATTGAACTTCTTCTTGGTAGGGCACTGGCGATCGATTACTTTCCTTCTTGGCTTGTCATGTCATTGATCCTTTGTGGAAAGTGTTCTTCTTGATGTATGTCAGGTTCTTTCGTCATCTGGCTATTCCTCTGTCATCTAACTATGCTTCAGAATGCTTATCACATAGATACTTGGTTGTACTTGATTGTCCCATACTTCGATTTGGTAGCTCTTCATGACTTCATCTTGACATTGCTTCAACATTAGATAGTGCTTTTGTTGGATGGCCTCTTCATCATGACATCTTCGTAGAGTTGAATCATCTATTTGTACCTTACTATCTCCAAGGCCTTCATAGGTGTCAAGGGTCCTTTGATCTTTTTCTTCTTTTGTCAGAGTTGTCTTGCCTTCTTTCGAGAGATGTCTTTAATGGATCTTATCAGATAGTGATTCCTTATGACCATGGTGTTCTTCACATGCTTGATCTCTTTCTTCATTTGCTTCTTCTTGAATGGCTCAGATAATACCCTTAGACTTCCTCATGAGAGCACCTGCTTCTTAGACTAGTCAGCATCTCTTGCTTCTTAGTCAACAATTTTATACTCCTTAGAAGAGTATTTCTTCTTCACTTGCTTCTTGGATTAGTCAAAAGCCTTATGCTCCTGATGGGAGTACTTCTTTATGTCTATGTTGCAGGAAACGTGGTATAGAGGTCTGTTTCCGTACGGAAACGGGTACGAAATGCGGAAACGCGTTTGGTACGGCCGTGAAACGCGTTTCCGGCCGTACTGCCACGTTTCCCGAAACGGAAACGTGGCCAGTACAGTCAGAAACGCGTTTCAGGGCCATACAACCCACGTTTCCTCATTAACTTGTGTTTTTTTTAATTTGTTTTTTAATTTACTTTTATGGTATGTTAGTGACTTCTTGTTGCTTCTAGATGCGTGTCTAAAGTTATAAAAGTGAATTTTTGCCCTAGTGTTGATATGCAGTTCATCAAGAAGTTTGAGGGATATGCAGTTCATGGTAATGTTAAATTCTTAAAGTAAAAGTGATATTCTCCTTTATTTTCATTTTCGTCCTTTTACTTAAATTTTTAACATTACCATGAAATGACTCAGGATGTTTGAGAGTGGTTTCGCCCTCATTGGATTTCATATGGAGAAAGTAGAATTTTAGATCTCACTCAAAATCCAGCAGACTTATTTGTTTTTCAGGATTTCAGGATTGGCGGGATTGCAATGTTTCCATTGGATTTTATCATGTACTAGGGTATGGAACTTGTATTTAATCAAGAGAACCAAGCCCTCTATGCAGGGGAAACTCCCAATAATCAAGATCATGTAGGGCACTAGGGTATGAAACGTGTATTTAATCAAGAGCACTAAGGTCGTTCGACTATGTAGGAGGAGACTCCCAATACAACAGTGGTCCTTCTAAAGAATGGGATGTGGATGCAGAAAATCCTGATTTGGATCTCTCTCTTGCAGCCTTATAGTCTTTATTGTACTTGCAGCCTCATATATTAATATAAATAAAGGCTGATTTTGAGATTTGGATATATAATAAAGGTTGCTTTTGGATATTCCGATAGTTTTATTTTCATTATGTGATCATTCATGAGTAACTGTGATGTAAATTAAATCTTAATGTTTAAGTGTAATAGATTATAATGTATCATTTATGCTTTATGATTGCACATATATATATATATATATATATATATATATATATTCGCGTTTCCCCGTTTCCAAAATTTGGGGAGGTCGCGTTTCGTATCGCTTCCCGTTTCAGAAACTCGTACCCGTTTCCCCGTTTCGTGCAACTTAGCTTTATGTTGACCTTTATTGCTTCGTAGTACATGCCTTCGAGCAAATCATTGGTGAAAGAGATTCCTTTGATGCTTGATCATGCTATAGAATTGTTCCCATGACCCAATAATATATATGATGACATGACTTTAATTTTTAATGCATACATACCTCATCTTGATTCTGTTGGCTTCATTAGATGGACCTTCTTGATTGATGCAGCCCTTCTTGCTTCATTTATTCTTGCCTGCATACCATCCTTCCTTTTATTTTATGAATGGAATTCTTGTTGATACATCTGCTCTTATTTATGAATCTTCTTTTGAAGATTCTTGTCATAGGATCTTGAAGACCCTTATCCTGCAAATGTTTCTTGAATCTTCCTTTTGATGACAGAGGCCTTCTAAGATTTTAATCATGATCAATTATTCTTTCATCATGGATGAGGTCCTATAATAGGTATGCTCCTTCTAAATGAATATCTTAAGCTATATGTATACTATGCTCCCATATTCTAGAAGATATTTATAACCATGCATTTTGTTCAATTTCTACATGCTCCTTCTACATGAGTATTTTGAGCTCTATGTACATAATGATTCTAGATTCTCGAAGATGTTTCTAGGCATGCATTTTTATTCTATTCCTACATGCTCCTATACTACTACCAACTTTGAAAGAAGACTTTAAGTAAGGAAGTAGACTTAGTCATAGTAGAGATCCGAAGGATCTTCCTTCTTTAGCTTCTTGTCTTCTTCTTTCACCTCTTGAGTCATGTGAGCGTTTTCTCTTTTTCTTTTGTTGTTTTTGTCCTTCTTAAGTTTAGGACAATTCCTTTTGTAGTGTCCATATTCTTGGCATCCAAAACATTGGATCTTGGACATATCTCTATTTTTTGTTCTTCGTGGACCAAATTTGCCAAACTTTCCCTTTTTCTTGGCCATGGTTGCAAATGCTTGCTCCTTTCGTCCCACATCATCTTTTGCTTTGAGTCTTGTTTCCTCTATCTTGCATAGAGACCATAATTCACTTAGTGGGGTAGCTTCCTTCTTGGCATATATGCTTGATGTGAAGTTGCCCCAATCCTCAGGTAGAGCATTGAGTACTACGGTTGTCATTTCTCTGTCAGATATGACTTCTCCCAGCTCTTGAAGTTGATCCCTCATCTCAGAGATCTTCATGAAATATGGAGCTATTCCTTCCTTTTATATCTTCATCTTATAAAAATAATTTCGAAGAGATATCACTTCTTCAGCTATGCTTACCGAGAATAGCTCTACTAGCTTGTCATAGATTTCTTTTGATGTTTCAAGTTTGGAGACATAAGGAATGAGAGATTCTTTGATGGATTCTCTTAGAATCCTTTGAGCTCTTGTATCATCCTTATTGTACTTGGCTAAGGCTTGAGTTTGTTCCTTAGCAAGGATAGTGATATTCCCTTTTATGTGTTCTAGAAGTTTATTCTCCTTGAGAAGTAGATCAGTCCTCTTCTTCCATGCAAGGAAGTGAGTGGTCCCAACCAATTTGTTGCGTTCCTTGCAAAAAGACATTGAGGTATAATCAGAAGGGGACATATACTTACTTGATAGAATTTGAAATGTGGTAGACTTGCTTTCTTCTTTAAGACTTGATGGCTTGATTTCCTTAGATCTTGAAGTTCTTCAAGTTGCTTTCTTCAAATGGACTTGATTGACAACTTGGCTTGTAGTGCTTTTCCTTTTGAAGACGGTGTTGCTTCATGTAGGTCCCTCCATGATCTGCTCTTCTTGTAGGTGCCTTTATACAAAAGGCTTCTCCTTTTCCTTTGTAATCTTCTTATAGTCCTTGCTTGTCCTTGATGTGATTGAGACTTCTTGGCTTGATGCTTCAATTTTGTGGATGTCCTTGAGAAGTTCTTCCTTGATGAGTCACCTTATGAGTGTTCTTGAGATGCCCTTTCCTTGATGTGTCACCTTAGCTTTAATACCATGTTGAAGAATCAAGGGCAGTTATGTATAGTAGGATTCTTCTAGACTTGATAACACCTTGTGAAGCACTTTTACAATTTATCTTAGCTTGATCTTCTTCTTATTATTAGTGTGTGTGTTTACTTCATCAAACTGCTATCAAAACATAAGAAACGAGAACAGAAAATGTTGGCTCTCTATTAGGGCCAAAACCTCTCTCTCTTAGAGAGGAAAACCCTTTCGTAAGTTTCTCTTATTGAAGCTTCTGCTTGATCAACGCCAAACCCTAGACCCTTGACTAGAATTTCCTCCAAGCACAAGTCAAGTCCTTCCTCCCTTCCGCACTTTGTTCCCCGACGCTTAGTCTTCCTTCTTCCGGCACTTTGCTCCACGGCACTTCGTCCTCCTTCTTCATTCTTTGATTGGATATAGACCTTCCTTATGTGAGCTCTAGATGAGATGCTTCTTTTCTATACTTAGTGATATCCTTCATTTATGGAGACACCTTCCTTCTTTTGACAAAATGAGATCCTTCTAGAGGTGTAGCTGTGGACTTGGTGTGACTGCACAGCAACCCTAATTTCTCACACATGTGGGTGATTTCTTTGAGTATTAGGCTCCTTTAACCTTCGCTTGAGAGATCCTTTTCTTTACTATAGTAGGAGGCCTAATAGGCTAAGTTACTAGCCCAAACGATGAGAGATATGTTGTTGATATGCTATTGTTGTTATGACTGCAGTGAGGCTTCCTTTTCTCACGCGTGTGATTGTTTTCCACCCTAGAAAGAGTCCTTTTGACTTCAGTATAGACTTCTCCTTCTTCGTTGCACTAGAGGCTCCTTAAACTTGTATTTTCTTCACCTTTTCTCAGCTCCTTGTCTTCACTGATTTCAGAGATGCTTGCTTGTCATTATGAGGGAGTGGACAACCTCTATATATAGAGGATTGTCCCTCCTTTAGATCGACTTGAGGCCGACTTGTTGACTGTAGGCCGACTTGAATTTTCTTCATCATTTTTGCTACTAGGAGGATGTCGTTGCATGGAGAGGACTTGACTTTGCTTGGAGAGATTTCTCATTACTCTTATACAAGTATATACATGGTGTAACATATCCTTAAGGGTCTTCAATAATTACATTGACTCTTTGACTTCCTAGAAGCACTTAAATATGTGCTTGACCTACTTCAATGAGCAAGAAACTCATTGATAAATATAACAAAAATAATATTCCTTTTCTTGAATTAATACAAATATCAAAAGTACATTTATGAAGACCGAACCTAGTTACACTTTCTTCAACAGTTTGGTTGATTCATCTCTTGATAAATCTACCCACCCCACTCATATTCTTGATTGACTATGTAGAACCCTATACAGGGTCTGGAAAACCCTAACCGATGGGTATGCTAATGTTAATGTCTGAAATCCTAAGTTGCTTAGGGATATTGTGAAATGTTAGTTGAAGTCTTATTGATAAAGTCATGTTTGGGATTTTGGTATGATCGAGAAATCCTAACTTGTTAGGGTTGAGTGATAAGGTCTAAAATCCTAAAACCTTTGAAGTTTTGGTAATATAGGGTTTGTTATGTTTCTACATTGAAACCCTAACACAATAGGGTTTGGTGGAATGTGTGATTCTACATTGGAACCCTAGCTCATTGGGGTTTGGTGGAATGTGTGAGCAAGACCCTTACATTGTCTTAAAATGTTTTCTTTGGTATGTGAGTGTTTGTCTGATCAAACCCTAATGTAGTAAAATTGATTGTGTCTAACTCTTATTGATATTTGTGAATATGGGTTTGACTAACACATGATATGAAATGTATTTGCATGATGATGAAATCTAGGCATATATAGATATGTCCTTTTTGGTTGAAATCTTAGGTTGGTCTAGGTCAAGATGTATTTATGTTATTGGACATATGGTATGCTTATGTATGGTTATGAATTCCTAGATGTGTGTTGACCTAGTCAATTATGGTCATGAGTCTTAGGCTAAGTTGCACGAAGCGCCGAAACGTTTCGAAATTTCCGAAACATGTATGTTTAGAAACATCACCTCCCAAAAATGGAAATGTCAGTCGAAACGTCATCCGAAACGTCATATATGTATATATAAAAATATATATATATAAATAAGTGAATAACACAATATCTTTGCAAGAAAAAAGGGAATAAGACCCATAGATGACAATTTAGAAGGAGAAACAAGTCTATATTATCTCTCACAGATGATTACATGATGGTCGAGTTTCGGCCGAGTTTCAGTCAAGTTTCGGAGTTTCGGGTACGGGTACGGCCCGAAATGCTGGGTTCCTAGAAAGTTTCGTGCAACATAGGTCTTAGGATTTAATTAAAGTCCTTGTCTGAGATTCTAGGATGATGATGTCTAGAAATCTAGGGTTTTGTAGTTAAACCCTAGTAAAGTTAAAATTTGTCTAGTATGTGTGATATAACAATTTGAAGTCTATTGCATAATTGTTGGAAATGAAAATCTAGGGTTTAGCAGTTAAACCCTAGTAGTGACATTATCTAGTGAGAAATGTAACAATCCAAGATCTATGCATGTAATGATTGTTGAGGCTGTGGAAATGGAATTCTAAGGTTTTGGAATAAAACCTTAGTCAAAGTAAATCTCGGAAATATGATGATATGAGATTTGTATAAAGTTTGGTAAAAATTGGAATTCTAAAGGTTTTGGAGTTGAACCTTAGTCGAAGTAGAGATCTCTAATGAATATTGACTATATGATAATTTGAGATTTGTGAAAGATTGTTGAAATTTGAACTTTTGGTTGAGTTTGATGATTGCTCATAAATCTAGGGTCTGCAAACTAACCCTAATGGTAGTTGGTCATGATAGTGACTGGTTGATGGTTGATTGAAAATCTAAGGGTTTGGAATTAGCCCTAGTGGAAGCTGGTCAGGTTAATGACTAAGTTGTGATTGACTTTGATTGATTCTTTTGTATGAAATCTAGGATTTGTATGAATCCCTAGTGAGAAGTCTAACATATATGTTTTGAAAGATGCTTTGAATGGTTTGCTATATGTTGTAGTAAGGTATGTCATACCTTTGGAAGACATATTGAAACCTTAGATGGAATGAATGTTGTTACGAAATAGTCTAGGGTGTATAACAAAGTCCCTAGCAAGATGTTGAAGAGTATATGTCTCTTGTTTGTAATTGAGTTTGGGTATCTGTTATGAATAAATTTGAAATGCTTCCGTGATTTTGATATGGCTAACATCATGCTTCTATAGTTTTGGTTGTACTTGCTATTAAAGTTGTGCAGGTACACAATCTTCAACTTGGTGAAGATGTGATGAGCATGATGGGGATGATGATAACTCTAATGAAATGGTTGGAAGCCACGAAAGATTCTCCGATGTCGAAAAGAAGAAGTTGGTCTCCCGGAGGAAGCATGAATAGAAGAGATCTCCCTAAGATTAAGAGAGAGTCTAGATAAAGAGGTGCTTCGTAGTTGAGAGGGAGGGCATAGCTTGGTATTCATTGAAGAATAAATTTCGGAGGATATGTTGTTGTATGAGAAGTAGGAAGGAAAGCATATGATCGAGGAATCTTCTATCAAAGATTCAGCTCACAGTCCTACTATGAAAAGTTGAGAAGTAACATTTGTTGTCTGTAAAACCCCGGAGGTTTGTATTTGATTATGTACATGTGAAAGTATATTATTGATTGGGGTTGTGTTTGTACAGGTGAATCTCTCGAAGGAAAGCATGTTGGTTACCAATCAATTTGATTGGGAGAGATTGGTTATTCTTGATCTGTTGGATCAAGGGGTGTTGAGGCTTTGCGAGTGAAGCATTGCCTGGGGAGACATCTAGCTGACACTTTGTGTTGATGTCTAAGTCCCCGAAGTTGGAAAGGTGGTGTTGATCATTAAGCTCTGTTTTGGATACACACCTGGATTTTTGGGTTGGTGATTAGCAAGTAAGCCTGATGGTACCTAGAGGGGTTGAAAGCTTGAGTCCACCTTAGTCTCGCATGGATAGATTGCCCTGGTCAAGAATCTAGTCCATGGCATTGCAATGGCTAAATTGTTGAGTGATTGTTTGGATAGATTTCCCTGGTCAGAAATCTAGTCCATGGCATTGCAGTGCCTAATGTTCTTCATGGTTCATATAGTTTGAGATCTTCCATTGTGTATGTACATTATGGATACCTCCCTAGTTAAGAGGGAGTGTTGGAAAAAGTAACTATGTTCGGTCTTCAATAATGTACTTGAGTCATTACGTAATGTACTTCTCTTTTTATTATTATTATTATTATTGTGACTCATTAAAGCATAGGTTTCATGCTTGGGTCACCATGTTCTAGGTCAAAGTCCCCATTGAGGACTTCTAGGATTTATTCTGAGTCTACAGAATTATTGTACATTTAAAGAGACCCTTCTTGAGCTTTTGAATCATGTAAAAAGGTTTAGTATTGAGTAAAATATGAATTATGGAACCTCCACACCATGTCGGCCTAAGACCCTATTCGACCCCACAAGAAGCCTATAAAAGGAAGGACATTGAATTCATTTGGAGGTCTCTCTCTCATCAAGTTTGAATTCTCTCTACTGGGCAGAAGTGTGAAAATTTGTTTGCTGGGCAGAAGAGCGAAGTGGGTAGCTAGGAAAATCTGTTGTCGGGAAGTCGAAGTGAATGCGAGTTTAGGGAAGTTTAAGGAGTCAAGGAAAAACGAAATTTTGGTGGTGGTCTCTCTATGTTTCATGCTCTAGATTGGGAGATCGAAGTCTTCCAAGTTGAACTGCTGCCGGAATTTGTTGGCTGCTGCCAGAAGCTGCTTGCTGCTGCAAGTTGTTGCATAGTCGAAGTTGCTAGGCAAAGGTCAATCTTTTGGAAGGTGACTTGGTGTGGAGGGAAGGTTTGGTCTTGGTCTAGGGTGAAGAGTCTCAAAGAATACTATTGAAAGGAAGAAATACTTTGACTGGGTTTTCTCCTCACGGGGGGTTTCCCCTGGCATGTGCCTACATCTTGTGTTCATTGTTTTATGTGTTGTTGCTTTTGGTAATTGCCTAATGAACTAAAGAAAGAAGATATAAAGAATCGTAATAATAAGAAACATCACAAGTAATTATCAAGGCCGAGAAAATATTTACTGCCTTTCTGATTTTCCAACACTGGAGTCTATGAAATCCTACCTGAAAATGACCTAGGGGGATTTCGAGCAAGTGCATCTAATGTCAATTTCTATACGAGAGTGGACAATAAGGCCCTCCCCCAACTATAAGAATTGCTCTTAATCAAAATCCATGTTCAAGCCAAGGCTCTATGGGGTGCGGACAAAGTAACATTGATGTACAATCTGTAGATGTCCTCTCTGGTGGTCTAATGAAATTCCTGTTTAGTTGGAAGGTGGTGTCCTAGCATATTTAAAGAGTATATGAAGGGAGGTGACTCTAGGAAGATGAGTATTGAAGAGTGATATAGGCATATATTCTCTTCAACACTTATCCCAAGAGGAATGGTGTAGGAAAAACAGCCCACATATGTTAGCATGACCAATAAGAAATATGCATGTTTCTGGTGACACGGGGATATATAAGTATTGACGTAGGCATATATTCTCTTCAATACTTATCCCAAGAGCAAAGGTGTAGGAAAAACAGTACACAGAGGTACTCTTTTTAGTATTACCAATAAGAGAAGTATGCATGTTTCTGGTGAAACAACTACTATTAGCATGGCCAATAAGAGAAGAACACATGTTTTTGATGGCACAAATATATATGAATGTGTATTGAACTGTAACATAGGCATAGATTGTCTCCAATACTTACCCCAAGAGGAAAGGTGTAGGGAAAACAGCCCACAGATCTACTATCATTAGCATGACCAATAAGATAAGTAAGCATGTTTCTGGTGAGACAACTATCATTAGCATGACCATTAAGAGAAGTATGCATGTTTCTGGTGAAACAGGTATATCTGAATGACAATACAACAGCAACATAGAGAACCTGGAAGATGCTGTGCAATAGAGTGAAAATGAAACTTTAATAGACATTCTGACTGGGAAGGTTAACAATGTGTAATTACCACTGTGGACCATAAGGGAACATGTCATCTTGCCAAGGACCTGATTTCAAGTTCAACTTCCACACTCTCTTGAAATTTTTTCAGATGAACCTTTGATATTGATGGATACTCCAAATAATTCCCAGAATGAATATTTTTCATGTTTTATGTCTTGTGTTTTCTCAAAATTTCATGACTGAATACCCAAGAAAATAGTATGGGGACTCAAAATCAAAACAATCTGTTACAATTTACTGTATCGTTAGTTAGGCACAATAAAGATCCATATTGAGATGTTTGGTCAGCGCACACAAATATCTGCTGGTTCCTCATAAATATTTCTTGCATGTTCAGCAAATTGGCCCTCAATGGACTAAAAGTACAACTTTCTAACATATTTACTTTCTCCTTTTGCAAAGGTGCTCACAAGCCTGGACAGATTGTATCTGAATTTTGCAGTTTGTAATAAAAGAACACATATTTTATTCATGCTTCTACCAGCATATCTAAGGCCTGTGTCTTATTATTTCATTAAACTTTCTACTTCCACTTATAATTTTGAATATATTTGCAAGGTGAATGGCTCAGAAAGATGTAAAAAGAAGTGTTAGACGGACAAGCCTTTTACATAGATGCAATCACATATTTTTCAAGGGTTCTAGGTATCATGACCTTAAGCAGAATCTTTATATCAAAAATATAGATGCTGAAAATAACAGAGATCTTGAAAATTCAACGACTTTAACATTCAACTCATGCTTCATTTTCTAAAAGCAGTTGGAGATCCAACTGACTTCATACCTGCTTTAAGAATCCATACACCAATGCCACTGTCCAACATGTATTGTTCAGGCGTTTTCGTAAACTACGCGTCAAAAACTCATTCCAAACAAACAATCTTTCGTAAAGCATTTCCCCTGTCTCACCCTCAGTTAAATTTCTTTGAAGGCTACACATAATGTGGTAAGTATAGCTGAAAAAGAAGTCCTTGGTAAGATCCACCGTAGACAGGAGCTTCTTGTATCTATTTCAAGTGAACAAAAGAAATCACACGTAAATAGATCCTCAATATAAAGAGAGCAAAACAATTAGAGAAAACAATGCAACCTGCCTTTAGAACTCTAAAATTTAGTTCTTGAGAATCAATAACCTGTAAACTTGCATTTGTACCCTCTATAAGGATGATGTGCACATGCATGTGGACCAAAAATATAGGATGGCAAATATTTTCTGTTCATCTTACAAGCAAATAAAAATATTCCAAAATTACTGAAGCATGCAAGCAGAAAAATAAGGCAAGGTAAATGGAAAAGATATAACATCTTGTTTCATCCTGGTATAATTTAATTTGATCTAACTTTAATTTTAGTGTCACTTAGTGGACAAAATTGGACAATGGGACTGTAAAATGTTCAAACATAAGTGAACTATTGGGAGTGCTAATGAAAGCATGTTTGGGAGAACTACAAATGGAAAGAAAAAAAGCACATAGGGAGGGCTGAAAACAATTCTAGGAAAAGCCAGAAAGAGACATGAGAGGGAAAAAGAGCTCAAAGAGATATAATTAAACACTAAGAAGCCAGGAAGAACAAAATGGACAAGAATTAAAACGTGTAATATTCCTAACAGAATATTAAGTGAATAACAGAAACATGCACTATAACAACAGCTAGGAAATCCAACACATATACAGGAAATCAAAACATGAGGAAATGCACCAAAACTCTGCGCCATTTTATTTATTTTGAGCAGAATGGAGTACAATGAGTATGGAAATAAGAACCTGGGCTTGCTACAGCAAGCTCAGCGAAACCCCGGTTGGAATTGTGATGCCCTAGTACTGGAATGACTCCACCAAAAACCTTTGCACTGACCCAGTAAATTACTGCCACTACTTCTGTAGGTGAACTGAGATTTCAGTCCTCAAATCTACTCCAAAAATTTGGTAAAATTAAATGTAGGCTCTCCACACAAGCTCCAAACAAAACCCAAAAGTATCACAAACCCAAGAGGTGGAAATGGTCCTGGGATAAACTGCGCTCTCTTCCAACAATTTTTGCTGTTGAATGGAACTAGGAATTTTGCCCTCAGAATTGCTCAGAAAATTCTGTAATCTTAATCCTAGCCTCCTCTCACCAAACCCACAAAAACCCAAAAAGGGTTTGGACTAAATCCAACAACCCCATGTGACCCACAACAAGTGTGAATTACCCAATTTGGCCAGAAAACACCCCACAAAACGGAATTGTTGTGGGATGCCCAAAATACTACACTGGAAGCCTCCCAAAGTCCTGCAAAAATCCCCTCTGGAAAATGCCTAAATTCTCCAACGCAGATTTCCTCAGAAAGAAACCACCACCTGCTCCTGCGCAAACTTGAGCCAGTGAGCTTTGCGCACTATCAAAATGAGGGGAAATTCGTCCCAAATTCTGACCTCACTCACTGCCCTGCGTATTGCTCAAAATCTTCGGCCTTGACTATGAAGGTCTTAGCAAAATCCTGGAGTCTCCAACCAACTGCAGTCGCTCCAAATAATATGCCACGAACTCCTTTCGTGCCCGGGAAATGCGCATAGCTGGGAAACTCCTACAATGAAGCTCAACTAAAGCCCTAAATTGGACTTCCAAATTACCTCATTAGGGAGACACTGGGAGTTCTCCAAAATGAGGGTGGATAAAAGGTGAAATGTAATAGTCAAAAGATGATTAGCAAATGAGTCCATCCTCCTTTTATAATTTCTCCCCATGCTTCTACACTCCTTTTTTAATTATTATTTTATTGGTGGGGGCATTTTCCACTAAGTGACTTTTGCCTCCATTTTAATAAAATAATAATTTGCCGTCAATCTCCAATAAAATAATACTTGCCACCTTTCTCTAAAATAATATTTGCCCCTTTACTTAATATCACCAAAATTAGGCAAAATTTCCATGCTCACAAAATTGGGGATATTACAATCCTCCCCGCCAAAAATTGTTTGTCCTCAAGCAATGTCGAAACAAGCGCCCCCTCTGACTGCTAATCACCACTATCATCACCAGTAATACCAGGGTCCCAAATGTGCCACTGATTCAACCCCGATCTCTGCACTGTCTGATCATGAAGGAATCTCTCAATACCAGGATCCCAAGGCATCCTGATCAATGTGAAGCACCCCTTGCTCCACTCACCGTCCAACCAAGTATAAGCTCCAGAAGCCCTCTACATACTATCAATAAGTAGAGCATCATGATAATGTAGGACTTTGTCCAACTCTCCATGAAGTTGCCCTACCAAGTAGTCCACCTCATGCACACCAAGAGTAAACTCCTGAAGATACAGCCCAATCCCTGTGGGGACAAAGTCTCTCCTGCATGAGCTCTTCTTGATATCCTCCTGCCGACTAACCTGCCATGCTAATTTAGTCCACCACGTCATTAGCGAGTCACTAAAGCCCAATGGAAAATTTGAGTGATCTCCCCCTATAGCAGCTAGCTCATCCCTAAAGGTCATTGAGTTGTCTAGTACTGCGATGCCCAAGTCTGATGCTCATCTCAGAAAAGCACCACCATGTTGTCGTTGCGCCACTCTGACTCGAATAGGCTACCCATCGTGTGCAAACTGCAACCTCCTCCCCTAAAAACTGGAGATGAAATATCGATAAGGCCAAGCTCATCTCGCCCAGGTGTCTCTATGATGTCAATAACTAACCACCCATTGCAAGTCTCCATCTTGAGCTGCAATTGAAGAAGCCTGCCTCGCCAAACAATGGAGGCCTCAGTGATCCCCCATGTGTCAACCCCAAAGTGAACTAGATCACCCTCTGTTATGGTCCTTCTCCTCACGAGATGGAGTGGCCTGTCAACCAACTGAACCCTGGATCCCCTAGACAGACCTGCTACGGCATAGCTCTAACAACTGTTGGAATTCGTTTGTGCCTCGTCCCTAGTCCCTGAATGCAACCAACATATAAGCCCCATATATCATGAACTAATCTAATGCATGCTGAATTTCCCTGTGCCTACCACTACATAGTACCAACGACTGCTAGAAGCCACATGTGCCAAATAACTACCCCCTGAAGGCAACCAATAGATGGGTATCTGATACTCGCAATCGACTCAATGTATGCGGACTTGTCCTGCCCCTGCCAACCATCACCATTGATTCTGCCATCTGCCCTCTTGATAATGTGCCAATACAATGTTTGGAGGTCGAACACATACTGGAAAGTTGCCTCAATCGTACACGGTATCCTCTGCTCATGCATGGTCCTGACATGCCCTGTGGAAAGGGTGACACATGTCGCCCTTGTGACCAACTCCCTAGGCGTCGGCTCACTAATGAATGATATGCCACCCCTGCAGATGATCACCTCATCCCCCAACCTATGGCTGTCAACTCGTGCACCAACCCAATGCCACCGCAAAGAAGTCTCTCCCCTAGTGCGTTGAGTGTCATTCCAATATCTCGAGTGATTTCCTTGTCCCACGCTGCTCGCGCCCAGAGCGTCAAAGGACAAGAGCCAAATCGTCTATGCTTGTAAGTGATGTATAAGAGGGACAGGTGTGTGAGTCCCCATGGATACCATCGAGTATCACTCATCTGCGTCCCTGTCAATCCTGGGTGAACTACACCCAAAGGTATGCTCGGTGTCTCCTTCCATAAGTCTCCCTAGAGGCAACCCTCCAAGACCTCGTTGTGCAACACCATATGCTCCTCCATCCCACCCAGTATCCCTGTACTCCTTGACTTGGCACTGTACCCTGCGGCCCTATACACCACTGGATACCCCGTGCTACTGTTGTACCATCTTGTTCTGTCTCGTATCCTGCCTATGTCACTATACCTGGCACTCCCCATGTGTACTCGATGCAATGTGAGTTGCTCAATGCAAACCAACATGCTAGATCAAACAACCACGCATCTCCATGCTCCTCTACAGGCCATTGCTCATCATTGCATACCTCTATACAACACTGGATGCTAGGGTCTAAAATTGGGCCTGTATGCATCAGGTCGCATCCCTCTGCATAACAATGGAATCTGCGGCATACCTCTGTGCACCCCTAGGTACCACTACCTACTATCATACCACCCTATATCATATGCCATCCCGCAATGTGCCAACACATCCACCAGTCTACTGGTAAACCCTCCACGACGTGAGCTATATCTCCTTATCTCCCCAAATAGACCTGAGCGACCTAACTCCTCACATGCTAACGTGAATGACACTACTAATCCTATCCTCAGTAGCTCATGTGTCCAATATACCAGTGAGAGAGCATGGTCTCCATACAATACCCTATCTGGGGGCTTGTCGATGCCACCACCTCCTACCAAGTCCTGCCAGAGTAGGCTAATCATCCTACAATCCCATGTATGCCAAACATGCCATGACAACTCATGAACTCTGCCTGCTCCCCTGTGAATACATCCTGTCACTAGTGTTGTCAGGAACTCTTAAGGCGATATGAAAATGTGTGTGCACCCAACCACCGAGTCCATCATGCAGCTACTACCATCACCTACCGACTCCATGATGTGATGGAGAATCCCACCTAGACCCCAACAGCAGTCTGGCCCTCGAGCCCCTCTGGTAATCCATAGCCTTTGCTAATTTATGGCCATGGATCCATCTAACCTCCTATCCAGCTCCACCTAATACCAACTCAATATCTCTCGCCATCCAACCCTGAGTGAGGGATCGAATGCAAGAACAACTATACACAGAACAAGTCCTCCATCTTGCAAATGTTGCACCCTGCGCAACTCGTGTCACCACATCTCCCTAGTCTGGACAAACCATGTAATCTGCCTAGGTAACGCAGACTCACTCTAACCAACACAAAGAGGTTGCCCAATAATGTTGCAAGCACTGCCATCTGAAAGCACGACAGCTCTACTAGCTACTGATGCACCTAACTGCTCCTCATCGATGGTTGACTCCAAGGATGCCTGCTCATCCTCCTCCACCATGGGCCCAACAAGAGCCACTTACTTCCCTTACACAGATAGCTCATCATGCATAACATCCTCAACAATCAACAATAAGTAGCTACTATCTAGAAACTTTGTCAAAGATCTGGATTCCTCTTTACCTATCAAATCCTCATCAAAGGTGGATATGTCTCCACGCACCTCACCAATCTGATGTGCATTACTATCACCTGAAAACTCAAACACAACCCCTAACACCTCATTAATGGATACCTCAACAACGGATGGCATTGTTGAGAAATATAGGGCAGAGAGATGAGGTGATTTCTCTACCAATCATAATTGCTTGTGAGGACTACTTACTTTTCTTACTTATTAGGTTCTTCTTTACTTGATTATTATTGTATGTTCTTCTTCATCAAACAACTACCAAAAGAATAAAGAGACAAATGACACCAGATGTAGGCTATCAACAAGGGCCAAAACCACTCCAAGCTTGAGAGGAAAACCCAATGAATTCTTCTTCTTATAGAATATTCAATTGACGAATTCCAAGACCTAGACCCTTGACCAAGAACCCCTCCAAAGCCAAATCAATGTTTCTTCTTTGAATAACTTCTATTTCCAGTAACTTCGACCTATCCTGCAACTGTAACTTTGACTTGCCCAGAAACTATAACTTCGCTTCCTTTATTGGGTAGATTCTCTCTCCTAGAGAACTCGGCTTCCAGAACAATCCATCTCGGTGACCTAACTTCACTTCTGCAACTTGGATTCGCTGCAGCAATATGTGCCCTAATTCCTTTGCACATGTGGAGATAAGTAGCCCAAAACAAATCCAAAAACTAGTCAATGTGTGAATCATACCTTCATGCATCCTTCTAGAGGAGGACATACTTTCTTTTGATAATGCTCTTGAGGTAGAGAATTCATTCATGATATTTGCAACCATATGACATGACTTAAATATAAGCATACATTCCTAATTTCTTTTGTGACGGCTCTGGTCAAAAAATCCATGTAAAAGTTAGTAAAGGCAAAATAATAACCACAGTTGATGGGACACTTATTCCAAGCTTAATGTTGGGCAAAAGCATAGTGATGGGGATCACTAGTGATTGATTAATGGCTAAGGAAATTGGCAAAGGCAATGGCAAAGGCTTTGGAAAGGAAAAATGGCATTTTGGCACATTTATTTATGAAAATAATGGAAATTAGGAAAAAATGAAGGTGAAAGGTCAGAGGTTGCATGTGAAGAGGAAATTGAAAGAAAATAAAAGAAATTGAAGAAAATAGAGGCCTCATTAATAAAAAGGCTTATGAGGATTAGTTCACAGAATTTTGTCATTTCAGTGTTTGACCTCCCTCTCTATTCTCTCTCTCATACTCTTGGACACTTACAGTTTTCTTGGAGTACTCTTGGAGGAGTGTCGCATACTTGGAATTTTGGAGCAATAAGGCAAAGGAAGAGCAGGAAAGCGCAAGAGAACATTGGGATCAGCAGCTACATCGGGTTTTGCTTGCAGGTACTATGTTGCATGTATGTTTTCCTCACTAGTTCTCGCATGCATGGCAAATGCATGTGGTTTATTGGTCATGATCTGTCATTAGCATGGAGGATTGCCTGGATTGACAGTGGATTTGCCTAGCCTTGCCATTTCCTGGATAGCCATGGTGTTGTGGGTTCATTTCTTTGATTTTTTGGTTGGTTCTCATGTTTCCTTTAGCTTGGGTTCAGTTACTAGTTCATGGAAGCCCTGGTTGGACAAACACTCTAGAAGCCCTGTAACAGCTTAGGTTGAGTTACTAGTCTTAGAAGCCTTGGTTCGCCAAACACTCTGGAAGCCCTAGGTGGGGTAAGTTACTAGTCCTAGAAGCCTTGGTTGGAACAAACACTTTGGAGCCCTAGAATGCTTGTGTAGAGACCAATCTGGTGATGGTTGTGATGTTCGACCGTGAGGTGGAATCACTATTTGGTCGGTTGAGGTGGTTTGCCTCTGGAAGCCCGGGATGGTTTTGATTGATGTGTTTTATGAGATCTCACATTCGTGCTTGGAATATGGCACGAGAATGACTGGCTAAAGACAGATTAGGCTCAACCACGTCTATGGTCGGGTGGTTCGTGGAAGTCCCACAACCAATTGGCCTTTGCATCATTAATATGAGGTTATTTCTCCTTGTTATTTCATGAGTATTATACTGGTTGATATGTGGATTATATGGTTGTTGTTTCCTTGGCATTTTTGTTGCTATTATGTTGGTTATGAACATGTATTATGACAGTAGCATGTTTTTACTTGTAAATGAATCAACAATGTATCTATGGCCTAATGGATGAAACTGCAGCTAATGTGTTCAGGCGTCAATGCTTCTTAGCGATTCTCATATGAGTATGAGACCCCTATGCTCAAATCTGTTGTTTAAACCTGTAGATTACATAATTGTGACATGTTTGACGAAATCTCTGTCGTGGCTAGTAGAGGTCCAGTCAAGTCCTTGTTCAAGTAATTGCATTTGTTTCCTTATTCTGTTGTTGTCTTTCAGTTTTGAAAGTGTCAATGAGTTCTGGGCAGTGACTTGGGCTCTGGGCCTGAAAAAAGGCTCAAATCCCAAAGACGCGGGCATAGCACTATGCAGAAAAGTCCCTGGGCACATGCATAACCACGTTGTGGGAGCGTATGGAGCCTCCTAGACACATGGTTGTCCATATCAAGGGAGCATCCAGCGGTTTAATGGTCTAAAAACTCAGTGGGACCCAGGCGCTAGTTACCTAAGGGGTTGGGATGGTTCCTGGGAGTCTTGTTGCTGATGTGGAAGGTTTGTATGGTGTGTTTCCGTCGGTTCCACTTCCTTAAGATGACTTAGGAGATCGAATCGTACCATAGTAACTTCTCGTCACATGTTTACACTGGTTGGCTGGTTGGGGTAGATGTGGGAGGAGGGTGTTACAGAATGGTATCAGAGCATGGTTCACCCCTCAGACTAGATGGGTTGTGTGTTGGTCATGCATTCATGTCAGTTGCATATGTGTTTCTTGTGTTGTGAGACCATGTGCTTGTTGCATTTGTATGGTATGGGTTATGGTTGCAGTGAGTTCGCCATGGGAATTTGATGGTGTTGTGCTGGAGTGTGTCATCATGAGTGTATGGTTGATTATTCTTTGCTTATGCATGTTAGTATTCACATGTGGTCAAGTGTACAGTGATGTGGTGGTTGTTGTCATACATAAGGTCATGGAATGTGTAGTTGATATGGTCATGCATTCATGACCTGGACTCTAGCTAGAATGATGGTTATATGCTTATATATTTATGTTTTATATTTCTATATGTTGTCATGATTATGTTATACATGTATTACGTCGATTGGTTGCTCTTGCAGACGAGGTGTTGACCTCTACTGGTCAACTACCCATGCAGTGCATCCCGTTTTTCTTGACAGAAAGAAGCAGCACCTGATCAGCATGTCCGTGCCATCCTGCCATCATCAGCAGCTTGATCATTTTTGTTGTAAACCCAGTCTGCATGTATAAGTTGTAAATAATCTAAGCAGATCAGAGTCATGTATGTAAATTTGCCTAGGTGGACCTAACTTTCTAATGATGATCTGCGTCCCGGGAGGTTTTTCGTCTCACCGATCTACGATCGGCAGAGTTTTCCTTCAAACCTGACCCCAAAGCCGGGATGGATTTCGTCATCAGAACTTTAGGAGAATCTTATATGTTAATCTGCTAGATTATCGTTGTGTCGCAGAACTGGGTGTTTTGTGAGGGTCTGTATTAAATGGGTTTGTCCCTTAAGATGTAATTTTGTAAAAGTCATGATGTAATGTGTCCTGAGGGTCGAGAAATGTTTTAAATCCCCTCATGAGTCCTAAGTCCTAGGTCCTAGGTGATGTTTCCGAAGGCTTAGTTCAGTGATCCATTTTAAAATGAATTAAAAAATTAAAAAATGAATAAAAATAATAAAAAATAAAAAAATAAAAAATCAAGCAAAAACCCTAACTAATAAAATAATAATATTTTAAGTTAATAAATCGACGGATGAGATCAAGAGATGTCTTGATCCTCATCAACGGTCGAGATCATTTCTACATGGATCACTCGAACTAGCCGTTAGGATCATTTCCTTTATATAGGGTCTTAGGGGGTCATTTCAAAGGATCTGATCTGTGAGTCTGTACTGAAAAGCTCTCTTGTAATCTGATTTTCTGGTTAATAAAAAGACTTTGGGGTCCAAATCGTGCTGGTGTTACTCTCTGGGATTGCTGTGAGATCTTTAATTTTCTGCATATTTGAGTTTTCAGCGATTAATCATAGCTTTTTTTAGAGTAGTGTGAGCACAGGTATCTTGTTCACCTGCTAGGGTTTGAGGGCTGCTAGGGTTTCTGAAATAATCGCAGGTATCTCCATTATTTCCTGAGATCTAGCAGTTTTCTCTCTCTCTTTGCTGATGGTTGCTTGAGATGTGCAGGAAAACATTTTTTGAAGGAAATTTTGTGGGCGTTCGGGGAAGTTCTTGGCTGAACCAGCCAACTCCCGCAGGCTCTTCTGTGCAGAGCCCAGCTGATTGTGCCCTGGGTTGATCATTAGGAGTTTCTTTTCTGTTTTACATTGAGAGATTTTCTTTCTGTTCACAGTGAAGTTCAAAATTGCTGATATATTGAAAACATTACTGCTGTTATTGCTAAATCTGGCATTTCAGGGGCCACAATTTGTATATTAGTCAGCTGTCTAGGGTCTCAAAATTTTCTGATCTAGGGTTTCAAATTTCAAAATTTTTGCCTTATGCAGTTTTTATTAGGTTTTTTGTCTTTTTTGGCAATTGCAGGACTGTTGTCAGGGTTGACACGACGATACACTGTGCATAAGCAGCAGATTTCAAAAATCAAGCTGACATTCTCTTAAACAATCCCACCCGCCATCAGCAAAGCCGCCATTGATCACTGCGTATCAGCTATTGATTCATGCATATTCATTCACTGCTATCTGTTATCAACACGTCACTGGGCAAGGTGATTGGGCTTCCACTTCGGCGGCTAAGGTAACGTTGTTTCCACTTCAGTCTATCCGCATGAGGGCGTAACTATTTATGGCGTGACTGCTCGACGGCTCAGATTTATGTGGAAGCGAAGTGTTATTAACCCGCCGGCATAAGATATCCGCCCTTCAGAACTGAAAACTGCAGAACTCAGTGGCTGAGCCATAGCTCGTTCCAGATCCAAACGCAAGGGTTTCTAAGCACGCGTAAGTGAGTTTTTTTTTAGAGGTGATTCGCCAGGGTTACGTCGAACTGCTCTCTGCGTACACCTGAAGGATTATTATCGATGCCCTCAAACGTGACTACTGTTTGTGGCGTGCACCCGAAGAAATTTTCCTTGTATTTCATGATTGCGTTCCGGCTTTGGCCTTTCAGGTATGCGGACAGGTAAGTATAAGTTCACGTCTTTTCCCTACGCCATCGAAAACACTGCTGTGCCATATCAATTCGAAAAAAATAAATACGCATGGTTGATTGCATAATACGCTGCGTAATTTTATTTGGGCGTAAACATGGTTACATATACATTTTGATCTTAGCGTATAGTGTAGGTTAAAGTTAAATGCGTTGGATGTTAATGGATTAGATGTGTTTTAGGTTTAGATTTAAAATTGTGTAGTTTGTTTTTTTTATTTTATTTAAAATAGTTTTTAATATCTAGTCATTAGACTTTAGTTTAGTCAGACTTTGGTTCATTTTGCATAAATTAATTTCTAGATTTTAATTAGACTTTAAGTTTTGTTTTATTTTCGATTTTTTGAATAAACAAATAAAAAATAAAAAAATGAAAAAAATATATTTTTAGTTTTATTTTTAATGACTAGAATTTAGTTTTAGAATTTTAACCTTTTTTAGGATTTTTTAAATTTCCATAATACTGAAAAATAAAAAAAATAAAAAATTTTGATTTAAAAAATTTTGAAAAAAATATTAAAATTTTGGAAAATTATTTTTTTGCCAGGTTTCAGTTGCTTTCACGTTATATCTTTATTGCTGAGATCTAAAATTTTCAAGCTGAGATGCGAAAATGATAACTGGTTGATGGTTTATGATTCTCGTGGTGATTTAAAGCATTCATTTTTTTTCAAATTTTTAGCTGCTGGAT
Source organism: Pinus tabuliformis (assembly GCA_031772625.1). Classification (NCBI taxonomy): domain Eukaryota; kingdom Viridiplantae; phylum Streptophyta; class Pinopsida; order Pinales; family Pinaceae; genus Pinus; species Pinus tabuliformis. The sequence continues at coordinate 988,331,571 of CM062814.1, forward strand.
ATCGTGTTTGTCATTCTAAGAGCATTGTGTTTTTAGCTGATGATAGATGATTGCTGTTCATGGTCCATCTTTTTATATCATTTAACAAGTAATCATTTTAATAACAATCTCTTAAGGCACTGGTCTGCTAAATTAACCAAATCCATCGAGCCCCTTTTTACATCGTATCTCGTGTTTCCCAACCAACTGGTTGACAGTTGGCCTCATCATCTCACAGGGACTACCCCCCTTAGCCGCGGGAAACAGGCTTAAACGGAGGGATCGGGGATCAGAGTGACAGCCCCCGGTCCGAGCGTTGTCGTGTCAATCTGCGCGACAACATTTTTGGCGCCGTTGCCGGGGATAGAGTTTTTCTGTCCTTGGTTTTTCAACATCTTTTCATCATTCATCGTTCATCTGTCTATCATTCGTCCGGCCCGGCAACGCCTACATTTTTTGGCGCCGTTGCCGGGGACAGAGTTTTTCTGTTCTTGGGGTTTCATCGACATTCAGCTTCTCATCCTCTCATCTCTCACTTGAGCTGGCAGATTCAAATATTTTGACATCTTTTCATCACATATCAGCAGCATCTCTTCGGTGTGTTTCTTGTTTGGGTGGCGACTCCATTTCTTATTTTTCCCAGACAAGAAGCCTCCCGCATATCTGTTTGTTGGTTACTTCTTGGATCTTAGAATCAGTTTTATTGTTCAAGTGGCGACTCCACTTCTTTCATCTTTTGATTTTCTTGAGCAAAGAGCTAGTTCTATCATCCATCTGATCCCTTATTGTTCATCATGGATTATTCATTTAAACCATGTCATTTTACTGGTAATCTCCATGATCTTCCGAAAGAGGCCATTGGTAAATTACTTAAGTTCTCGGGTGATGATTCGGTCGCTGTTAAAAGGCATTTAAACATGTTTACTTGTGTAATGATCTTATACTGTAGATTTCCTCAATATAATAATGAAGATTTCAAGATGCGTCTATTTGTCCGTTCTTTAGAGGGTGATGCCTTGAATTGGTTTAATAACTTTCCTAATGATTTTTTCACTTCTTTACAAGACATTCTCAATGCTTTTAAAGATAGATATGATAGTCCAAACAGCTTGCCTTCTACTTCTAAAATTGTTGAACAGAAAGAAAGTAATTCAGCTGTTGAAGAAAGATTTCAAGGTCAGAATGTGTCATCCACCGGAAATATTGCAGATCATCATAGTGGAAAATCAGGGACAAATAACAATGAAAGGGAAGAACAAAAGCAAATTATACAAGATCTAAAGATGCTGGTGAAAAATCTGGAAAGCAACCAAACTAATCTTATCAATGATGTTAAAACTTTACGCACCCACCTGGAAAAACGTAATAGGGAGTTGGAGGTCACGCAAAATCAGCATGCTAAGGAAATTGAGGCCATGAAAATTAAATATGAAACAGAAATTAGAAGCATGCAAAACAAGATGTCAGTCTTAGAGGAAAATATGGTGACCATGAAAACTGATCATGATAGGGAAATTGACTCTATGACATTCAATCATAACAATCAGTTGGCTGACATGCAAGCGAATCATAAAGAAGAAATAAATTTCCTGCAACATTGCTTGATGGACATAGAGGAAAAGAATGATAAGGTAATAAAACACATGCAAGAAAACCATGCCATGCAAATCAGCGCTATAAGGGATGAATGCTCTAGTCAGATGAATGCCATTAGAATACAAGTTCAAAAGATTCTACAATCGTCAGATGATAAGAGAAACCAAGAGCCTTCTCATTTGCCGCAACAAGTTCCATCTTACTATGAGGAGGTCATTAGGTGGATAATTGAAGGTGATCCAAATAAGCTTAAAAACGATAAAAATCAGATGCAAGACACAAAAAGACTTAGCATGCATATCTTACACACTTCATCTGATAGTTTCGAAACAGAAAGTTCCAGATCATCAGTAATTCATCCTGCCAGAAAGAAGAAGCGCAAGAAGAAGAAGATTAGAAGAAGATTTGATGCATCAGACGGCCGTGAGCAGCTTGATTTTCGGATAGGAAGGAGTCCTACCATATGCAAAATTGGACATGGCACATCCGACAAGCAGCCGACAGATTTGCCTGAAAGCAGGCAAATGCTCAGTATGCACTATATTGAACACATCTGATGCCGTGAGGCATTTTTTGTATTGTATTTCTAACTCTACTCCTTGTCTTTTCAGCATTTCATTTCTGTTTTAGGATTAGATTTACTTTTCATGTTATTAGATAGTTAATAAATGAAGAGCTTTTATCTTTCCTGTGCTTAATGTATATGCTAATTTTTTGGGATGGACGCTACTTATTTTTGTGTTGTATGGATGCAGATTCTGGATTCTCACATTCCTGCAAGCAGCAACGTGTCCCCAAGTAGAGCCAGATGTTGACCTCTACTGGTCAACTACCCATGCAGTGCATCCCGTTTTTCTTGACAGAAAGAAGCAGCACCTGATCAGCATGTCCGTGCCATCCTGCCATCATCAGCAGCTTGATCATTTTTGTTGTAAACCCAGTCTGCATGTATAAGTTGTAAATAATCTAAGAAGATCAGAGTCATGTATGTAAATTTGCCTAGGTGGACCTAACTTTCTAATGATGATCTGCGTCCCGGGAGGTTTTTCGTCTCACCGATCTACGATCGGCAGAGTTTTCCTTCAAACCTGACCCCAAAGTCGGGATGGATTTCGTCATCAGAACTTTAGGAGAATCTTATATGTTAATCTGCTAGATTATCGTTGTGTCGCAGAACTGGGTGTTTTGTGAGTGTCTGTATTAAATGAGTTTGTCCCTTAAGATGTAATTTTGTAAAAGTCATGATGTAATGTGTCCTGAGGGTCGAGAAATGTTTTAAATCCCCTCATGAGTCCTAAGTCCTAGGTCCTAGGTGATGTTTCCGAAGGCTTAGTTCAGTGATCCATTTTAAAATGAATTAAAAAATTAAAAAATGAATAAAAATAATAAAATAATAAAAAAATAAAAAATCAAGCAAAAACCCTAACTAATAAAATAATAATATTTTAAGTTAATAAATCGACGGATGAGATCAAGAGATGTCTTGATCCTCATCAACGGTCGAGATCATTTCTACATGGATCATTCGAACTAGCCGTTAGGATCATTTCCTTTATATAGGATCTTAGGGGGTCATTTCAAAGGATCTGATCTGTGAGTCTGTATTGAAAAGCTCTCTTGTAATCTGATTTTCTGGTTAATAAAAAGACTTTGGGGTCCAAATCGTGCTGGTGTTACTCTCTGGGATTGCTGTGAGATCTTTAATTTTCTGCATATTTGAGTTTTCAGCCATTAATCATAGCTTTTTTTAGAGTAGTGTGAGCACAGGTATCTTGTTCACCTACTAGGGTTTGAGGGCTGCTAGGGTTTCTGAAATAATCGCAGGTATCTCCATTATTTCCTGAGATCTAGCAGTTTTCTCTCTCTCTTTGCTGATGGTTGCTTGAGATGTGCAGGAAAACATTTTTTGAAGGAAATTTTGTGGGCGTTCGGGGAAGTTCTTGGCTGAACCAGCCAACTCCCGCAGGCTCTTCTGTGCAGAGCCCAGCTGATTGTGCCCTGGGTTGATCATTAGGAGTTTCTTTTCTATTTTACATTGAGAGATTTTCTTTCTGTTCACAGTGAAGTTCAAAATTGCTGATATATTGAAAACATTACTGCTGTTATTGCTAAATCTGGCATTTCAGGGGCCACAATTTGTATATTAGTCAGCTGTCTAGGGTCTCAAAATTTTATGATCTAGGGTTTCAAATTTCAAAATTTTTGCCTTATGCAGTTTTTATTAGGTTTTTTGTCTTTTTTGGCAATTGCAGGACTGTTGTCAGGGTTGACACGACGACACTGTGCATAAGCAGCAGATTTCAAAAATCAAGCTGACATTCTCTTAAACAATCCCACCCGCCATCAGCAAAGCCGCCATTGATCACTGCGTATCAGCTATTGATTCATGCATATTCATTCACTGCTATCTGTTATCAACACGTCACTGGGCAAGGTGATTGGGCTTCCACTTCGGCGGCTAAGGTAACGTTGTTTCCACTTCAGTCTATCTGCATGAGGGCGTAACTATTTATGGCGTGACTGCTCGACGGCTCAGATTTATGTGGAAGCGAAGTGTTATTAACCCGCCGGCATAAGATATCCGCCCTTCAGAACTGAAAACTGCAGAACTCAGTGGCTGAGCCATAGCTCGTTCCAGATCCAAACGCAAGGGTTTCTAAGCACGCGTAAGTGAGTTTTTTTTGAGAGGTGATTCGCCAGGGTTACGTCTAACTGCTCTCTGCGTACACCTGAAGGATTATTATCGATGTCCTCAAACGTGACTACTGTTTGTGGCATGCACCCGAAGAAATTTTCCTTGTATTTCATGACTGCGTTCCGGCTTTGGCCTTTCAGGTATGCGGACAGGTAAGTATAAGTTCACGTCTTTTCCCTACGCCATCGAAAACACTGTTGTGCCATATCAATTCGAAAAAAATAAATACGCATGGTTGATTGCATAATACGCTGCGTAATTTTATTTGGGCGTAAACATGGTTACATATACATTTTGATCTTAGCGTATAGTGTAGGTTAAAGTTAAATGCGTTGGATGTTAATGGATTAGATGTGTTTTAGGTTTAGATTTAAAATTGTGTAGTTTGTTTTTTTTTATTTTATTTAAAATAGTTTTTAATATCTAGTCATTAGACTTTAGTTTAGTCAGACTTTGGTTCATTTTGCATAAATTAATTTCTAGATTTTAATTAGACTTTAAGTTTTGTTTTATTTTCGATTTTTTGAATAAAAAAAATAAAAATGAAAAAATGAAAAAAATATATTTTTAGTTTTATTTTTAATGACTAGAATTTAGTTTTAGAATTTTAACCTTTTTTAGGATTTTTTAAATTTCCATAATACTGAAAAATAAAAAAAATAAAAAATTTTGATTTAAAAAATTTTGAAAAAAATATTAAAATTTTGGAAAATTATTTTTTTGCCAGGTTTCAGTTGCTTTCACGTTATATCTTTATTGCTGAGATCTAAAATTTTCAAGCTGAGATGCGAAAATGATAACTGGTTGATGGTTTATGATTCTCGTGGTGATTTAAAGCATTCATTTTTTTTCAAATTTTTAGCTGCTGGATATCGTGTTTGTCATCCTAAGAGCATTGTGTTTTTAGCTGATGATAGATGATTGCTGTTCATGGTCCATCTTTTTATATCATTTAACAAGTAATCATTTTGATAACAATCTCTTAAGGCACTGGTCTGCTAAATTAACCAAATCCATCGAGCCCCTTTTTACATCGTATCTCGTGTTTCCCAACCAACTGGTTGACAGTTGGCCTCATCATCTCACAGGGACTACCCCCGTTAGCCGCGGGAAATAGGCTTAAACGGAGGGATCGGGGATCAGAGTGACAGCCCCCGGTCCGAGCGTTGTCGTGTCAATCTGCGCGACAACACGAGGTATCCTCCCAAAATTATTCTAAGGTACGTTCATTTATTTTGATTTGGATTAGTTGACATGATATACCTTGCAGGAAGAATATCAAAGATGACCAGCAGGATGGTAGACTATAGGTGCTGAGACTCTCCTTATAGATTAGATGAGCAGCGTCGTGTTGGGCACTCTTCTGATTTGGCAAACACAATAAGAAGCTTAAAGGCAGAAACAAGGAGTTATAAGGCAGACAATGACAGAATCACGCAGGCACAGGAGAAACAAACAAAGGTAAATGCAGTGATACTTCAGAGTTTGTCAAAATTGCAGCGATAGGGACCCCTTTGGATCAGCCATGAGCAGGAGGACAAAACTAATGGGGCCTATGGCAGTAAGTCTCATGGTCGTCACAGGTCAGATAGAGATGACACAATGAGAGGTGGGAGGTTGTTGGATACTTCAGATAGGAGAGGTGATGGAGACAGGTACTACTCCAATTCTGGTTGTGATACGCATTATGGTCATCATCATTATCATCCTTACAGGAGGAGTGATAGGGGATACTTACAGATGAATTTAAGAAAGAAAAGCCACCTACATTTGATGGAGAGATGAAGAAATCACAGGGTGCAGAAGCATGGTTGCTTGGTATGAGGAAGTTCTTCAAGTTGCATGATTACTCAAAGAACATACATTCAGTCTCAAAGGTAAAGCAGATATTTGGTGCTGTCAGAGGTATTCATGAGGAGGACTTGACTTGGAGTGAGTTCAAGAGATTATTCTGAAAGAAGTATCTATCATAGAGATAAGTTAACGATAAGGCAAAAGAATTATATGAGCTAAAGATGGGATCGATGACAAATGACGAGTACACTAGTAGGTTCTTAGAGTTGTTGAGGTATATGCCTTACCTCAAAGAGGAGAAGCCCAAGATTCAGAGATTCATTAGTGGATTACCGATTGCATTCAAAGACGGGATTGAGTTCGATGAGCTTAGATCATTGGAGGAGGCCATCCGAAAGCTAAAGCATTGCTATGAGCAATCGAAGCGCGGATCTAAGACTAAGCCGGACTAGAAAGGTAATGCAAAGAACAAAGGAAAATGGGACAAGAAGTGAGCAAGACCTCAGGATGCAGGTAATAAAGAGGATACAGTGCCATCTAAGAATTTCAATGCATCTGATAGAAGACAGGTACTTTGACCTGAGGAGAAGAAAAAGGAAGCAGAATGGAAGCCTATAAAGTGTTGGAATTGTGGCAAAGATCATCGTAGGAGAGATTGTCCACAGCATCAGGGTTGTAGACCGCAGATCTACAATGCTCAGGAGGCACAGACAATGGGAGATGTTGGGCAGAGTATTCCTAGGATCTATGCAAAGTTGGATAACAGACAGACAAATCACCAGATGTCTGTTAAGAAGATGGACGATAAGCTCTGTGATCAAATTGTTTCTATTTTGATTGACCCTAGATCTAACTATAGTTATGTTAATCCTGACTTGGTGGATAAGTGTGATTTGAATAAAGAAGTGCATGCAGAGTCCTGCTTAGTGCAGTTGGCTACAGGTAAAAAGAAGCGGGTTCATCTTTGGGTAAGAGCTTGTACATTTGATTTGAATGGTATGCCTACCTCAGCACATTTGAATGTATTGCCATTGGGATCATAGAGTATGTTTTTGGGCATGGATTGGTTGTACCTTCATAGAACCAAGGTGGATTGTTATGACAAAGCTATTAAGTTCTTGGATGACAATGGAGAACAAAGACTCTTGCGGAGTAAGAAGTAAGCAACATCAGATAGAATGGTGACAGCTATGCAGGCCAAGCGTAGTCGCAGGAAAGGGTGTGTGTTATTTGCGGTGCACATTTCTAGTGACAAAGGTAAGGAAGTTAAGGATGCAGGTGTTTTGAGAAAGTACCTAGTTCTACAACAATTTCAGGATATATTTCCTGCAGATATTTCAGAGCTGCCACCTCACAAGGAAGTAGACGTTTCTATTAAGTTGGTGGCAGAGGAAACTCCAGCATCAAAAGCACCTTACAGGATGAGCACACCTGAGTTGGTAGAGTTAAATTTGCAGCTGAAAGAGATGCTTGACAAGGAATACATTAAGCTAAGTGTATCACCTTGGGGCACGTTGGTATTGTTTGTGAAGAAGAAAGATGGTACTCTCAAATTAGGCATTGACTACAAGCAGTTGAACAATGCGACCATCAAGAACAGGTATCTGTTGTCGAGAATTGATAACTAGTTCGATCAGTTGGAGGGAGCAACAGTGTTCTCGAAGATTGATCTGAGATCTGGATATCATCATGTATGCATTAAAGAAGAGGACATCTACAAGACAGCTTTCTAAACCAGGTATGGGCATTATGAGTTTGTTGTAGTTCCATTTGGTTTAACTAATGCTCCAACTACCTTTATGTGCTTGATGAATAGTGTGTTGTGTCCATATTTGGACAAGTTTGTTATTATGTTCATTGATGATATATTGGTATATTCTAAAAATGAAGAAGAGCATGTCGAGCACTTAGCAGCAGTGTTAAGATTGAAGAAATTTCATCCCCCACTCCGGTTATCAGTTTTCCTTATCACTCCATGCATTTAGTTTTAAATCCAAGCATGATAAAAATTCTAAAATCTGGAAATGACAATATTTTCTGAAAACACAAATTTAGAGATTTCACAACTGCTGAAATTGCAGAAATAAAACACAGCAAAATTATGACAGCCACACACAGAAAATAACACAGTGATTTTTGGTCAATTTGACCCTAGAAAAACCCCCATACAACTCTTGGGGAAAACCAGTTTGAGAGCTCTTCTTTATTTCTGAAAATGCTTTTACAAAGAAACTGAAATACACAATAAATATTCCAGCAACCACAAATTACAACTTATCTCGATTTCCTTGCTTGAACTCTGCCTCAAAAATCGTGCCAATCAGCAAACAGCCAAAACAGAAATTTTCTAGCGATAAAATAGCATTAAATGTTGTAGGCCTGCTTCGAAAAATGTGCCTAGAACTTGATGTATGGGCCGTACGGATTTCAGTAGTACGACTGCCTTGAAAATCATGCCCAAATCTACCACGAAATTCATGTCCTTGCTACTGTCCATCTTCCCCGATTTTTGTACCTTTCTCCTACTGTACGGTTTTGCCTTGGGATGCGTGCCAATAAATGCTGCTTCCCAGATTTGCTGAAATGTCTTCTTGCTGCTCTCCTTCACTTCCTCACTGCTCAGAAATTTTATCCTTGCTCTCTCTTCTCTTTCTCTCAAATGCTCATGAAAGAATGAATTGATTATTTTTTCTTCTCTTCTCCTTTTACTCTCTAAATGACCTTTTGGTTTCCCTAAGATTTAATGGCTGAAATTCATTTAGATCTAGGGATGAGAATAAATGTGCATTTAATTCTCACTTTCCATTTTTTAATTCACTTGCTTAAATAAAGACCCACTTAACCTTTTATTTCCATAGTCACCTTTTTACTTTTTAATTCTTCATTGACTTTAATAAAGTCACCTTTAAATTAGAATGCAACTTTACCACTTATAAAGTCACTTTTAAATTAGAATGTAACTTTACCACTTATAAGTCACTTTTAAATTAAATTGACTTTACCACTTATAAAGTCACTTTAGGAGAAAAGTACAAATAAATTTGGACACTTTTCCCTAGGCCAAAGATCAAAGCCCTAGGGAACAACCTGTCCTCTGGTACCCAAATTTTAACACTCCCTCTTACCAAGAAAAGTGTTCCTCACCACTCCCATGGTGTCTCTGTAGTAGACATGCTTGCCCCGTGGTAAGGCTTTGGTGAAAATATTTGCTAGCTGCTCATTTGTCGAAATGTACTCAGCTTGACAGCTCCCTTTTGGACATAATCTCTAATGAAGTGATACTTGATCTCAATATGCTTTGACCTGTCGTGAAAAACTGGATTCTCCGTGAGTTTTATGCAACTCATATCACAGTAAATTACTGACGATCTCAATGCCTGACCAAATAGACCAAACAACATCTTGCGAAGCCATATGGCCTCACAACTAGCTAAACTAGCAGCCATATACTCTGCCTCAGTTGAGCTCAATGCAACTGACTGTTGTTTCCAGCTGATCCACGACACAACTGTTAAACCCAACCCAAAACAGCACCCAGAAGTACTCTTCCTATCTGAAGCACAACCTGCCCAATCTGAATCTATGTACCCTGCCAGTCTCACTCAATCACCCTGTCTATAGTCCAGACCAAAATCCACAATCCCCTGCAAGTAACGAAGAATGTGTTTTGCAGCCACCCAGTGGACTCTCCTGGGCTCACACATGAACTGACTCATAGAACTGCAAAATATATATCTGGTCGTGTTGACCAAATACATCAATTTACCAATCAGTTGTCTGTATAAAGTACGATCCACCAACTCAGAATCAGAAGCGTGAAGCTTCTTCCAGTTAGTGATCATAGTTGTAGACATGGGTTTGCAGTCCTCCTTGTGAAATCCGCTAAGAATATCCACAATGCATTTCCCTTGTCCTAGGAAGAAATGCCCCTCCTCCTGCCACACCTCCAATCCCAAAAAATAATGCATCAAGCCGATATCCTTCATCTCAAACTCTAAAGCAAGATCTCTCTTGCAGCCCTCAATGAGTCTCTTTGCACTAGTGATGATCAAGTCATCAACATACAACACCAGAATGAGAGCCTCCTTACCCACCACAATGAAGTATAGGTTCGGATCAGCCTCACTCTTTGTGAAACCCAACTACTGCAAGTATGTATCAATCCTAGAGTACCAAGCTCTAGGAGCTTGCTTCAGGCCATAAAGTGCCTTTTTCAATCTGCATACATGGGACTCCTTCCCATGCACCTCAAAGCCCTGCGGCTGCTCAATATAAACCTCCTCCTAAATGAAGCCACTGCGAAATGCGATCTTCACATCCATCTAGTGGATCTTCCAACCCATCTCTGTTGCAATCGATATAATGGAGCGAATAGATGTATATCGAGCTACGAGAACGAAGGTCTCCTCATAGTCAACTCCCTCTACCTCTGAGAACCTTCTCGCCACAAATCGAGCCTTGAACTTCTCGATGCTACCATCTGCAGCATGCTTTATCTTGTAGAGCCATCTGGAAGTAACAACTAATTTACCTTCAAGCCTCGACACTACCTCCCAAACATCGTTCTTCATAATAGAAGAATACTCCTCCATCATGGCCTCTCTCCAGACCTGTTGGCTGCCTGCCTCCTCATAACTAGAAGGCTTGGAGTCAACAATGCTTGTTACCAATGCCATGTAACTACAGAACCGCTCAGGTGGTTTACTCTCTCTAACCTGTCTCTTTGGCCCAGCAACTGATGTGGCCTCGCGCAAGGTATCTTGAAGCCACTTGGGCTTCCTCTTCCTTAAGCATACTTCTCCCATCGGAGTGAAAGAATCATCATCATCATCAGAAACCTGAACTCCTGAAGGCCTGCCAACTGACCTCATGCCTGAATTTGTGCCTGTAGATGCTAAAGTACCATGCGAACTGTCCATTAGTGGACTACCCTGTGAACTGCTCTATGGACTGCCCTGCATGCTGCGCAAAGAACCACCCACCTGACTCTGAGAGCCATTGCTCACTGATGGACCTAACACTGTAATCGATGTACCACCTGATCCCTGACCACTGGATCCCTGTGACTGACTAAGCTACTCCTGAGGGTGTGGTGACTCTGGATACTCTAACTCCTGTGACCCCCTAAAAGCTCTCTCCTCCTCGAACTTCACATCTCGCCTGACAACCACTTTCCTCTGCGCAGGAATATAAATCTGATAAGCTTTCGAGGTCTCGCTATAACCCACAAAGATGCCCTTGTCTGCAATGGGCTCTAGCTTGGTCCTGTTCTCCTTGGGGAATAGGAATATGTAAGGCACCCAAAAATATGAAAGTGCCCAACCTCAGGCTTCTTCCCCCATGAAGAAATTTCAACCCCCACTCCAGTTATCAGTTTTCCTCATCACTCCATGCATTTAGTTTTAAATCCAAGCATGATAAAAATTCTAAAATCTAGAAATGACAATATTTTCTAAAAATACAAATTTAGAGATTTCACCACTGCTGAAATTGCAGAAATAAAAACACAGCAAAATTATGACAGCCACACAAAAAATAACACGGTGATTTTTGGTAAATGTGACCCTGGAAAAACCCTCCTACAACTCTTGGGGAAAACTAGTTTAAGAGCTCTTCTTTATTTTTGAAAATGCTTTTACAAAGAAACTGAAATACACAATAAAAATTCCAACAACCACAAATTACAACTTATCTCAATTTTCGTGCTTAAACTCCACCTCGAAAATCATGCCAATCAGCAAACAACCAAAACAGAAATTTTCCAGCAATTAAACAACATTAAATGTTGTACGGCCTGCCTCGAAAAATGTGCCCATAACTTTCTATACGAACCGTACGGATTTTAGCAGTACGGCTGCCTCGAAAATCATGCCCAAATTTGCCTCAAAATTCATGTCCTTGTTGTTGTCTCTCTTCCTCGATTTTTGTGCCTTTCTCTTCCTGTACGGTTTTTCCTTGGGATGTGTGCCAATAAATGTTGCTGCCCAGATTTGCTGAAATGTCTTCTTGCTATTCTGCTTTACTTCCTCACTGCTCATAAATTTTCTCCTTGCTCTCTCTTCTCTTTCTCTCAAATGCTTCTGAAAGAATGAATTGATCTTTTTTTCTTCTCTTCTCCTTTTACTCTCTAAATGACCTTTTGGGTTACCCTAAAATCTAATGGCTGAGATTCTTTTAGATCTAGGGATGAGAATAAATGTGCATTTAATTCTCACTTTCTAATTTTTAACTCACCCACTTAAATAAAGACCCACTTAGCATTTCATTTCCATGGTCACTTTTTCACTTTCTAATTCTTCATTGACTTTAATAAAGTCACCTTTAAATTAGAATGTAACTTTACCACGTATAAGGTCACTTTTAAATTAGAATGTAACTTTACCACTTATAAAGTCATTTTTAAATTAAATTGAATTTACCACTTATAAAGTCACTTTAGGAGAAAAGAACAAATAAATTTGGACACTTTTCCCTAGGCCAAAGATCAAATCAAAGCCTTAGGGAACCACTTGTCCTCTGGTACCCAAATTTTAATAGAGATTGTTGAGAGAGCATCAATTGTATGCTAAGCTCAACAAGTGTAGTTTCTTTCAGACTGAGGTACATTACTTGGGGCATGTTGTCTCTAAGGAGGGCATAGCAGTGGATCCAAAAAAGGTAAGAGTTATCATGGAATGGGCAGCTCCCAAGAATGTAGATGAGGTGAGATCTTTCATGGGGTTAACAGGTTATTACAGGAGGTTCATCAAGAACTTCTCGCAGATCGCTTATCCCATCACATCATTACAGAGGAAAGGTAAGAATTTTGAATGGACAAAGGAGTGTGCGGCCATTTTTTAGCAGCTCAAGCAGTTGTTGACACATGCACCAGTGTTAAAGATTGCATATTCGGACAAAGAGTTTGTAGTATGTACAGATGCTTACAAGAGAGGACTTGGTGGAGTTCTTATGCAAGATGCACAGGTGGTATGCTATGAGTCACGGAAACTGAATAAGCACGAGCAGAACTACCCAATACATGACCTTGAGTTGGCAACAATCATACATGCATTGAAGATGTGGAGGCACTATCTTCTTAGAAGGAGGTTTGTATTGATGAGTGATCACAGTGGTTTGCAGTACTTATTTGACCAACCGAATCTGAATGGCAGACAAGCTCAGTGGTTGGCCACGATCAGTGAGTTCGACTTTGAGATCAGGGATATCAAAGGTAAAGAGAATAGGGTGGTAGATCCTCTTAGCAGGCAGATACAAGTAAATCACATAGTAGCTATAAGCTCCTATGGGACAAATTTACAGGACAGGATCTTGCACACAGGTCATAGGATGTCAGGTGTATGGAGATTGTGCACAGATTTTAGGAGAGTACAGGTAATGGTACAGGTACAAGCAGTCCTATAGGTATAGATGCAGGTGCACAGGATGTGGATTATCGTCTCACGGAAGACGGATTGGTTAGATTTAGGGACAGGATATATGTTCCAAATAGCAGTGAGCTCAAGAAGGTGATCTTGAGGGAGTTTCATGTGAAACCATATTCAGGTCACCCAAGTTATCAGAAGACACTGACAACAGTGAAGAAATTTTATTATTGGTTGAATTTGAAGAGAGACGTAGCAGAGTTTGTGGTTGGGTGCTTGGATTGTCAACAGGTGAAAGCAGAGTGTAAGCATCCAGGTGGACCATTACAGCCGGTTCCAATTCCAGAGTGGAAATGGGAGGTCATTTCCATGGACTTTATCACAGTTTTTCTGAGGACAGTGAGACAACATGATTCCATAGACTATTAGGCTTTCAACGAGAGAACAATCAAGAACCAGTATCCTATCCCCGAGATAGACGAGTTGATGGACGAACTGAGAGGGACCAAATATTTTTTGAAGAATGATCTTCATTTAGGCTACCATCAGATTCGAGTTTGGGAGAAAGACATCTCGAAGACAACTTTCAAGTCCCGGTATGGGCACTACAAGTTCTTGGTTATGCCATTTGGGCTAACCAACGCCCCCGCAACTTTCCAATCATGCGTGAACAATGTGTTCAATAAACAATTGCGGAAATATTTGTTGATCTTCTTTGATCATATATTGCGTTGGAAATGTAGCTAGTTTCGGCCTTCATAATTGTCATTGTACTCATGTCAATATGTATATCTTATGTAACAAGCAAAAGAAAAAAGAAGAAAAATTAGTATTTTAGAGCATGGGTTTCATGCTTCTTGTTGATGGACTTCTAGGTAAAAGCATGTTCTTCATGCTTCTAGGGTTTGTTACGTCATAAGATCTATTTTCATGAGTCAAGAGAATCCATGTCAAGAATATAAGACCCATCTGGGCAAGATGCACTTCGTAAAAGAAATTATTTTGAATCTAGAAAGCCCTAGAGGCATCCTAGCACAAGTTGGCCTTGGCAGCTTCAAGTTGTCATAGAGGAACGTACTCGAACCCCTCAAACGTGTATAAATACAGAGATCTTCGACCTCATTTGACACTGATCCACTCACAAGTTCAATCTCCCAAGAAAAGTTTGATCCAAAGCTGAGAGGACTAAGAAGGCTAGAGCGAAGATCAAGAAAGGAAGAAAAAGTTTGTTTTTGGGCTCTATCTCTCTCACATGTGTGAAGAATTAGAGTTTTTGCAGCTTCAAGGAAGGTCGAAATTGCAGGTCTGGTTTGC